>CM051518.1:61478477-62728477 GCA_028015205.1 Mytilisepta virgata | reverse complement strand
TAGTGTTTGCCAGTTTTGAATGATTTAACCAGGCGGTAACTTCTGTACTCCTTATTAATTATACGATTGGATTAACAAACGCAAATAGTTTTTCCGCATTTAAAACCTGGGTGTTGACAGTTTAAGTATAACTACTAGTATTGGAAAAGGACTAGGTCACTCTTCCCCAAAGAGGCCATATTCTTATAACGTTACATTTGGTCTTAAACGGCTGTTTTCTGTCTTAACTGTTTAATCTGGCCTATTTTGTTTTTCTCAATCTCTGGATTTTCAGTCGAAATCAAGGTAGTAAGATAAAAAAAAATGCGTATTGCTTTTACAAACATGACCATAATTGTCATTCAAGACAGTGTATGGGTAACAACAGTGTACTTCTATATCAATATCTTTGTTTAAGATGTCTGATATGCACCATTTTCACGGATATTATATTTATTTGTTTCGAAACCAAACAATGCTGGCAAAGGAGATAAATATTATAATAAGATTGCATTTGTTTTTATTGTGAAGAAATCTGAAAAAAAGGTTCAGCTTGTTTTTTTTGCATTTCTTTACCTGAATTACCACTGCAGTTAACGTTTTAAGTTCTTCGGATTGCCAAATATTATGGTTATTTTTTATTCCGTTTCCGCCCCACATTTAGAAGATTGAGACAATCAAAAATTATGATAAAAAGTGGAACAGATACAATAGTAACAATTCCTAAATATCCAATAGTAGCAGACGATAATCTTTCGTCACGTGCGCATATTTTAAGACGTTTATACGCACCAGTTTCGTTTTTTGTTATTCTTATTTCTTTCGTTACCTTATCTGTTTCCTCCGCAACTAAAAAAAGTATTTCAGATTTTGAAATATTTGAATTCAGCAGTTTTGCCCATTTACCAAGAGTTTCACATGTACAGGTGCAGTTCATAAAAAGTGCCCTCCGTGTATTGTCTATATGAACGCCTACCGAACTTAGGTGTTGTGTAGAACTTTGCAAACTTCCAAGTTTTCCTCCGTGATGAATAAGAGTAGAAATTGATGAATATGTTTTAAATGTAAAATGCGATGAACCGATATCTCTTGATATCGTCGCTGATTCATTCATCCTACCTTTTGACAATCCTGATGGATAGATTATTTTTGTTGATTTAAATGTCGAATTTTGATTTTTAGATGATTCGGTTGTTGATTGATCAGTGCTCGACTCTCTTATGGCAGTTGATATATGATCCGCAGTTGTCAGAACGTATAGGTTTTCTCTTCGTAAAGTTGAAGTTTCTGTTGCTTTGGTGATTATATGTGTCTTTTCACTTGTTGAACTCAATGTTTTCTGGTCTGAAGTACAATTTGAACCAGGTGTAACTATCAAATAAAGCACAAATACATTAATAAACAACAAAATGGATAACAGAAAAGGTCAACAATGACTTACCAATCAATCAAAGGTCAACAATGACTTACCAATCAATCAAAGCTGCCCAACAAACAGAAATCTGGACAAAAATAACATAGAAGAGTATAAAACACTAATATGAACACAACAGAGAGTCAGGATAGTCTGATTTGGTACAGACATAGAACAATAGTGGGGTTAAATCGGTTTAATGAGTACCCGAACCACACCTTATCCATCCTGACATTCTAGTGTATAAAACACACTATAAAAACCAACACAGTATAATTACCAACAAGGTGACCACTTGCTAGAACTGCTAAATTCAAGTGGATTTAGATAGCATGATCAGAATCTGCTCGTTTTAACTGTAAAACTAGTTAAGGCTCTCATAGCTGCAGGTCTGATACTGTCGCTCTACTAAACGAAAATTTTCTAGGGTTTAAAAAAAGAAATTTACTAACGAAATGGCCGTTCTTACATATTACTGAGAAATGTGTACAATCTAATTACACAGTGCGTGACAATGACGAAGGTCGAATATGCATGACACAATGACCGGAAAGGAACCAGTCACACTTTCCGGTCATTAGTCTGACCATTTGTAGCTCAACATTTGATTGGATGTTGAAAGATCGTCTAAACATAATCACCATCCGATGATTTGAGACCTTCAAGTACGACAAACTAAGGAAGTCTTATATTAGAACAGATGGCTATCAGATTGGCTGTACAGCAATTACAATGAAAATGTTTTGGCAATTAAATGTTCCAAAGTTTCCTCTAGATAAAACCATGATTATATGGCATTTGTGATAGAAATAACGCTCTGTCTTGAAGACATTATTAAAAGATAAGGCATAGAAGCGTCCTATCCAGATAACTGTACCACCATGCCATTTGAAAACAACAATTTGAAAGAAAAACGTTAATGTTATCAAATGTCGTAAATGTGGTCCTCAAATATCCCTGTCCGATGTTTACAGAAAGGAAGTTATTTTTATAAGCACCTGAAAGCCTTTGTTCTGTTGCTATCCTGGAACCAGTGTCGATCGGAGTCGAATATTTGTTTTTTAAACTGGAACCGGTATGGATTTGACACACTTCTGGATATTAGCATTATTGACGATATGACTTGTTTCCTTATATCGAAACCAGTGGATTATCTAATTTATCTAATCGGGATAGTTAAATTATCGAATTATAAAGTCCGAGCCTTGGCGTAAACTTCACAATTCAATAATTAAACCATATAAATTTGAAAAATTCGATAATCCTTGAGTACCGATGCAAGAATCTGATTATCAAAGAATTTTCATATTTGATAAAATGAAATCGAATTCGACACAAAACAGATAGAATAACTATTTTGGTATGAAAATTATCCTAGCTAGAGTTGCAAAAAGCTGCTATTAAATATCTATTACTGTTATTGTTATGACGTTCATGTACGTGTCAAAGATATAAAATTTACCCGTAATTGGCGCGTGTCCAACTATAAAACTAACCACTAAATTAACTTAAAAAATTATTGAGATTGTAAGTCTAGGGACTGAAACTCGGACAAAAAACGACGTAACCAGCAAAAACTGCAACTAAAAATATATAAAATGCCCTTCTCATTTTAACAGCAACTCACCTAAAGATGTCGTATACACCGATATTCTCGAAGAAGCACCACAATGTTCTTTATCATTTCCAGAGCAGATTTCCGTGCATTCGTTTTCTGCCCTCTGCCTGTGTTTTTCAAAATTTGTAAAGTTTCCACATCTGCACTCGTTAGAATTCTAAAAAATAACAAACATTATCAGTAATAACATCGCGATCAATCGTAGCTGTAGGAATTGAATAATTTCATTAAGACCCAATGTAGGCCCAATGATATTTGAAAAAATAATATATCATGAAAATTTCAAAGAAATGTGTAAAAAATTCGATTATATATATTTATTAACTAGACGTGCGCCATTAATTTACTAGAACATATTTTTGTTTCCAAAAATATATTTTACTAGAAATAAATTTTTAAACTGTTTTGATATTTTACCGACTCAGAGTTTTTTTCAAAATAATAACGATAATAACAAACAATAAAAAAATAATGGAAAAATACTTGGTTCGATACAAAATTGACAATATTAGTTTAGATTTTTAATTTACCAAAGTTCCAGCTAAGGCATATTTCTTTTCTTTACATATTGCACTACAATATGCAGATGACATTGACGTCCTGTTTGATTGACCAAAATGTGGCAGAATCCTGGAACTGGTAGTAACTTTGTAACAACCAAGGTAGACTTGATCTACAAAGAGACGTTTTAAGTAAAGTCAAGAAATACCAAAGGGATATTCGAAGGAGGGAAAAATCGAAACAACTGACAAACTCCGGAGATCAACAAAGACAAAACTAAAACAATACATGCATCATAATAAAAAACTAAAAACATATGAAAAACATGCAAAGCAAAATTATTATGATTCTTTTTTTCTGTAAAGTTTGTCATGTTTGTTACAACATAGAATAATAAAAACCTAGTTCTTCTTGTGCTCAATCGTTTTGATTCGGGTATTTACCTCCACAATACAAATAATAATATCTAGCTTTTATCAAATTTTACATTCTAGCGAAAGCTAATAAGTTTTTCATCAATTTTACAGGACTCTTTAACGGAATATATACATACAACACTAGAACTGACCCTGTTTTAACATGAAGACCGAAACTGAAACAAAACCGCCACATCTTTCCCGTCCATTCCTCTCATGGCAGAAGAAACAGTCTATGTCGTTAGTTAAGTACTTGCTGTCTACATTAATTTTATTCCAACAGTAACAAATGTTTCCTCTCTGTAAATGAATGAAAACAATGGTGAATTTTAAAACACATTATTTCTAATAAAGGTCTCCCCTTGAGTTTATGAGTAAGGAATAACAGGCGCATTGTATTTTTCTCCATGGATTTCAGTTAGGTCGCAAACTCAGGAGTATCAAGAACCTCCATATCAATTCATGATTATCTAGCTGAAAATATGGAACTTAAAAATCAATAAAGTACCTTTAAAGACTTCCACTTACAGCTTTACATGTACATGTATCTGAGAATTTTCCCCATAAAAGCTTGTGTCGGCAACAAGGAAATCACATCATTTTTATTCTTTTAAAATAGTTTTGTATAAGTCATAAAATAGTTTGTTTCTGTTGAGTTTTAATTTATAGATGAATGAATAAATAAGAAAAAAAAATAAAGAATAATAAAAATAAATAATAAAGAAAATAGTTAAAATAAATAAAATAAAATGAAATAAAATAAAATAAATAAGTATGAAAAAAAATAGTTAAATAAATCAAATAAATCAAATAAAACAAAATAATTAAATAATTAATTAAATAATTAAATAAATAAATAAATAAATAAATAAATAAACTAAAATAGAAAAAAGAGAAAAATAATGATAAAATAGAAATGAAAAAAGGGAATATAGTTTATATTCTTTGTTTGCTAGTCTTCGCGCTATATAAATGCAGTTATACAGTTCCCCATAAATATTCTCAGCTCTTGAAATTTACGCTCAAGTGCATTTTTGATCTTACCATGTGAAGGAAAATGAATACCTCAATTCCAGCAAGGGAGAAGTTCTGCCTCAAACAAAAGTTCACACAAACGCAAGTCGGCATCAGTGAACCACTGTAGGTACAGATTGGTCTGTTTATATTAGCACTGCAATAAGGCATTGGGCTACTGAATCTTTTTATTATATTCTTGGTTATTTCATTTTCGAAACAACCAATATAAATATAATCTGTAATGCAAACATTGGTTATTAATTATACATGTCAAATTCCTGTATATGATTCTCGGTTTCAAAATGGACTTCAGGCAATATTCTGGACCTCTTTTAGATCGTTGTAACATATTTACTATAAAGAAATATTTAGATTTAAGTGGTTTTGCTTTTCACAAAACGTAAAATATTACCAAGCATTATATCAACCAAGAATTAAAAAAATATGTATAATCAAATGTAAGGACGGTTAATAATTTACTGTGAGTGTACTGTTGGGAAAAATTAAATATGTAACGATATTATATTCAGGATATCGTCAAGATTGAATGGAAGAGTACGCTTATTGCAAGCATTATTCACTTTTTTACGTGATCTCTGAATGAAAGGATACATTATGTATTGTACCTGTTAGTTGGACAACAATGCCCATTCTGATTTTGTATGAACATTTTAAAACCCTGTCAAATGGTAAACTTCGAAACAATGAACGATAACATCCGATTCAGAAGACCACATTATTCGTCCCAACCCAACTCTCCACTTTTTTGGGTGATAATAAAAATTCGTTGCTCCCAGTATCATTGCCCATCCCATTTGCAATGAATGGATGGGTGAATTATTGTTTAACGTCAAGTGGCAAATATTAAATGGATGTCAGTACGATAACATGTTGATTTGATATGAATATGTTCTAGCTCACGTCGAAACAGTCTGCAGGAGGACATACCACCACAACAGGACACATGACGCTGACTCCGAGCCGACCTGTCCTTTGCTCGAACTCCTAGATGCCACATGCTTGGCAGAGAAGCAGCAAATACTAGTTTTAATGTCTTTGGTTTGACCCACATGAGGATCGAACCCGCGACTTTCTTAAATAGAGGCTATCACGCTACCACGAGATCACCAAGACGATTCCCCATTTCCGGAATACATTTGCTGTGTCGTTGAAGAACTGGTTAAATTCTCGTCTTGAAGATACACGATATATTTGCAGCTGCACGTAAAGCAACCAAAATAAATAATACAAAAGCGTATAGAAGGTTGAATCATTTAAACTTACCGACACCAAATATCTGTTTAACGCTCATACAATACAGAAAAAATGTTAGAAGTAACACAACACTGAATGACATACTGACGGCCATATATATAAAATTATAATAGCAATTTCAAATGAAGGCAACAAGAAATAACAAGGCATCAATTAATTATAGGGTATATTTACAGAGTTATTCAATTTCCAGTGTTGCTATACAGTATACGAATTACCGGAAAAGTAATATTTGGATTCTGTTAACAGAACTATAACCAGACAAGTGTGTCGTAAATAGACCAAAATTTATCTCTCTGTCTGCCTAGCAGGTGATTATGATTGAATGGCAGAAAGCTTTAGAACAATAGTCCGAGATCTCTCTGACGTCAAACGACCTATTGTCACACGTGTTGGCATGCTCTAATTTTATACTGTGAATTTCCGATTCTGTCCACAAACTGTACTGTATATTAATTACCTTATTACATGTACCTGGAAAACTTTATATTTACTTCCATAACTATTTTGGTATTTCAAAAAGTTCAAAGATTCATAAAATAAGTTAACTGACATAAAACAACTTGTTGAAATAGTTGATGTATTTGTTTTCTCTGACGTCCCATAGCCCAAACGCTGTTTGATGTCATACAGGAGATTCTTGGAATATGTTGAAAAAAATTGCAAAATCTTAAAATGAAAATAGTTGTAGACAAATAAATCACCTGTGCGTAGCAAATATTCATAATCATATATCCCACGTGTCAGAAACTAAACCAGTTTGATTTATCTTTTTTATACTTGTGACATATGCAATAGGAACGTGCTTACTTTTTTGCAAACAAAATTGGGTTTTACGTAATTTAGATTATGGACGGTACATGTACTAGTAAATTATTAATTCAACAATATATAATGATAAATAATCTCATGAACATGAGTGCAAGTTTTGAAATTTGTTGTTTAATAATTGAAATAAGCTTGGACGTTTCTGGTTTTATTTAGTGAACTATTACCACCCCCCCCCCACCCCAAACAAAAATTAAAAAAAAAAAATTTATGATTAGGATACCTGATAAATGTGTAATAAGATGATATCCCATATGATTGTACGGGTGAAAAACTAAAACCGTCTAGTTGCCGAAGAACTAGGAAAAACAGCCTACATAACACAATGACACTGGGAAAACCTGTTTGAATTATTGGTCTTTTACGCCACTTTCAGTGTACTTGGTTTTATCGTGGCGGGCAGTTTTTATTGCTGGAGGAAGGCAGAGAACCCTAAGAGATCCCCCAGCCTACGACAACTGGCAATCATTGAATATGTCTCATAACGATCTGGGTTCAAAGACACTGTTGACAGGCTAGTGATTAGAGGAACTACATAGACCACTCGACTACTGCGGCCCAATAACATATATATAAAAAACAGGAAGAAAACGCGGCACCTTAATAACACATTTAAAAAGAAAACGACGTAAAATAATAAACGTATCGAAGTTTTCATTTTAATACAACAACATACGTCTCCCCATTTACTTTTGTTTTAATTCTTCAATTAAACGAAAAGATGGTGCGCACAGTGGAATACACAAAAGTGTGATGAGATATCGGTAAGAACACCTGATAATGTTAATGAACCAGTTCGCACTAACGATAGACAAACTGTATCTATTTTATATAAGTATAATTTTCCATTTGGTAAAGAAGGTATATGAGGTACATTTTCAGGAGACAATAATCTCAGAAAATGCAAGAAAATAACGATATATTCTTGCTATTCTTTATATTGGTGGTTGTCGGAAAGTCCTTTCAAGTTTATCAGTGTTTCCTTTGGTGAACCACAGAAATCGGTCAGTAAAAGAAAGCTTGGTTTAAATTTACACAACTATATATAGTATTGAACAATTTTGTCAAATTTCATTTTTGTTCACAAACTTCCTCACATACATGTTTAGTAATTCTGAAGTCCGTGCTTTGGTTTGAAAAACACCAAAATTCAATCCGAACAGGAAAACTGTAAGTCACGCACAAAAACATCTGGAATGCAAAAATTCTATCAAATTTCATTCCATTCCAATGTAAACTCTAGGAGATCTTAAACGCATTGTTTGCTATGTGAAAGCCCAAAAATCAATCCAGTCAGAAAATCCCTTGTACAACGTTATATGATATGTAACGATTCTTTCAAGTTTCGTTTCATTGTATGAGACCGTCCGTTCAAACACTTCCCTATATGCAGTAATGACAAAGTCGCTCTTTTCTACAGGAAAGAAAAGCCTTACCAGAGAAAACTAGAGGCTCAGAGGGCTGAGCCTGTATCGCTAGCCTGGCAGAAACAAGAATTGAGCATGATCTGGACAAAATGAGAAAATTTTGTAAAAACCCTCCAACAGATTCTTCTTGTCAAGTTTTGTTTCTTTGGCCATGTAGTTTCAGAGAAGAAGATATATTTATATCAGCCTATCAGAAACAAGAATTGTCCTTGGCAGCCATGCTTGTTGTGCAATCAGAATGAAAAAAAAAATGATTCCATAAAAGACTTTCCATAGATGCTTCCTGTCAGTTGGCTGACAGTTTGGCCAAGTTCCAAAATTTTTTAAATCAACCAATGAGAAACAAGAATTGACCATGTTTGTTGCCTGATCAGGACGAAATGAGGAAACTTTCTAAAAAACATCCCATATATGCTTCCTGTCAAGTTCCATTTGCCCTAGCATTTTCAGAGGAGAATATTTTTGAAAACTCAACCAATCAAAATCAAAAACTGCCCATGGTGGCCATGTTTGTTGTCCAATCGGGACGAAACGAGGAAAATTTGTAAATAACCTCCCATATATGCTTCTTGTCAAGTTTAGTTCCATTTGGCCAAGCGACTTCAGAGGAGAAGATTATTTTATATCAGCCAAGAAAAAAAGAACTGCCAATGGCATCCATATTTTTAGTCCAATCGTGACGAAATGGGGACATTTTATAAAGGGCCTACCATATATGCTTATTGTCAAGTTCGTTCCATTTGGTCGAGTGATTTCAGAGGAGAAGATTTTGTTTTATATCAGCCAATCAGAAACAAGAAATGCCCATGGCAGCCATATTTATAGTCCGATTGGGACGAAATGAGGAAACTTTATTAAAAACCTCCATATATGCTTCCTGTCAAGTTTTGTTCCATTTAGCCTAGCAGTTTCAGAGGAGATTTTTGAAAACCCAGCCTATCAAAATTGACAACTGCCGATGGCGACCATGCTTGTTATCCGATCGGGACGAAATGAGCAAATTATTAAGGACCTTACATAGATGCTTCTTGCCAAATGTAATTTGATTTAGCGCAATGGTTTCAAAGAGGAAGATAAAAATATGAAAAGTTAACGGATGACGGACGCCAAGTGATGATAAAAGCTCACATGACCTTTGGCCAGGTGAGCTAAAAAACTATATTTTGCACAGTTAAACATGATATTCAGCAATTTTGTCAAGTTTCGTTTCAATGTCAAATGCATGAAATGTTGCATTCATATAACTTTTGGGACGGACAGACTCACAGGACAAAAAACAATATTCCCCTATCTGGAAAGGGCAGGCATACTATCAATATTAAGAACATAACACTGAAAATACTGGATCGTGGCTTTGGACAGTCACATATACACTTATAATGGGCGGGTAAACATGTTGATGATATAATTCTTTGATATCAATTTTGATGCACATTTCTTTGATTTACGACTCATTAGTTGTGCTCAAGGCCTAAAATGTTGAAAACCAAAACAAGAATCCAAGAGGTTGAAGAGCAAATTCAAAATACCAAAATGACCAAAAGGGGTTAAGCCAAAACTATCTAAGGACAGACCTATGCACGAGGGGGATATTCCTTAGTTGTCACAAATTTGATAAATTTGTAACAGTAAATTTAAAGTACTAGTATCAATTTCGGGCTAGTATCGAAATACTAGCAACTGAGCTTGGGATAGCCACAGGGACTTTGAGTCCACCAGCAGTGGGATCGACTAAGTGGTTAGAATATAATTCTTTCATACCAATTTCGATGCACAAGATGTGCACATTTCTTCGATTTACGACTCACCAGTCAAGGCCTAAAATGATGAAAACCAAACAGGAATCCATGAACATTTAGTTGTCCGTTAGTCATACGTCAGTGGATAAAACATGCAATCAAATAACATAATTTATTGTAGCTGACATCGACAATATTATATTATATCGTACTCAATGTCTGAAATGCAAGGAGTTAAACTGAACATCTATTTACATGTGGTAGGAATTTGGAAACATGGGTCCTAGATAGTTTGACTATTATTCTAAAGAGTTGAACGTATATGTATATGTTTTATGTCCAACATATAATGAAAAGTGATCTCAAGAACATGCTTTTGATATTTAAAATGCTTGAGGAATTCAGTTTAATACTAATTAATCCAAACCTACTATAGCATATATTTATATCATAGGCTATTCCGTAAAACATTTTCATAGTATTTTCGTTAGTATTCACATTCTGAAAAAAATTGACATAAATAAGGGAATAAAATATAGTGTATTGGTAATTGTTTTATTTGGAAACAAATCCATTCCAATAAATGTTCATTTAGTGACAGTTAATTTGGATTTAAATATTTGATTCCAATATTTCAAATCCTTCTTGTTATTTGGATTGAGTTTTTTTTTGGTTCAGACCTCTTTACGTGTCATCCTTTTTGTTTAATTTGGTTCCGTTTCCATCCTACATTAAAAAGATTGAGGCAGTCAAACAACAGACAAAAACATGGTATGGATACAATAATAAGAGCCCCTGAATATCCAATAGTAGCAGACGATGGTCTATCGTCACGTGCGCAAATTTTAAGACGTTTATATGCACCAGTTTCGTTTTTTGTTACTCTGATATTTTTCCTGATTTCATCTGTTTCTTTCAACATTAATGCACTTATTTCAGATTTTGAAATATTTGAATCAAGAAGTTTTGCCCATTTACTAAGAATTTTGCATGAACAATTACAGTTTATAAACTGTGCTTCCGTTGTTGTGTGCCCTACATGAATGCCTACATTTATTACACTTGTAAACTGTCGGAAGCCGTGAAAAATTTTCTGCGTACTTCCAGAATGAATATCACTTGAAATTGATGAATACGATTTAAACTGTGATGAACTGGTATCTGTTGATATTGTTGCTTCTGTTGAGGGTCTTGACGAAAAGTTTGTTGTTGGTGTAAATGACGTATCCACATTTAAAGATGATGTAGTTGTTGACTGATAAGTGCTTAATTCTCTTTTGGCTGTCGATATGTGGTATTCTGTTGTTACATGTTGACTTGACGTTTTTCGTCTTTGTACTGTCAATATTGATGTTATTGCAGTTGTCCTGCCATTTGTTGAAATTAATGTGGGCTTGCCTAACGTACAGGTCGAACCAGGGGAAGCTATAAAAATGTATGCATACGTACAGGAAAAAGTTCTAACAAAGCGATATGAAATTTAGAAGAATAAGTGAAACGTTTTCAGTATGTTTCTGCTCAAGCCAGGAATCAAGTTAGATCACTTATTCATATACACCATACTGTGTAAAATAATAATTTGGAATATGACTTGAGTTTTAGGTAAAAAAATCGTCGGCAATGTAATGGTTGTTACATGTATGTAATGGAAAGGTAGTGATTATTATTTTGATCCGAATATTAATATTGGTTAATTTTTCCCCTTATTACCAATTGGTACGCGAAGTAATCTTAGAACCTTCGTTGCTAGAGTGAGAGAAATCAACGAAAAAGGGCAGAAGAAACAATTATGAAAACTATTTTTATGAAAAATCTTGTTTTCTCTCCACTGTAATACATACTCACCTAATGTTGTTGTGTAAACCGAGATTCTCTTATTACCTCCACAGGTTCTATTCTGGTTTCCGACACAGATTTCCGTACATTCGCCATCTGCACGCATCCGTTTGTCTTCAAAGTATGTATAATTTCCACACCAGCATTCATAGGAATTCTAGAAATTATAAATATTGAGATTGTTCGTAAATATTACTAATTTCTTGCATACGTAGAGAAACAAGGAAATAAGGGACATTGGTATTAGGATTCCTTAGAAAGTAAACGTGTTAGTCGTAAAATGTCAGTATGAAAAGACATCAAGAATCTGCAAGACTCCGAGTTTTTTGTTATACAGAGTGGGCTTGACTTAAAATTATACTATTCTCCTCATCTTAATGACATGAAAACGGATTAATATCAAATGGATAATAAAGTCCGAAGTGAATCGGCAAAACCTAGACATGTAGCTATATATATAGGTCGTCACAGCCCAGATTTATATAGCGAGCCTAAAATGACCCCCCCCCCCCCTTTCAAAAAAAAAAGAAGCAAATAATGGACATATTAACACCATATCCAATCATCAAATACCACTGGAACGAAATAATTAAAGGATATAATAACCCACTTATTAAAATATTCCGTCTTTCGAAAGGGACAAACAGAATATGATGAGAAGAAACCGTTATAGGATGCAAACCTACTTTATATGTAAATATGAAAGACAGTAGTTTATAATCAACCAGAAATGTGTCCTTCTGGGAATATTTTTTTTTCACCGACCCATTAGCTTGATAATCATATTATTTTGCAAGGATCTGTGTTTTTCATTTTATTTTAAAATATTTATGAATACTTGTAAGGCAAATATAGAATTATATCTCTGTTAAAACACCATGATTTTCACCCAATTGGGGGTTCATACATGTGTATATTAAAATTTATTTTATAAAAGTGCATGGAAATTCCAGTGAAAATATAATATACTGTGATCCAAAGCATTAAAATAAGGATAAGAATTATTTACTTGTATTCCAGCTAAGCCATATTTATGGCCTTTGCAGATTTCTCCGCAATATGCAGGTGACATTGACGTTTGATTTTGTTTCTGGAATTTTGGAAGGATCTGGAGTTTTGCAGCACTGTAACACCCGAGGTAGAATTCATCTGAAATACACATAGGCATCTCATAAGAAAAAAATATAAGTTACATGCCTTATTATAATTTAAGTTTGTTTGAATCTAGAAGTTTATAAATGACGTTAGCCATTTTACTTATATATTTTGATACTATATATTGCCCGCATAATTACATGTAATTTTCATATTTTACGTAAACGAAAGTATTGAAATATTTTACACTAAAAAATGTTCAAATAATTTTAAATCTGCGTACAAACACGTAGGCAAGTTATTTCACCATGCCTTGAGCACTGTGATTTGCTGTTGTCTATTCTATTACGCACTCAATTATCATTTACTTTATACATGTTATAGTTCGTTGTAAAAGAATTCGACTTGCAAAACTTCATATTAACATTAATCCGAAAGTAGTAGAAAGCTAACCATGTTTTAACATGAAGACGGAAACCTCTAGTATACCGCCACATCTTTCTCGTCCTTTATTTCTCTGTGAGCAGTAGAAACATCGTTGGTCTTCAATTAAATGCTTGCTGTCGACATCATTTTTGTGCCAACAAAAGCAATGATCCCCACTCTGTAAATGAAGAAATTAAAACGCATTAAGAATCAAAGATTTGTCGTGTGTTGAATAACTAGTCTTCAGTGCTGGAATATCAACAACCCCGTACCTATTCGCCTTTAACGTTACGTGAATGTATAGATCTTCCCGTTTTCTACAGATTAAAATTGTAAAATACCAGTTGCAAGTTACAATATAAAGCTTTTTTTGGCGAGTGAACCAAGCGAACGAGTAAACAGAAATTCACATTGTGACGGACATCTCATATTTTATTATAAAATAATAATAATAATAATTTTATCTTATTCTTAAAGGGTTGGTTTCTGCTGAAAACTATAGCCTTTCTAGGTTTTTCGAGTCCTAATAACTTCAGGTCGTGTCAAAACATTGTCATCTCGGTGAAATATTTAGGTCATCTACCATAGCTGATTGTACAGTCGGGTTTTTCTCCATTGATGTTTGTAACAGTAGTTTTGTACAGAACTCTATACAGGGTCAGCTAAGTGTAGGGAATTACAATAAAATTAAAATTATCAAATCGACTCGTATTTTTTTGCTTAAATATTTAACTGTAGATACCTTCCGAACAGTTCTTGCAAGCGTAAATAACCGGAAGTGTCGCGATAACTGGTCCCCTCCCAGTTACATATATATATATAAATCACTTCTCTGTTTGTATAATAATTATTGTAGATTGCTGTCAACCAAGAAAGAGGTTCTGTTTCTTTAAATTGTTTAATATGTTCACTTACTAGTTCTAGCCTTATCGTCAATTATACAATCTTAATTCGCTGAAGTTCACATCTCTTTAACAGAAACCAAGAATGATCCCGAAAAATCCACATTTCCCCCAGGAGAATTATCGAGCCATTAAAAGTAAATAATAACAAAATGTACCTGAATTCCAGCAAGAGAGAAATTTTGTCTCAAACAAAAATTCACGCAATCGCAAGTCGGCATCAATGCACCATTATGTCTACAAATTGGTCCTTTTATTTGAGCACTACAAAAAGCCGGACTCTTGAATCTTTTTCCAACATCTCTAGTTATGTCACCTTGGAAACAACCAATATAAACATACTCTGAAATTCACAATCAGTGGAATCATTTACTGGTTTCTTACGAATCATACTGCTTGTCATTTTTAAACACACCTCAGAGTAGCTCGCCTATTACTTTAGGGGGTGAAGCGGTCTTTTTCAGAAATTAGCCTCTGTTGATTTTTGTACAGTTTTACAGTTTTTTCTCTCAAACTTTTCGTGTCATTTGTGTTAATAAAGAAAGAATTAGGGCATTTCACTTCTAGGGCCAATTTCAAAAAGTCGTCCAAAGTCTTTCAAAATTTCTGTGCGGCTTGCCCGATATATGAACTCTTAAAATTTGCTAATAGTAACTAACAAATATGTTACTAAAACTTTTTCTTCCTACCCGATTATCGCTTTTAGAGACAATTTTAAAATTTTACGAAATTAACGTGAAGGGCTCAGGACCAATACAAATTGATTTCCGTAAGTTAGTTTATGTACATGTATCTTGGTAATATTCAAAAGTGATACAAAACGCTTGGCAATTGACCCAAATCACCTCTATAAATGACCTTAGTTTGTGGATGGAAAACTGTAACTTATTTATGATTCAACATAAAGTTTTGTTATTCGTAATAAAATTGCATTGCATATCTTCGCTTATGATAAAACGTACGTAAATATTTGAAATTTAAAAAATCATAATTATTGTGTAAAACAAATACTGGTAGACGCCGTACCCCTTTCATGGGATCGGTGAATGAAAGAATTTAGATTATCAACATCCATTTAGATTAAATATGATACATTATCCAACATTTCAGTAAAATTAATTAAATAAAACGCGATCAAATTCTTAATAGGGCTGGCTTTTAAAAAATATTTAAAAAGTAATGCAGATGGAAAATGTAAACTTACCGTGACCAAATATCAGTTTTATGCTCAAACAACAAAAATAAATAGTAATTGTAAAAATTGACACTGACTTCATCTTACAACACAGAAAAATATGAAATATTGATGCCTATATCAAATTGTAATTTCAAATGAAGGTCAAAGGAATTAATTAGTCAGAAGAAAATTCTAGGACATATTGACAGAGATTTTAAATTTCCATTATCAGTATAAAGTATGAAAAATCCTGGAAAACATGTACAAATTAGTAGATGATAAATATACTCTGAAAATACTGCTGTCTTGGGACAGTTAAAAATGTATATATAATTATATTAAACCCTTTTATGAACCATCTACCCTCCATCTAAACCTTTGGTTATACATATAAAACAGGCGAACAATAGCAACCAGTTTCAATGCATGTTTTTTTGTAGCTCAGTAGCAGAATTGAGGATGGATGCTGTTAATTGACAACTAGCTTAAGTAAACACATGTCGACATTTTTTTTTAATTGTTACAAATTAAAAGTAATCGCACTTAAATTAATTCTAAAGCTGTTCCAAAATTTCAGTAAAATTAATTTAATAAAACGCGATCAAATTCTTAATAGGGCTGGTTTTTAAAAAGTATTTAAAAAGTAATGCAGATGGAACATGTAAACTTACCGTGACCAAATATCAGTTTTATGCTCAAACAACAAAAATAAATAGTAATTGTAAAAATTGAAACTGGCTTCATCTTACAACACAGAAAAATATGAAATATTGACGCCTGTGTGTATATATTTATCAAATTGTAATTTCAAATGAAGGTCAAAGGAATTAATTAGTCAGAAGAAAATTCTAGGACATATTGACAAAGATTTTAAATTTCCATTATCAGTATAAAGTATGAAAAATACCAGAAATGTTAGGTTTGGGTTAATTACAAAATTAAGATGAGTTGAGTGTCAAATAAATAGACCAAGATCTCTCTGGCGTTGTTATTATTAAACCTCAGATAAACTGAACGTATTGTACATGTTGTAACGTTAAAAATATTCATCATACATTTAGTAGTTATTACTTAGATTCTGAATGTCTAATGTACATGTATACGCTTAGCTGAAACCTATATAGCATACAAGATATCAAGTCTCCAGTTAAATGTACAATACATATCAAAATAAAAAATATAAAAATGTCATATCAAATCCGTATCACATGCCTATCAACCCTCGGACCTTCGACTCTCTCACGGGCTGATCTTGGTTACTCGGGTTGATACGTCATGTGATTTTGCCATTATTATTCTCTATATATCCTTTGTCAAATAATTAAGGTATCCGGACCATAATAGATCATGATCGAAAATTGTATCTCTTTTTGGCCGCGAATGGCCGAACAAAACAATTTAAAGCTGGAATTTTGTATATATATTTTTGTCAAGTTGAAACACATTTTGTTGCATATATGCAGAGTCTGTAAAAATAGGTTAGTTATATTGACATTTCCGAAGTTTGCCGACAATTACCGAGGTCATTTCAATTGCGTTGTATGGAACATCCGGGAACCTTTGATTAATCACGTGGTCATTCATGGTCCGGATACCTTAAATGACTGTATATCACATGTATTTACTCTCTATTACATTATTCTTAAATCCGAAAAAAATGAAGAAATACTACAATAAATTAATATATAGAGAATAAAAAACAATTTTGATGTTTCCAGTATCAAACCAGATTTTCCCCGATCAAAAATAAAATATCTCAGATACTATTAGAATTATAAACTCTAAATATTAATGTAGAATGCTTATATTTGAAATAACCTTCATTAGGAACGCTCGAGAATTTTAACACGTATCAACACCTGTATATCTATCTAAAAATCGTTTCGTTTCGAGAACCTCGGGAACATATTATACAGTTTACATATAGCAGTGATATCGCCGCAGTTGTATTTTATTAAGTCAGATATTCTACGTCAATAAATTTGAATCTGACGTACTCTGATTCTGCTTTTTATGAGGGGGTGGAAAGGGTATTGGAAGACAGGGAGAAAGGGGGCGGGAGAAAGGAGAAAGGAGGCGGGAGAAAGGAGAGTGGGGGCGGGAGAAAGGAGAGAAAAGGCGAGAGAAAGGAGGAAGAACTATCAAAGGGAGACGAACTTTAATGTTGAAAAAAAAATAAAAAGGTAAAAAAACGAAAAAACTGGATACTAAATGTTCTAATAAATGGACAAATCTTTGAAATATTTCCCAAACCATTTTTGCCATTTACGATCATTTCTAGAAATCATCCTTTCAAAACGGAATTATCTCTCCGTTACGTTTTCCTTTTTAAAATGCCCCCATCATTTCCGGTTTGCCCTCACATGTGGGTATCTCTTTCCTCTAAGTATTTGGCGATCTTCTACAAATTTAAAAAGAAGGGATGCTGACAATGTCAGAGAGATACACTCCCTCCTCTAAACAATATTACATGTACTTAACGCGTTTTCCAGGTCACCTTAAGATATTTACGTTATCCACTTGACCATACAAAGTAAGGTGTTCTCGAGGACAGGGAAAAATAGAGATGACACAATAAAAAACTATGTCCAAAGTTTGGAAAAATGGGAAATAATTCCTGAAATAATTCCATAAAGTGAGGTGCACATCTTCAATATATATAGAAACATTCTATGAAGTTTCTAGGATGTGGGTGAAAAACTGTAGGAGGAGTTGATTTCACAAAATAGGTACCCATTTTAATATAACCAACTTATTTAAATGTCTGTCGCATACAAACAGCGAAGTGCATTTCAAAATGACTAAGATATAGGTTATTTTTGGTTAAAAAATACTTTACAGACATGATATATTATAGTTCGGACACCTTAAGTTACAATCTAAATAAACAGCAAGAATAATCAGTCAAAGTAAGAAATGAAGTTAGATACAGTGAAAATTGTACATGTATTTTAAATTTTCTTCTTTTTTCCATTTTTATTTCCATCTTCCAAAACAGTTATTCAAACCAGTGCATATAATTCTGAATTACTCAATATTTTAAGAAATATTGAATGATGTAAAATAGTACATGCACAATATCGACAATGCAATACCCATGCAATGAGTCAGGATTAAAGTTCGTGAGATCAACACCCAAAAACAAGGCGAGTACAGGAGAGAACAGTAGCACAAGGTGAGTACAGGGAAGAACAGTAGCATAGAAATAAAATACTATAAAAATATAAGAATAGCGTAGAAAAGACAAACATACTACGACAACAGAAAAGACTAAGCTTAAAAAATCCTGAATGGAGGAGAAAGTTACATGTATGTGCTGCGAATGTGTATGCATGGCATGTATCTGTCCTATGAGGTGTCAAATCTGATGAATTGTCACTTTAGCAAGATGCGAAATTAAAATGAGGATTTCATAATTATGTGTATGTGTGTAGTAATATACTTCATAACTACTACAAAATGATGGCAGGAATATTGCCACATCACCGTTTTCACACAATATTCAAATCTATACAGTGCATATGTAGCTCATGGATTGCAATGTTGCATGTGCTAATCAATTCCAATATCATTGGTATTACATGTTAAAAGAAAAGTTCTTCGTTTGCAGTTGTGTATTTGTTTGTTTCTCAATAGCACTATATCCGTATTTGACCTACACGTAAGACACTGATATTCCACCAGAATATAAGTGGAACACATTCCCATTTCAAAATAATTTCTGTTCACTTCTTCGACCATTTTAAAAGGTCGTATAATATAGAAAAATAACCTATAATTCATGCCCAAGAACTATCTAAAAATACTCCACGTCATAATCCATTATGGCTTTAAGGTGTTATTTTACACAAATTTGCCACTTTGGTGTTCTGAGACAATCCCCATTTTGTAATAACATACCAAGGTGTCTGTATTTCACAGGTATAGTTGGGGTGTGTACCATATACCATGACTTTCGACATAGCACAGTTAATGTCCCGCAACACTGGTTATTTTTTACCCGAATGTCATACAATATACTTGAATTTGAATTTATTAGTTTTCTATTGTACCCTAAATCCCGTATTAAAAGTTCTTAGAAGCATTTAAATTATTTTTAATCAGTATAATGAATAGTTCATATTCAATTTCAACTCATTGTAGTACGCAAGAAGCCAAAACAATACTCAAAATGCAGAGCAGAACAAAATAAATGTGATGATGATGACATCTTTTGTCGGAGAACAGAGCTAAATTGTATGCATACGTGTCACATATAAATTGTATTATATCAAAAGCATTTACAAGATTTAAGGGGAAGGGGTAATTTTTTTCTCTTTTAGGGGCGTTTTCAAAACTTTATCTGACGTCTTTTAAAGTGTAGTAGACCAAAACCTGGTATGTGTCATGTTAAAATTTGCTATTTTAAATCATCAAATTGGTTGCTTAAAATTTACTGTTACAAAATTGTAAAATTTGTGAAAAGTAAGGAATATCTCCATTGTGCATAGCCATAGCCTAATATGATTTCGGATTTTATTATTGTTGTTTTGGTATAGGCCTTGAGCACAACTGACGAGTTTGTAAATCGACGAAATTTGCACATCTAGTGCATTAAAATGGGTATCAAAGAGTTTTAATTTTACTTTAAAATACCTTACATACGCGATGTTTGCATCTTAAGACAATTTTGAAAAAAATTAGATATTTTAGGGCCATTAAGACCATTGTACAACCCGAAGGTCCCTTGGATTCAAAACCAAATGTTGTAAGCAGGTACATGCACATGCATCTGTGTTCAAGTTACAGTTAAATGGTTTTGGTTCGTCCTTCATGACAAAATCTTGCAAAATGACCAAAACTTTTATTACTTATCCATGGTTAAAAAGTCAATTTCTGTTTAAACACTCCAATATATTATATACCATCGCTTAAGACAGAAATTTTTTTTTTAGAAAATTGAAATTTTCTGTTTTTAAACACTCTACCATCGCTTAAGTTTAAAAAAAAAATTAAAAAGCAGTTATAAGTGAAAGATTTACAGGGAAAAGTTATTTTTCTTTTCCTTGCAAATATCGGACTGCTATAATTGCATACCTTTGTCCAATACCAGAGATGTGCATTTTAATGGTAGTTCTGATGTGCCAGATGAGTAGTTGATGCTTGTATCTAAACATATTATAAAATTATTTATGGAAACTAAGGGTGCATTTCCCTCATTTCATAGTTCATTTTTCACTTTTCGATCATTTTGGCATTTGTATTTGTCTTGCATGTGGTACAAGGTTTTTTGTATTTTTTTTGTATGTCCAGTTTTCCGCCATGAGCACGACTAGTGAGAAATGAATTGTTGATATGTGCACATACATTGCATCACAATATTTACAGAAGGTATCAATAACTGACAAGGTGTTATATAAATAAAATAAGACTAAATATACATGACTGTATACCATATTTTTTTCAGAAACAATAGATCGAACGAAGAAAAAATCTTAAGCTACATGTATATGCATAATTTTTTTTAATTAATGAGGTTACAATTATGCATTAATAACAAAATATCAAACATAACGAAAAACAACAAAAACAATGAAATGACCAGAATTCCCAACATTCCGAAAGTAGCAGACGACTTCCTCTTGTCTGTTGCACATGTCTTTCGCCTTTTGTATGAACTTAGATTTGTTTTGTTAACGGCGAGTGTCTGTCGAATTCTGTAAACTTCCTGTACAATTAAAGTATCTAATAATGTTTCAGAAATATTTCCGTGAAAAATGGTGGCCCATTTTGATATTTTATTGCACGGGCAAGAACACATATTGGTCTGCATTTTATTATTAAGACTTGCAGATGAACTGAATTGGTTGTATTTATTGTATAACATTTGCCTTGTTGTTGTTATCCATTGACGGGAACATTTGGATATATTCTGTGTTGGACTGGATTCTTTTGATGTGGTCGACTGGTATTTCATCAGCGATTTTTCAGCGCCTGCAAGAGATTTTTTCCCCATAAGTTAAAGTGACATGTAGATGTAACGCGTCTTCTGACTGGTTAAGTTTTTAAATTTTGAGATTCCACTGGATATAGTTTTTCTTTCAAACATAACATCAAAAAGGAATTACTATGTTTTAGGCATTAAAACAACAGCGGGGTTAAATTATTTATATTATAAATTGACTAATTATTTTGTGCTCGTAATATTCGAAATAAATCCTGTACACTCGGTTCATTTGTGCAGGTTAGAAAATATGCATTTTAAAGTAATTTCTATGTAAATCAAAAATACAACAGTCTACCATTTAATAAAGAACGATTTAAAGCGACATAAATTTTTTTTTAAGAATTGAATGCTTCATCTTTGTAATTTTATTGGGGTGTAAAAGCCTAGACCCAAGCACATTTTGTATGAAACGTGGAATTCATATTAAAAATGTGGCACCGTCAAGGCTTTTACAAAATTTCTTTATCAATAATTGTTTAATTTCCATGTTTTATATGTGCTGTCTCATACAAAGGAAACTGAAATCTGCCTTTTATCAGAAGTCACAAAGTGTTTTTTTTTTTTTTTAATTTGTCCACGTATTCCCATCAACTAATTGTTTTATTCATATCATTGTACCGTTATTAATTCTGTAGAGAGAAATCTTGTAACGACCACCACACTTTTCATGAACATCACCAGGACACATCGAATCACAGGCATTGACATCTATCTTGTAGGAACTTAGTCTATTCGTAGTGTTGCCGCAGAGGCAAGTCGTTCCTTCCTAATTAAAGAATAGCGAGAGACATAATTAAATAAAAAATTAATAATTTGATCTTTCGAAATCTTCTACATGTAGTTTCAAACTAGAGACTCTCAAAAGCCTGTATCGCTCACCTGGATTTAACTTTTCACCTTGAGCAGACCTAAAAATTTAAGTGTTGCAGTCAATTTGGCGGGTTTTTCTATAGGATTCT
This sequence comes from Mytilisepta virgata, assembly GCA_028015205.1. Lineage (NCBI taxonomy): Eukaryota > Metazoa > Mollusca > Bivalvia > Mytilida > Mytilidae > Mytilisepta > Mytilisepta virgata. The sequence continues at coordinate 62,705,882 of CM051518.1, read as the reverse complement.
ATGTTAAACTAATTTCAGCTGTGGCAGTCATCTTGGTTGACAGTCCAGGTCAAAGGATACATTTCTAAAAGAGAACCATCTAAGGACCATTTCTCCTAAGTCTTGTTCCAACTGACTAAGCGGTTTCAGACAAGAAGATTTTTAAATGAATTTTCCTATAGGGTCCAATATTTAACAAAGTTTGGTGTGGCAGCCATCTTGGTTGACAATCCGGGTGATCGGACACATTTCTGAAAGAGGACCTCGTAAGGACAATGCTGCCATGTCTGGCTCCAATATGTCAAGTGGTTTCAGACAAGAAGATTTTTCAATGAATTTTTCGATAGGGCCCTATGTTAAACTAAGTTCGGGTGTGGCAACCATCTTGGTTGACAGTCTGGGTTATCGCACAAAATTCTGACAGAGGACCATCTAAGGACCATTGCTACCAAGTCTAATTCTAATTGGCTTAGTGGTTTCAGACGTGATTTGAGTGAATTTCCCATAGGGTCCTATGTTAAACTAAGTTCTGCTGTGGCGGCCATCTTGGTTCACAATCCACGAAATCAGACACATTTCTGAAAAAGGACCTTCTTAGCATCAATGCTGCCAAGTCCTGCTCCAATATGTCAACTGATTTCAGACAAGAAGAATTTTCAATGAATTTTCCTAAAGGGCCCTATGTTAAACTAAGTTCGGTTGTGGCGGCTATCTTGGTTGACAATCCAGGTCATCGGACACACCTCTGTAAGAGGACCATCTAAGGACCATTGCTGCCAAGTCTGTTCCAATTGGTCAAGTTGTTTAAGACAAGAACATTTTTCAATGAATTTTCCCATAAGGCCCTATATAAAACTAAGTTCGGCTGTGGCGGCCATCTTGGTTAACAGTCCGGGTCATTGGACATATTTCTGAAAGAGAACCTCCTAAGAACCATTACTGCCAAATTTGGTTCCAACTTAGTTTCATATAAGAAGATTTTCGAAATTCACCCCCTTTTTTCTATTTTTAGCAACAGCAGCCATGTCGGTTGGAAGTTGGGGATGCCAGACATAATTTGGAAGCGGGCCGCCCAAGGACCATTCCACCAAAGTTTGGTCTCAATTGGCCCAGTGGTTTGAGAGGAAAAGATCTTTAAAAGAAAGTTTATGCTGGATGCCGTCTTTAAAGGGCAAAAACTCCTGTAAGGGGTCAATCAATGATTTTGGTCATGTTGACTTATTTGTAGATCTTACTTTGTTGAACATTTTTGCTGTTTACAATTTGTCTTTATCTATAATAATATTCAAGATAATAACCTAAAACTGCAAAATTTCTTTAAAATTAACAATTCAGGGGCAATAACCCAACAAAGGGTTGACCGATTCGTCTGAAAATTTTATGACAGGTAGATCTTGACCTGATGAACATTTTTAGCCCATGTCAGTTTTGCTCTAATTGCTTTAGTTTTTGAGAAATAAGACAAAAACTGCAGTTTACCCCTATGTTCTATTTTTAGCCATGTTGGTTGGCAGGCGGGGTCATCGGACACATTTTTAAAACTAGATACCCTAATGATGCTTGTGGCCAAGTTTGGTTCAATTTGGCCCAGTAGGTTCAGAGGATAATATTTTTGTAAAAGATAACAGACGACGACGACATTATTACATGTAATAATGCATTAGCATCATCCAAGTTGTGTGTTTTTGGAGCGGAAGGTCGTTTATTTTTTCCGGGTACCAAAATTCCTTTATCAATAGTACTCAATTTCTTTCAGCTGATCCGGCAGAGCTTATATCGGTTAAATATTTACGGAACTTTCGATTTCAATAGGGATGTCAGGTATTCAAATCGATTTTGTTGACAATTATATGTTCTGTTATAATCAACGACCAATTCATATCCAATTTAAAAACATATTTTATAATGGAAAATATATCAGACTGAAATTTTATTTTTTTCAAAATCTCTTACAATATGCCTTTAAGATGACACCTTGGTTTGTTCTATAGTACTATAGATAACATTGTCACCACTGAATACATATAGATTCTACAACGACGACCAGTTGATTATGAAATTTATTTTATTTTTAAACTGCGAAACTTGTCCGAGCAGTTAAAAAAAATTCAAAATATAATTTTCGAGAGTGGATAAATTTTATAATTAACTCGCCGAGATTTTTAGAATGTAAAACTCCGAGAGGTCTTCCGGACGTTTTTGGCGGGAAATTGCACGAGCATTTATTCAACGTGTGGTGGTATCAGAATTTATTAATCGGGTCAAGAGATGTGGACAGAATTACGTGCTAATTCAACAAACAAACAAAATTCACACAATAGTGTAAGTTAAAATTTTCGGCTTTCTTTTAATTATGTAACAGAAAGTTTCTTGTCATTTGTTTACATGTAATGCGATACATTTAGAATGAGTTACATTGTAAACATTGCCTAAAGTGGGTCACTTAAAGAATAATTATTACAAACCAAGATTCCAGCATATAGAAATTTGGAACACCAATGAAGACAGATCTGCGTTGACATTTTAGGATCACTATTGGGTGATTTAACCACAAGGGGACCAGGTCCATTGCTAGGTATATTGTAACAGCCCATATATGTGTTTCCTGAAAAAATAAACAGACAGTTTTGAAAATTTAAAACGAAATGGATTTTCCTCCTTTTCAGATTGATTTCTGTTTTACAAAATTGTAATGGAATCAGATTGTTTTATGAAATATTTATGAGTACGAACATTTTCTTTGGTCCAAATATATAATGAAATGAGGAACATGGAAAAATCGTTGGGTTCCGAATATGAATACCAGTCAAAATACCCTTTCATTTTCAAAGAGAAATATGACTGATAAGTTGCAAAAGGTGTTACCCCTGACCGTCACAATTTTGTCCATTATTTTTTCCAACCACGTTCAGAAGGAAAGGAGGTAATCATAGGAATGGGGTAGAATTATTTAAGAATTATAAGCGTTTTAAAGTTTTGTCTTTAATAGTTCAAATAAAACTTTGTTATGTTTCCCATGTCAATCAAACGCATGATGCTTATATTATTGGAGGAATACATAAAGCAATCTAAACATCGTTTTGCTCGGACTTTTATAGATAGATCAAGAAGTCACTTAGAGACAGTAGGTTCAAAATGCTACGGCCACCGTTATCTAAAATTGAAAGTCTGGAAAATACATTTTAAATTCCCCTCCGAGGAAACTATTTGGTCAAATTTTCTCAAAAGTGTGCCAGGAGGTCTGAGCACAAGAACAGTATGAACACCGTCGCTTAAAATAAAACAAATAGCAAACAATATTTAACTTTTTTCTTCTCTGAATTGACAAAAGAACCATCGTATAATTGTAATTGTCCAATGACAGTTCTCAAAATTGTGTCTTGTAGTTTAAACCTGGAACTGATATGACTACACCTAATACAAATAAGAAAAAACAACAAATAAATGCGCCAAATATAACTGTCGTGAAATCATTTCTTTGTTTCGTAAAATAAAGTCAGATACTGAATTATTTACAGTCGAACTTCGTTGGCTCGAACTCGGATCGCTCGAACACACCGACTGGGTCAAACTCGTGTCAAAAACCCATTATTGTTCATTATTTATCTACGTTAATAAAACATCGTTCGCTCGAATTCTCTAACTAATATTTTGATTACAACGCGAGTCTCGGACTTACCTGCAAAATCAATCATGCACCTGTTCGACCCATCGAGATTTAACGTTGTTCAATTCGCATTTCTGATAAACTTCCTAACACTCTTAATATCAGAATTGCAATCACTTGTATCATTGCCGAAAAATGACTAAGAAGTCATAATGACTGTACATGTACTGCGATACACACCACTGTAAAGATGTCACGAAAGAGGGGCTACTTGACAGATATTTTGGTGTATTTGTGCGATTCCCCTTCAAAAAATAGACCCTGTTCCCCAAAGACAATTATCAAAAAAATACTCTGTTCATGACAGACAATTACAAAACACATACTGTTCACGACAGACAATTACAAAAATCATACACTGTTCTCGATAGACAATTGATAAAAACATACCCAGTTCATGACAGGCAATTAATAAAAACATACCCCATTCACGAGAGACAATTACTAAAAACATACCCTGTTCACGACAGACAATTAATGATAACATACCTTATCCCTGACTAATTCCGGTGTATTTGATCAGATTACCCTTCCAAAAATAGACCCGTTGACGACAAGAATTATAAACAAACATATCCTGTTTAGGACAGAGAATTACTAAGACATATCCTGTTCATGACAGACAATAAATGAAAACATACCCTGTTCACGACAGAGAATTACTAAAACATACCCTGTTCACGACAGACAATTATAAAAACATACCCTGTTCGCAATAGACAATTACTAAAACATGTCTTGTTCACAACAGACAATTACTAAAACATACCTAGTTCACAACAGACAACTACTAAAACAAACCCGGTCCACAACAGACAATTACTAAAATATACCCTGTTCACAAAAGACAATTACCAAAACATAACCTCTTCACAACAGACAATTACTAAAACATGTCCTGTTCACAACAGACAATTTCTAAAACATACCATGTTCACTACAGACAATTACCAAAACATACCCTGTTCACTACAGACAATTACCAAAACATACCCTGTTCACAACAGATAATTACTAACACATGTCCTGTTCACAACAGACAATTACTACAACAAACCCTGTTCACAACAGACAATTACTAAAACATACCCAGTTCACAACAGACAATTACTAAAACAAACCGTTCCACCACAGACAATAACTAAAACATGTCATGTTCACAACAGACAATTACTAAAAGATACCAAGTTCACAACAGACTATTAGTAAATAAAACCCTGTTCCCGACAGACAATTGATGAAAACACCTTATCCTTGACTAATTCCCGCGTATTTGAGCAGATTACCCTTCCAAAAATAAACCGTTTACGACAAGCAATTATAAAAAACATATCCTGTTCACGACAGAGAATTACTAAAACATATCCTATCCACAACAGACGATTACTAAAACAAACCATGTTCACAACAGACAATTACTAAGTAAAACCCTGTTCACGACAGACAATTACTAAAACATTCAGTTCACAACAGCCAATTACTAACACAAACTCTGTCCATCACAGACAATTACTAAAACATTCCCTCCTCACAACAGACAATTACTAATTAAAACCCTGTTCACAACAGACAATTATTAAAACATACCCAGTTCACAACAGACAATTACTAAAACAAACCCTGTCCAAGACAGACAATTACTTAAACATGTAATGTTCACAACAGACAATTACTAAAACAAACCCTGTCCACGACAGACAATTACTAAAACATGTCCTGTTTACAACAGGCAATAACTAAAACATGTCCTGTTCACAACAGCCAATAACTAAAACATACCCAGTTCACAACAGACAATTACTAAAACAAACCCTGTCCACAACAGACAAGTACTAAAACAAACTCTGTCCACTACAGACAATTCTAAAACATGTCCTGTGCACAACAGGAAATTACTAAAACAAGCCCTGTCCACAACAGACAATTAGTAGTACTAAAACATGTCATGTTCACAACAGATAATTACTAAAACATGTCCTGTTCACAACAGACAATTACTAAAACAAACCCCGTCCACGAAAGACAATTACTAAAACATGTCCTGTTCACAACAGGCAACTACTAAAACATGTCCTGTTCACAACAGGCAATTACTAAAACATTTCCTGTTCACAACAGGCAATTACTAAAACATGTCCTGTTCACAACAGACAATTACAAAAACAAACACTGTCCACGAAATACAATTACTAAAATAAGCCCTGTCAACGACAGGCAATTACTAAAACATGTCCTGTTCACAACAGGCAATTACTAGAACATGTCCTGTTCACAACAGGCAATTACTAAAACATACCCAGTTCACAACAGACAATTACTAAAACAAACCCTGTCCACGACAGACAATTACTAAAACATGTCCTGCTCACGACAGACAATTAATAAGACATGTCCTGTTCACGACAGACAATTACTATAACATGTTTTGTTCACAACAGGCAATTGCTAAAACAAACCCTGTTCACAACAGACAATTATCAAAACAAACCCAGTTCACGACAGAATATTCTAAAACATACCTTATCCTCGTCCACTTATAACTGTAAATTGAGGACGAGTCATGTAACCAAATATTGGAAATATTTACAAACAAGGAACAGAAACAAAGTACATGTATTATTCATCATTCATTTCGGACTATATTTTAAGGATAAAGATACACGAGGTATTATATATTGGGATATTTTGGCGTAGGGATAATTTCTCGGTCTTTGCTAAAAAGATGGATGTTAAATTTCGGTGTCTTAAAATATTTGGCACTTTGTTTTAGTACAGTGTTTATAAACAAAATTTATATCAATCAAAGAATCATAATCAAAGTTAATAACTTTTCAGGATTAAAAGAATTCAGAAATAATTTATGGGTGTTATAGAGTTGAAGTCATTTACACATAGACTTGGCCTTTATGTACTTATTTTAAACCTCGCTATCGCTCGGTATAAAATAATCGAATGTAGAGGCCCAACCCATGTGTAAATGACGTCAACTGCGAGGTATGAAAGAAGAATGTAAAGGCCCAACCCAGGTGTAAATGACTTCAACTCTATAACCCCCATGAATTGTTTATATTGTGATATGACCACTACGTGATTTTTACTCATTTGAGTTGTCCTATATCTATCCGAAATTGGTTTGGTTGTTCCGTTTCTCTTACGATTAACATGGTGCAATCTGTTCATTTAAGAGCATAATATTATTTTGAATTAAACTATGTTCATAATAAAGGACAAAGCCTTCATAATCGTTATCTTTGTGAAATTTTAAAAATGAAATCTTTAATTTTAGATCACTTGGGCTTTAATTTCTTTCTAACGGGAGAAAATCATGGTGAAAACCGGAAATTACCTTTTCGCATGTAGGTTCCTACAAATTGTAAAACAAAAATAGAAAATAGAAACGAAACCCGATGAAAGTTTGCGAAACGAAATGAACCCGACATTAAGCAGCATCAGGTAATTTTAAAAACAAATCAAAACTATAAATACATGTTTTGTACATCAATATAGGTAGATATATTGACTTCAACCTCTTGCAGGTTTCACCTGCCTCATATTATAACAATTTGCACTGTTAAATTATATAATTCATCATTCATTTACACAAAACAACATAACAAAACACATATTTCACAGACTTACCGGTAACCGTCACGTCATTAAAAAATCAAGATGGCGCGGTCTACGTAAATGTGTACTGCGTACAACAAGATTGTCATAATTGTTGTATGGCATGAGTTCTTTGTAAAGGTCAATAATTTCGTGTGGAAAAGATATCTATTGTCGTTAAAGATTACTCAATTCGCGTTTATATCGCATGTACCAAAAGTGGATATACCGTGTAAAATTGCAACAGGCGCCAAATAAACCAAAACAGTACCCCTCAGTCAAAATGTCTCAATCTACGTTATGCTATCAAGAAAACATGACCCTAATCTATACAATTATACAAATATTATCACCTTGTTCTGGACAGCGAAAGCATGAAAATATGACCCTTTACTGCGGCATACTAGTACCATCAAAATTACTGGGCATAAAATCCCCCGACCTAACCGGGGAATGTTCAGAATTGGATAAAGATATTTGGTGAACTTTCAACACCCAACAAAGACTCTATGTGGAAGTAATTAAATAATACAGACATAAGTACTGACAATTTTTTTTGGGTTGTTAGAAGCCGGAATTCAAACTCAACTTTTATTGACTGCAGATTAATTATTTACATGCATAAATCTATCATGAAATTAAAGCTTACCATGAATGACGTTACTGCAATTGTTGAAGATAAAAAAACAAAGCAAAATAGGTTTTCATTTTCACTATGACACGCTAGTTTCCTGGCAAGACAAAGTGAAGTTCTATCTAACTATCAATATGTGCAAGGAGAGACTTTCAGTATCAAAGTTTATATAATCATTGAAACAACGGAAATTAAAAATAACTATTCGATCTTAGCATTAAATGAGTAATTTTATAATAGTGTTTATTATTATAAAACATTGTAATTAGACAGAATTTTAATCAAAGCATGATGTTTGTCAAATAAGGATCAGAGGCATCAATATATAAAAGACCTTTAATCCACTACAAACAAACGGACGTTTACGAATTATTTATCAGTGTGAATGTTTTGCGTTTCATTGACCGCAGATTAACAACATTATTTACATGCATAAATCTATCATGAAATTAAAGCTTACCATGAATGACGTCACTGCAATTGTTGAGGATAAAAAAAAGCAAAATTAGTTTTCATTTTCTAACTATCAATATGTGTAAGCAAAGACTTTCAGTGTCAAAGTTTATATAACCATGGAAACAACGGAAATTGAAAATAACTATTCGATCTATATAAAATACATTTAATCCACTACAAATGAATGGACGTTTATCGAAGTAAAGATTATAAAAGATTAAACAGCATTGACCAATAATTTCCAGAAGCTCAAAAAAAAAAAAGATGTCAGAATTCAGCTTCTGTAGTTTAAACCTATTTATCTATAATGGATTGGGAAATTAGTAATACCAATTTACATGTATGCTGATCTCTCTCCACTTGGTGGGTGTGAGATTGAAAACAATCCTTATATGAAAAAAGCAGCTATGAATAAAGTTATTATTCAAATACTAGTATGAAACAGAAATGCCTTTTTCGTTGATTTGAATCAATAGTGTCCAGCAAATTATTCCTTTTGTCTGTTTTAGGATGGCTAGGGAGGCCCAATGGATTTACCAGAAGTAAAGAACGATGCTTCAAAAAAAAAAACTGTAAAAAAGCTGAGATAAATAGTATATTTGCTATTCCTCCTGTAGAAACAAATCATAAGAAATCGCACACAAAAACACTAGTCATCGTCTACTCATGTCAACGGAAGTTATTGGAAGGAAAACGTCTTCAAAAACAAAAGAAAGGGGAACTGGTGGTACGAAAGAAAGCAAACGATGAAAATGAGAAAAAGAAAGCAATAGGTGTCTTTCTTAAGAAAATGAAGTGAACTTACTGATTGAACAAAAAAAGTTATCCAATTAGAATAGACAAAAATGACTAAAACTGGCAATGTGCTGTATTATCGGTCTTATGTATATTAATAATAAGTTCAAACTAAGACTTTGTCGGAGTGTTTTTTTTTTCTCGATCATATAAGCCGTTACAAAAATAAAAAAGTAACATTGTACCAATTTTAATGCATCCAACACACGTTTCTAATGATAATTTCATTCAACGGTACATGTACTTACAAACGAATCATTTTGTCTTCTTGCTACAAAAGGCTTTGAAAATGCCAAGAGCAAGATTTGATTTAAAATTTTCAGGATAAGATTTTAATATTTCTGATATAGCCAATTGATATCAGATAAATACAGGACAAAGGTACATTTCAAGTTGTTCGAAGTCAAAGGGATTTGATAGAAATACGTGAACCAACCAAATCCTCATAACCAACTATTTCCGTTACTTTAATATTTGATAACTCTGTATTGATTATATCACGTACTTACCCTCGTCTTTTATCTTGACTTTCCAGATATTTATTGTTCCAACGATTAAGGTACACAGACTCACTGTATGTATACAAGTAAACCATTTGCTAATCAAAAACAGCGGGTTTTTTAAGCTACATTTTTTTTAAATAATTAATGCAGCATTTTAATAAAGAGGTGTGTATGTAAGGGTGATCATAAATTTGAATGCAGAGATGAATTATAATTTCAAATGTCAGATAAGTAACATTTTAATTTATTTTAAATTAATAATTTATCTTTTTTTTGTTATTAATATATTGTGAAATAAGCAAACTATATTTTTTTTAAAATAAGTTCTGAAACAAATATTAAGTTAAAGTAATTTAGGAACAAAAAAGCTAGTTACCCCCCCCCCCCCTAAACCCCCATTATACAGAAAAGATAACTGGTTGCCGGCTTATGTGGATTCAAAATCAGCTACAAAGTCAACACAAAATGCAAAAGATCAAAATCGACCAAGTAAATAACAGAAACAATGCACATTTTGCTTGAAATAAACAAGATGTATATATATATGGGAAATGGTATATATATGGGAAATGGTATATACATGTAGATAATAAAAAATATATAAAATTGTTCATTGATCAGAATCACCAAGCAAGTAGCCTTTTGGTTACTGCTATCATGACCATTTAATTGACAAATGTAATAAACTTGAGCGATACAAGCTCTTTGGAGGATCTAAGTGGTTTAAAATGTATTGATGGAATTGTTCTTGGCCTATGTAATACATGTATTTGTCACATGGTATCGAGCTAACAACAATCAATCAGATGCTGTGGTAACCATTTGGAAATCTATTCTTGAAATAATAATAATGAAAACGTCATGGACTGTTGTGAAACATGTGTCTTAGTTTGAGAAGACTGACATCCTTGTTACATGTAACCGAATTTATTTTAAAGCTAAAACAAAATGCAATCAATGACCGATTAGGGTATGGCTTAACTATATTATCACAACAGTAAAATGTATTTAGGCATCATAACATCCTACACATGTACAATTTAAGGTTTGCTTAATGTGAACTATAAATACAGCTAGCACTTAAAACTATTATATTTAACAAATATTATATTTTCGTAGAATGTTATTAACAAGTATATTGCCTTCAATACGACCAAAAACGGTCCTTCCAATAAAGAATCAATAAGTCGTCCAATACAGGGTAATTTCTTTAGATTTTACTTTGAATACAAACAAAAACCCCGATATATTTACATTTGAAGTTCAGGCGATGAGATTCGGTTTTATTTCCGATGAAAATTAAGTTGATTATATTGGTAACGTAGGGACATAATTTACCAAGAATGATCATTCTGAAAATTCATTAATTTAAAAAGATATGACATGGTTCTTTCTATATTGGCCTTGTTATTGGTCCTCGGCTCCGCGTCGGGCCAATATAGCAAGCCTTCGACCAATAACAAGACGAGTACAGAAACAGCCATTTAGTAGTAATTTATGCATGTAACCTCTATGAATGTAGCATAACACAAATTTATAAAAATGTTTTGACGTCAGTTTCGCAAAATTAGCATGCATAATCCGTACATTAAAATTATTTTAGCTGCCAATTCTTATAAAACATTGGGCAAACTGCTGCAGCGATTGAATGGTATCCAGATAGTAAACAATATCAATGAGTACATTGTAATTTTAATAATTAACCAATTTTCACAGAAAAAAACCCTTTAATTTATCAATAAATGGAAGGTTTCTGCATAATATTTCAGTGAAGTATCTAAAATATCAATTTAGTTCCAAACAAAAGATTATTTGGACTAGTATGCAAATTTTAACAGAAATTGTCTATTATTTTATACCCATTATGATTTTAAACACTACAGTTATAGCAGTTATAAATACTGGATTTGATTTTGTATTTGAAAAAATACCAATTATTAATGATTTTATACGCTTATACCTTATGGCGTTGTCGTTTAAATCTGTTCTTGCTTAGTCGTGATTTTACAATGGGACCATTTCAAAAGTTTTACAGGACCCAAGCCTAAAATGAAATGTCAAATTGACAGCAAAATCGTACTTGACCGTCATTCGAAAAACATTAAATCTTCAAAAATCTACCGTTGAATGCTTCTCAAGTACTTGCACGGAGCCGTCGTTCATCGACAATTTAATATTAGGATATTGCGTTTGAAAATTGCTTTGATGAAATTAAAAAAAAAAGTCATTTTGCAATGAAGGCTGGTTTGAAAACAAGATTTTGTTGATAATATGTGTCACAAATAACATCGGACTGTATCTGGGCCGGATATGAAAGATCGCTAGCTAAAATGACTAAAAGTTACCACGCCTGTCTTTTGTTTTTAGTAAATTTGAATTCTTTTTTTTTAAAAACTGATAAAGTGAAATACAATCACCACTTATAAAAAATGACAAAAAAAGAACAATAAAAATTGTACCGACGACACCAAAGACAGCTGATGAAGTCCTATTGTCAGTTGCACTTATTTTCAGTCGTTTGTACTGATTCGTTTCAGTTTTCGTGATTGAAATGTCATTTTTTATTTTGGCAATTTTTTCATGAATTATTTTATTCATTTTTGCCAAAGATAAATTGGAATTCAGTAAATGTAACCACGTTACATTTGCTACACATGGGCATGTGCAGCCGAGCGAAACGGTGGTATAGCCATTTTTATGCATATGTGACTTGGACAATATTTTCGTTGTCCCTTTGGGATTTTGAAAGGTTGTCTGAGGAAAATGAGTTGTCGAAGATTCTTTCCAAATGTCCTTTATTGTCAGATCTATAATCTTTTCCATTTCCTGTATTGTACTTTGAGACTGCTTTGTTGAAATATGATTTCTATCATAAACGGATGACATATCATAGCGTATGTTTGGAACATCTGTTCTCTGAATTTCTGTTTTGCCAAGTATTTTCATTAATGTTGTATCTTCTATTAAATTTTGTTGACCACTCATTGTTGTCCATGTCTTAAATTCATTCAGATTTGAAGCAGTAACCAAATCTTCTGTTGTTCTTGGGTCTAAAATTAATGTGCAGAAAATACATTATTTTAATTAAACTATAGGTATGTTATTTAAATGAAGTCATGAAATGCGCATGTTACAGTCTCTTGGCTTCTGTCAGTGTTTACAGACTGGAAGATCTTTTGGTGATTTGTTTCCGTATTATTTGATAGCGACTATACAGGCAGGCTAGGGACCATCGGATATAATTTTGAAAAGGGAACACTTGACGACCATTTAACCACGTTTGGGTATATCTACGGTTTTTAACATTTAATTTCATTGATATACCTATATATATGAGTAATATGTAGAGTTCCAGAGTCCATTCGCTCATACTTGCTCTTTCTTATTTCAAAATATTCTCCCCTAAATCACTCGGGTAATTGTAAGCAGATGAAAGATATATTTGTGTGATCCTCTTTGGAAAATGTTTCCTGGATTTGAGAGCTCCGTTAACATAGGACCTGATAGATTGATTTAAAGACCTGTCTGCATGAAAACACTTGGCAAATCCGAACCAAAGTTGGCAGCAATTGCATTTAGGTAAAACAAATTTTTTTTTATCTTCGATGACCAAGACTACCAACCAAGTTTAGCAAAGAAACCTATGTGAAATTCTTGAAGCTCTTGAACCGATTGAACTCATTCTTGGCAAAATGTGCTTAGGGGATTTTTTCTAATCCTTTAATCAAAGGTCCAGATGAGCAATTGCCTTACTTTGGGTCCGTCGTCAATCTTAAGCAGTCAATATCTGTTAACACAATACATGATCAAACATTTAGTTTTGCTTTATTTTGTCAAATGGAATCCAGATGAGCAACTTGGCAGGTGTCAATTATTATTCAAGGGGAATATTGGCTTTATGCAAATAATTTCACCGAAATTGTTTTATGACGTCAACATGTAGGAAACAGTATAATGTTGTCCTCTGTGCAATATAATACGCCAACGTTTGAATAGAATATTTCAGAGCAATTATAATATTCGAAAATAATTATACATGTATGTCATGGCGCCAAAATGAGATTCCATTTTTTTTTTAAATTCCAGGAAAATTCATCAACACAATTTAATTTATATAATTTATAATCTAATCTTCCATTTAGTATCTTTGACATTGTAGTAAAACCAAAAGGGTTTCCGACTGAATCCTATTACCATGAACTTAATATTTAAACAATGTATCTAATGTGGTAATTAATGATTTAATAATAACATACAAGTAACTAATATTCTATAAATAGAAATTTTCCAGCCGCCACCACAGAATTCCAGACTGTTTCCTGAACAGATTTTGTTACAGAAGTCGTCATGTACTTTCAGATCATTCCTGATTTTGGTACCGTTTCCACAAAAACACTGGTATGAATACTGAAATAATAAGAAATTTCATGAGGTATTTTATCGAAAAAATCAAATATTTGCTTAAATTCAGAGTTAAGCTTTTGTAAAACAACTATCAGCTAAGTTTCTCTGTTAGGAATTATGAATATAAAACATATGTAGGATAACGGTACCACGAAAATGTAGGGATAGGTGGTATGCGTCAGACCGTAATGTTCAACCAGACATCAGAAATGTAGTGAAAAGAATCACAAATGTATATTTCTTTCATACTGGATTTACAATTTCGTCAGCATAACATTCCCATTATCAGCTATTTGCAAATGTAATGGTTCCAGTATTTTGGATTGTTGCTAACTAGTCATGTAACTCGTCACTTTTAAGAATATGAAATGTGTTGGTTGAAGTTCACATAACTCATGGAAACAGCATATTCAAATTCGAAATTGTACTGAATATTTCTCGAGTTATCGCACGGAAACAAACCAAAGTTTACGTTTCTAGTAATTTCACGGAAATTGTTTGAAAAGCCAACAAAAAGAGTACTGAATGTTTGCAAAGTTATATTTTGCAGTACGATGATGATACTTAACACACACAATAAAAATACGAATTATCAATATGTTCTCACATTCTAAGGAATTGATAATAAATAATATAAAATGTCAAATAATTTCATTGATACCAATTTTGATGCACAAGATGTGCACATTTCGTCGATTTATGACTCATTATATGTTGAAAACCAAGACAAATTATATAAAAATTTCAAAACGTTGAAGACACAAAATGCCACTGTCAAAACGGGTAAAGCCAAAACATCAAAGGGCCCAGCTTAATTTTCACATGTTTAGAAATACTAGAATTCCGGCTGGTGATATCCTCGGGGACTTAAAGAACACCAGAAGAGGTATCGAATTAATTAATGACACGGTAATAATTACCTCTGTTCCAGCATATTTAAATTTCTGCTCTGCACAGTAGGGTACACAGAAGGAGGCAGACATCCTTTGTCGGTCATCCAGTCTTGAATATGGAAGCAACCTAGTTTTATTGTCTTTGAAACAGCCTATATATCCATACTCTGTAAGAAAATAAAATCAATAAATACGAAACCATAATAAACGAGAAATCTGTATTGTCGGAATCGACAGTGATCCCCGCACCCCTGCAAGTAGTTCGGCCACTTACCTATAGTTAAAAATATTAAACCTTATTCCCATCCAAAAATAGTATGCAGTCATTCTATAAAGAAATTAAATCAATAAATCTAATGAAAAATTAAAAAAAAACCTTAGTTCACAAGCTGACAATGTTTGAATTTTGACCGGTGTGAGCTCCTGTTTTAAAAATCGATATTCTAAATCCTTATTATGCAACTAAATATAGTGTAGGACTATATATAAGCAAAATTAATAAATTGCAAAATGAAAGAGAAATTAAGATCAAAAGCCCAATTTTAGAAAATTAAAATTTTAAAACCTTATTGCACATCTGCGTATGGCGTTTGACAATATTGTATAGAAATAAAATGCGTAAATTGAAAAACAAAAGATGAGTTTATGTCACAAGCTTAAAATGATAGTTTTTTTCAAAATTCGCCCCCTGTGGGCCCCAATTTTAGAAAATCAAAATTATGAAACACTGTTGCGCATCTGCATATGGTGCATGACAATACTGTATAGAAATGAAATGCATAAATTGAAAAATGAAAGACGAGTTTAGGTCACAAGCTTGAATTCCAAATTTTCGAAGTTCAACCCATGTGGGCCCCTTGTTTAGAAAATCAAAATTCTAAAACCTTATTGCGCATCTACAGGTGGTATGCAACCATTCTATATAGAAATTAAATTCCTAAAACCCAAAAGTGAAGGAGGAGTTGATGTCACAAGAAAATGTGACGGACGGACGGAGGCAATCGCTATATCCACGAACTTGATTCGAAAGTGCAAGGATAATTATTTGGCCTATCTCAACGATACCGTTGAACACGTACTAGGTAAGACTCAGTAGTTTGAAACAAATATTGACACAAGAAAGAAAAAAGGAAAAGCAAAATTCCAACAAATCTAACGACAGGGATACGGTAACAAAACAGAGAAGAAACGAGATCGCACACATAAATACCGGAATTGATATAAAGTACTCCGGAAAGGTAAACATGAAAATATGAAGATACGGGTTATGTGCAAAGTAAGAAACTAACGAGAAACAGAACAAAATTCCACAAAAACTAAAGTACAGCCAATCGAAACTTTCACAAAACCGAAAATCTAAAGATACCAAACAGTCCAGAGGGGTCAAAATGAAACTGTAAAGATATGGGAATGCGACAATGCGACAAAATTTCATCAGGTTAAACAAGAAAAAGATTGATAACACCTAGCATATTCCGTTAACAACAGCTATAATTTAAAAGCGAAGAAAATATGGTGAATGAAGTGTCATGTCTGATGAGGTGTGGTTCTTTATGGGAAATATCCAACAATGGATTCCTAAACCGGAAACTTTATATTGGAGAATTAAAACCTTATTGAAATACACGTTTTAATTTAATTACTTCAAATTTCGCATGTACGTGTATATGTATTTATAATTCATGCCAATACAGAGGCAATGTCTACTGAGAGAATTATTTCAACTACTTATAACACACTTACCATAGCAGATTACTTTATGGACACCTCCTGTAATTATCAATAGACGAAGACAGTCGAAAAAACTAACCATCTTTATCTTCATTGCAAAATTTTGAAACTAAATACATATCTGAGTCATCTCAATGATACAGTTTTAAGCTTTCTAATTGTCTTTAGACATTTAAATATACATTTGTTTGTATTATATTGACATGAATTATAGTGAATTTGTTTTGAACATAGTTCATTTAATTCAGATAAAACTAAATTTGTGGTATAGATTTTTAAAACCTTGGTATTGTTTTTACCTGTTTAGAGTAAATGGAATCAATTTTTCACTTTTTAGGCCTTTGTGAAGCTTTTTTCAGCATTAACATATTTAAGTGGCTCTTTGTATTTTGATAAATATATATATCGATGTCATAACTCTGTAGAAAGTGTCATAACCTGAAATTAAATATGATTAAATGTTTGTATTATATAAAGATTTGGATTTTTTGTCTTTTCCAAAATGTAACTGTCGTGGTATTAACTGTTTACTCTTCTTATTCGGATCTCACTGTCAGGTGGAAAATTATGCTTTTGCCATGTGCATATATAAGTTTTTCACAATTGTATATCTGAAGGGGGTTGCGTATTTTCTTAGGGGTATTGCATATTGTTTTTTTTTACATCCTGTAGAGAATGCTTATTAGGACTCCAGAGAAGCATTGTGATAAAATGTCCACCTTCTTTCAAAGGAGAGGTTATCCCGAAACAGTCATTGACCAGTTCTAACGCTTTCAGTCCGGCCATCCTCCCAAGTCAGGGTTTTGTATCCGTTCGTTCCTACAAACCCCTGACATCACAATTTATATTTTACGGGTCGGAAGTGAACGATTGTCATTGGTTACTTCTCAAGGTCAAAAGAGAATCCATTTGCGTGGACGTCGTAGGTAGAATTTTTAGGTCACACACTAGGCGGCGATATGTTCAACCCGCAAAATATGAATGTGTGATGTCAGTGGTTTGTAAGAACGAACGTGGATACAAAACCCTGACTTGGGAGGATTAGTCTGGCAAGAAAACTGCAAGTGTGCCCCTGTTCCTTACGTACCACCCCCACAATGTTGCAATCCGGAACATTCTTATGAACAATCTTGAAAACATTTATGAAGGATCTGTTGAGGTGCGAAATTTTTTAGACTGTTCCCATCACGGCTTATTGTAAGGCGAAAAGTCTCAAAAACCACTTAGTAAGTAGGTCGATAAAGTCAAACACTTCCACAGACAAAACTTGACTACCGGGGAGCAGGGCCATGTAAAAGATCAAGATGCGTGACATGCCCTTATACTTTGGAGACTAATGAGATCGTTGTCCCTGACAACAAGTACAACATTCAAAATGGGTTTATATGCACAGAACAAAATGTGGTTTACGCAATTGTCTGTACAAATTGTAGTAAGGTATATTTTGGATAGACATTTCGTCGCCGCAGTGACCGTCTTGCAGAGCCCTTACGTTCCATAATTAAGAATGGAATCGACTGTCTAGTTAGCAATCACTTCCGATTGCCTGGGCACGGCTCGTCGGAAAATATATCCGTATACGTCTTTCTTGGCAAATTGAAACAACTTTTATTTCACTTCAGAATATCAAACTTTTGCCACCATCCTGCATCTACTTCTACTGGTGTATTTCCTGTTTTTGAAGTACAACTCCGCCAATGTCAATTTCGGAGCTAGGTGCGCAAAATTAGGGGACAATGACGGTGTTTTTTACACTAATGATCGGGAAAATATATAACGATTTGAATTACATGTAATCTCCCTATTGTTTTCAAAAAAGAATATTTATTCTTCTTCGTAAACAAATATTTGTATGTCGTTACTGGGTATCAGTCTTTAGTTTATAACGAAATGTGCGCAGACATAGGGAACTGCATTGTGATTCTTTTTACTTTCACTTTAATGAAATATTTGAGACATTCGTGGAAGACGACTTGCATTTGTAAAAAAGCCGCACAGTAATGCATAAGTATGTTTCCACTCTTTTCTGTGATTTTGAAAGTTGAATCTTTTGAATGTTTTATTAAATGATATCCACATTTTTGGCCTTAGCGCTACCGATGGAAACTAAATTGGTAAATAGTTATATTGAAATTATTTATGTCTTGGACGGTAACAATCTGTTTCAAAATGTTTCCAATATATGTAAATAATATATTACAATTATTTTAATTCAGTTTTATGAGCTGGAAGACAAAACTAACAATTTCACAAAAATTGTCACTAAATAAGAGGAGGACCCATAAAACATAAAGAAGCTGATATTGGAATTAATGCTGTTTGATGTTCAAATGAAATGTGTCGAAAGATGTTTTATCATTAAAAGCTTCTAAATTAAATTTAATTTAAAACTGCATAATTTCATCAAGTACATATCTTTATTCATTGGAACAGAACATAATTGAAGGCCAGGTATTTATTACAAATAATATGCTGTTGGCATGGCCAATGATGCGAGTACAGCAATATTAGCCCTTTCCAGAAACTCATTTCCGGTATCTCGATTCCGACTCTAAAATTATAATTTGAAGCAAGTTATTTCCCTTACTTTACTTACTTGCGGTGAACGAAACTTTTAGGACAATATGGCTGCCCTATTAAACAAAGAGTTTTTCTAAATGACCCATATGAAGAAAATGCATATGCTCCTACATCGCTCGCTGCTCTCGCTATAAAAACTGCAAAAGAATAGATTGTAAATATATAAAATCCTCTTGCAAAGAGAATGACCAAATGTTAACTGTAATAACAACTTTTATTAGTAAAACAGTAACAACACATCAAAATAATACACGTAAAAGGCGTGATTCACAACATAAATATTTGCACATTAAAACAATGTGTATGCAAAATAAATACGTATATATTTACTAGAAGCGTGTTGCACTCAGTTTTTATGATACTACATTTAAATTAAAATTGCAATGCCGTCAATTTTTTTAAGCTGTCATGTTTTGGTTACTAGAATGAGTTACTTGTTGGAAGATCACAGATAACTACTGGTCGTCGAAAGGAAACTTGGCAAACCTTGTAACTTACATTTATCATACAAATTGACACTGATATACATGTATACACATTAGTTGTAATTATTTAAGTGGATCAAAGTTGTATGACCGTTCAGCAAATTTAAGCAGTTGATTCCAACTTTCTCACTGAGTTTAGACGTGAAAATCTTAAAATAAATTTTCCCATAGGGCGCCATTTTAAACTGACAGCGTTAGCAATATTAGTTGGCTGTGCAGGTGATCCTGCATAAATTTTGTAAAGGACAACAGCTCCATATTGGTTTCAATTCGCTAAGTGGTTTCAAACAAGATCTCAGTGAATTTTCAGTTAAACAAAGATCGACTCTGACGACAGTCCGTGTGAAATTTACAGACTAGAGAGAAAACCTTGGTAATACTATTGTTTGGTTCCATATGGCAAAGGGCTCGGTGTTTTCAGAAAAGATCTTTAAGTGAATTTCCCCATACATGTAGCTGAGGTTCTAAATTTAGCTATGGCGGTCGTTTGGTTAGCAATTTGAACCAAACTTTAATCTTAACTGACCAAGTAAATTCAGAGGATTATAACTTTAAGAGATTTTTGCTTATATATCTTTTTTTTAAATGGCGGTCATGTTACTATCAAATACATTGTTAAATTGAACCACATAAGGAACATTCCATAAAAGTTAAGTTTCAATTGGCCGAGTAGTTTGAGAGAAAGTTTGCGACCGATGACGGGCGCCATGAAATGGGAAACATTGGTCAGCTGAGTTAGAAATGTATATAAAAAAATTAATCTGATCTCACAAAGTATACTTGTCTTTTTTCGTGATTCAATGAAAGCCTTTTTGTCATTTTTCCTTGAGGTAAAAATAATATCTTTGTTTATGACAAAAATAAGTAGTCTGACGGCCTTAAATACAAAAATAATTATTCCGGTTTAGAACCATTAAGATGTAATTATATTTACAATATACAACTAGGCAAATAGTAGATCCAACAATATACACCCACGTATAACAAAACAAACAAATGTATACAATATTATTTATGAATAGAGATTCATCTATATAAATTGTTCTTTCAATAATATCACAGCCATACTGACCAAATAATGAATACTTTTTTCGTGATTCAATGAAAGCCTTTTTATCACTTTTCTGTGATGTAAAAATAATATCTTTGTTTATCACAAAAATAAATAGTCTGACGTCCTGAAGGTATCCTGACCATAAACGACCACGTGATTATTCCAAAGTTCCCGGATGTTCCATACAACGCAACTGAAATGACCTCGGTAACTATCTTATATTTACAGACTCTGCATATAAGCAACAAAGTGTGTTTCAACTTGAGAAAAATATATATACAAAATCCCAGCTTTTAATTGTTTGGTTCAGCCATTCACGGTCAAAAATAGATACAATTTTCGATCATTATCTATTATGGTCCGGATACCTTAAATAAGAAAATAATTATTCCGGTTTAGAACCATTAAGATGTAATTATATTTACAATATACAAGTAGGCAAATGGTAGATCCAACAATATACAATCATGTATAACAAAACAAAATAAATGTATATAATATTAATCACGAACAGAGATCTTCTAAATAAATTACTCTTACAACAACATCACAGACATACTGACCAAATAATGAATACTGACAAATAATCCAATGAAAATTGCACGTAAAATTGTCATGAAAACTCTGAATAATATTACTAGTAAGCAAAGTGCAAGTACACATTCCGAATAAATTAATATTAAATCTAAGAAACCATCCGAATATATATACTGAAGCTAGATTTATGTATTCATTATAAGTGAAAGGTAAATCCGGCTATTTGTCCAAAAAATGGTGAAGTGGCTGTTTTGCTTTGAATAGAATCGCCAAAGGTAAAAGTAATGTCTTGGACAGTGATTGTATTCCGACAGTTGTCCCCGTAATAAACATTTCTAGACACACCCTTAGATACGATTGTGTACAATGTATTGGGTTCCAAATGTACCGGTGCTAGAAAATTCATGTCGAACGTTTCAGAAAACCCAACTGAAATGGCTTTTTGAACACTTGCCAAAACACCTCCGGTGCTGTCACGAATTTCAACACCAGGCGATAAACAAGCCGTGGCTGCTTTTGTTCCGAAAGAAATAATTCCTTTAATAAATACGGCCTTACTACAAGTAAGAGTAAGAGCATCTTGTTCGTCACTTATCCAAGATCCAGTTATTGAAAGACTTCCATAGCGGACTACTCGATTGGCTTCCGGTTCTTTTCTCCTCTCCTCTGAAAATATGTCACTCTTGATGCCGTTGAAAGAACGGTAAACTGAAAGCATTTCGTCTTTGGTTAATATCTCCTTAGTCGAGACCTCGGCTGTGAAGAAATCCTTATCCATTGACGGAAATCTAACATGATACAGCAGACGGCCCATTGTTGTCCGAATTTCATGGTCACCAATATCATATCCGGTGCAAGTGTTCATGCAATGGTAGGTTGCCCACTGCAACAAAAATGTGAATACTGCCGCTTCGGATAGCATAAGCTGGTCAGATTTTAGAATCATTTCCATACAATCTGGAGATAAACTTAAAGCATCTTCAGAGTTTAGGCACCGTTTTGGACATTGTAAAATATGCTGCAAGCTTTCTGCCAATAAGTCGGGCATGTTGAATGAATGTGCAGTTTGTAGGACTATCGGGGCATCCACTGTACTTGCTAAGTCTTGCAGCAATTGTTCACATGCCCGTTTGAGTTTAGGCAACATATATTTTTCAGAAGCATACAAAATTTTGCCAACTTTGTCTTTCGGTATTATAACATTATCTGTGTAAATATATCTGAAAAGATAAAAGCTTTTCTTTGCATTTTTGGACTCACTTTATTTATATGTGAAATTGTTGTTGATTTAAAAAAAAATGTGGGGAAATTTTAATGCTGTCTTATTGTGTGGTGTTGCTTATCATTGAGACCATATGGAGACTCCTATATGTATGCGTTATCAATTGTTTTTGATAAAATCCTTTGATATTAGTTGAGGCACATGAATTATGCCTTCACCATTCTTGTTATACAAGTATTATCGTTTACCAAATCTTTACCTCCAGCTTCTTCCAAGCTTTATCTCTAGCTACAGGTATGATGAAGATGCCAAATGATTTATACAACTGCATGTACATTTTTGTTTAAGTTTTGTTTTAAATTTTGATTCTTTTATTAAATACATATCGTTCTTAAATTAAAATCGTTATTTTCCTATTGCTTATCTGGTAAAAATCGTCTTATTAGGATCATTGCAGAGAATGGACAGAGATGAGATCAAGAGAAAGAAAATTCTTTTGAAGTCTAAAAAAATAAGATCAAACACAATGCCTAAATAAGATATTATAATGAGTTACAATATAGATAAATAATCAAGTTCAAACTATTTACTCAAGCAAAACCTGAAATGTCTCCAGGTCAACATCTGGAACGTCAATCTCTCCAGTTTCCGGAAGTGAACCCTCCATCATGATATAAAAAACAGGACTGCGACTACACAACATGTATTTGTGTGCTTTGACTAGTTTCTGTTCGGAACCAATTCGAAATGAAATGTCACACAATATATCATGATCTAACATGTATTTCATACATTCTGGCAATGTTTTCTCCAACTGCCAATCCATACTATCAGTTAAAGATGACATCTAAAGAAAAAAGTAAAAGAATTAGCAAATGGTACACGAGAAATAAATCGTTCGCTCAATTTATCTAAAATCAACAATGTTATACAAAGTGTGCAAAGTTATCAGGAAAGTCCCAATTTAGCCCTAAATAGGGTATGAATTTCTCTTCCTCGTAAAAACTTCGGTAAGGAAAATAACCAATCTTTTTCAACGGTAAAATTTATGTTATTTGGAAAAATCAAACTATAATTTATGATTTTGCTTTTCTATATTAAATAGGTCAGTTAGATCGACCTTACTTCTTTCGTTGTCCAGGCAATCTAAGTGTATGACATCAAATACATATACAATGTATAGATTGTATAACAATACAATACAATGTATAACATTTCGTTGTTTAATGATGCTTTCAACTCGCTCATTAGAAGTTAACCTTACCTGGGTTTTACATGTTTTAGCTATCTTATTTACACGATAGCCCGTTTGATTGTAATAGTAATAGTGTTTTAAAGTTTTGGGCTTTGAACGTATTGTACACATCAAACTAAGGGTAAATGTAAGCTTACAGTGGTACAAAAATGTAATACCCCATTAATTCAATCTTTTCTTCATGTAAATGTGGGTAAAATATAGGAACGAATCGTAACACTTGGTTAAACAATTCATCATTATGAAATTATTACAATATATTCATACCTACAAGTTTTTTTATTTATGCCTCATAAAAATGTACATGTATATATATGGAATTCACCATGCAATACAAAAACACATTAAAGGGTTCACACTGTTGACATGGTTGAGAGGCTGGCTGATTTAAATCGCAAGTGAAGTTCGTGCAAATTCTGATAAAAGCTAACATGCATTTGTTTCTGAATAATTTTTAAAAGCCAAAACTTAGACCAAATATCTCAAACTTGTAAATAAATTCGTAGCAGGAAATTCATACTACGGACAGTTGATAAAATCTACAGAAAAAATCACATAATCATGCAAGTATTCACTATCTATAACCAAAAGGGTGTTTTTTTTAAACACAAGCAACAAAGACTTAATTTCTTACCCGATTCTCGGAATAGTCTAAGAATGAAAAAATCCGTTATAAAAATATCTTAAGGTGATTCTAAACTGACAGTTTTACTTGTAACTACAATTAATACTAGACAGATATACACGTATATTTATGTTGATAACGTCATTGTACATATATATCTTTGTTAAGTTGCGTCAATTATAAAAATGTATACATGCATTTTTGTATAAAATATCCATTTTTAGATCTTCACTTGTCGCATTTTGATAAAGTCAGTCAACCAGG
This sequence comes from Mytilisepta virgata, assembly GCA_028015205.1. Taxonomy (NCBI): domain Eukaryota; kingdom Metazoa; phylum Mollusca; class Bivalvia; order Mytilida; family Mytilidae; genus Mytilisepta; species Mytilisepta virgata. The sequence goes on along the minus strand of CM051518.1, from coordinate 62,681,192 downwards.
TCACACAATCTGTACATGAATACAAGCCAGCATTAGGTGGTATATAAATCAAATTAAAACGAATTTTATCCTACGCACAATAAAACGTTTTAACTAGAAGAACATATGAACTTTGTTACAACAATCCATTTTAAAAGTAATCACATTTCCGTTATGTTAAATATGGCACCCTTTGGGTCACAATTCCGGTAGATCTATTTCGCAAAATTACGCAAAATACAGTATGGCAAAGACATCTAGTTTTTCAACTATTTGCCCATAAAAAGACCACTTAGCATACATATACAAGATTAGAAATACATTCTTGATATTTTATATACCCTTGCCAATGGAAGTAAAATAGTCTTAGCATGTTAAACCCTAAAAATTACGAAAAAGTGTAGGCTAAAATGCTTCTACAGGGGGCCGCCAAGTAGACAGGGACTAGCATAAATTGGTATAACTTTTTCCCCAATCCGCTATAAATGAATAATTTTGTTTAATCCAATGGTAATACAGCCACAACTTAATCAAAACGATCTTAATCCATCAGCATATATAGAAACTTTATGAAATCATGATAAATGAGTTGATTCTAAATTTTCAAAATCTTGTTCTTTTATCTTCCAGTACAAATTCAATACGAAGGGAAAACTTCCATCTGTGGCGATAAATGACTGAGTTGTTTAGTTTAATGTTTCCTGGAGTTTTACGACAGTTTCAGTGCGATCGCGTATATCATGGTGGCAATTTTGTATCGATGGAAGAACCTGGATATACCGAAGAGAACAGCAGACCTACGACAGAAAAAACCTGACAATCCTTGCCAGTAATATAAGATCGGATTCGGACCTAACTCGCCATTAGTTAGATACATCTCAGTTTTCAACGAGCTATCTAGATGCATGTACCTTGGCCACTGCGGCCTTTTCTATAATGTATGGTATCGAAGCGAAATTAAAGGATATGAAATATACTTAAATATGTTAACATTTCACCGATTACACATGGTTTAAAAAAATAAAATCATGGGGTCAACAATGACAAACGACGCGATCTAAAATATGTGTTAAGGTAAATGGCAAAATTAAGCAACACACATATTTAGTAAAATGAAAATCATTAGATCACAAAAAAAGGAAAAAGACGTATATAAAAATACAGTCAGCTTGGGACAGGCATATACGTGTATAGAGAATATTGCTTTACGTAACAAGTATATGAGATCCCAACAAATTCTTCAAACGTTGAGATCAATTAGAAAAAAGGAATCAGACCGGATTTTATCTTCTAAGTTCATTAACCTTTATTAAAAAAAATGTTTACCTTTATGTTTTATTTACATAAAAGAAAATAAGTGTTCTCCCATCAAAATATTTTTTATCAATCTACTTTGGTCTTTTCATTTAAAAAAGATGGATGGATGGATGATTGTTTAGCGAGAGAAAGTTTTAATTCTTTTTACTTGCAAGCAGGTGCCATATATTTAATGTAGTGTTTACTTAACAATACGTACACACGTGTATACATTTGTAATAATTTTTTTATTTACAAAAATAAAGTTAATAGCTTATTACAAATTACCTCGGTTAATTTTCACTCTGCACCGGTATATTTATACATTGTTGTACAAGTCAGAAATATCGAAGAACTTTCGATACTTTTCCAGTTGAATACCAGAATGAACATATATACGTAAAGCTAACAATATAGTTTAAAAAAAATTAATGAATTAATTGATTATGAACATAATGAACAACTTACTTTGCTGACAAAAAATATCACAATGAAGATTATAAATAAAAGCACAAAACCGTGAAGGATAAATATAAATATCCGGAATTATCACTTACTATCCTGATTAGAAACTGAAAATATCGTTCCAATGATTAGTTTAGGCCTCTGTCAAAGTATTTATATGAATAAACGGATTAGTATGCTTGTTATTTTAAGAAAATAAGTTTCTTTGTTTATTTTCGCTATAACATAATACCAACACAAGAAAAATGATATAGTAAATACATGATTTACCTAGGTCCCCGAGGGTATTCGCCAACCCAGTCGTCAGACTTGTCTGACATGATTATTCATTGATTTGTTACAGAAATTACCAGTATTTAGCAAAATTCAAAAATAATAGAAATACTAAGGGTTCATTCCTTGTATTGCACATGGTAGATCTCCTTAGCTGAAATTTGGCTTCCTATTTCGGTATTTTTGGTTGAGTACTTCTTGTTTAATATAAGTTTGGTTTTAGGTCTTCCAAATGTTTCGGTTTTAATGCTGCTGATGAGAGGTAACTCCTTGAAATGCGTCGTATACAGCATATTATAAATTAACTATATCTAATATAAGTATCTTTGGATTGTTATTTTGAAACTCCTGGGATGATGCCTCTGCTGGTGGACCCTAGGTCCCCGAGGGTATTCGCCAACCCAGTCGTCAGACTTGTCTGACATGATTATTTATTGATTTGTTACAGAAATTACCAGTATTTAGCAAAATTCAAAAATAATAGAAATACTAAGGGTTCATTCCTTGTATTGCACATGGTAGATCTCCTTAGCTGAAATTTGGCTTCCTATTTCGGTATTTTTGGTTGAGTACTTCTTGTTTAATATAAGTTTGGTTTTAGGTCTTCCAAATGTTTCGGTTTTAATGCTGCTGATGAGAGGTAACTCCTTGAAATGCGTCGTATACAGCATATTATAAATTAACTATATCTAATATAAGTATCTTTGGATTGTTATTTTGAAACTCCTGGGATGATGCCTCTGCTGGTGGACCCTAGGTCCCCGAGGGTATTCGCCAACCCAGTCGTCAGACTTGTCTGACATGATTATTCATTGATTTGTTACAGAAATTACCAGTATTTAGCAAAATTCAAAAATAATAGAAATACTAAGGGTTCATTCCTTGTATTGCACATGGTAGATCTCCTTAGCTGAAATTTGGCTTCCTATTTCGGTATTTTTGGTTGAGTACTTCTTGTTTAATATAAGTTTGGTTTTAGGTCTTCCAAATGTTTCGGTTTTAATGCTGCTGATGAGAGGTAACTCCTTGAAATGCGTCGTATACAGCATATTATAAATTAACTATATCTAATATAAGTATCTTTGGATTGTTATTTTGAAACTCCTGGGATGATGCCTCTGCTGGTGGACCCTAGGTCCCCGAGGGTATTCGCCAACCCAGTCGTCAGACTTGTCTGACATGATTATTCATTGATTTGTTACAGAAATTACCAGTATTTAGCAAAATTCAAAAATAATAGAAATACTAAGGGTTCATTCCTTGTATTGCACATGGTAGATCTCCTTAGCTGAAATTTGGCTTCCTATTTCGGTATTTTTGGTTGAGTACTTCTTGTTTAATATAAGTTTGGTTTTAGGTCTTCCAAATGTTTCGGTTTTAATGCTGCTGATGAGAGGTAACTCCTTGAAATGCGTCGTATACAGCATATTATAAATTAACTATATCTAATATAAGTATCTTTGGATTGTTATTTTGAAACTCCTGGGATGATGCCTCTGCTGGTGGACCCTAGGTCCCCGAGGGTATTCGCCAACCCAGTCGTCAGACTTGTCTGACATGATTATTCATTGATTTGTTACAGAAATTACCAGTATTTAGCAAAATTCAAAAATAATAGAAATACTAAGGGTTCATTCCTTGTATTGCACATGGTAGATCTCCTTAGCTGAAATTTGGCTTCCTATTTCGGTATTTTTGGTTGAGTACTTCTTGTTTAATATAAGTTTGGTTTTAGGTCTTCCAAATGTTTCGGTTTTAATGCTGCTGATGAGAGGTAACTCCTTGAAATGCGTCGTATACAGCATATTATAAATTAACTATATCTAATATAAGTATCTTTGGATTGTTATTTTGAAACTCCTGGGATGATGCCTCTGCTGGTGGACCCTAGGTCCCCGAGGGTATTCGCCAACCCAGTCGTCAGACTTGTCTGACATGATTATTCATTGATTTGTTACAGAAATTACCAGTATTTAGCAAAATTCAAAAATAATAGAAATACTAAGGGTTCATTCCTTGTATTGCACATGGTAGATCTCCTTAGCTGAAATTTGGCTTCCTATTTCGGTATTTTTGGTTGAGTACTTCTTGTTTAATATAAGTTTGGTTTTAGGTCTTCCAAATGTTTCGGTTTTAATGCTGCTGATGAGAGGTAACTCCTTGAAATGCGTCGTATACAGCATATTATAAATTAACTATATCTAATATAAGTATCTTTGGATTGTTATTTTGAAACTCCTGGGATGATGCCTCTGCTGGTGGACCCTAGGTCCCCGAGGGTATTCGCCAACCCAGTCGTCAGACTTGTCTGACATGATTATTCATTGATTTGTTACAGAAATTACCAGTATTTAGCAAAATTCAAAAATAATAGAAATACTAAGGGTTCATTCCTTGTATTGCACATGGTAGATCTCCTTAGCTGAAATTTGGCTTCCTATTTCGGTATTTTTGGTTGAGTACTTCTTGTTTAATATAAGTTTGGTTTTAGGTCTTCCAAATGTTTCGGTTTTAATGCTGCTGATGAGAGGTAACTCCTTGAAATGCGTCGTATACAGCATATTATAAATTAACTATATCTAATATAAGTATCTTTGGATTGTTATTTTGAAACTCCTGGGATGATGCCTCTGCTGGTGGACCCTAGGTCCCCGAGGGTATTCGCCAACCCAGTCGTCAGACTTGTCTGACATGATTATTCATTGATTTGTTACAGAAATTACCAGTATTTAGCAAAATTCAAAAATAATAGAAATACTAAGGGTTCATTCCTTGTATTGCACATGGTAGATCTCCTTAGCTGAAATTTGGCTTCCTATTTCGGTATTTTTGGTTGAGTACTTCTTGTTTAATATAAGTTTGGTTTTAGGTCTTCCAAATGTTTCGGTTTTAATGCTGCTGATGAGAGGTAACTCCTTGAAATGCGTCGTATACAGCATATTATAAATTAACTATATCTAATATAAGTATCTTTGGATTGTTATTTTGAAACTCCTGGGATGATGCCTCTGCTGGTGGACCCTAGGTCCCCGAGGGTATTCGCCAACCCAGTCGTCAGACTTGTCTGACATGATTATTCATTGATTTGTTACAGAAATTACCAGTATTTAGCAAAATTCAAAAATAATAGAAATACTAAGGGTTCATTCCTTGTATTGCACATGGTAGATCTCCTTAGCTGAAATTTGGCTTCCTATTTCGGTATTTTTGGTTGAGTACTTCTTGTTTAATATAAGTTTGGTTTTAGGTCTTCCAAATGTTTCGGTTTTAATGCTGCTGATGAGAGGTAACTCCTTGAAATGCGTCGTATACAGCATATTATAAATTAACTATATCTAATATAAGTATCTTTGGATTGTTATTTTGAAACTCCTGGGATGATGCCTCTGCTGGTGGACCCTAGGTCCCCGAGGGTATTCGCCAACCCAGTCGTCAGACTTGTCTGACATGATTATTCATTGATTTGTTACAGAAATTACCAGTATTTAGCAAAATTCAAAAATAATAGAAATACTAAGGGTTCATTCCTTGTATTGCACATGGTAGATCTCCTTAGCTGAAATTTGGCTTCCTATTTCGGTATTTTTGGTTGAGTACTTCTTGTTTAATATAAGTTTGGTTTTAGGTCTTCCAAATGTTTCGGTTTTAATGCTGCTGATGAGAGGTAACTCCTTGAAATGCGTCGTATACAGCATATTATAAATTAACTATATCTAATATAAGTATCTTTGGATTGTTATTTTGAAACTCCTGGGATGATGCCTCTGCTGGTGGACCCTAGGTCCCCGAGGGTATTCGCCAACCCAGTCGTCAGACTTGTCTGACATGATTATTCATTGATTTGTTACAGAAATTACCAGTATTTAGCAAAATTCAAAAATAATAGAAATACTAAGGGTTCATTCCTTGTATTGCACATGGTAGATCTCCTTAGCTGAAATTTGGCTTCCTATTTCGGTATTTTTGGTTGAGTACTTCTTGTTTAATATAAGTTTGGTTTTAGGTCTTCCAAATGTTTCGGTTTTAATGCTGCTGATGAGAGGTAACTCCTTGAAATGCGTCGTATACAGCATATTATAAATTAACTATATCTAATATAAGTATCTTTGGATTGTTATTTTGAAACTCCTGGGATGATGCCTCTGCTGGTGGACCCTAGGCCCCCGAGGGTATTCGCCAACCCAGTCGTCAGACTTGTCTGACATGATTATTCATTGATTTGTTACAGAAATTACCAGTATTTAGCAAAATTCAAAAATAATAGAAATACTAAGGGTTCATTCCTTGTATTGCACATGGTAGATCTCCTTAGCTGAAATTTGGCTTCCTATTTCGGTATTTTTGGTTGAGTACTTCTTGTTTAATATAAGTTTGGTTTTAGGTCTTCCAAATGTTTCGGTTTTAATGCTGCTGATGAGAGGTAACTCCTTGAAATGCGTCGTATACAGCATATTATAAATTAACTATATCTAATATAAGTATCTTTGGATTGTTATTTTGAAACTCCTGGGATGATGCCTCTGCTGGTGGACCCTAGGTCCCCGAGGGTATTCGCCAACCCAGTCGTCAGACTTGTCTGACATGATTATTCATTGATTTGTTACAGAAATTACCAGTATTTAGCAAAATTCAAAAATAATAGAAATACTAAGGGTTCATTCCTTGTATTGCACATGGTAGATCTCCTTAGCTGAAATTTGGCTTCCTATTTCGGTATTTTTGGTTGAGTACTTCTTGTTTAATATAAGTTTGGTTTTAGGTCTTCCAAATGTTTCGGTTTTAATGCTGCTGATGAGAGGTAACTCCTTGAAATGCGTCGTATACAGCATATTATAAATTAACTATATCTAATATAAGTATCTTTGGATTGTTATTTTATTTTATTTCAAGTCGCGAATATCTAATTTGACAAAGTTAATCCCTTAAAGATCTTAGGAAACGGAGAAATCTTGTTATCAATAATAAGATACATGTATATTTTTATTTAAATGAATTTCTAGTCGCTCATCTTTTGCAGACATTAATGTCAGCCAATTCTTAATCTATATTTTGGTAATTCCCATCAGTTATTTGATCCTATTTCTCTTCCAATGGGAGATTACAAAACTGATCTGTTAGTGTTAATTCAGATTGTAAATCGACGATATGTGCACATCTTGATACAAATTGGTTTCAAAGTTCGATACCGCTGCTGGTGGACTCCAAGTCCCCGTGGGTTAAACCTACTCAGTTGGTAGTATTTCTATACTTTCCCGAAATTGATACTTTAAATTTACTGTTACAAAAATGGTTATCTCCCTCATGCATAGCTCTGTCCATAGATGGTTTTGCATCTACTTTTTTGGTTATTTTGACATTTTTTGAATTCGCTCTTCAACTTTTTGGATCGTTGTTTCGGTTTGCAACATTTTAAATGTCTTTTTGCAGCAAAAATGGTGTCAAAAATTTATTGTGCAAATGAACTTAGAAATACGCCTTTAATTAAAAAAAAGGAGTTTTTTTTGTGTCTTTCAAAACATCCTGGTATGAAAAAGAGAATGTTATTTAAATTGCTACATATGTTTAGTTTATGAGTTACATTTATATGTAGTATTGTCAAAAGACATTTAAAGATAACGGTTGAAACATATGGGCTACGAGATTTGTATAATATCAAAATTAGTTTGAAAAAACAACGACGAAATGTGTACATCTAGTGCACCGATATATTGGTATTATAGTATATAAATAATTATTATCCCTGGAAAGCTGGAAGGGAGATGTTGATAAGATTGTTTGATCTGGTTTTGGATAGAATGAGAAAACACAGAAAAGTTATTTAAAAAGAAAGGGGTTGAAACCACGAATGAAGTAGGTTAAACAAGGAGAAACTAATGTACATCGTTTGCTCAATTGTGATAGAGATTGCACTCTTTTGTTTTATGCAGGCTATATAAACGGAAAGAGTTCCATACGACACCCCAGCTATGTATATCTTAGACGTTTATAGATGTACTTATGGGGGTGCCAAATGGAACTCTTGCCTCTACATGTTTTGAAAACGCACAAAAAAATTGCAGATTTAAAATTTTTGTCATTGTTTTTGTGCATTAATACAACTAAAGCGGAACGCCGAAATTATACGTGTGGTAAGTCAGGTACAAAAATGTACATGATCAACGGGACACAACTCTAGAAATAATATTTGTTAACCTGAGGATAGTAAATCGATTGATGTGCTCGTTGTTAGAAATATTTGGACGTGGGGAAATAAAACGACACACATTTAAGAATATAGATTAGATAACTTCTGTGTATTACAATGAAAATTGCAGTTCTCGGAGCAACTGGTCCTACTGGATTACAGTTTGTTCTGGAAGCTTTAAAAAATGAACACGAGCTCATTGCTTTAGTTCGCAATCCGGAAGGATTAAGTTCAGTAAAAAATGACAAATTACAGGTAAGTATAAATCTGTATATATTTCATAATTTGAATCGACATGAGGTCAATATACGTAGAACGGTTTAATAATAATAGAAAAAAAAGAGTGGATAATGTGAAATTGTGGTTTAAAAAAATCCTAGGAGATGTGTATTTAATACTTGAAATAGCTATTGTTTTCGCGCATATTCAATAGTATTTCTTATTTAGTTCAAAATCAACACGAAATATTATATCTGTTAATATTTTGGTAAGTTTGAATAGGTGACCTTAACAGGCCTATAAATGCAAATTATGATATACAAAAAATGAATACGCGCTTCGGTCCACGTACACAGTCATGTAATGTACATATAAACATGTAGGTGTGCATGTACATGATGTACGATCGCATAGCTTTACAGTGATACTTGATGTACATTGTATATGCCTTTAAAACAGTAGGAAAAAAGTTCTCCAAATTTCTTTTCAAATAACTATATGTGCAAGAACTTGAGCTACTATAAAAAAATAAATATTATCAAGTCCTAAATTTGAAATAAAAATATAATTAAATGTATACACACCAGCAACCCACAAAGCGCATGAATAACTATATATGTAGAATTGCATAACAACAACAGTTGCAAGATACGGCAAGCGCTTAATTTCTTATAATAAAGACTACATCATTCATATTGCCGTTTTCTATGAGAAGTGTGCGGCGATGTTTGTAGAAAACATCCCAATCCACCCCCCCTCCCATTTTTTTTTTAATTTCGTGACATTAATCTGTTTTTAATGTTTATATTAAACATTCCCGATTTAGAAAACTAACATAATTGTTAGACAAACACGATGTAACATCTGTCAAAGTATCACAATGTTGAATTATTTCGAATCAATAATATATGAATCATTATTATTTAATACAGCTCCCAGATTTGTTCTCTTTATTAAATGTGAATAAAATGGATTGATCTAAAAGCAGTTGCGATGCAACAGAACTTCCTACTTACTAATTTATCCTTCATTAAAACGCAAATGCGACGTAGATAATATCTCAGATGTAGATAGGCGACCATTATGCAACTGAGATAATTTACTAAGATACACGTAGATACATGTAGTCCACTTTATTGATCTTTACCACTACCACAAGTCAGTGATATGGTCAATTTTATTATTATTCGAATAATAATATCAGCTGTAATCCTCTTGACATTATATAGATACATATTGTAGATTTTCATAAATCATGTAAATATGCGCCTATGGTCATTGTATTGTACTAATTATTCATTGATAGTCAGATTGTTTTTCATATAGTAGTGAAATAGGCAAATTTTGCCCCACTTGCATACATTTTTTTGTGAAATACATTTTAAAATGCAAAAAAATGGAAAAAAGACATTTGGTCGATTAAATCAATGTATGTTTTTATGATTGTAAGGTTAAATAAATCATTTAAGGCCACAACAGATTGATTTTTAGTTCTTTGGATTTCGCCGCTCCGATTTTTGGACTTTGTGAATTTTAAGAAAAAAAATGTTTGCCGCTTCCTTTTGCAAAAATGCTGAAATTTCGCTCCGTATTCTTCATTTTTCAAGAAATTGAAAGTAAAACATGTTCGATCGCTCCTATTTTTTTGGGGAAAAATAGAGATTTTTTCAATATTTTGCAATATTTTAGTTCAAAAAAATTGTGCAGCACGTAACATTGATCTTCGCTTGAAAAAATAGTCCTCTGGAAAAAAATTAAAATTTCGCTCGCACCTATTTTTGCCATAAAAAAATTCAAAGAACTAAAATAATATGGTGTGGCCTAATTTCATTTTTAAGTATCATATATGAAATAGGATATGCTAAGAAAAACGTCTGTATAATGTTAGGACAAGAAAAGAATTTGAAAACGGAAGGTCAAATTTGGTTTTAAATTACTTCGAATCAAATAGTAGTTCATTCTAAAAAGAAATTGTGCCCATTTTCTACGAAAAATATCCAGATTTATGGGTGCCGCCCATGAACCAAAGAATCAAGCGTGTAGAGTTTTTGTTAAATTGCGCTGACTTCTTTTCCATAAGATAGTCTTTTCCCTGAAAATTTATAAGGGGTGCAGAAGTATATGCAGTTCAAGGTACTTTGTACTGGTATTTGAACAGGAATCTATTTTCCCATTGTAAAATATGAAAAAATGGAAATGAAAGTTTTATACATTAGAGTCCTAAACTAAATGTATTAATTGTTGTTGCATAACTATTTTGTAGTGTATAGAAATGAAGCCCTGGGATAGATGCTACATCAAAGTTTCTTTTATTTTATATACTATAATGCATAAGGCTAAAACAAAATATGTGTCTGGTTCAGGTTAAATTGCGACAAAAAATAGGGTCGGTAGATAGGAAAAAACATTTTATTTTGAAAAATTATTTTACATAGACCCCTATGGGAGAAAAAAATGGTCAGCGGATGTTTTATTAGGAAACTAATTATATGAGCGTCATTTTTGTCCTAAAATGGGAATAAAATGGGTTAGGGTAGGCGCAAAAAATAGGGTAGGTAAGGTAATCTTAAACACACATATATATGTTTTTGGCCTAATAGTTGTCTTTTCTAAAAATAAAATTAATTCCTAGGTTAAAGAAGTGGATATTTTCAAAGAGGAAGATCTTGTTGAACCCTTTAAAAACACAGATGCAGTTGTATCTTGCCTCGGTTGTAGACCAAGTTTTTTGGGTTGGTCTTCCATAACATTCTATCTTGACAGCATGAAACCTATTATTGGTGCTATGAGAACAGCCAACAAAAAACGACTTATCTGTATGACCGCATGGGGCACAGTAAGTAAGTATATCTTATGAGGATTTTGTTTCGTCTTTTAGCATAAGAAGTTCTTTCTATATAGTGAATTATTATTTTATTCTATGTTAATGTTTTTTACATTTCATATTTCGAGTGGTTTGTTACCACCGTGCCCAAATGTCTAATAAAATCATATTGACTTTCAATGTTGTTTTAATAATTATAGTCTATATCTTTTTATATGTTTATGTTGTCTAAAGCAAACACATAAAGTATGGAATTACCCAAATAATTTATTCATTATTTAAGGCCGTACGAGCCGAAGTGGGTTATGTATTGATGCATTATAATTACACCAAAAGGCCGGTAATGTTGGGCTATGAAACCTCTTATGCTAATGTTTTTTATAAAATTTAATCATTAGGATAAAATTGACACACAATAATAAAACAATAAAAACTGGGAGACAACTTATATGTACTAAAAATGAGGAAAAGCTTGAGAAAATCACTAACGCGGTGATAATGGTAGTTAGAGATTTCTCTTACATGTATACGTAAAAAATACAGTCTTAACCAATGTCCCCTAATTTCTTTTAATGACTGAATGGTATAGATAATTAAACAAACTGTGATGTATAAGTTTTGCACTTTATTTGTGCCTGGTCAAAATTGCCAAACATACATTTTGTAAGTTGAGGAAAATAAATATGTTATTGATAATTATTCAAATGTATCCTAAGTGGAACAAACAAGATATTCTTAGCAGAAAATTAATTTGAAATTGGAAAAAGAATTGACAAATGTTATCCACAGTGTTTAAAAGTTTTATATACGTGCACTTTTGCGTCTGACGGTCCCAGCCAATTTTACAAGTTATTTGACGTCAGATGAATCTCAGAATTGGTAATAGTTGTCTTGTTATACGGATTTTGGCAACTCTAGACGCTATTAATGATTACATTTACCTAATTGATATTTCTCATTGACGCATACTCATTCATTTTATTTTCGACCGCCTCGGTGATCTCGTGGTAGCGTGCTCGCCCCGAGTGCGGAAGGTCGCAGGTTCGATCCCCGGCCGGGTCAAACCAAAGACATCAAAATTGGTATTTTCTGCTTCTCCGCCAAGCACGCGGCATCTAGGAGTAAGAGCAAAGACTGGTCGTCTCGGAGTCAGTATAATGTGTCCGAGTGAGGTGATATGTCTTCCTGCGGACAGTTACCTCGTGAGTTAGCACATTAAAAATCCGACTTAGCGTGTCGGTCTTGTACAAAGCAGGGATCATATTCATTATCATATCAACATGTTCTCGTCCTGATATGCACCTGGTTGCCACTGAACGTTAAACAATAATTCATCCATCCATCATTTTATTTTCATGCAATTAATCATCGGAAAACATTTTACAGGTGAACCAGATGAACCAAAGATCATTAAATATTTCTTAAGACCCATTTTTCTGAGCAGCACATTAAAAAGTATGGCAGATATGGAGGATTTTTTGAAGGAATCGTGTTCAGATATAGATTATACTGTTGTTCGACCTCCTGGACTTACCAATGACCCAAGTTCAGGTAAGATTCATATACCTTACAATAAATGTCATTAGTCTTTACTTAAACGGATATTTCTGCTTTTCATTCTGTTTCAATATTTTCGATTTTTCGTTCGTCTTTGAACGTGTTTGTCCTTGAGCACTACTGAAAGTTATAATTTAACGAAATATTCATGTAAAGTGCGCCAAAATAAAAATCATGAATCAAATCAGTTTCAAGATCTTTCAATATAATGTCGTCCAATTATCACATAATATTTTCCCTGATATTTTGTACAATAATGTTGACACTTTCTGATCAGAAAATTTTTAAAAGTTCTGGAATACTAACATATATATATGACAAGGTTGCTATGTTATGAACATCAATTTCGTTGTGGGATTAAACATTGTCGGTAGATTGGCAACCTGTTGTTGAGTGTTAGTATACGTATATACTTATTGACTGGGTAGAGAGCCTCAGTCCAATATGGCTTGCCTCGTACCAATAACTAAGCCAATATGGAAAACTTTACGCAATAATACTATATTACTGGCTTCAATACGAATATACTGTCCTTTCAATAGAATATTTAACTCGGCTCGGCATTGGCCGACTTGTACAGGCCAATAGATGGCGATTCGATTTTCTCTAAATTTTAGTTCTAATACATAAAAAAACTCTGAAATGTTTACGTGACAGACAATGATGGAAAACTAAACATGGAAACACAGTAATTTTAAAAGGATAAGCGTTTGCCAAAAAAAAAGAGAGAGAACATAAATCAGGCGATTTGAGAAGAAAGCTCGGACATTTAATGGAAATAATTAATTGTTTTGCGAAAAACACGTTAAATACTAAAATATACCCTTTTTGACCAATTTGCATGAGGTGCATGACATACTAATTCGGTAGATCTGAAGAGTGAATATTGAGTTTAGCAAAAATTCAACTGGATTGTCGCGACGTTGAGTACATAGTCTATTTCAGTTTATACACCATGGACTGATCATGTTGGAAATCGGTTACTTAAAAATTGTTACAATAAATGATCTCGAAACAGGCTGACTAAAATATTTATTTAATAACCAACATCCAGTCCTTGAATGTACAGTGTCCGACTGTGTATCTCTAAGCTACAGGTATACTTTTATTAATCATCAAAGAACCCTTTTTTATGTTACAGGAAAGGAAGTAAAGGGAGTAGAGGGTCAATTTGTACCAGATGTACCTGGGAGAATACCACGTCGTGATGTGGCAAAATTTATGTTGGAATGCGCCATTAGCCATGAATGGAATAAAAAATGTGTTGCTATTGGAATCGAAGCATAAAACAAATGATAATTATTTATTTGTACAGATATTAAATACATCATATTCATTTCTGTTGTCAAACTAGTCCATATATTAATCTGAAAAATAAAAAGATTTCTTATAGTGTACATGCATATGTTATGTTTACAAACTTTTTACTTTATTATTTATTTATACTTTTGTCATGTTAGCATGATAACAAGCTTGTGATAGATAAAAATAACAGATAACAGTTGTTACACAAAATGAAATATACTGAGACAAGCTAAAAAAACTAAGATTCCTCTGTCACGGCTCAGTTTCAAAGACTGCACAGTTGTTCTTTTACTTAATGTAGATTTGAGGGGTTTAGCAGGACCACTAGGTTTCAGTGTTGGTGAAATTTTGAAATCTAGGATTTCTATAATTATATCATTAAAAAAATCATTACGTAAATTTTTTTATTGTGACAATATAATAATAAATGCTTTTTTTCATTTTCTACGTCTTTACATGTATTAGATACATGTATCTGAAGATATAATGGCCGGACTGTTTATTCCTATAAATCGTAATAAAGAAAAGTGCAATGATATTGTTGAATCTGTCACTCTGCATGTTTTGAAAAGACGAATGTTTTTGACATGTGTTTGAGGGTGTAAAAATATATTTATAAGCGGGTGGTATTTAATCAGATGCATATATATATTTGAAGTGTGTTTTCAGAGTGTCCAACTGACCCCAATTTTTAGTTCTGATCCTAAAGTTTTTACAAGGATACTCCGGACTTCGTTAACATACATTTTTCGCAGACCTCTTCTTATCTTATTAAGATACGCGACAACTCCATGTTATTTATAATGGCAAACTTTCAATTCCACATGAAATACCCGGAACCTGACTCGGTAAAAACACACAAAAAAATCCAACTCACAACATGTACCGATCATATTATCTGAAACTGCAAACACACATATTTTTTGACCTGACAATAACATAGAAATATAGTTCTGTACATACTTTCAATCAAATCACAAATTTCACTCGCCGCCGTCTTCTGATTCTCCATATTTGGCAGATACCCATAAAAAGAAACATACAACCTGTATATAGAAATAAACCGTGATGAATCAGCAAAATTAAATATAAGTAATTATATTACAAACTATTATCTAATACCCATAATTTTTATCTTTAGAGTTTTTAAGTTTAAAAAAAATTCAAAAGGTTTAACATTGTCAATTGTTACGTATTAGAGAAATAAACAGCGTTATACATGTATACATTATCTGAACGGAAATACTAACCCAACAAAGAAACAAGTGGTCACGATTCTTTATCTTTACCAAAATTTATTCAAAATCGTTTCGAGTTCATCTTTGTCAGCTCAGATTTTTTTGGGTACATTATTGTAATTATTACATTTTTATTAAACTGACTTGATAAAACTTTTTGAGGATGGAAGACTGCTTTTGAATTATCTCACTTTCATTAAAATCTGGTTTATTTGACAACATTACTCGCAGCTATATCTTGAGATCAAAAGGAGTTGATGCTCAACTATGAATACATGTGCACGTATTGCCATGTATTGACAATTGCATCTAGTTTACACAAAGTTTATTTTTCATCAAACTGGTATTGCCTACTTGCGGATATTAGGATTGTCTCCCATATGCCTGAGTTATCTTTCCCGACAGAAGGGGTCTTGTATTTAACTCAGAGGGCAAACAGTACTTTAAATTTTTTCTAAAATATTGAATTGGGGAAGGCCTTCATCAGATATGGAAAATTTGGGGAAATATATCCTAGAACTTATCATTAATCTGAGAGGAGGATATTAATAGGATTAAAAATATTTTGCAGAAAAATGACAATTTGTCCATTAATATCTATAGAAGACACCGTCTTCAAAGAGCAGATAACTCCGTAAATGGAAGACAACTTCCATGTACCAAAAATGGAGAATAAAAGAAGGTTTGAATGTTTTTTTTTAATACTCTTAAAATTTCATCTCAATGTAGTGGTAATAAAACTTACACCTGCAGCTAAAACAACCGGTCCAAATAAAATCAATACTATAACGACCAGTACCCATTTCCACCATGGCCAATCACTTGTATCAGGCCAAAAACTAAATGAGTTAAAATAATTATGAAAATTTTATTGTTGTAAGGAACAACAAACATTCAAAAATGGAACTACTTTAATTTCCTTTTTAGCATGATAATTTTTTTTTACAAATCATAGGAAAACACCTAGTCCAAGACGTTACCAATGTTTCAACACATATGTAACCCAACGAAATTTTAACTCATTATAGCATGCCACATAGTCATTAATTTTCATATTTATATTATTTTTTATCAGAAATTAATTCTCGCGTTACGTGTATCTCACATACTTCGGCATTTGATTACTTGGTGAAAAACTCCTGATTTAATTACTATTCTGTACGTTTATAAGAACAATTCGGTATGTCTTTAAAGTCAGCATGGATCAACCTTTCGGAAAGAGAACTTGTACATACATGTATTCTGCAACGTAACATTTATTTGTGGTAACGTAAAATATGATGCAAAAATCAACGAAATGCACATAGATACTGGAAAATCAGCTCTCGTAAAATATTTGGGACATTTCATCAGTGATAAAGACACTAAATTACGACTTTCGGAAACAAAAGGTAGTGTAAAATAGTTTTTACTTTCATTTTAAAGAAACGTTTGAGATATTCCCGAAAAACCACTTGCAGTTAAAAAAAAAGACACACAGTAATCCATCTACATGTATATAACATGTGTACTCTAGTAGTTTTTATACATAAGGAAATAACAAATGTTTCGCAGCATGCAGTAAAATGTCAAAGATTAATTTTAATTTTAGTCCTATATTCAAACCAATACGACAGAAGGCCATTTGACGTCAGATTAATCTCGGACTGTGTTGCCTTGTACCTTATATTTGGTTTCTTAAAATTTCTGAAGAACTTTTGCTATTTATTAAGCCCAAGGGGCTCGCTCGAATTTTTAAAAATCCATTATTTTGACTGAAAAAAATGAGGTGTAGCAAAAAAACCGCAACTTCTTGTGAGACTAATAAACACACATCATTCGATCATACGACTTACCTCTTTCGCAGTGTTACGTGCGTTTGTGGCGGATGTATAACTACATTTGGATCAATTTGTGGAAAAGTTGGTTCTACAAATCCTCCTACAGATACAGGTGGTATTGAAAACTCAATGGACGTTGGTGGGTATCCTGTGTGGATAGAAGTAGGCCCGGATGGGTAAGGTGTTACGTTGTCATGTTTTCCATTCGCCGGAGGATATCCGGTTCCAGCAGTCTGTGGAATGATACCGTTTTATAAATAGCAAATATTTACATAATGTCAAATACGTGTACATGTATGTGTTTTACTTTTTAAATATTTGCAATGTACATATGTTACATAATTCAATTTTTTAAATTCAGGTGTTAACCCGCTCAAACACTAGTGCTAAGTATTTTGAAATCATTTATTTTTATTTTGGGACAAACGTACATGTTAATAATGTGTAAAAAAGACTAAAAAACTTTTGTTTTAGTCGGGCCAGAGCACTAATAATTATCAAAATTTGAATTTATATTGAATATTTATCAGAAATAGAAACAATCATATAAATAAGAAATACATTGAATACCGCCTTTGACATTTACCGCCCATTCGCATTCATTTTAAACTTAGGGAGAGCACAAGAGGAGAAAGGGATAATGGTCCAATTAAGACAGTCAAGTATGAAACAACAATACTGTTCGCTTGCTCATTCATAATTATCAATCTAGTATTATTACGTGGGTTAGTGCTTGTTATCCCCCTTTATGTACAATCAACAAATTTTAATAATAACGCCTTTCAACATGTGAATCATGTGTTCCGCTTTTGTTTGATCAATTTGCAATATTTATTTAATAAAACACTAGGTTTTCTTTAAATCCCGCATTATTTGTTTGATTGATATTGAATGTTAAAATATCGGGCAAAATCATCATTCGAAATTATTTACGACATTATGAATTAAAATACAAACACACGGATGCTACAATCATTCCTTCAGGCTACCAGCACAAATCGATTACCTACAAGGCCTTCCTCGGATAAAAATAGTCCAGCGCCAAAAGCCTATTCTAAAACTTGGCATTTGATCATGACCTCAGAGCA
This sequence comes from Mytilisepta virgata, assembly GCA_028015205.1. Lineage (NCBI taxonomy): Eukaryota > Metazoa > Mollusca > Bivalvia > Mytilida > Mytilidae > Mytilisepta > Mytilisepta virgata. The sequence continues at coordinate 62,662,944 of CM051518.1, read as the reverse complement.
ACCTCGGAATAGGAAAGAATAACTTCATGGGAAAAAAAATAACAAAGAAGTCCATATAAATATCTACCTCTTTCTGCATATAATCTACACAATAGAATATTTTTGAACGATCCCCATTCAACACCACATATATATACTAATTTGCTAAACTAAAGAACATTGTTCCCAAGAGGGCACCACCGGGATACTTCATTTAATTCCCATAAACTATACATACACTCAAAAGTCATACTTATTGGACCTTTCCTTGGGTTCGCAACCTATCATTCTAGATCGTTTTTTATGCTTCGCCACCACTGAGAGCTCCTCGCCTTACATATATTCCTGTTATATACGAAGAGCTCTATCGTATAGCCTAATGACCTACATATTTGAATTATACTGTATGTGTCTGTATACCATAAATCCCATCAACTAGCCCTTCTATTTGTTTACTCTATAGATTATATTTTGAAAAGTTAACAGGATATCCCAAGCTATTCTAATCTGGAACCAAGACTAGGATTTGTGTGAATACATCAGATACGTTCACTAGTAACTCAATTTTGATCTTAAACGGTCATTCTGGTCTTGTTTATTCTTATTTATTCTTGTTTTTCTGCATGTCCGTAGTTTTCAACAAAGTAAAGATAACACGATCAAATCAAGATATCTTGCCCTGCAGTCAATCAAGATCGATCAAGACCAGTTTAGATCAGTTCAGCACAAGTATTGTTAAACAATGAATAATTCATTCTTAACTTTTATGAACTGGTCTTAACCAGTCTTGTTTGACCGCGAGGCATTATATCTTGTTTTGGTCTTGTTATCTTGATTTTGTTTGAAATCTCAGAAATACTAAAAATCAAGATTAAACAAGACTGAAATGGCCGTTTAAGATCAAACTGGTTTTACTAGTGGTTGTATTAGTCCATAATAGACTTAAATGTACAACTTATTTTTAAAACGCTTGACAGCAGCTTGCCAAAACACCGTGTAAAATCTTTCAAATTAACAAAAAAAAAAAAAAAAAAAAAAATTATGAATAGCTAGTATTTTTTAACTAGTTATTGTAATGTAAAATGTGTGTGCATTCAAAAAAGAAATCGATAAAATCTCATTCACAAAAAACATAAAAGAATAAATTTGAGGAATATTTTTTACATTCTACCTCAATGCACTTCAAATATTGATGTAACCACAAGATCATAAATAGACTGCAAGAAACATTTGGTTATTCTATATACTTCCTCTATAGATTTTATTTTCTACATCCGCCGCCAAATATCCGTATTCATGGTATTCGCTTATTTTTAATGAATAATTTTATCATGTTTTTTATGCTTTTAAAAATATAATATCAAATTAATTCTATGATACCAATATTTGTACCAAAATGCATAAAATATCAAGAAGAAGATGGCAAAGTGAAAGAAAACCCGATTGGTCCTCGTGAGTGTTGCCAACTAATAACCGAAAAATAAAACAGAATACGAGGAAAATAAAGGGAAAAGGTGCGCTATTAGAAGTGACATACAACGAATGTTTCAAATGTACGAAAGACATGATGGAATGATGGATGGAGGAATTATTGTTCAACATCCAGTGGTAACCAGGTGCATTCAGGATGAGAACATATTGATATGACAATGAAAATGATCCCTGTTTTGTACTAGACCGACATACTGAGTCGGATTTTTAATGTGCTAGATCACGAGGTTACTGTCCGCAAGAAGACATATCACCCAACTCGGACACATTATACTGACCCCGAGCCGACCAGTCGATCTTTGCTCTTACTCCTAGACGCCGCATGCTTGGCGGAGAAGCAGCAAATACCAATTTTAATGTCTTTGGTTTGACCCGGCCGAGGAATGTACGAAAGACACAATTCGAACAGAACAAAATATAAAATCATAAAAAAGCCCAACAAATAGCCTTTCTACTTAAAAAAATGAAACTTTATTAATAAGTACATGAACACATTTTTCTTATTGTTTCCAGGGTAAATATTCATAATTATTCTAAAAAACTTAAATCATCCTTACTAAAATGGTGAAAAATGGTTACAAAATATTGCCAAGTTCTTTGTATCTGTGATCAAAGTTTGAAGTTGCTAAAAAGACTCACTAAACTGAAATTTCCTTAGGCTCCTCTATCATGTCTATACTGTTACCGTATTAAATTCAGATGTTGTTCTGGAGTTATGTCGCCTTGTCCGTAAAAAAATCAAATGTGCACGAAAAATCACAAAATTAACAATTTTTGGGTAATTTAAAAATCGTGTAGACTTCGATGTGCTCAATATATCTTGTTAAAATTTGAAACATACTTTGTTAAGATAAGTATCTTTTAATGGTCAACTGCTAATCAATGCTATACATATAGCTTCAACTCCTATTTTGTGTTTTAATTTAATGAAGTTTACCCTTTACTAAATGACAAACGTCAAGTAAAAAGCCTACAACAAAAGTTAAATATAAAGCAGAAATAAACAGTTAAATGACCAAGAAGCACTATGATCGCTAACATGTTTACCTCCGGCATATCTGAAAATACAAAGAAATAATACAATGTACATGTATGTATGTCAGTATAGTCACTTAATTTTACGCGTTAAACTATTTTTTCTTTCACGTTTATTTTCTTTAAACTGTATCTAAACAAATATGAAATATTTTCCTTAATCATTGTTGAGAGCGATTTGGGATGTGTTCACACTGAACGGAAAAAAGTTCTAAAGGTCCATCATATCAACATCCAGACGAAAGGCAAACACTTCAGTAGAACCCAGGGAATAAATACTACTATAAAATTATACCTAACAGATTGTATAGCATACAAAATATTTAAACAGAAATTTAAGGGTGAAATAAAAAATAATGGTACTAGTTGTGACACGGTTCCACTACGATGTGAATTCTACCGTTATTTGGCGATACAGTAGAAACGTTGAACATTTGACGGCTAATGTCACTTATATTATATGATCGACCTTTATATCAAAGAACCGGCTCTCAAACTGATGCAACGTGCCGTCCTGAACTTGCAAGGATGTTTGAGTGTTTTTCCGTTTAGACTTTAAGAAGAGGAACTCGGTAAAATCGTTGTTCCTTTATCTTTTATCACGTGCACTTATAGATTTTGTGTCAAGAATTTCTATACACGTCTGGTCTTAGCCATAATACACTCGTACATGTAATAACTCAAGAGCGAAATACGGAATCCCGACATGAAACTGAAAAAATTATCAGAAAGAAAAGGTTCAGGCGGAGAAGGTTAAATAATCAAGCACCGGCTTTAATGATCTTACATTACTAGTAATATTTAGAAAATTTACGGATGTCTTTTAAAAAAAAACGAGTGATAAGATGTTGAATAATAATAAGAAGAATAACATGTAGAATAAGAATTATTTTGTAAAATATTAATAAAGCAATTTGCTGTCAGAAAATGGTGTCAGCTTGATATTTATCAGATTATTTGCATTTAAGAATTAAAAAATTAGGTTTAAATTCAGTTACTTAAAAAACAAAACTAAAAGTAAATACAAAAAACTGGAAAAAACCAGGAAAATCAAGCAAAAGAGTAAATTCCAGGTACAATTACACACAATTTGTACGAAAAATGACTATTAGTAAGTTTAACATCATGGAAAATCTAAGAAATCAATTTTTCATAAACATTGAACAAAGTTTCTAATATCTGGCTTAAATTCTGTAGGAGGAGTTGATTATAAAAATTCGTACCGCCCCAATAAACAATTGTTGCAAAAAATGACAAATATGTTTTTCGCTCATCCGGCCTAAAAGACCATGTGAGCTATTCTCATCACTTTGCGTCCGTCTTCGTCGTAAACTTTTCACATTTTCATCAACTCCTCTAAAACCGCTGAGCTAATTTAAACCAAACTTTAGTTGAATGGTCCTTGGATAGTTCCCTTTAAAACCTGTGTCGGTTGTCCCGGGCGCCATCCAATATGGCCACCATGGTCGGACATAGTTTAACATTGGACCCTATGGGAATTTTAACATTTTCATTATCTTCTTTGATACCAATGAGCCAATTTGAAACAAACTTTGGTGGAATGGTCCTTGGGTGGCCCCTTTTAAAACTTGTGTTCGGTTTCCCCGAAAGCCATCCAACATGGCCGCCATTGCCGGACTTGGATTAACATTGAGCATATGGGAATTTTACTTTTTCGTCAACTCCTCTGAAACCACTGAACCAATTTAAACCAAACTGTACTGGAATAGTCCTTGTATGGTCCCCTTTAAAAAGTTTGTTCGGTTTTCCGGGTCGCCATCCAATATGGCTGCCATAGGTCGGACATAGTTTAACCTCAGACCCTATTGGAATTTTAACATTTTCGTTATCTTCTCTGAGACTATTAGGCCAAATTGAACCAAACTTTGGTGGAATGGTCCTTGGGTGGCCCCTTTCAAAACTTGTGTTTGGTTTCTCCGAGCGCCATCCAACATGGCCGCCATGGCTGGACTTAGTTTAACATAGAGCCTATGGGAATTTAACATTTTCTTCAACTCATCTGAAATCGCGGAGCCAATTTAAACAAAACTTTAGTGGAATGGTCTTTGAATGATTCCCTTTATAAGATGTGTTCGATTTTCTCATGCGCTATCCAATATGGCTACCATGGTCGGACATAGTTTAACATTGGACCCTACGGGAATTTTAAATTGTCGTTATCTTCTGTGACCACTGGGCCGATTTGAACCAAACTTTGGTGGAATGGTCCTTGGATGTCCCCTTTCCATAAATATGTCCGGCATCCCCGACTACCTACCGACATAGCTGGTCCTCTTTCAGAATTGTGTCCGATCACCCGGATTGTCACCCAAAATGACCGGCACAGCCGAATTTAGTTTAATATAGGACCTATGGGAAAATTAATTAAAAAATCTTCTTGTCTGAAACCACTTAGCCAATTGGAACAAGAATTAGTAGTAATGGTCCTTAGATGGTTCTCTTTTACAAATATTGGACTGTCAACCAAGATGGCTGCCACAGCCGAACTTAGTTTAACATAGAACAATATAGAAAAATCAGCCAAATTTACTGCTACACTTAAATTTTTAGTCCTGTTCAAGGTGAAAAGTTAAATCAAGGTGAGCGATCTTGGCTCTTTAGAGCCTCTAGTTTCAAATGTAATCCCCTCTTTAAGACAGTTTTCAAAAGTAATCCCCTCTTTAAGACAGTTTTCAACGAAATTTACTGTAAGCGATTACATGTATGTATCTCCTCTTATGTGATATTAGAATGTTTTTGGTCTGAGTTCTTGACAATATTCCATAAAGTGTTACAAAATGATTGGCAATTGATAAAAATCGCCTCTATACACGATCTTTGCTGGTAGAAAGCGTCAACTTATTAATGATTAAGCATAACATTTATTTTTTAACATGAAAGGGAATGGCATACAATCGTTTACGATAAAAAATATTTAAGATTAAAAATTTTTTTTTTATTTATTACAAAATATAATACCATATATTTACCCAATGAAGAATCTTTTTCTCAGACTCAATACACAATAACTCTCTACTCTGCAAAGCCTACAAAATCAATAAATGGATTGCGATGTTGTGTAAGAAATTTAGGAAGAAGGGTTAAATACCAAAAACTAAAATGATGTAAATAAAGCATTTCACGTGACTGATGAAAAGAATAAAGAGAGCGTAACTTCCTGCGTCTTCAGATTGATTTTCGTGTACTGGGGGAAAGTTTGGATTTTTGTGGCCCATAGCACGTGTTTGGAAAACACAACCTTATTATAGAGACGGAAGTTTTATCCGTAAATAGAAAGCTGCAATAATTTCTCTCTGTTCCGGTAGAAACAAACCATATTATAACAGTTGTCCTTGTTCTATTTTTATTCGGTGGTCTTTTCAAACTCAACCATTGTCAAATCCATTTAAAGTCATGTGGCAATACAATGGAAATTTTACACATTCATCAAAGTCATATGATGAGGAGAATATAAAAAACCGTGCATTTCAAAACAGATTACGACAGAATGAAGACAAAATGGACCTACGATTGCATTATCTAATACTATACAACACAGAAAATATAATTCAATATGATATTTGGTGGTCTTTTCAAACTCAACCATTGTCAAATCCATTTAAAGTCATGTGGCAATACAATGGAAATTTTACACATTCATCAAAGTCATATGATGAGGAGAATATAAAAAACCGTGCATTTCAAAACAGATTACGACAGAATGAAGACAAAATGGACCTACGATTGCATTATCTAATACTATACAACACAGAAAATATAATTCAATATGATATTTTTACTTGCCTAAATCTTCATATTTCTTCAAATTTTATGATTCCAAATTAATCCAAATGTTTAGCTTTTATGCGCAAACCCGTACTTTAAAATGTCACAGTTTATTACAGCGAATCAAACAAATCGCATCTAAAATACAATACAAACAATATATGAAAGTTTACTGTAAACTCTGCAAGGAGAAATACATGTATGCCCACTTTGTGTCAAAAACGTTATTTTTAACAGTGTATTTATAGCAACTTGAATTTAACCAGCTCAGGGGCGGGTCTAGGTGAGGGCGTAATGGGCGTACACCCCCCGCCCCTTTCAAAAAAAAAAAAAAAAACTATCGTAATCTCCTTATATTGTATTGAATATGGCAATTTAATATACCATAGACAATTAATGGAGAGAATTCGGTATAAAAAATATCAAACCCTGACACTTTAACTATAAAATATACATGCTCCAAGTCAGGAACCGTTACATTAGTGCATTTCACAATTATTTTATGTTTTTTAGCAGAAAAAAGGTCCAAAAAATTTTTTGCCTCGCTCCGCTCGGACAAACTTTTATTATACGCCCCTCCTTCAAATATCCTGGAAATGCCCCTGCAGCTGTCATTTATAATTCATTAGTCGGCACTTTTTGGGGTCTTGTTGTTTTACTTGTTTGTTTTTCGTTTCAAATTAGAAAAAAATGATTTATTTGATACTTTTAAATGTATCTTTTGTCACAGGTTTTGTCATAGGCGTTCGCTAAACTAGTTTAACACCACCTCATTGTTATATACATGCCTGTCAAAAAGTCATGAGCATTCGTCAATGGTTGTATATTTTTCCTTGTTCTTTATGTTTCTGTTTTGTCAATTATTTTGTGCTGTAGTTTTTACGGAGCTATGATGTTGTTCGTTGGTTGGTGTTTCTATTGTCTTATTTAAAATTTAGTAAATAAATAAAAAAAAAAATAAATAAATAAATAAAAATAAATGAACAAAAACTACACTCCAAATGTCCAATGATAAATCAAAATCACAATGTGAAACTTCAGTAAACATTTTACAATACATTATAAACTTAAAATAAATAAATAAAATCGACACGATATTAATAAAATTTCAAGTCCATTGTAAATTAAAAGTGCAACATTTCAACCTTATAATTAAATACATGTACATTGTTGAAATCGTTGAAGAATGGGGTTCCATTTTGCCGGTATGGCAATATTAATATAGATCGCAGTAACATTTAGGTGTACAATAAATTTGTATTTAAATTTTTACTGATGTTTTTAACACAATGTAAACATGTTTTTAGGTGGAACAAGTTATAATATATGATTTTGGGCAAAATTGAGTCATTAATAGGAATAATGGGATATAATATCCAAACATCACAATGGTATGACGTCATAATGAGAGGCATCTGCAAAATACACTAGCAGAGATACGTTTTAAATCACATTACCGCAATTTCAGATCTTTACTGATAGGACGAATTAACAAATAAGGAAATATGGAATTTTTCTAAATTTGTTTGTAATAAAAAAAACCCTTAGATTTGTTGTCGGTTTTTTCAAAGCGTGAATACCTAATAAGTTTTTCAATTATTTTTTAGTTAAAAGATAATTTAATGTTTTTGCAATGGATGAGGTATAGGAAAACCTGGTTTTCATAAGTTTTTATATAATGTTTACTTCAAAAATTATGGGCCTCGGTGGCCAGTTGGTCTAGGTAGTTCGTCATGACTAGTAATGATCACTATAGCATGTCAACACTGAGGTTGTGAGTTCAATTCCGATCTTAATTGACAAGGACTGTCAATTTTCCTACCGAAGGTCGGTTGTTCTCTCCGGGTATTCCCCCACCAATAAAAACTGGCCACCGCGAAATAGCCAAATGTGCTGAAAAAGGCGTAAAATCACAACTAAACTAAACCAAACCAAACCAAACTAAACTTAAAAACTTAAAATGGTGAAATTTACTTCTGGGTATCAATGCTTTACAATGAACTATAATTTGACTTGGAAAAGACGAAAATCAAAACAGAAATTTAGAGCACTAAATTCATAATAGACACAAAAAGAAACTAACTTACTAAAACCAGGTTAGTACTACTTTGCATTTGCACTTTTATAATATATTTCAAAATTTACAGACTTCATATTAGTAATTACACGTACACGTACAATAATCGCGAAATTGAGGAAGCATTATCTACTGCTTCACGGTATGGTTTGATATGGTTTAATGGAGTTTTGACCACATTTAACGCAACTGGCTACTGTATGGAGAAGTGATGCACGATATATCCGCCATTTTGTAGATTATTTTGGCTTTTAAAATATATACATACATGCTAATGCACAATTTTTAAATGTTCAAAAATAAGATATTTTCATTAAACTTTTCCCAAGTTTCAGGTGAAAAATAAAATTTGCACAAGTTCTCCTATCGTATGACGTATCCAAATAATTGATTTTATCGATAACATGAAAAGTTCCACATTGAAAACAAATTTTGAAGCGAGACCCACATTATCTTGTATAACAAACCTAAGAAAAATGGCAGATTGAATTTTTTTTACCATCTTCAAAAAGAGAAATACGAACTTCATATGCAATGTTTACAAGGTTCCAGTTGAAAAAATTGAACACCAAAACAAGATTTATGCAGAAATTATTAGTAATAAATTAAAGACCCTGGATATTCCGTACAATTATATGTTTTCTCGTGAACCATTATGTTTCGTTTTCCATGATGTCAATGATGTCACGCGATACAATATACCATGAATATTCATAGCAAATATGATTCCCATTTCTCCTTGTGCGGAGAGAACCACGACAGGAAAGCTTGCAATCTTTTTCTAGTATCGGAGTCTTGGATTTTATCTAAAATTTCTTGCTTGCCACTCCCTACATACAATGTACTAGATGGTTTTCCCCATTCTACGATAAAATATGAATAAAAATATATTCGGCCGTTATCGGGATTTAAAACCAATGGTATCAGTGTGATTATCTGCTGTATTAAAGTAATTTAAATAACTCAGTATTTATTACTTTTTAAAATCTTAACAACGGATTGAGGAAGTTAATATACTAAATGGCTTATGAAATGCAATATAGCTGGATTTTCATACATATTACGTGGTACTAATTTTGATAACTAAATTTAATTATAACAGTAAAGAGGTTTATGAATATTAGTTACAATACATTAATAAATAAATAAATGAATAAGTTTATTCAGAGTCAGCATAGCAAGGTAAACAATTGTATTTCGACATAAGGTGTGGTGAGCTTTTGGACCGACTAATAAAGCTACAAACATGTATATAGAGGTCTTATTGAATGCAATCTGAAGGATACAGCTCAAAAAGGTAATTATGTATTAATGTCGTCCGTCATCGGTATGGTTTTAAAAACCAATATCGAAATATGGGTTGTGTACATGCATTAGAAATTGATGAATGAGGGAGATCAGAATATTTTATCTGGTATAGATCAGAAATTGGGTATTCCTTGAACGTAAGAAATTGTTGCATTAAAAAATACTTTCTCTGCTGTGTTTTTAAAACAAAATCAATAAAAAGTTAATAAAAGTACGATTGTGTGATTAAAAGCGCATTGTGTGAATCTAATCGGACTGCTCAATAGCGTTCATTTAGAGAATTTTGTAGCTGTGTTAAATTTTTTGATATGAAGAAATGGGAATCAAAATACGTAAAGTGGTGGTTTCCGTTCCTTGAAATTCTCCTTTCACTTGACATGTAGGCGTCTGATGGAAAATCTGTCCCTTTGGGTTGATTCATGTAGCCGTCAAACGTGTAAAATGATTTTATAATCACTGCTACACAAAAAATGTTACTTAGATAAAAAAAATAATCAGCCATCTACATATATAAATTTCTCGAAACCTAAGAGAAATAATAATTATGAAAATTTAAATCTATACGTTAATACATTGAAAACATTCAACATGATTATTTTTAAACCTGTTAAATTATACATAATTATTTATGCAAATAACAGGCAACTAGTTTTCATATTTTCAGTAATGACAGCCATTCTCACCTCTGTCCTATTTCTATGAACTCTGTTAAAGTGGTCTGTAAGAGGAACTCATTTTTTAGATATAGGATACTTTGCTCTACCACATGGATAACATGTTTTTATTGTTGCAAGCCTGTACGTGTCTGAAAGCGATAACTTGGGTGGAATTCCTAAATCAAAAACTATGTAAATGTCGTAAACTGTGTTTTAATGGCAAATCAGTTGGATGATACTAGAAGGCATACTGTTTAGTGCCAGAAGCCATGTCGATTGGAAGTCAGGTAAGCCGGTTACAGTTTGGCAGGGGATCACCCAAGGACAATTCCACCAAAGTTTAGCCCATTGCTTTCAGAGGAGAAGACCTTTAAAGCGAGGTTTACGACGACGATGGACAAAGGACGCAAAGTTATGACAATAGCTCACATTGCCCGTTGGACCAGCTGAGCTATTAAAAAGCGAATGAGAAAAGTAAAAGAGTTTGAGTAGAATATCGGGAGCATTATATTTTGGCCAAATCATAACACTGATAGTCTATGCCAAAAATAATTACGTTTTTGGCAAAACATATTTTGCTACCTGTAATTACAGGAAAGTGTTAGTTTCTAGCCCTTAATAATGTCTTAGAAATAAAACGTATTCAGCTTAGCCAAGGTAAGTTTAAGGGTTGCAATAACAAACATTGACACAAAGGAAGTAGAGGCGCACGTGAGCCTGAATCGATCAACTGGATAATGAAGCAGATAAAATACTTTATATCTTATTTTGTTTGCATATCGAGGCTTAAATTGACTAACTTTGAATACAAACTATACCTTAATCTTGATGTTTCAAGTGCGAAGCTATGTTCCATTATACATGCCAACCTATAAACACGAAATAAAGAATCTTTTTTTAGATAGTCTCACATTTATCATTTCTATAAAGTTTTAAAAGATTTTAGCATTGTAACTATAGAGAAGGAATTTGAAAATTGGTCCAGTCAAATTTAAACTTTACCTTCCCACGTTTTTTATCTGATTGGAATGAAGTGAGAATTTTTTTTAAAAGACCTTCCAAACATTATTTTTTTTTCATTCTGGCCCAGTCGTTTGAGAAGGAATGATGACAATGTGATTTCCAAAACGCTTCAATACAAACTTATGTGCTGCCGTAGCCGCCGTGTATGCCATCCGATAAACACCTAATAAGTAATCATTGATCATTTCTGTAAAGTTTTAAAAGATAAGAATTAGACCAAATATAACGCCGTTTGGCTCAAGCATAAAACTGCAAATAACTTCATAGGTATACTCCATCAACCAAATACAAACCGCAACCGGTAGCGTGAACCCCTCAAGTGCGGAAGGTTGCGGGTTCGATCCCCGGCCGGGTCAAACCAAAGACATTTAAATTGCTATTTGCTGCTTCTCCGACAAGCACGTGTCATCTTGGAGTAAGAGCAGAGATCGACTGGTCGGCTCGGAGTCAGTATAATATGTCCCGAGTGGGGTGATATGTCTTCTTGCGGACAGTTACCTCATGAGCTAGCACATTAAAAATCCGGCTCAGCATGTCGGTCAATACAAAGCAAGGATCATATTCATTATCATATCAAAATGTTCTCGTCCTGATATGCACCTGGTTGCCATTGGACGTTAAACAATATTCACCCATCCATCCTAAATACAAACTGCATCAATATTTAGAACGTTGGAAAATTAAAGCGTCTAGAATTAAACTGCGTTCTACGAGTATTATCCATAGTTTGTTATTAGAAATAGGTCGCAAATTGCGCCTTTCTGATACATTTTCTGCATAAGATTCGACAAGTTACATGTATGTCTCGTTAGCATGGCCTAGTGCTGAAAATGAATAAAGCGAAAACAATTAAATTCTCGTATAAAATATTGGTAAGCATTCAAGCCTGAAAATGTGTTGCGGTTATATGCAACTTAACTATACAACACCCGTTTCCTAAAATTAAAGTATACCTGTTGGAAAAGCGGACATCCTACATTTTAAAGTTAAAACGTGCATTTATTTTGGACGCCTGCGGGTTGGTTACATATAAAACTATACAGGTGAGCATTTTAAATTATATTATTTGAAAAAAACCTTTATTTTGCATATATGACAAAACATATGAAATATGTAAAATTGTTTTTAATATATATTAAAAGTTGTCAGTACAAATTTACCCCATCTTCCGTATACAAATGTTTACTTGTACTTTGAAAATTATGAAGCTACATTGTAGCATAAAATTAATGTTTTGCATACAGCTAAACATTATTAAATTCATTTGTATGAAAAAGGATTTGTCGGATATTTTATAATAGAAGTACCCATATACACATACCTGGGATATAATATAAGTTCGGCAGAAACTACAGCTGACCCTCGTTATCTCAAAGTGGATGGACCAGCAAAAATAGTTTGAGATATCAGGAGTTTGAGATATTAGGAGGAAATATATCAAATCAAATCAAATCAAATCTGTTTATCATCCAATCATGGACCCTCACGGGTTGAAATTTAGTACAATGATTATATCAATTATTAGAACAAAGTTTTATATAATAAACATGTCAAGGGAGCAGTGACACTACAAAAACAATTATTAACAATCATAACATCTAGAGGCCAAAACATTACTTTGAGATATCAGGTGTTTTAAGATAAAAGAGTTTGAGATAACGAGAGTCAACTGTATGTACAATGTATATATAAACTCTTTTGGAATGGTACAAGTATGTCAAAACTCGGTCATGATAAGTGTATTAATAATTTTCGTATTAATTTATATATTATATTACTTCATTTCATATAAAATTAAACCAAATAATATAAATAATTATTTTGTAACTTGAAAATGATTATTTTGAAAGTTCATAAAATATGGAAAAATAAACAACAAAATGGATAACAGGAAAGGTCAACAATGACATACCAATCAATCACAGCAACCCAATTGACAGAACTCTAGACACAAAATAACATAAAATAGTACAAAACACAAAAATAAACACAACAGAGAGTCAGGATAGTCTGACTTGGTACACACATGCTTCAAAGTCACAACAGATCATCTTATAAGCACCACCCTGCGAATTGCAAAGTACTTAGTTGTCGTCATTCGGTTGGGTATCTGCGGAGGTTCATTGAATATGTAACAGTCGACCGAGTCACCGGCAATGTGGCAGATAGAGGAGACCATCAAGCATTGACAGCAAACAATACACCACTAGGTCCATACAGAATGTATAGGAAAGAAAAAACCAAAGCAATATTGATGGAACAAACTTCTCTAATCACTCAAAGACTAAATGCCCTTCTACAGGAAATAGATTATTGTATTTTTGACTTAATGACAACTTATTGGATTTCTATGAAGTCAAGCGCCTGTTTCGAAGTCATTTATGTTGAGGACTGTCTTTTTTTTCATTCTTCAGTGACCTTCAAATTTACAAGTTTATTCTCTATTTTAAATCCTTTAATAACTTATTTGAACAGTAGCCGACCATTTTGTAATTTAACCATTATTTAGGACATAAACGGTTATAACCATGATGTTTTTTGTCTAGAAGATGATATAGTTAAAAGTCGCAAATTAATGGTAACTTTGAACAGTGAGAGGTTCAAAATATTATCTCTTCTATTGAATGTGTTCTGACGTCCACTTGCCATTGCAAGTTTTATGGATTTTGGGATATGATAAATCTTGAAGTTAAGTTACAACATAATACTAGTAATTATGAAATAAGGATCATTGTTTTAAGTGCAAAATTTATTTGCTACGTTACTCGGCTCGTCTAAATGAGCTCCCAAGCCCATATTTGTGTAGCTGATAGGAAAAACCAGTTCATTATTTGAGAGGGTCTGCTTTAACGTACCAGTATACAAATAGGTTTTTTTATTATGTAAGTTTCGAATTAAGAATAAAGGTTAATGTATCAGTGAATTAGGTTCATTAATAATTTATTTAACATTCACCAACAGATAATATTTGTATGGTTCCGATTGCAAAGTATATAAAAAAGCATAAAAACGATTGTTTAAAAAAAGGGAAAATATATTATACTTTATATTTTTATAGAACGTGATTTGCCCACAAGAAAGCACTAGACAATGCAAGCACTAACACGTTTTAGTGAATACGTTTGAAAATAATTCACATGATTGGGGTTACACGTCGTAGGAGTTTGAAATTCAATATTATTTAAATGGTACAATTTTTTATTTATCATATCAAGGACTTGATAATTTACATGGTTAAGAAATATCACATAAATTTATTTAATTGTATGCTTTGAATCATGAACGATCGTTTTTCATCCTGTTAGTCTGGTAAGATGTTTATTCTCTTGACATGTGCATTGTGTATTAAATATTAATGATTTGTATCAGGTCGTGTTTTGATTTTGCGTTAAATTTAATTTCAATTTAAATATATTATTTATTATAAAGCAGTAGTATTTCATAACGTTTCAAGTAAATATGTTTATACAATTACTACCCTAGCTCTGACTTTCTCAGTGCTAGAGCGGGGTTCCTCGTCAGGTGAAACAGGGACAAAGATGGTGGTTTTTATTTGGATATTAGGGACATATTCCCTGCTGGAATTGGGCTCAACACAAATCTTCAGTATTTAACTGACCTTTGTTTAGCTGCGTATCTTGCCTGTAACCAAGATGCCATGCAAAGTCTTCTCCTGAGTTAATACTGTGAAGTAGCAGATTTTTGTTTGGTCGTAGACATACGGAGGCCCTTTATCTGAGTTGTCAAAGAAAGTGTTGAAAACCTCACATATTTTTATCGATAATCTGAATGCTGATGAGACATTCTCAATTGATATGGTTCAACTGCCTTAGTCGGATTGTTGTATTTCTATAGTAGCTCTCGGCTATCAGCGTCATCAGAATAATAGTATGTCATTACAAATATATTACTCACAGGAAATTCTGAATTTTGCTGACGCTGATTTCAGATGACAACAGTGACAAGGAAGTGTTTGTAAAAACTTTAAAGATGTAGCGATAGGATCGCATACAACCGTTTTGAATTTATATCAGTTTTAATTTAAATTTAAACCTTTTCTTTTTTAAGTCTTTTTTTTTAGAATATTATATAATGTTTTTAAATATTTGTTTTTATGCTTTAGGATTTCATGTTTTCAGTCTTAATATTGTTTGTAGTTATAGTCTTTTCCAGTCGTTGTGTTAACAGAAACCGATAATAAAGCGCACTAAATCTTGTTTTTATTCTCACCACACAAATTCAAATCTTGTTTAGATACTGTTTAAGTCCACGTTTTATGTATATGCCTTTCATGACTCATCATTGCTCCGCCTACACGAATGTCATAGTGGTTCCGTCATCATTGGTCATATTTCATTCTGTGCTTCAGTCAAGATAGATATCTGTATATCACATCTTTGACTCTTCTCCAGATTTATTTTTCATTAATTATTTTCATATTAATGCAAGGTTTACAACATAAACATAAAAACAAAGTTTTGGGAGGGAAAATTTACATCTGCACAATTAAAATTTGTAATTATTTTATTTATTGCCCCCCTTTTCTTTCTTTGGAAATGTCTGAAGTTAAGGATACAATAAGAGCATGGATGCTCATTGCTGAATTCCCAATATACCCATTACACGTCTTCGTCATGCTTGATTTTTTTTCATTTGAACGAAATCAATTGATTCACTCCTACTTTTGTAAACCGCCTCGGTGGTCTTGTGGTAGCGTGCTCGCCTCAAGTGCGGAAGGTCGCGGGTTCGATCCCCGGCCGGGTCAAACTAAAGACATTAAAATTGGTATTTGCTGCTTCTCCGCCAAGCACGCGGCATCTCGGAGTAAGAGCAAAGATCTACTGGTCGGCTCCGAGTGGGGTGATATGTCTTCCTGCGGACAGTTACCTCGTGAGCTAGCACATTAAAAATCCGGCTCAGCGAGTCGATCTAGTACAAAGCAGGAATCATATTCATTGTCATATCAACATGTTCTCGTCCTGATATGCACCTGGCTGCCACTGGACATTAAACAACAATTCATCCATCCATCCATCCTACTTTTGTAGATTTGTAGATAAAAAACGTTTTTGTTAAGCTACCCTTGACAAATAGTCATTGAAGGACCTTGCAATGTCTACATACGACGTGATCAGAACATGCGCATTACGATTTTTTATTTATGAAATCATTACTCAATAGTAAAGAATATTTTGTTCAATCAAAAGCGAGCGAAAAACGACCTAATTTCAATTCATCGTTTATATATGTATATGTACGATTAAAAACACATTTTACACGAAAATAAACACAATTTATATACTAAAATGTATTTAATGTTCGATTGTAAAAATTGTTATATAATTACAGACACGTTTTCAGAAAATAAATAAAGTGTATACTAAAATGTATAACTGTTCGTGACATAAATTTGTTATAGAATTACAGTTTTGTAAACGGATATAAACCATAAGACTATCATAACAATAAAGTTTGAAGTTAATGAAGCAAGGCATTCTCAAGATACAGTGTGACATGTGAAAAATTGCCTATCCCGCTTTTTATATGAAAAAAGTCCATAACTCTGGAAGGAAAAATCAAAATTTCTCCAAAAATTATACAGACGATTCTCAAGATAGAGCGTGACATGAAACCATCCCTTTTTTAATGAATAAAGTCCATAAAACTAAAACGAAAGGTTAAAATTTTACTCGTCCGTCCGCCATATTCACCTCAAATTTATTAAATTCTACGTAAACACAAAAATTTGCGCCTTTTTTTATATTCCTTGGACAGCATTACTGTTATATTTAATACGTCTTTATAGTATAAAGATGTATCATTATCATACAGTAATCTGTCAGAATAGCATAGTGAGGTGATAAAATAGCGTGAAAAGGTGGCTCCATATTATATCAAGATGTCTTTGTAGTATACGACTTTATCGTCGTAAGATAGTAATATGACAGACTAGTATGAAAAGCTTGCTCCATGTTATATCGAGATGATTGTATAGTATACAAATTTATCGTAATAAGATAGTAACTAACATAATAGTATAGTGAAGTGACAAAATAGTATGAAACAGTAGCTCAATGTTATATTAAGATGCCTTGATAGTATAAAATGTATTTTTATGATATAGCAATATCACATAATAGAATAGTAAAATGACATATCAGTATGAAAAGGTAGCTCCATGTTATATCAACTAAAGATGTCTTGATAGTATAAATAATATCTTCATGACAAAGTAAAATGACAGAATAGTATGAAAAGGTAACTCCATGTTATATCAAAACGTCTTAATAGTATATAAATTTATCTTAGTGATATAGCAAACTGAGAGAGTAGTATAGTCAAATGTCATAATAGTATAGAAAATTTGCTTCATGTTATATCGCAACCCCTTATAATGATCTGATTATCGTTATCATAAGGCAGCTGTGGCATTCTATAGATAAATGTTTCTTTCATAATACTTGTGCATTTTGTTTATTTCAGATATGTCACAGGTGAGTAAAAGTTAAGATTATACAAATTAAACTGCTTTCGTACAAAAAAGTAAGTAATTAAATATGTTTTACAAATATATGTGTCGATTTAAAGATTCCAACATATACTTTGTAGTTAATATACGTATAATGTTAATGAGATACTTAAAACGCGACCAAAGACTTGTATTTTCGCACCTCAAAAAAACATGTCAACACAGGAAATGTACAAGCTGTGGTTTGTTTTTTCAAAACTCAATTTCTTTGAGATATCAATATAAACAGCAAGTTTACCTTTTTCCTTTTCAAATGACAAACCACATGTACCTCAAGTTTTTGCGTAGAGAAAAAACCCGTACATATAGGCGTTTTATGTATTTAATGAAAGGATATTAATGATAAAAAGTCGATACGATAAGAATCCTGAAAAAAACCCCAAAAATCAAAAAGACAAAGAAGTCGCCGTACTGCATGCCTTAAACACTCCACAGTGTCTAACATTTTTACTATACTCCATGAACATGTTATATAACCTTTCTTTCTATAATATCACCTTACAAGTGTTTTCATAAACGTGGGACGTAAAGATTAAAGGAACATCTACATTGATCGTAAATAAATTAAAATCCAAATAGGTTGTATGGACATTTTATTTAAATCCATGCTTAATTGTATACCGCTATACCAAATAATCATAATTTTGCTGAAAGCTTACAATGTATATACATGTACATAAGTACGGAGCCCCGCATGGGCCACGACAAGATTTTTTTTTTATCGTTATCTCAATTCATGATATAGTTTTCACGATTTTTGATATCGTTATCTCGATTTATTATATCGTTATATCGGTTTATTATATCGTTATATCAATTTATTAGATCGTTATCTCGATTTATGATTATCGTTATCTCGATTTATGATATCGTTATTTCGATGCAATATTGTTAGTTAAATACGTGTCCACTACCAATCCAAACAAATATCCTATTAATTTCTCCATTAAGAGATAATTTCTAAGTCAATTATATAATTTATAATTCCAATACATATAGGCAAGAAAATCATCTCGTAGTTGTTCAGTGTTTCGGTTTAGGTTTTAAGAACCTATGCATATCCTCATCAGGCACCCCTAGCCTTTTATTCACTAAGAAGACATTAAAATGTAATCACATATTACTACAATGTATTAAATTTCAATAGCAGAGCAATGGGGAAGGACACCGGTCGTCTCTTTCCATAAAAATGTCTTGCATTTATTTCATTTAAAAGAATGTTTCAATATAATACGAAAAACAAATCCAAGATTCACATCCCACTAGTATTTACAAAGCAACAGAATCCTCAATAGACCACCCGAGTTTCTAAAATATGCAAAATACATTTATCAAAAAGATTTACATTTGAACAAAACTAACAAAAACATTAAATGCTGGTCTTTTTTAGATCTTACTATAAATATAAAATGGAGAGATACGTACTAAAATTGATGCTAAAAGGGCCAATTTTAATTTTTCAATTACTAAATTCCCCTTTCTTGATGGAGACTTGCCTGTGGCTCCTTCGCATGGAGTGTACATATTTATTACATGGTTGTAGATTTCACAAGTCGCGTAATGCTTTTAAAAGGTTTATGATAGATATCAACATCTTTCATCTTAATATCAAGCTTCCAGAAAAGCACTTATCATGAACGAATTTTCCCACCCTAGTTTCTACTGCAAAATCGTGAATAGATACAGAAGTCTCCCATAGAAACTTGGTAGTTACCTTAGATTTGTTCACAGTAAGGGCTACAAATATGAAATTATGTGCAATTCTGTAAAAATTGCTCTTTCTCCCATTAGAATATGCCTTAGTTCTTAAAACCTAAACCTAAACCGAAACACTGAACAACTATGATTCGACTAGTACTATTGGAATTATAAATTATAAATGATACAATGGTAATTGACTTATTTAGAAATTATTTGCTAATGGTGAACCTAATTGGGTATTTGTTTAGATTGGTAGTGGACTGGTACTTAACTAACAATATTGCATCGAAATAACAATATAACTAGAGTCCCCAGGGGCCTGTATCGCTCACCTGGACAATGTCCATCTGGACTGGCAGCCTGGAACATTGCTTTCAAGTTCCAATTGGCTCACTCCTTTTTAAACAAGAAGATCATTCAGTGAACTTTCCCATTAGGTCCTATGTTAAACTAAATTCGACTCTGGCGGCTATCCTGGATGACGGTCGAGTTATCGGATATAATTCTGAAAGAAAACAACCTAAGGACCATTGCTACCCAGTTTTGTTTCAATTGGCCAAGTTTTTTCAGACAAGAAGATCTTTCAGTAAATTTCACATATGGTCCTATGTTAATCTAAGTTCGGCTCTGATGGTCATTTGCATGACAGGCGCGGACGTCACCGGAAGTGGAAGTCAGTGACCGAAACCGGAAGTACCCGGAAGTGGTTTGCGCGTATGCGCAACCGGACGTGATGTGTTTTCCCGCGATTTGTTTATGAAAGTGGCGTAAGTCACGTGCCGGAACCCGGAGGTGTCGTCTGCGCATGTGTGATCTGACCCAGAAGTGGGTGGCGCGCAGGCGCAACCGGAAGTAGTGCAATTTCCGCACGAGCAACGAAGAGCGACATGGAGCAAGAGAAGAGAAACGAAGTGCATCATAGAGCAATGAAATGGACCGTCGTTGCTAAGGCGGTTGCTAAGGACACCCTCCATTGACCTATTGGTGACAGCGTCAGCTGGAGGTAAGGGGATATAATCCAATCCTACCTTTGGTCCTCCCTTGAACGAACGGAAAACACCACCCGTGGTGAGAAGCACGGGAAAAGGGGATAATCCAATAGTGTATTTCGTATACTCTCGGACTTCGACATAACAGTTAGAATATCAGTCCCTAGAGACTCGATGCGAGACCCTTACCTATACAGATCGGTGACGGACCCAGAGAGTCTGAGAAGCATGGGAAAAAGGGGAGATAATCCAATCCGAATTCTGATCAAGCATGGCACATCCGTGTCCCAGCATGTGGCTCGCGTCACTTCCGTAAACAAATAATTGGAAATGGCATGAAATTCCACTATTTCTAGTTCCGGGTCCGGTCACACATGCGCAGACGACACATCCGGGTCCCGCACGTGACTAACATCACTTCCGTAAACAAATAATCGGAAATGGTGGGAAAATCTATCACTTCCGGTTGCACATGCGAACAAACACTTCCGGTAATTCCAGTTCCGGTCACGCGTGCGCAGACGACACATCCGGGTCCCGGCACGTAACTTATGTCAGTTCCGTATCAAATGGCGGGAAAACATCACAAGGTTGCGCATGCGCGCAAACCTCTTCCGGTTCCGGTCATGTGACTTCCGCTTCCGGGAACGTCATTTCCGGTTTCGATGACGTCAGATCTGGCTCCTCCTCAAATAATAATTTAGAACTGGATATATACTACTAACCGTTCTACCAAATGATCTTATTTTTGATATGTGATTATTGTACCCCTTGCAAACATAGTTTTAGGATTTTTAGGAATAACCCTGTCCATATATCTGCCTCCGATTCACATAGTTAATCAGTTTTGTTGTATTTTCTCACAGCTCTAGTCGGTAAGGGACATTATATGGCTTAGCAATCCTCTCAGAATGCTACTTTAGCCATTCTTGACTCCAATAAGCTGAAAAATAAAAACCGTATGCATTGTCCATAATTTCATAATTTGTTTTATATATTTCGTTAAGAATCAAGTAAAGATATACTGTAAGCTTGCGGGAAAATTATGCATAATTGAAACTTAACATTCGAATTTTAAAGACGTAAGACTGTTTGTTCTGTAAAAGTTTCGAAAAAGATAAAACAAACACCTTTCACACGAGTCGGAGTTGTATTACACATGATCTTGATCCAAGCGAATGGTTAGCTGTATGGAACAGATAGATAATGTTGGATTTATTTTTTTATAAGTACCCACCCCCTCCTGGTGGAAATCCTCAGCAAGGTGCCCCTCCTCCATACGCTCCTGCACCAGGATACGGTCCACCGCACACAGGTGGTCACCCACCTCCTGGAGGACATTATTATCCACCTCCACCACATGGCGCCTATCCTTATCCACATCCACCACAACAACAGCAGCAGCAGCAACAACAAGTTGTTATAGTTAATCAGCAGCAGCCAGATTACGTAACGGTGAAGGAAGATAAAGGGTAATACACTTCTAAATTAATAAAAAGAAAATTGCGTCATATATGAAACATTATCGCATTTATTAATCTGTGTACAAAAAATTGAAACTTTATAAATGTGTATAACTTATCGTCTTTGTATTGTCTAAACAAAGAATATTTCACACGTTTGCCCTAAAATACTAGAGTTTAAAAACTCGTGTCTTTGTTTTATTGCAACTGAGTCAGCATAATTTTTCTATTATAACTATCGTAATAACACTGAAAAACTAAAGCATTTTCCATAAACATAAGTATATGTTTGATATTTTGATATCCAGAGGGACATGGTATCGTTTGCGATTATTGTTTTAGCTTGCCATGTAATTAATCTTGAACACATTACAAAGATTTCTTTGTAAACAAACCATGTCATACCTACACAATATAAAGACGAGATAAAAGTACTTAACGCCATATGGGCAACATTAATAAAGAAATAATCACTAAAAACGCACAATTTGGCAACTTTGCTCCTATGAATACAATGGACTTTTTCCCATGATTAGTCTTTTAGGATGTATGTCAGTTAAGTTCACAGATAACTTAACTATGCTTAGTTAAACGCCAAACGCGAAACAACAATTTGCAAATCTTTACCATACCTATTTATTGAAAATTTTAGTAAGCAACATGTATGAACAGGAAAGCAATAGATACAAATTGCCGGGTGCATGGTATGAAACAATCTTCATAATCAAGCTATTACATCTCAAAGAGAATGATAAAATACGCTTTTCAAACTTTTTCCCGTAAATAATAAATATAACAATTACTACCAAATAAACAAGGTATAACCAAAACGTCTAATCTGTTTGTTTTAAGATGCATGCCTGATACAACGAACTGGAAATGGTGGAATTGGCTTTTAGCCGTTTTGGCTGTAGTCATCTTGGGACCAATTGTACTAGCAGTTGCAGTAAGTTGATTCAATTTGCTAGAAGCTTTTTATTCAAGAGTACTTGTTTTTCTTGAAAATCATAACATGTAACGGCTAGAACGAAATATTAACACTCTACTGCTTGTGTAAGTAAGTTTCTTTATGTGTAAAAATGTGTAAAAAACCGGAGAAAATCAGGAGAATATGATGTATTTTAAAGGATTGCTACACTATATAATCTAAAACATAATACAGTTAAGCTTATTGCAGCTGTCGATGCATTTCAACACGATGTACCATGCAGATCAGTTCTGTTGGACTGATTAGGACTTGAAATGTATTAAAATATATGTGTAACTCAGTTGTTAGTATTTCGATACTAGCCCGAAACTTATACTTAAAATTTACTACATGTATTACAAAATTATGAAATTAGTGAAAAATGAAGAGTATCTCCCTCGTGTATAGCTCTGTGCTTAGATGGTTTTCTCTTTACCTGTTCTGGTTATTTTGTCATTTTGAAATTTGTTGGATTGTTGTCTTGGTTTTGCAACATTTTAGGCATTGAGCACAACATACGAATCGTAAATCGACGAAATGTACACATCTTATGCATCAAATTGGTATCAAAGAATTTTATTTGTATTATTATGTACTAATCTTCTTTTCTGTTATTACAGATTGTTTGTTGCTGTCTTGTTGGATTCTCCACTACAGATAACTGACATAGGTAGGAAATTCCAGATTTAAAAATCTGAAAATTATAACGTCGAGGAACCCAAATCAACCATATACGTCATAATTTTTCAAAGTTACATGAAACATCTGAACACGTTTGTAGAAATGTAAAAAAAATCGTATTCTTATATATTTAACAGTATGTTATTGCATATCTATGGAAAGGACTGAATATCTCTACCTGGTTGATTCGGGTACCCTCTGTTTTGTTGTGGTTGTTGGTTACTTTAACGCCGTCATTTGTAAAACCCAGAGAGATTTCAGATTCCAAACAGACGCCTGAAAACGCACCAGTTATCTTCTTAATTCTTATTAATCGTCAACAAATTCGTTGGTACAGTTTCCCCTCTATTTTCGGGAAAAAAGTGGGCGATTTGGGTACTTCGACAATATAGTTGTAACGTTTTCCTCTCAAGCCGAAATCACACTTTTCAAATTAGTTGTGTCCGTTTTCAGATCTATGCAGTAAACAATGGCTTAAAATATATCAATGTTTTATCAGAGTCTTTGAAAAATGGGAATGTGGAAGAATGTTCGTTACGGTTTAAAAGGGGGTCCTAATGCTGGCGGGCTCGAGTCCCAAATGTATCGCCAGCTCATTTGCTGAAATTCCGATAGTGCCTTGAAACTGATACTTAAATTCATATATGTACCGATACTTAATTTTATAAATTTTGGAAGAAAGGATGGTCTTCGTCGTGCATAATTCTTCCCTTAAGAGGTTTTTGACCATATCTTTTACGTCATTTTGATTTGAATCTGACCGAAAATTTTGGCCAGAGGGTCGACGACCGGTTTAGGTAGCTCGTCATAACTACCAATGATTACTAGCCTGTTAATCCTGAAATTGTGAGTTCGATTCCAATTCGTGGTGAGGTGTGTTCGAGTCCGATCCATATTGACAGGATTGTCAGTTTTCCTGTCTACCGTCGGTGGTCCTTTCCGGGTACTCCGGCTTCCTCTACATAGCCAACTGCACTGAGAGTGGCGTAAAACTCCGCAAATGAAACTAACAATTTTAGATACTATTTATAGTATAACTAATCTTGAAATTCGAATACCTACAAATGTACAACGATTTACCGAACAACACATTAATTCACGAATGCGCGTAGAGCATGAGTGAATTATTAGTGTTTTTTGGTCAAGAGTTGTAGATTGTTGGTATTCGAATTTAGAGATTAGTTATTCTGTTTATTACATTGACATATTTCATGTATTCATAAGATTTAACGAGAAAATATGTGACTACGCGTCGACCTTTGACTCAGAAATCCAGGTATTTCCCCACAATTAATGTTTCAAGAGACATTAACATCTTCGGCTAGAGACCAGTTATAATTTTTCAAAAAAATATATAATTATGTATAAAAAATTTCATAATTTTACTGTAATAGTAACGTATGTTTTCAGACATGAGAAAAAAAGCGCATTAAGCCCATATATTTAATGAGCATTACAACACATGGCAAAGAATGTATCTCGGAAAGTATATACATGTAAATGATTAAAAAATTATTAACACTGATATAAATTAATATACTGAAATGAACTTGAAATAACAACGGGGGATAGGGTGAATTTCGAGGAGACTACAATCCAAGAAAAAGGCTAGAACCATGTCTTATGTCTTACGACGGGCTAAAAAAATTGTGCCCCTAGAATGACACCGGAAGGAAACAAAAAAAAAAAAAAAAAAAAAAAAAACCCGAATTCAGATAATTAAAACTATTCTAAACATTTCACTAATTTTGTACTTGAAACTTCAAGGCTACATTCAAGTAAAATTACCCCAAAATACCAATAAAACCAAACCCTAATGCCATACGATAAATGAGTAATGTGTAGAAATATACTGTATTACCGTTAATTTTTTATTTTCAGTGGAAAACAAGAGAAGTCTTCCAGTGTTTTAAAAAAAGTGATCTTTCATATTTCTTGTGTTTTAAAGTTATTAGAAAAAAATCCTGTTAAAACTTGTAAACCAATGTTAATAGCAGTGCGTGAAACTGATCGAACTCTTCAACAAGAACTCGGACACTAGTTTTTGACTTATTATAATTCAAGGTAATTTTTTACATTCAAAACGGAAGAAACGATAAAATATGGCATAGATTTTCCTCCCATATACATAATTCACTAAGGCAAGCTAGGATATTTCGCCCAATATCTAAATCAACAAGAATGTTTTCCCGCTTATCACTTTCGACAAGCATTTTTTTCAACAGGAAATTGATTTGCTAATATAATGTAGGAAGGAAAAAATATGGACGAAGATACGTAATAATCTAACAAATAAATAAGAACAGTAAACGCAATCCAGATGTTAAGAAAAGATTATCATTGTGTAACCTGATTATCTCCGATACTACTTTTCACAGAGTTACATGTATTTTAAAAACATAATGGACATTTGCAGATATTCCCTTGTGATATGCCCTTTATTTCGTGATATGACACCATATTCCCAGCAGTTATCAAGATAATGGAGATGAAAGGGGCAGGTATCGACGTCCAAAGCTTTTCAATGGAAGGTCTGTTGCCCTCATTTCTCGTATCAGTCCCCTTCCGGTGTTGAAAAAGTAGCCTGGGGTTTGATTTTATACTTTCTTGAAAATTGAAAATATAGTAGCAATTTATCAAAATGTAAAAGGTTACATCATTTATCATTTGTTGATTCCTAAAACAGCGTCCGATATCGTGATATTGCTGCTAAGAATCAATATCACAATATTGTGATTGAAAAGTTTGTGAAAACATGACACAATTAAAAATAGCCTTCGGTCCGATATGGGACTCTCGGGTTGATACTTTTTCCCAAGTGGAAAATGTAATTGATAATATTAATCTACGATTTTAATCTTACATGTCCCTGTTTGTTGTTTTTTTTTTCAGTAACTGTTTTATCTCAACTTTCAATCTATCTTCATGTACATGTAATATATACTAAAACTTTCCGTCCACTTCTTTATTTTATGCACGTTTTATTTATAAAAAATAAATTATTAGTAAACATATTTGATTTTTATTTGCATTGTTATAGTTGTATATAGTATTTATATAATTTAAGTAACGCAAACAAAATCGAAACAATGAACTGGTGTACAAATTTATGTACAAACAATTTAGTGTATTTAAGAAAGAGTTAATTTTGAACAGGATGCAGCATTGATTTTTGTGTGTTTCAATAAAGACCAAACCATTGATATAAGTAAAGTCAAGAAATACCAAAGGGATATTCGAAGGAGAGAAAAATCGTTACAACTGACAAACTCCGGAGAACAACGAAGACAAGAGCAAAACAATACATGCACTACAATTAAAAACTAAAAACGTATGAACAACACGGACCCCACCAAAAAACCGGCGGGTAGACTCAGGTGCTCCGGAAGAGTAAGCAGTCTCTGCTTCCTGCAGGACACTCGCCATGCTGCTCATGTCAAATCCGGTATGAGGAAGGGATAATACCAATGGAACAGGTCCATTTTCATTTGGGAAACGTTTTTTTCATACCTGTCAACCAAGTCATGATGACGCCCATAAAACTTTAATAAGGATGAATTCAGCTTAGGAGTAACGTACCCCTGTCTGAGCAACTTTTCTGTCAGGAGCCGGGCTCTGTCAAGGAAGTCAATGTTTATGTCACAAGCTCTGAAATAACGTATAACGTTTTCGAATTCAGATAAATTATAAATGTGTCAATTATATATTTTAATTGAATATAATTACGGGAATATTTTTAATTTATAAAATTAACTAATTATCAATCATCGGTACAATTGTGACAAAAAACATTGAAAGACAAAAAAGAAACGCCATAACCTTGTGAGCAATAAAATCAACCGGGCTTAAACCGAATTTTAGGTAACAAATATAATCTTGGAAATTCTCTATTTGCAGACACAAAGGTCAGTTTACTAAATTGTTCGACCAAATCATGTGAAACCTCATTTGATAAAAACCACCTCGGTGGTCTCGTGGTAGCGTGCTTGCCCTGAGTGCGGAAGGTCGCGGGTTCGATCCGGGTCAAACCAAAGACATTAAAATTGGTATTTGCTGCTTCTCCGCCAAGCACGCGGCATCTGGGAGTAAGAGCAAAGACTGGTCGGCTCGGATTTAGTATGTGTCCGAGTGAGGTAATATGTCTTCCTTCGGACCGTTACCTTGTGAGCTCGCACATTAAAAATCCGACTTAGCGTGTCGTTCTAGTACAAAGTAGGGATCATATTCATAATCATATCAACATGTTCTCGTCCTGATATGCACCTGGTTGCCACTGGACGTTAAACAATAATTCATCCATCCATCATCTGATAAGTAAAGTCAAGAAATACCAAAGGGATATTCGAAGGAGAGAAAAATCGTAACAACTGACAAAGTCCAGAGAACAACGAAGACAAGACCAAAACAATACATGCACTACAATTAAAAACTAAAAACATATTTACAACATGGACCACACCAAAAAACCGGGGGTAGACTCAGGTGCTCCGGAAGAGTAAGCAGTCTCTGCTTCCTGCAGGACACCCGCCATGCTGTCCATGTCAAATCCGTTATGCGGAAGGGATAATTTTAAATGGAACAGGTCCATTTTCATTTGGGAAACGGTTTTTTCATACCTGTCAACCAAGTCATGATGACGCCCATAAAACTTTAATAAGGAT
Source organism: Mytilisepta virgata (assembly GCA_028015205.1). NCBI lineage: Eukaryota > Metazoa > Mollusca > Bivalvia > Mytilida > Mytilidae > Mytilisepta > Mytilisepta virgata. Next base: position 62,634,598 of record CM051518.1, on the reverse strand, counting down.
GACTTCAGCTTAGGAGCAACGTACCCCTGTCTGAGCAATTTTTCTGTCAGAAGCCGGGCTCTGTCCAGGAAGTCAGTGTATATGTCACAAGCTCTGGAATAACGTATGAGTTGTGAAATATATACTCCATACGCCGGCGCTTCTGGAATATTGCCGCTCAAAAATGGGAAGTTGACGATTGGAAAGTCAAAGTCATCCCGTTTGTCGTAAAGTTTTGTATTCAACCTTCCTCTGGTGTCAATTTCGAGGTGAAGGTCAAGATAAGATGCAGACTTGGCAGTGTCTGTTGTATCCTTAATTTCGAGCTCACTGGGATAGATGAGATGTAAGAAATTCCCAAAAAGTGAATTGTTGACTGATAAGACATCATCTATGTAGCGGAAGCTGAAATTAAAGGTACGGGCTAATTTCTTGTTTTTCCTTAAGAAGCCCGTCAAGGAAGTCTGCCTCATATGAGTAAAGGAACAAGTCGGCCATTAGTGGCGCACAATTAGTACCCATAGGAATGCCAATTGTCTGTTGGAAAACACGTCCACCAAATTGAACAAATATGTTGTCGATCAAAAATTCAATCATCAGGACAATTTCGTCCTCTGTATATTTTTTGTTAGATTTAGAGTGGTTTTTAACAAAGTATGATTTATCTCTACCAATGACAAGGCATGTGTATCTGTTGTTGCCATTTTTATTTTGAAAGCATCGATGGATTAGATCTTTCAACTTCTCCTTCAGTTGTGAATGAGGAATGGTGGTATAGAGGGTAGAGAAATCAAATGTTTTTTATGCTGTTACAGACTGAAATGGACCGAGATCGTAAAATATCCTTTAAGTCTTTGGAGTTCTTTAATATCCACATTTGATTGATACCACTTCTTGAATAGCTTGTCTCACAATAACTTTGGAGGCCCGTTTTGACAGCTGTTAAAATAGAAGTTAGAAGTTGAGACAATGGTTTGGTGGAACATTTGGCAGATCCAGCTATAAAGCGTTGTTTGTATGGACACTTATGTAACTTGGGTATCCAATACAAGGTAGGAAGATCAAGATCATCATCTTTGATGGAAATACCAAATGACGACAAGACTGATCTATGATTGTCGGTTATTTCTTCCTTTGAAAGTGTTGTAGCTTTATAGGTAGGGTTGCCAAGTGAACTAGCAATCCCTAGTTCATTAATCAAGCATTGAATATAGTAGCTTTTGCATACAAAAAACGATGTTATTAGGGGCCTTGTCTGCACGAACAACAACATATTTGTCATGAATTGCGGACAATGTCTTGGCAGCATCGGGGTTGCTGAAGACTGATGTTCCTTTTTTACTCATAGACCTTCTAAGTTTATCAATTCGGACTTGTATCAACGATCTTACAGCTTTAATCCACTCTGAAAGTGAATCTAGTGGCTTTTGTTCACGTTTGGTGCATTTTCTGGCGTAGTCCTCCACAGCATCCATCAGTAGTTTGAAAATAACAATCCAAAGATACTAATATTAGATATGGTTAATTTATACTATGCTGTATACGACGCATTTCAAGGAGTTACCTCTCATCAGCAGCATTAAAACCGAAACATTTGGAAGACCAAAAACCAAACTTATATTAAACAAGAAGTACTCATTTTTATATTTCCAATTTATGGATGAGGGTTCGCGATACTTAGGACCTTTTGCAAGGACATCACGAAGATACTCATTGTCTATGATATTTAAGTCTCCTGTGATGACATGGCCAGCAGGACTATATTTGAATGGAGAACTGTTGCATGAACAATCCTGTGGCTTAGCTTTGAGATCGTCGATTTTGAGGTCCTGCAATGCACGTTTGTGATTGAATATTTTTGATGCAATGGGTGTAGTATAGGTATAAGAAATAATGGGAACGGACTGAACTTTGAAATAAGGCGGAACTGTTAATTTGACCGATTTGTGGTGAAGGATATTGCCAAGATTTACGGCATCTAAACCTTTGTTGGCAAAAAAGAGTGGAAGAAAAGAACGACGGTTGCCTTGTTCAATTTCATGGGTACCAACTGGTTTGAAAAGCCGGAGACGTCCAATATCCAACACAACAGAGGTCAGTTTGTATTTAGGTGAATTGGAATCAGTAGTTCTACTGTCTAAGCTGGCTTGATATAAATTGTGTAGTTTTCGGAGGGGTAAAGAATATAATTTAGTGCGAATGTGATGAAGACCTAATGGTTGTCGTATGAAAGGGAGAAGGCCTTTGATAGAAACATCATGACATTGAGGTTTTGTATAATGTCTATTGCCATGACTCCGTTTACATCGTTGATGATTAGGAAATAGCTTCATCACATTCACATCACTACATCTAGGGCTTGATAGAATACCTTCACTATCGATTTTGTCATTGCATCCATATGGTATTGCAGTCCCCAGAGTGCGAATAAATGATACAACGGATATAATCAATTAACGCATTTCACTCGAAAGATCGCCAGACAAAAATTTTATATTCGAAAAAACATTACTTTTATTTCAAATGGGAATTATATTGTTGCAGCTAGTCAAAAATACAATGTACAAAGTAAAACAAAATGTTATGTAATCGCCAGTTACTATGCATCCGTGGTCGGATCTGGATGGATTTGTGCAGATTTAGATCAAACGAATAAGCCATATAGTCCTTTCAAAAATACGTGGTTGTCAAAGTTGCTACATTGTAGGTAACGTAATAGACACTGTGAAGCAAAAACAAAAACATTCCACTCGACCTGTATAAAATAAAATTTTCTCATATTTAGTAAATCAAATTCAAAATTATGTATAGTATGTGGTTAGTACAATCATGAGTGACATACATGTATGTAAACGGTTCCACAGGCACTTGAATACGAATCTCCTCTTTTTTCCCAAAATGCCCCTCATGTGTTTTCAATATGATCTTAAGCAGAAAGTGCCACTTTTGACCATTTTATCGATGTTTAACAACATTTCTTGTTTAAACTGTCTCGTTGTATAAACCCTGTTCTTCTAGGTCCACCATGACCTATTCCTGTCTATATACGTAAGTCCGTGGAATAGATTTAACTAAGTGTAAATAAGTTAGTAAGTAAGGTCTTTATTTAAAGAGGGTAACACAGTTAGTATTAAAATATTAATCTTCCCTGAGGCCTTCAATTAAAATATAAATTAATAAAACAAACACAATAAATTAATCTAACATTGATCCAAATTCTACAAACAAAGATCCACACCATGAGGACCATATGTATACATATATACATATATATAATCAATAAAATTGTTACATTTAATATAAACATTGAAAGAATAGAACATCTCGCCTTCCAATACTGTGACTATAATTTAACAAATTTAGAAAGCTTCACGGAGCTTTAAGTAATCTGTATACTTTCTTTTGAAGGTTTCTATATTTTTATTCAATTTTAGGTCTGTTGGTAAAGCATTCCACAAAATGATTCCAGAATAGTAAAAAAATTTCTTCACAAAATTTGTATTTGGACGAGGCACAAACAAGTTTCTTCTTTTTGTTGATCGTAAAGAATAAGTTGAAGCCTTATTAGCAGTATTAAAGACAATTATTCTGGAGCAAGATTATTGACGCATTTAAACATTAAAACATCTTTGTGATAATCAATTGTTTTAAAAAAAGTTAGCCATCCAAGTTTTTTAATAGTATATAGGTAGGTATGTCTCTTTTGCATTAAGTATAATTCTTGCAGCCCTTTTTTGTAACTAATACAACTTTTCTAAATTTTCTAAACTGGCTTGGCCCTTTATTGTACAACAATAATCAAACAGTGGTAAGATATAAGCATTATAGTACAAAATTAAACCTTCTGATGGAAGATAAGATTTAAATCTGCACATCAGCCCAAGCTGAAATTTTTGAAACTAGTTTGTTAATATGTTCAGCCCAAGATAAACAGTTGTCAATCATAACACCTAATAATTTTTCATATTTAACGTTATCCAGCAATGTATTATTAAAGAACACATTGATAGTATTGTTTCTAATCCTTTTACTGGATGATACAAGAATTGATTTGGATTTGCTATATTTATCATCATATCATTTTCATTACACCATTCTTGCACATTTTGTGTATCAAAATTCAATTTGCTATTAATGTCACGTATATTAGAAGATGGTAGTATCATCTGCATATAAATGTGGACTAGTGTATTGTAAATATAATGGTAAGTCATTTTTATATAAAAGAAAGAGCAAAGGCCCAAGAATACTACCTTGCGGAACACCACAATACATATTTTGGCCATTTGATTCAAAATTATTGATGACAACGTTTTGTGGTCTTTCTGATAGAAAAGAGTTAAACCATTTCATAGACAGCTCATCAAATTTATATTCTATTAATTTCGAAAGTAAGATATTATGATTGACTAAATCAAATGATTTCTTAAAATCAAGAAATAGAATACCAGTATAATTGCCTTTGGCCATTTCCATAAGAATTTCATCTACAATTTTAGTAAGTGCTGTTAAACATGAATGTTTTGATCTAAAACCCGATTGATTTCGATGTATCAAATTATGTTTTGTTAGATATTCATATATTTGAGAACAAACAATTTTTTCAAATAATTTAGATATAACTGGAAGTATTGAAATGTGTCTATAATTATTCATATCTACATTATTTCCGTTTTTATACAAAGGAGTAATCCGAGCGTCTTTCATTTCTGCGGGAAATATACCTGTATATAAACTAAGATTGAATATATGTGTAAGAGATTAATATGTAACTAGAGCTGACATCTTTACTATGGTTGGACTGAAACCATCTAATCCACTTGATTTGTGTATATTGACTGTTAAAATTTGTGTTAAAACCTCCTCTGGTAAAATACATGTATAAGAAAAAATTTCTTCTTTACCTAGCTTTGAATTGATCCATTGATTTAATTTTTCAAGTTTTGAATTAGAGATAATAGTTTTACAAATGGAAGTAAAATGAGTGTTAAATCTTTCACAAATTTCTGTCAAGTCATTTATTTGTTCATCCCTTACTAATAAACTTGTTATTTTACTTTTTGAAGTTGCATTTATATCTTTTAGATGTTTCCAAAATTCATTAACATTTTTACCAGATTTTATAGCTTCATCAAAGTAACTAGCTTTGCTATTTCGCATTACAGATGTTAACTTGTTTCTGATTGTTCTAAAATTATCAAAATCTCTTATTTTATGATAAAAGTCTCTTTGTCTTCTTAAATCAACAAATTCTTTTTTATGACACTTTGGCTGTACATTCCGTTTTATACGTTTTAAACATATGGGAGCTTTGTCTAGAGTTTTAAGCAATTTGTTATACCATAATTCAAGTGCCTCGTCTGGATCCAAAATAAATAAAATTTCATGGATGTTTTGTTTTTTAAGATCATCTATAAATGAACTTTCATTCAATTTCTTGAAATTCCTATACTTAAGACAGTGTGTTTATTAGAACAAGAATCAATGTTAAAATTCACACATTTTACAATACAGCTCACAGAATAATGGTCACCTGGACAGTATATTGGAACATGTACGTGTATTATGTCCTCGGGCCTTGTCGTATAGATATGATCAATTAAAGAGACACTTTCACTTGTAACTCGTGTGGGACTATAAATCATTTGATCTAAGCAATACGTTAACAATTCAATTCAATTCAATATTTTATTAGAGTCTCACCACTTGTAATACATATAATATAATCATCATAATATATACGTTGAATAAAACAGTAATTTTATAAATTAAAATACAAGTGCCATTCTATAAAGAATTATGAGAGACTATAGAAATCAATATAAATTATAACTATATATTTATTATGTCTATAAAAACATTTCTGTTATGTAAATCCATACAACTACAATTATCATGTCTATAAAATATTTTAAGTTTATAAAAACATAACCATCAATCAAGCATATAAAAAACTATTTCTTCTACTTAAAATGTTAAAGCAGGTCTTGGCAACCACATCAAAACAATCAGTATTTTTAAAAATATATATAAACTTATCGTCATCAGATAAAATATTAAAATCACCATTACTTCTTTTAACTTCATAAAATAAACTTTCACGTAAATCTGCATATAAAGGACAGTCTAAAATAACATGTTTCTCATCTTCAATTTTATCATTGCATACAAAGCAAACTCTTTCATTTACAGTTTTATTTTCATAGCGACCTGTTTCTATTCGCAAAGGGACAACGCCACACCTAAATTTAGCAAATGCACTTCTGTATCGTATTGAAATGTTCTTCCTCAAATACATCTCTGTTTCAAAAATACCTTTAAACAATTTATAAGTACGTAATTTTTTTCCAACATTTTGTGACAATATTCTATTATGCTAATTTATCTTATAATTTTCAAATAAAAAATCTTCTAACTGTGTAATAACATTTTTATGCAACACATTATCTAAATTAGTGTATAAATCTACATTACATTCTCTAAATTTTGTCATAATTCTATAACACCAGTTTCTCTTTTTATTAATGGCATTTCTAAATGCCCATTGAAATACTTTAAAATTCACCCTATCTGTTGACATAACATTACATCTAGCCCAATGTCTAAAACCACAACTCCACTGCTTCACACATGGAGGTTTCCAACCCATATCCCCATTAATGGCATCACTAGGTGTATATTTACCAAGACCCATAAAAAACCGGATAGCTCTGTGCTGGACAGCATTAATACAAGAAAAATCTTTTGCGCCCCATATGGCTGCACCATAATTTATGACTGACCAGACTAAGCTATCAAAAAGTTTGGTATATGTATTAAAGTGGAAACCCCCATGTGCTTTGCTCTTTATGCTCTCCCTGCTGACCTGGCTACAGATTTTGCCGTTTCATTATAATCAAGAAATTCGGTCAATAATAAGCCAAGATATTGATATTTTGATACAATACACACTTGTTTTTCACCAAGTAAAAATATTGCATTGGTTGGTTGTACAGAGGGATTTCTAAAATGCACAATCTTTGTCTTTTCAAAGTTAACATTCAATAATTTATCTTTACATCATGTATTAAGAACATCTAGCATTAATTGTAAATCATTTTCATTTTCTGCAATTAAAACAATGTCATCTGCATATAATAAAATACCATTTTTTTCACCATCGATATCAATACCGATGTCTAGACCTTTTATGTCTGTGACTAAACTATTTATAAAAATATTAAATAATATAGGTGATAAAACACACCCTTGCTTTAAGCCTGAGTTAACACTGAACCATTCAGTTAAGTTTCCATTCAATTTAATTGCACATTCAACTTGGGAGTAAATCGTTTTAATAGTATTCAAAAATTTTGAACTGATTCCAAGATCATTTAAATCTTTAAATAATAATCTCCTACTAACTGTATCATAGGCTTTCTTGAAATCTACAAAGACAGCAAAAGTTGACAATTTTTGCAATTTCCTTGTCTCAATAATTGACGTAATTGTGCTTAAATGATCAATAGTACTTCGACTTTTACGAAACCCATTTTGTTCGTCATGTAAAATATCTCTATGACCTAACCAATTTACCAATCTATTGTTTAAAATGCTACAATATAATTTATAGGCACACGGTGCCAAAGTTATTCCCCGATAAGACAAAGGATCCCTGGGATCCGATGTAGAACACTTTGGGATAGGAGTGATTATCCCTTTACACCATACAGATGGAATTTTACCAAATTTAAAACATATATTAAATATTTTTTGCAAAACATGTAATAACAAATTATTTTTAAACAATTCTACAGGTATCAAATCGATCCCTGACGCTTTGCCATTTTTAGCTTGCGTTAATACTTTCAACACTTCATCAATACCAATTTCACAATCTAAATCAACATCCCAAATATTATTTGACATATTATCATTTACATTCGTTACATCATCACAATTCAAAAGATTTTCATAAGAAGTTTTCCATTTATTTAAAATATTAAATTAACATTATATTACTCCAGTGACTTGGTAACGGTTTTAAGAAATATATATTTAAGTCACCTGTATTAATTATGTAGTTACTTTTCTGTTGTTGAGAATGCATTAGTTAACTCATTTTCAAATGTGTGATACCAAGATACAGTTCTATTTGGAGGTCTATACACAAAGCAAATTAACAAGGATTTTTTATGTTTCGGGAATATTTCAAACCATACAGATTCAACATCTTCAGATTCAAATCCAATTCGTCATTCATATTTAATATCCTCATGGAAATAAATAATCCAACCACCTCCATTCTTTGCAGTTCTATCTTTTCTGTTATATGTATAATCTTCTATATCTAATTCGCTAGAGTTAATTTTACACTTATTTTCATTTAAAAATGTTTAACAAAAACCAAGTATATGTGGTTTAAGGTCATCTCTTACCATTGAAACGGTCGACTTAATTTCATTTAATTTTGGTAAAATATGATTTATATTTTGACAAGAGATCTTGAAACCTTTAGATTTAATATGACCAAAATTTTAGTATTATCTTCATTAAAATGATTATCATTATTCACTTTTTGAGCGCATTCATTGCTTTCATTCAAAGAACTATTACATTTTGTCCCAGGAGAAGATTTACAATTGAATAAGTTATCAAAATTTAAATGACAAATACGCATAATATTATCATTACCACAATTTTCACAGAGAATAGAGATATTGTGTTATATCTGCTAACTGAAATAAGTTCGGTTTCCTCTTCTTTACCGAATTACTACAGGTATTTTGACTTTAAATACTGCCCCATATACATATCATGTTTCATATGGCGATTGTTCATCCAACACAAGTTTTCTTTGTGTCCGAAGCTGTGGCAGTTATAACATTCTAAGCTGGTATTGTAGCGGCATTTACTTACAGAATGATTACTTTCACCACAATTATAACATGGACGACGATTGGTAGGCCGAACATATCTTGTTTTCCATAAAGACGGATCAGCAGTCCCATCCTTTCTGTTGTTATAGGCATTTCTCAAAATTCTCATCTTTTCATTGATGTTTTGAAGCATCAGATTTGTCCCGGTTCTTGTTAAATGTGTTCCATCGGAAATCATCATATTGTTTACAACTTTACCGTTTTTGAGAACAAAATTTTCAAGATGGTCCACAAATTCAACTGAAAGTTCCTGGCACAATTCTTTTAAGCGAGTGTTGTAATTGTCGACATTGGTGGCCAGTCTTGGCAATAATCCACCAATAACAATTCGTTTTGAAACGTTTTGACTTCTGATACCTTTAATAATAAGTCTGAAGTTATTTGTAAATTCTCTGATGTTAACATTATTTTCAGCATCATTCCCTCCGAACTGTAATACTATATCGTCAAATGGTGACAGGTCTAGTTGTTCAATATGTCTTTTTAAGGCTATTGTTGTACCACCTCTATTTGTATTTATACTTACGTGATCCATCACTGATTTTGTATTAATGCCTTTCGTTATAGAACTTCCAATAATAATGGTGTTTCCGGTTTTATTCTGATTTTTACGAGGTTTAATTTGTATTTTTCTGGTATTGAATTCTCGTTTCTTTGGTTTGTTTACTATTGGAGTAGATGTAGAACAAATATCACTATTAAATGATTTCAGGATTCATTACGGCTATATTGATTTGATTCTTGGGCTCGCACGGCCATTTGATTTTTCCAAATTTTGATTTCCTCTTCATAATTTTCAATTCTTATTTGTTTTGTTGCAGCCTCTTCTTGCAAAATTTTATTATTCTGTTGTCCGTTTTCAGATATGCTTTAAGTTGAACAATTGGAATTTCCAGGTCGGTATTTCTAGCTCTAATGCATTCCGTTTCAGATGTTAATTTACGTAACTTATCATTCATAACTTCGATTTCCGACGATAAACGTGTGATTGCAGTAGAAAGACATTCACTGGAACATTGACCGATAAATTTTGTAATGATTTTTCTTCATCATTTGTCATATCGTGTACTCCGTTTAGATGTATATTGCTTTCGTCAAGTTGTTTTACATTTGTTTGTAAGGCCTCGGTGGCCAATTAATATTTTCGGCCATTTTCCTAATTGCTTACATGTAGTCAAGTAGCTTTTTGAAGAACAATGGTTATGGTTAACTTAATCATTGTTAACCATAGCCATTTGAAGAACAATGATTATGGGTAACTTAATTATTGTTAACCGTAATCACTTGGCTAACAGATGGAATTAGCAAATTCGTAACTCAAGCAAATGAATTTGCCTTATTTTGTTCAAAAGTGTCTTAAAGAGACAGAATTTTCAAGGTTATAAAAGGGAGATAAATCTTCCTATGAGTTTTATTCAATTAAGTATTACATCCCTGTGTTCTAATATATTTAAAATAATGGTTTTACAAACGTTGTGAAAGTTCTGAGCTAGTCTATTCAAAATTCTTTTTTTTTCAAATTTTCAAGTGCATCATTTTTCTATAGGACATTTCCCATTGAGGATAATTTTTGAGGTTGAAAAATACAACCCGTTTAAAGAATTTGTTCTAGCTAGCTCAAGATAGAGGGGAGCAGCACCCTTCTCCTGCTTCAGTGCGCCCTTCTGTCCTCTTCATTACGTATGATAAGATATACAGAAAACTCAAATTTTTATTACAAATAAACAGAATAAAATGAATTGGAAATGTCTTGAATTAAAGAAGCAAATAGAAGTCTTTGAGAGCATAAGGTAATTGAATAATTGTTATTTCATACAGTTGATACGGTCTTGTTTGGCCCTTTCAGATGCTGAAAGTGCTCTTAAAAATATGCCCCGTTGATCTTAAAAACTCAACTAAACCCTGTATTTTATTTCAATATGACAGTCGTAGCTCGTCCAATTCTTGTGTTTCTTCAATGAAATGCACATCACTCCTTTGAGACTGGCACTGATATCTAACATGCTTCATTAAACACAACCCAAAAACATTATACCAGGTTTAAACAAATTACTCTCAGGAAACAAGTCTCACAACATAGTTCAGTAAATTATTCACCCATACTTCTTTGAAGTTACCTCAATTTTAGTACTTTTAAATATTTTTAAAAATATACTTTCATTATTCATTAATTGTTTTTAATATGTCATTGTTTATACATTGTGTACAACGTTTATCACGTTGTATTTTTTCCGGTGTCGTCGGTTTAATTTCGATTTATTTTACCGTTTGACCTTATACGCTATTTGTCAACTATTCTTTCTGTGATTGGACAGAAATGATGTTATTTTTGCTGTTCGGAAAATTGTCTTTGATTAATATGTTCAGTTGCTGTGATTTAGATTCATACAACTTTTAATGGGATTTTCGTTGCAGAAAAAAGAAGAAAAAAGAGTATATAAAAATCTCCTTTGGAACTACCAGGATGATTGATATCAATCTATTGTGTAATGATCTTTAGAGAGTGTCCTTTCAGAATTGGGCACGGAAATCCCAACTTTTGACCAAATACGGCCTATGATAATAAGAAATAAAAAGTTGAATCGAAAGTTCTGAGGAAATTGAGAACAAACGTTTCGCAAAAAGATATTGAAATGTCACCTCTACTGAAACTTCTGTGATAATCAACTGACAATCTTGTGAATAAGTCTCCAGTTGTCCGGTAGTTGGACTTGTATGACCGTCATTACTAAACAAAAAAGGAAAATCAGCAAAAATATGTAGAAAGGTCTCCACTGAGACTAATTGGGTAATTGAGTCCAAACTTTGGTCTTTAGTAAAGTCAAGAAATACCAAAGGGATATTCGAAGGAGGGGGAAATCGAAAACAACTGACAAACACCAGAGAACAACGAAGACAAGTTGTGTATGGACATTGCATGAATATGGTTGCTGTAAACGAAAAACTAAATTTAGAATATTCTCCTCCCCGTGATGGATCCCAGGGGCTCAAAACAGAGCTTTCTAGCGAGTCCCTAGGTAGCAAATAGGGAAGAACCTCTGGTGAACATTGTAGATAGGTTGGACAGAGTGTTCAAGAGAGAGTAAATACATGTACATGCAAATGTAATTAATTATACACCGTAGTACAGATCCTAACTCGTTTTGTCAGTTTCCATAATACATGGTAAAAGATCTATAGTCCATAATCATGTAGACAGAAATCTTCTTTCTATTGTCTATCTCACAAATGACAAGAAAATACTGAATTTATTCGGTCTTCATTTATCATGATATGTTTCCTATTTCAACAAATATGAGCAGTTCGAACATAGTTTCTTTCGTAATCGTCTGTGTAAAAATGCATATTTTTACCAAGATCAGCTATCGACAATCTCTTGTTTTGTTTGCGCTTATCAACCACCATACAGTAATGCCTGTCAAGACCTTATCACGGGGGAGGGTTAATTTCAGTGTCTGCTATTTCGACCCTTCTTTCATACATGTACATGTAGCAACATGAACAAACAATTGTGGGTGTTAATGGCCTTGGAACAAAATGCAAAACAGGTGAATGTATCTAACAAAATCTACAAGGACACATCACTCTTTCTTATTTTGTCAGAATAATGTCAGGGCATTTTCCGAATGTTAAATCTATATTCAACATATCTTGTTGAAATAGTTCGAAATGTTGAATAATTGGTCAGAAATTATTCAAATTCGATTCTTGTGTGTTAAATATTGCATCAGCCTGATGTCTTTCAAAGTAAATTTGTAGATTTCTCTTCCGTATGATGTGAACAGTATTTTTTTCATAGGAGGGGAAAATCCATAGTGTGATGGTTCTGTTTTCGCTCATTAAGAGTGCATTGTGTATATTTAGTAAAAAGTAATCAAAACATTTATTTTATAGCCGCTAATGAAGTGTAGTGAACTTATGAGGTTATACGTTACAATGTACATATATATAATTATCAAATTATTTTAAAATACACTGATTTCGTGTAATTCGAGCTATTTCCACTCTGTTTGTCATACATTAGTATATACTTCCTAACAAAGAAAAGAATAAATCATACAACATTGTTAGTTTTTAAATAACAACACTAAAATGAGGAAGTTAACACACTGAATGGATAAAGTGACACAACATATAAATGGAAATATTATTTTACGGTCTTAAAATATAAATGCACAGAAAAATATATGTAGCATTTGCAGTTAAATAAAACAGTTGTTTTCCTGAATTACATTTATTTCTATACTTCTTTGTAGGATATAAAAAGTCTTTACTGCCATCATGAAACTTTTATTGAACACCCCCTTTCTGTTTTTTTTTAATGCATCCCAGATGAGATTACAGTTCATTAAAAATTCTTAAAGCATATGATAATTCAAGATGTCGCGTATGTTCCACATAAAATAAAAATCATTTGAAATATACTAAAATTAAAAAAAAAAGAATTCATAAATTATAATGCAAATTAAGATATAAATGTGAAAAAATGTGAAAGGTCAAACATCACAATAATCTTGAATTTTTAATTTTTGTCCATTATGCTCTTTTTTATCATGTGTAAAAAAATGGCAGTAACTTTGGGACATGTCCTAGGATGGTCTTAGGATATATCTTAATCCTAAGTCATGTTTTCGAAAGCTTCGTAACTTAGGATGAGTCCTAAAATCTCTCATAAAGTTAGAACAACAAAATACATGTCCTAAGATAATCTTAGGATAATCCTAAAATTTAGGACCTAAAAATGTAAACAAACATGGCTGCTGTTTATCTGCAAATACGAAGGAGAAGAGCAAATATATATAGGAAGATTGGTCAGCACGAATTTATCGTTAAGCGTGCGTGTCAAATGAATTGTACCTTTCATATAAATTATATAACTGTATCAACAGTTAATGTCTTTAAATGTTTAAAGATGTTTTTAATAATAATAATAATAATAATAATAATGACAATAATATTTTCTTACAATTTATGTGTCTAAATTGGCCGCAGACGAAAGAATAATAAAAAAAAATCATATTGCATTATAATTGTTTTATATTGCATAATAGATGGGCTTTTTTCAATATTGTTCTGTTAATTAATTTTTGCTTCAAAACTTAGGACAGTCCTAAGATCATTTCTCCTAGGATCATCTTAATATAGCTTCGGTTTACAGTCTTTGACATACACTAAGTCTATCCTAGGACTGTCATAAAATTTGTCATAAGATATATCTTAGGACAAATTTTAGGATACTTTCGAAAACCTAGCCCCTTATTTACACTTAACTTTTTTCATAGAATACGAAGTGTTTCAAATTGGAAAACACATACATGTAACTATCCACACATTTTATGGTTTAAAATTTTGGTGCAATTAATTTTCATTAGAAATAAATATATAAGATATAACGTATTATCATTATGGATCACCTCGGGGTACACTAAAGCCTACAGATTTACTTTTTGTTGAATAAAAGTTGTTGCTTTAATATTTCAGTTCACTATAAAATCAAGTCTTTTCTTAAAATTAAATGGCAATTCCTGTTAAAGTGGATATTCATGTACATATATACTACCCCCGGAATTATTATTCACACCTGACACCAATGGTTACGTGAAGAAAAACATATATTTAACGAATTTAATTCACTATCAAACGAATAACCTTGTCAGGTAAGAATTTTTGCAATTCTTGATAAATCACAATTAAGCAGAGATATAATGTAAAAAAAAAAAACAATATTTTGCAAATTTAATTTAATCATGACCATTTATGCAATCAAAAAGGCAAAGCGAATTTGCGACATTCAATAACATTTTTTGTTGCTACCGTAAAGTCAAATCAAGCGTATAAAATATTACAATTTCTCTGAAGTTTGAACGTTAACATCATCCTATTGGACAGAATATATAGATACTACATGTAGGACCATTATGGTTATTCTGTGTTAAATTATATCTTTTATCTATCATAGATTTTAAAGCTATATGTACATCATGTCATCGCCAAAAATGTTTGGGTATTTAAAAGAAAAGTAATAAAATTAAATTAAATTAAAAAAATAAAATGAAAAAAAAAATATATATATATATAAAAACACAATAAAAAAGATAAAAAAAATTAATTCTACTCATAGTGATTTTTTTCAAGTACTGCGATAATTCCAGATACATTATTTTTCAGCTGTTGATACAGAAAAATTACTTTAAAAGATAATTTGCAATTTTTCTGTTGCCAAATTATTTTACATACACGGTAATTAGGCCACATCAAATTGATCTTTCGTTCTTTAGATTTTTGAACTATGTAAATTTTAAGAAAACATTTTTTTCCCCGCTCCATTTTGCAAAAATGCTGAAAATACGCCCCAAACTCTTCATTTTTCTAGAAATTAAAAATAAAAATTGTCCGCCCGCTCCAAGCATTTTGTGAAAATTGGGATTTTTTCCAATTTTTTCAAAAATTTAGTTAAAAAAATGTGTGCCGCACATTAATTTGATCTTCGCCCGAAAAACTAGTATTCCAGAAAATAATATTAAAATTACAATTTCGCTCGCTCGCACATATTTTTGGGGTCCAAAAATCTAAAGAACTAAACATAATAATGGTGCATATTATTACAATATATTGATTTATTATATAGTAATAAATATTTCCCTATTTAATCCATTAAAAAAAATTGTGCAGTATATTCTTGTATTTTACTCCTAACCTCGACCGTCTTGGTAATATCCGTGAAAAATACTGATGCGTTCCGAACATCGATTTCCATATTTTACTCCTCCCTGTCGTTTGGAAAAATTAAGATGGCGGAGGACGATATCTCCTTCTTTTTAAGCAGAGGGGAATTGGTAGAAACCCCAGAACAAGAACAATCGGAGGTCAATAGTATTGTCGACAAAAGTAAGGTGAAGGAATTCACCGATGGGCAGAAAAAGAAATCATATTGCACTAGTGCAAATATGACAATATTGTTCCTAGTAAAATATAGGTATGAATTAAATTTAAACAAGATAAAATATCACTATAGGTAAAAAATATTTATTACTATATAATAAAAGAGTTATTGCATGAATATTGGTGAATATAGTTCCTCGCAGTATATCATATTGCACTCGCACGCTCGTGCAATATGATATACTGCTCGGAACTATATTCACCAATATTCATGCAATAACCCTATAATATTTGGATGTATTAATTGATTGGAGGTCATTGTAAAATAGTCCTACAAACTATTGTAAAGAGTTACTTTGTATGTCAAAGATATGAAATCAACAAATGAACTACTTTTCTTAATTACAACTTGAACTTAAAATTAATAACATAACTACAATAAAGCATGTTTTACTTACCGAGCAATTTGAATGAATATATTTTTTTCAGTTATTGAATTTTCGTTACGGATTTAATAAATTGACCCTTCTTTCAATTTGTGTACTTGCTTCGATACACATTTTCATTATATTTATTGACAGGAAAAGGTATATATATGATAATGTCACTTTTTTGTTACCTATCCCCACTACAGTAACTCCTTTAAAAGAAACCACATAAAGTATGCAGAATCTAGATCGAGAAGAAGACCCATTTTCAGCCTGCCATACAAATACCAGGTGTCAAAGGTGTATTTATATACTTGCAGGTGTGTCGGGTCCAGGAAAATTTGCATTCGCGTAATTGATTGAACATTTTCTACTTAATTATTCGTTTTTTTTCAAATAAGATACTTTTATGTATAACATCGATGGCTTTGTATAATTTTCATATGGCTGGATATAAATCAGTACTATGAGGAGACATGCTTTATTCAACCCACTGTTTAACAAAAATCCCATTTCCGATTTTACCTAGTACTTAACAGATGACAATGATATGTCTAAATACCATCACTATACAGAACTTGGCCACAACTGAATCACGTGTATTTATGCAATCTGCAAGCAAACATTGAATGAAATTACTGCTTTATCTGCGCTTCTAAGTTCCCAGTCGCACATGATCATCGTCACCAACAGTAGCATTGGACTTGTTAAAGACAAGTAAACGCATTATCATTGTGTCCTATGATTATGCACGAGATTTGTCTGATTTCAATATGAGAAACCCTAGAAAGTTAAGATAATATTTGTTATATAGACGTTTTAGCGTGTTATTGTATGTAATTGTTCATTTTCAATAACACTTGTGTGAAATAATAGATATTTTTTTAAAGTATCATGATTTTTCTAGATTTCTCGGATATCCCATACATCATAATAACAATGACCGACTAGGTAATTTTCTGCCAACGTCTAAAATTTGTTTTTCAAAGAGGCTGCATACAAACAAAGAAATGAGTTTCAACTTGGGAAAGATTGCTCAGTTGCTAGTATTTCAATACTAGCCTGAAATTGATATTTAAAATTTACTGCTACAAAATTATAAAATTTGTGAAAACTAAGAAGTATCTCCCTCGTGCATAGCTCTGTCTTCAGAAGCTTTTTGACATTATAGCTTTTGGTAATGTTGGCATTTTTGAACTTGCTCTTCAACTTTTTGGATTGTTATTTTGGTTTAGGCCTTGAGCGCAACTGATGAATCGTAAATCTACGAATTGTGCACATCTTTTGGTTTAATTTATTTTTATTAAAACGAGCCATGATCTACATACCTGAAGGAAAAAAAAAAGATTTTTTTCCATATTAGAGGCCTAAATGAGACTTTAAAAATGATTGGACATTTGTAACGTGCCTGTAGAGATACATGTATGTGTCATGAACTATTCAATATACACATATACATGTACATTTTTAATAGTTTTATATAAAACATTTTAATTTTCTTTTGTTTTCAGATATGTCGCAGGTAATATATTTTTTTCTCTCAAATTTATTGAAAATATTTGATTTATGGCGATAAAACAAGAAGATAATGAGACAGGAGAGTATGTACATCCTTTAACCTGAGGCGCGTATCTTGTATATATATACATTATTATATTTAATAAACATTTAAATAAATTTTATAACAATAAGCCAGCTGTTTTATATTTGTGTTATTTACCACTCAATCAAAACACTGCATACTGGTTAAGATATTTCCCCAATTTTACAGATACCCCTATGCACAAAATGTAGGGTTAAAATGTGTGAGTATCATAGAACGAAAGGATTGGTTAAATAGATACACGAAAAGTGCCTCTGTGCGCATTGTACATGTACATGTGCAACGCAGCAACAATACAATTAGCAACTGAAAATCAAAAATTTACAGCGATGAATGAAAAATTATGAATGTCAGCCTCTTCCTTTATACGTGTAATTCAATGATAACAATTATTGATGTACAAAATGTGCACATTTCGTCGATTTAGGGCTCTTCGGACGTGCTCAAAGCCTAAAATATAAAAAAACCCAACAATTCAAAACATTGAACAGCGTTTCAAAAAGTACCAAAATGACCAAAAAGTAATCTGATAGTAGACATTTAGCGTCTTTATTGAAAAAAGGAATACGATTTTTCTAAAAAGTCTAAAGAATAAAGATTTAAAAAATATATTTTTTACAAAGTATCCACCGACTGGTCAAGGACACCCTCAGCAAGGTGCTCCGCCTCCATACGTTCCTGGATACATTCCACCACAACATGGCGGCTATCCCCACCATCCTTACGGGTATCATCCACCACCACCACAACAGCAGCAGCAACAGCAACAGGTCGTCATAGTGCAACAACAAAATCGAGAGGTCGTAACTGTGAAAGAAGATAAAGGGTAGGACATCTTTTTAGGTGTTTTTTTACAGACTAAACCCTAATGCTTCAATATTGAATTAAACGTGTCATTTGATTGGTTTACTGTTTTTAGTCCATCATACCATAGACTATTTTTTCCCTTTTCACTACGACGTTGAATATCAAATTCATCTGTTTTAGACGCTGAAAACCCCGTTTAAATAAAATTATAAGCTTTGACTGTAATATTTGTTCAAAATAAAATCATTGCACATGGTGAATACTTTTAAATAGCGGAATATTGAGTGTGCATCACGTGATTGAGGTTATATCTTCATAGTGTGAAAAAAATAACAGTCAAATCATGAAGTGGCTAGGAAGTGAAATCATCGTTTCAAAATAAATAACTGTAATGATACCTAATAATGAAAAGTATCAGATATATATCACGTAAAAGTTTAATCATATTAAGAGATAGCCCGAGATATCGGAGCAAACTTTATACGTATATTAAATTTTTTTCAATCTTTTTTCGACTTTCAATTGATTTTTTAGCTGTGAAAACCTGACATGTTTCGCTCTGAATAATAAACATTTGTACATGTAATCTTAAAATATATCGATAAATAAATTAGATGTACGTACTTTTCAACATAGATGAGATTAGATCGCATCACATTTTCTAAACCTAAAAATTAATTTTTGAAATTTTCTGAAATTTTGTGAAACGTCTGAATATTCCTTGTATGATATATTTTGGAAAATGTACTAATGAAAGCATATTATACATACAGTGTTTTATATACTGTGGGATCGCAAACAGATAGTTTGGTTTGTATGTCTCTTCCAGTGCACTTGGCTATGTCATGAAGTCCACTTTTTATTGAGAAAACCATAGAACCACCTATTTACGATTTGAAAGAGGACAAATATAACTAGGGAGCAAACCGAAAAAAAAAAACGCCACCCATTAGACAGAGAAACCCGGGAAGACAACTTAATAACCACAAGCGCAACAAATAAACACTGAAAACTAAAAAAAAAACAAACAACAGGAACACTATTAAAACCAGGATTGACCTCAGGTGCTCCGGAAGGGTAAGCCGCTCCTGCTCCATATACGGTACCCGTCGTAAAGTTCAACAAATACAATCCGAATATAGTCACAAATCTGACAACTGACAATCCTTGTAAAAGAATTGACCAGAAATTGAACCCGCAAGCTCAATTTTGGCAGCTATGAGATCATTTGTAATTTCAAAGAACTCTCTATTCGTAACGGTCATCTCTCGAAAACACAACACTTAAAAACTTAACCTTAATTGAAAATGAAATTTGTTTTCCATATTCTAGATGTATGCCTGACACAACAAACTGGAAATGGTGGAACTGGCTTCTGGCTGTTTTAGCTGTTATATTTCTGGGTCCAATCGTGTTAGCTATTGCGGTAATTTATCATATATTGCTACAATTTTAGAAATTTGAATACATGTATCTAGCTTTTTTAATTCCTCTGTAGACAAATGTTGGTATTAAAATAAAACACTTATAGTCAATAGCCATGAAGCAAAGATATAGATATATCTTAATGATAATGATGATCATAAATTTAAACGAAAACGAGAATCCTCTGTGAGTTGTCATGGTAAATGTATACATTGCATATATTTTACGTGTTTTCTCTTGCCGAATTTAAAATTGTAGTTTTCTGTTGTCTGTACGATATGAAATTAAAAAAAAGAACAGTTTGGATGATCCTTATATGACCGTTACAGAAGATCAAGAATTCCTGTTATCAGAGCAAATTAATAAATTCCCAAAATTCTAGGTATACGTTTATATTTTCAGATTGTATGCTGTTGTCTTATTGGAATGTCAGACGATTGATGATTAATTGAAAAGTAAGAAATCAATTACAGCATTAAAGCAGAATAAATTGTTTGCTTACATATCTACCCATCTTGGTTGGCAGTCTAGAAAACTTCTGTCAGTTGGGTTTCAATTGGTTTTACCAAATTGGGTTCCAACTTGTTCACTGGTTTCATACAAAAAGGTTTTTAGGCGAAAGGTTAAACTATTTTGGACATTTTTGATTGTGCGTAGGGTCATTTGATATATTTCTGAAAGAGGGCCATTGCCAAATTTGTTTCCAGTTGCAGTTGTCCACTGCTACAAATTTAGAATCCAACTGGTCCATGAATTTACACAAAAACAAAAACTAAAGTCAATTTCTCATTTGGTCATAGTTAAAACTTAGTTCGTCTGTGGCGGCCAAGAACACCGGATACACATGTGAAAGAGGACCAACAAAGGACCATTTCTGACAAGTTTGATTCTAATTGGCTCAGTGATTTCAGGCAAAAACTTTTTTCAGTGTTTTTCCCTTTGTTAAAATAAGTGTGCCTGAGGTGGCCGTTTTGGATATCGGTCTTGGTCATCGGATACAAGTCTGAAAGAGAACCAATTAAGGGCCATTGTGTCAATTTTTGTTTCAGTTGGCCCAATCTTTGAAGGAAAGTTTACGACGACGACTGACGAAGATGGACGCAAAATGATGCAAATAGGTCACATGGCCCTTTGGGCTAAATATCATTCATAGAGATAGATGAAGGATAAGAGAACACTTTCGATCATTGAAAGGCTTTGGACAGCTGGGCTTTCAACAATAGCTAGCTATGTGCAAAAGGGGCTTTCAATAGACACCGTCTAGCTAGGTATACTAGTGGTTACATTTACCTGCACAACAAACGTAATGCTTTCTAATGTTGACCTCTCCTCATCTAAGTAGAAAGGTATCTATGTCTCCGGCACAGGGTCTCTGCATTTCAAAGTTGATTTGCTACTGTTATGTTAGTTTAAACTCATTTATTTATTGTGGATAGGGAACAATTTATATAAACTTATGCCAATCCCTCTCTACTTTTCGGGTGCGAGAGCGGCCCATGTAGCGGAATATTAGCCTACTCTTTCTTGACAACTATGGGGTAGTCTTTAGCGGGGTGTTGCTCTCCCTTAACTTGGGACAGTCATTTTCGTCCACAACTGGCGGACTAACATCGTTTACTGAGACAATCCTCGCAAATTAATGGTGTCGAAAGGGAGGTGTCGCAAATTTGACCCTGAAATGTCCATCCCCACAGGGAATAGAACCAAGGATCTTTGGCATCGTAGTCCGAGACGCTTACCACTACATGTACACAACGGCTCTGTAATGACGCTCAGAACAGATCAAACCTCTCATCACATAAACTTCTTTGTTAAGGTTTGTTCTGCATTTGTTAATATAATGGACAGAGTAATTGCACACTCGTCTTCAGGATTTGATTAATCGACAGAACGTTTGTTATCGTCCCTCAGCTATCGTCTTGTACTGATCTGACAATTTCATTGAATAAAACTGGTTAGGGTCAAAAGTGAGCACTTGTTGTTCGATCGTCAGGGGTCAGTCAAAATTGGATTACATCAATGAATATTCTATGGTTTATTTGATTTCAGTTTTGATGCGCCGAATTTGGTGCACATATTTATAACTTGTATCTCATCAGTATTGCGCTGTGCAAAAAAGTGTAAAACAGTAATAAATTTAAAATGTATTAACATTTCTACAGACTACACACTCCGTGAACAGTTTACTCTAAAGTGTGTAAATGTATTTTATAAAGCTTCAAAGTTAGTTGGTTATAGCACGTGGAGATGAATATAAAATGATCAAGTGATGCATGTCACATTAAACACATTTATCATCATATCTATTTTTTCAATAAAAATTGCTTTTTTATAATTTTACTTATGTTTACAGATAATACTGCACGGCATCCGCCACAGAATACGAGAAGAACTTTCTTATTTGTCTTACTTTCCATCGTGTCCAGTGCAACATATGGGGATAGTTTTCATGTTCGACGTGGGAAATGGATTGAAACGGCGATAAAGAGGTACATGTAGGTTGGCGTTTGCTTGCAGATTTCTTAAAATTATTACTTAATTTATCAAAACAAAAACAAAATAATTGATTGGAACACTCTTGTTATACAGAAAGACGTTCAACCAATTGTGTATTTGTAAGTTGTTCTGGTAATCATTACACAGTCCCAACTGTCTTGAAAAAAGTTGTAAAAATTCGAAAGCACCGTTGATGTTTTGCACGATTATGTCTTAACCGTAGCACTCTATGTCTCAGTTGCTAGATAGTGTTTGGGCAACAGGAATACCACTGACTTATAATCATTACTGCGGCAAAATATGCATATATTGCATTTTGGACCAGATACATGATTTGGCGTATGTACATATGTAGCAAGAACACACGTTGTTTCACTGTTCTTTCCATTTTACATATTATGTAGTTTATTTGAGACCGCCAACGCTTTTGTGAGTTTCATTTCCATCATCTTTACACCAACATGTTTGTAACGTTTTTGCTGGGCGCGCCGTGGTTTAGTTGTTAGTTCATCGGACTACGAAGCCAAAGGTCCAAAGCTCGATTCTCGTGCGGGATGAAAATTCTGGGATCAAATTTCCGACGCCCTATCGGGGAGAGATTGGCATAAATTAATATAACTCGTTTCCCAATCCATTATAAATAAAGTTTTTTGTTCATTTTGAAAACGGAATATACAATACCCATTGTGGTCCTCAGTGCCCTAAATAGGAAATAGTAAAGAAGGTAAAACAGCGCATGTTTTAATATTTTTTTTTATAAAATTGATCAATGTCGCTTGCTACACAAATTATGTGTCCCCATGCGCCACATCATATATTGCCCCCTAAAAAAAGAGCATATTTTACTACAGTGATGATTATAAGTCAATAATATTTCTGTTGGCCACGCACTGAATAACAATATAGACACACCTACAACGTTACGGTAAAAATCACCGGTGCCCTTATATTTTGACCACCTATCAAAATAGTGTCGGAGTGTTTAATGATTTCCAGGACAATGAGGGTACGAATAATGGATGAACATTTTCTTGTATCACCATTTTTTGTTTGGTTCAAATAAGTAATTAATTGAAGACATCTGAAAGCAAGCAACAACCTACTTCCGAATCGCCGTTTCAAATTCGTGTCCCAAGTCGCAAATGATCATCGTCCTCACATGTGGCATTGGACATGGTGCACTCACCATTTTGTAATTTTTTTTGGTAAATACATATGTATTTTATTGATTAAGGGGACGTACCCCAAAACAGGCTAATGACTAGGTGATTTGTGATTACATATGCTGCTATATTGTGATAAATAATAGTATGTAATGAATACACGTAAATGTCGATTTAAAAAGTCTATTGAATTTTTAATTCTTGAAATCTTGTCTTCTTTAAAAATTGTATATTTTCAATGTTTTGATAAATGTATACATTAATTAATATGAAGTGAACGGATTCGTCTTTGTGTTGGAGTGTAAAGTTTTATTTTTGTAACCACAAATTGTGGATAAAAATAACATATCATTAAGGCTACATGTATATTATTTAATTTGTTTTGCTGTTTTCCATTGTTAAACTGTATTAAGGAAAATATCTGTTTTAAATACAATTTGTTCTATAAAAATTATGTTAATAGTATGTTTTATATTTATAAATTTCGGACGCAAAACAATATCTGATTGGTTAAAAACTTGAGATTATAATAAAAATACAAGTCATTTTATTTCGAATTAAACCATATCTAACGGGTTAAGCCTAGAGATTACTGTTACATAAAGTAGGGCCATTTTTTCCTGCATTTATTTCTCTTCTAGGTCTATTTTCAAAAAGTCACCTACAACCTTTCAAAGGCCGAGGACATAATCAAAGATTTGCTAATAATAACTAAAAAATAAGCTATGAAATTTTTTCTACATGCCTGAATATCGCTTTTGCAGACATTTTTAACATAAATTTGCCAAATTTAATTCTTTAAGACACTTTTTCAGCAAGAAGAAAACTAGGAAACTAAAAACCAATTAAATGTAGGAACCAAAATGAATGTTTGGTGAAAATTAGTTTATGTATATCCGGATCGATCCTTTCATACATGTATGATAGCAAAATGATTTTTTGTAATGATTAAGCATACAATATTTGTTTGATATATTGTAACATAAAAATGCATTGCATAAAATTGTTTACGATAAAACTTTGATAAGTATTTAAGATAAAAAACCAATGATTATGAGTTAACAAATACAGGGAATGTGGCTCTACTTCTTTATTTTGTTGTATTTAAATATACAATACATAGTCATTGTCGGAAAATATAAAATTTATTTGGGCGAGCTTTAATGAGCCTTTTCCCCATGTTTCGCAGCGAGTCTAAATAAATTGTATATTTTCCGACAATGACTGTGTATTGTCTTTATCCTGCAATCCCCTTTAGATGCGTAAAGTGCTTTAAAATTACGTTTGAAGTTGAAATTCAACGGCAGTGAAAACGCGGGAAACGCCACGACATCATCTGGTACATTCGCTACGCTCCTCGCGCTCTTCATGTAAACAAGTACCAGTAGACTTTATTAGGTCATTGACCTAATACGACTAAAGTTTATTCTACCCCTTTTATTAGACCGGAAATGGCTTGATTGCAGGATGAAATAGTTTTACCACCTCCATCTTCCAAGTTTTTACGCATGAACATAAGCATATATGTAGTTTGTATATTTAAATTAATGAAGCCATTATAGGAAGACCTACATTTTTGAACTGATGCAACATTACAATTTACAATGTATGTTTTATATTTATTCAACGGTCATGACGGTCAATTTAAATAGACAATTGAAAATTGTCATTGAATAGCTATTTGTATTGACAACAGACCCTGGAGTTAGGAAGTAAAATTCTGTATAGTAATTGGTTATTATTATAATAGTATACATATTTATACTTGGTGAAGTTAATATCTACAGTAAAAAATTTCTGTGGTTCTGTTAGTGTGATTTTGGTAAAAGATATTTTTGAAAAACAAACAAACGATATAGTGCTGTTCATATATTTAGGTAAGCTATTGTTTCAATTATTTGTTTAAAAACAATGTATATTTCCAGGAAAGGCAGAGATTTTCTGATATGTTCTGGGGTTGATATCCTCAAAAACTGTCCTAGGCTAGTTGCTATTATTAAACCATTCTTGAATATGACTGTATTGTAATAATTACTCATGGATAGAGCAATAAGCCATGTACAGAATGTTGCTAAATCGGTTTATCAAATCTTTACCGTTCTCTTTCAAATTATCGACAAAGAAAAATAAAACGCATCCACGGGAAGCACTTCAATTAGTACTTCCAGACAAAAAAAAAGGACACCTTACCACAATAAAAAAAAACCATAACAAATAGTGATTCGCATAATACTTACTGTTCTACCTTTGGGGTACTAACTTGGTAAAATTATTACCATATCGTGAACAAAAATATATGTCCGCTAGCTTGTGACATGCACATCTATGAACTATTATGGTTTTAATCTTTAAGAACAAGATTATCAATTAAAAGAACGACAGAAGAAAAAGAAACCCTTGTTAGAATTAATATAATTTGGTGCACATATTTATAACTTGTATCTCATCAGTATTGCGCTGTACAAAAAAAGTGTAAAACAGTAATAAATTTAAAATGTATTAACATTTCTACAGACTACACACTCCGTGAACAGTTTACTCTAAAGTGTGTAAATATACAGGCATTTTATAAAGCTTCAAAGTTAGTTGGTTATAGCACGTGGAGATGAATATAAAATGATCAAGTGATGCATGTCACATTAAACACATTTATCATCATATCTAAAAAAAAAATTTTTTTTTATAAATACATATGTATTTTATTGATTAATGGGACGTACCCAAAGACAGGCTAATGAATTTGTGATTTGTGATTACATATGCTGCTATATTTTGATAAATAATAGTATGTAATGAATACACGTAAATGTCGATTTAAAAAGTCTATTGAATTTTTCATTCTCGAAATCTTGTCTTCTTTAAAAATTGTATATTTTCATTGTTTTGATAAATGTATACATTAATTAATATGAAGTGAACGGATTCGTCTTTGTGTTGGAGTGAAAAGTTTTATTTTTGTAACCACAAATTGTGGATAAAAATAACATATCATTAAGGCTACATGTATATTATTTAATTTGTTTTCCTGTTTTCCATTGTTAAACTGTATTAAGGAAAATATCTGTTTTAAATACAATTTGTTCTATAAAAAGTATGTTTTATATATATAAATTTCGGACGTAAAACAATATCTGATTGGTTAAAAACTTGAGATTATAATAAAAATACAAGTCATTTTTTGTGGAATTAAACCATATCTAACGGGTCAAGCCTGGAGATTACTTTTAGATAAAGTAGGGCCATTTTCTCCTGCATTTATTCCACTTCTAGGTCTATTTTCAAAAAGTCACCTACAACCTTTCAAACTCTGTGGACATAATCAAAGATTTTCTAATAATAACTAACAAATAAGCTATGATTTTTTTTCTACATGCCTGAATATCGCTTTTGCAGACATTTTTAACATAACATGAAAATAATTTCGCAGCGAGTCCAAATAAATTTTATATTTTCCGACAATGACTGTGTATTGTCTTTATCCTGCAATCCCCTTTAGATGCGTAAAATGCTTTAAAATTACTTTGAAGTTGAAATTCAACGGCAGTGAAAACGCGGGAAACGCCACGACGTCATCTGGTACATTCGCTACGCTCCCCGCGCTCTTCATGTAAACAAGTACCAGTAGACTTTATTAGGTCATTGGCCTAATATCCACGGGAAGCACTTCAATTAGTACTTCCAGAGAAAAAAAAGGACAACTTACCACAATAAAAAAAAACCATAACAAATAGTGATTCGCATAATACTTACTGTTCTACCTTTGGAGTACTAACTTGGTAAAATTATTACAATATCGTGAACAAAAATATATGTCCGCTAGCTTGTGACATGCACATCTATGAACTATTATGGTTTTAATCTTTAAGAACAAGATTATTAATTAAAAGAACGACAGAAGAAAAAGAAACCCTCGTTAGAATTAATATAATTTGGTGCACATATTTATAACTTGTATCTCATCAGTATTGCGCTGTACAAAAAAGTGTAATACAGTAATAAATTTAAAATGTATTAACATTTCTACAGACTAAACACTCCGTGAACAGTTTACTCTAAAGTGTGTAAATATACAGGCATTTTATAAAGCTTCAAAGTTAGTTGGTTATAGCACGTGGAGATGAATATAAAATGATCAAGTGATGCATGTCACATTAAACACATTTATCATCATATCTAAAAAAAAATTTTTTTTTGGTAAATACATATGTATTTTATTGATTAAGGGGACGTACCCAAAGACAGGCTAATGACTTTGTGATTTGTGATTACATATGCTGCTATATTTTGATAAATAATAGTATGTAATGAATTAGGCTTTTTACTTGACGTTTGTCATTTAGTAAAGGGTAAACTTCATTAAATTAAATCACAAAATAGGAGTTGAAGCTATATGTATAGCATTGATTAGCAGTTGACCATTAAAAGATACTTATCTTAACAAAGTATGTTTCAAATTTTAACAAGATATATTGAGCACATCGAAGTCTACACGATTTTTAATTTACCCAAAAATTGTTAATTTTGTGATTTTTCGTGCACATTTGATTTTTTTACGGACAAGGCGACATAACTCCAGAACAACATCTGACTTTAATACGGTAACAGTATAGACATGATAGGGTGCCTAAGGAAATTTCAGTCTAGTGAGTCTTTTTAGCAACTTCAAACTTTGATCACAGATACAAAGAACTTGGCAATATTTTGTAACCATTTTTCACCATTTTAGTAAGGATGATTTAAGTTTTTTAGAATAATTATGAATATTTACCCTGGAAACAATAAGAAAAATGTGTTCATGTACTTATTAATAAAGTTTCATTTTTTTAAGTAGAAAGGCTAAATGAATATACGTAAATGTCGATTTAAAAAGTCTATTGAATTTTTAATTCTCGAAATCTTGTCTTCTTTAAAAATTGTATATTTTCATTGTTTTGATAAATATATACATTAATTAATATGAAGTGAACGGATTCGTCTTTGTGTTGGAGTGAAAAGTTTTATTTTTGTAACCACAAATTTTGGATAAAAATAACATATCATTAAGGCTACATGTATATTATTTAATTTGTTTTGCTGTTTTCCATTGTTAAACTGTATTAAGGAAAATATCTGTTTTAAATACAATTTGTTCTATAAAAATTATGTTAATAGTATGTTTTATATATATAAATTTCGGACGTAAAACAATATCTGATTGGTTAAAAACTTGAGATTATAATAAAAATACAAGTCATTTTATTTCGAATTAAACCATATCTAACGGGTCAAGCCTGGAGATTACTGTTAGATAAAGTAGGGCCATTTTTTCCTGCATTTATTTCATTCCTAGGTCTATTTTCAAAAAGTCACCTACAACCTTTCAAACTCTGTGGACATAATCAAAGATTTGCTAATAATAATTAACAAATAAGCTATGAATTTTTTTTCTACATGCCTGAATATCGCTTTTGCAGACATTGTTAACACAAATTTGCCAAATTTAATTCTTTAAGACACTTTTTCAGCAAGAAGAAAACTAGGAAACTAAAAACCAATTAAATGTAGGAACCAAAAGGAATGTTTGGTGAAAATTAGCTTATGTATATCCGGGTCGATCCTTTCATACATGTATGATAGCAGAATGATTTTTTGTAATGATTAAGCATACAATATTTGTTTGATATATTGTAACATAAAAATGCATTGCATAAAATTGTTTACGATAAAACTTTGATAAATATTTAAGATAAAAACACAATGATTATGAGTTGAACAAATACAGGGAATGTGGCTCTACTTCTTTATTTTGTTGTATTTAAATATACAATACATAGTCATTGTCGGAAAATATAAAATTTATTTGGGCGAGCTTTAGTGAGCCTTTTCCCCATGTTTCGCAGCGAGTCCAAATAAATTTTATATTTTCCGACAATGACTGTGTATTGTCTTTATCCTGCAATCCCCTTTAGATGTGTAAAATGCTTTAAAATTACGTTTGAAGTTGAAATTCAACGGCAGTGAAAACGCGGGAAACGCCACGACGTCATCTGGTACATTCGCTACGCTCCTCGCGCTCTTCATGTAAACAAGTACAGTAGACTTTATTAGGTCATTGACCTAATACGACTAAAGTTTATTCTACCCCTTTTATTAGACCGGAAATGGCTTGATTGCAGGATGAAATAGTTTTACCACCTCCATCTTCCAAGTTTTTACGCATGAACATAAGCATATGTGTATGTAGTTTGTATATTTAAATAAATGAGGCCATTATAGGAAGACCTACATTTTTGAATTGATGCAAGATTACAATTTACAATGTATGTTTTATATATATTCAACGGTCATGACGGTCAATTTAAATAGACAATTGAAAATTGTCATTGAATAGCTATTTGTATTGACAACAGACCCTGGAGTTAGGAAGTAAAATTTTGTATAGTATTTGGTTATTATTATAATAGTATACATATTTATACTTTGTGCAGTTAATATCTACAGTAAATATATTTCTGTGGTTCTGTTAGTGTGATTTTGGTAAAAGATATTTATGAAAAACAAACAAACGATATAGTGCTGTTCATATATTTATGTAAGCTATCGCTTCAATTATTTGTTTAAAAACAATGTATATTTCCAGGAAAGGCAGAAATTTTCTGATATGTTCTGGGGTTGATATCCTCAAAAACTGTCCTAGGCTAGTTGCTATTATTAAACCATTCTTGAATATGACTGTATTGTAATAATTACTCATGGATAGAGCAATAAGCCATGTACAGAATGTTGGTAAATCGGTTTATCAAATCTTTTTACCGTTCCCTTTCAAATTATCGACAAAGAAAAATAAAACGCATCCACGGGAAGCACTTCAATTAGTACTTCCAGAGAAAAAAAAAGGACAACTAGTGATTCGCATAATACTTACTGTTCTACCTTTGGAGTACTAACTTGGTAAAATTATTACCATTTCGTGAACAAAAATATATGTCCGCTAGCTTGTGACATCCACATCTATGAACTATTATGGTTTTAATCTTTAAGAACAAGATTATCAATTAAAAGAACGACAGAAGAAAAAGAAACCCTTGTTAGAATTGTTAACTAACCACTATCTCACAGGAATAGCATGGGAATAAATAGACCCACCTCCCCACCTAAGTATCAACTGCAGATGCATAAAATGTACCATAACGGAATACACAGTCCAGGAAAAACAATGATATCTGTAACAAGACCAGACTTATTGTCAACCTAACGTGCTGAATTCAAGGTGATATAAATAAATCATGCGTAAAATTATGTTTCATTGATAAAGGTATTGGAAATCAGACCAGACTGGAAGTTTGGTTACTTTAAAAGGGTTAATATTCACTTGAAATTGAGAGGGATATTTTAAGATTCCAAGAGAAGATATGTTATGTAAATTTTGTAATGTAATTGAAACGAAGAACATTTTCCTATGGATTGTAAATTAAGCAGTAACTTGAGGGATAATTTATTTTAGTCCCTTAGTTCTGAATCTGAACACTTCGTATTGCTCAATAAAGAAGAAAAATTAATAAAGCTATTGAACCATATGACCATTGATCACATTAATATCATTTCCTACTTTTTAGAACACATTAGTGAAGCTTAAATTGAAATTAAATATGCTTATGCATTTATTATTTGTTTGTTTCTGATTGTTTTATTGTTTTTCGTTTATATGTGACACATTTCAATGTTTAATGAAAAATAAAATGTGTAGTTAATCAAGGTAAATTATTCTTAACTTGCACATGTGAAACTACAATACATGTATTTTTACAGGGAAATATCAATACATGTAACCAATCGAAACTTCAAAATCATATATTATTCGTACAAACATTTTTGTATTTATCTCTAAACATATCGGTTCGCTTTCTTAGAGCCAAAGCCGACCTTGTATATGTGATGCATCTTTAACTACTTTAACATGTTTAATACGTCATTTAAGTTCCGCCTCGTTTGCATTTTAAGGCCCCTACATGTATCTAAAAATTATAAAATAATTACATTACAATTATATTTTAAGTGAAACACGAAAGCCACGCTGCATATCCCCGCGCCACTGTTGTGTTAATCACATAATAAAATGCTCTAAAGGAAATGGACATATATCATACATTGATAATGAAAATACATGTAGTGAATTGATGATATGTTCTACTAATTAAGTGTAAATTTACCAAAGTTGGAATATCAATTTTGGAAATTGAATGGTTAGCCTAAGTCTTGTGACATTAATTGTTATTAATATGTATGGTTGCTAGATACATTTCCCAAAAAATGAAGATCTTAGAATCTTTCAGGGAATTTACCAAAATTGGAGTTATTTGTTTTGAAATCCAAATATTCCATTTAATTTTGGAAATTTAATCATTCCCTATACATCTGTTGCTTTTTGTAAACAAATAGGTATTGTTGCTAGGTACTTTTCCAAAAAAATCAGATCTTAGAGTTCCAATTTTGGAAATTGAATGGTAACTTTAACTCTAATGATATTAATAGTTATTAATGTGCATGGTTGCTAGGTACATTTCCAAAAAAAAATGAAGGTCTTAGAGACTTTCAGGAAATTTACCAAAGTTGGAATTTCATTTTTGGAAATTGAATGGTTACCTTAACTCTTGTGACATTAATGGTTATTAATATATATGGTTGCTAGATAAATTTCCAAAAAATGAAGTCTTTACAGGAAATTTACCAAAGTTGGATTTTTTTTGGAAATCCAAATATTCCATTTAATTTTGGATATTTTATCATTCCCTATACAGCTGTTGCTTTTTTGTAAACAAATATGTATGCTTTCTAGGTACTTTTCCCAAAAATTCAGATCTTAGAGTCTTTCAGGAAATTAACCAAATTTGGAATTCAGATGTTAGAGTTCCATCTTTGGAAATTGAATGGTAACCATAACTCTAATGATATTAATTGTTTTTAATATGCATGGTTGCTAGATACATTTCAAAAAAATGAAGGTCTTCGAGTCTTTCAGGAAATTCACCAAAGTTGGAATTATTTTTTTTTTTGAAATCAAAATATTCCATTTAACAGCTATTATTCTGCTAGTGTCTGATAGTATGGTTGATTGGTAATTTTCAAAAATTAATTAGTCTGAGACTCTTCCAGAAATTTTTTTCTGCCCCAAGGCCAAATTTCAAAATTCCGAAACCTTCGGCACAGACGACTTTTAAAGTGCTAGTAATCCACCAATATTTATTTTTCTACCCCTTAGGGTGTAAGAGGCGTTCTGTGACAATCGATCTTGGGATTATTTAACTCTCTTAATGCTATGCCTCAAGGGGTTTCAGAAAAATTCCATTGCCACTTTTGAATTTACCATATGTAATACTAGTCATTGTTTCAGTTTCAGCATTATAGTCCAAATAGTTTAGAAGATTTCACTATTTACTGGATATCGCGAAATCCGTTTTTTGCTTCGCTAGCGCGGGGATAATTACAAAATATGTGGCATACTAGTATCAATTTAAACTTTTGTACAGATCCCATTTATCTCCTTTTCAGGCATGCAATACCCGGTAAGTAGTTTATTTGTGTGTATGTTTTTTTTGTAATATAGCATAAAAAAATGTTATTAAAATTTATATAGAAATTTCAATTCGCACATGAACTTTCTAACATATGTATTTAGTAAAGAGTGTTACAAAAATGTAATCTTCTCAAGTGTCACTACGTATAATTTGTAGCAGTTGATGGATATATTGTTTGTTTATTTGGGGTTTTACGCCGTTTTCAGCACATTTGGGTATTTCGCTGCGGGCAGTTTTTATTGGTGGAGGAAGTCGGGAGTCAGTTGTCAATTTAGTCCTAGTCCGAGTCGAACACACCCCGCCACAGGTGAGATTCGAACTCACAACCTCAGTGTTGACTAGTAGTCCTGACGAACTACCTAAACCACTCGGCCACCGAGGCCCCTTCATGGATAGAGAGACAATGGCAACTATATATTTTGTACCAAGAGTTTGTTGAATCTGTCCCCTTTTTCACATTTCAGGCCTACGATCATGTATTAGGAAAAAAAAACAGATTGAGAAAGAGCTTTCCACATAATGTTAAAATTGCCTGTAAATACCGAATTACTTTTCTTATAATTTATAAATGTAAAAATAAGTTTTTATATCAAGTAATGTTCGAGATATAAATATACACTGAACCGCAAAAGAAACGTCGCACAAAATGACATGTTCACATACATTTATTTTAAAGTGACATTTATATATTTTAAATTAATTTTTACAAAATTTAATGAATGATTTACAGTCTTTTGGTTACAATGTTCACAAAAACGTCACAATTGTCGCAACGTCACATGTTTTCAATGCTGTGCTCCCACGTCCGTTAATAACGTGTATGTCCTCCACCGGCACCAATTACTGCGGCACATCTTCGGTACATGGAGTTGATGAGCCGATTAATAAACGCCATCGGAATACGTGCCCATACTCTCTGAAACGCTTGTGAAAGTTCAGCTGCAGTTGTCGGACTTGGCTGCTCATTATTCAACCGTCTTTGAACTTCGTCCCATAAATGTTCAATAGGGTTTAAATCTGGACTCAAAGCCGGCCAATCCATAACATTAATGTTATTCTGCTGTAGGAAGTCTCTTGTGGCTCTTGTGGTATGCGCACGTGCATTGTCCTGTTGGAAAGTCTTGTTTTGATGACGTGCGAAATGGGGCTGAACATGGGGTGTCAAGACTTGTCGATGTAACGGGCAGCTGTTACGCCATTTCCTCTGCCTGGGCCAAGGTTCTGAAAGATGACTGGACCAAGTTTAACGTTAAGGCCGATTCCACCCCATACCATGATGCTAGGTCCTCCCCACGCGTCTGTTTCCAGAATGCAGCTGTCTTCGTAACGTTCCCCGCGTCTTCTCCACACTCTGGTTCTGCCATCGGCTGTTGAAATGCAGTAACGGCTTTCGTCAGAGAAGATGATGTTACGCCATTGTCGATTTCGCCAATTCTGTCGCTGACTGGCCCACTGAAGACGAGCTTGACGGTGTCGAGGAGTAAGAATAGGTCCTCTTGCTGGACGGCGACATCTCATGTTTCTAGCAGCCTATCGCCGACGAACCGTATCATCACTTATGGGTCGTCCATGTGTTCCAACAGTGTTTCTGGCAGTTTCGGCAGCTGGGGTGAACCGATTCATCAAATGGTGACGAACAATGCCTCTATTCTGTCTAGGGGTAGTGACTTGGGGTCTACCACTCCGTGGACGGTCATTTGTGCTGTTTGTTGCATTGTACCGTGTCCGTAGACGTTCAATTGTTCGAACAGCACAGTTGAAGTCGTTGGCAATAACTCTGGGAGATTGCCCAGCATCCAATCGACCAATGGCCTGTTCTCTCTGTTGTGGAGTCAGACGTGGCATAGCTTCTGTGTCAACACTGATACTAACACTCTTTAATTTTCTCCGGCCTTTTATACCCATAAAGGAGCATGAATTTCACGAACATTTAAGATTTAAGAAAAATTACCGCCAAGTGTGTCCCACGAGCGGTTTTAGGTACGGTCGCTCTACGATATCAACTGAAAATTATTCAACCGAAAATTTAATTCACAGGTAATTTAATCTTACCTGGTGATGTAATCGTAATACTGATTATATAAAAATCATTAATTAATATTTATTTTGAATTTTGCTAACATTTTGAAAAAGCGACGTTTCTTTTGCGGTTCAGTATATATACGAGCGGAATCCAGACTGTAATGGAAATAATTAATAATTACTATTAATAATTAATAAAATCATTAATTCTAATTACATATTTTAAATAAATATAATAATGGAAAATAAGGATATGTACCTGTAAATGAATATATTCTAGCGCAGATACGTGTATATTATAGGAATGCAAATCAAACATTCGAAGCTACTGTTTTGATTATTCTGTTCGCTTTCCACAGGCCAGTCTAGAAAACGGCATTTCAGAATGATTCTCCGAAATATGTAAATTCAGTGCATCAAAATTACTGACATAATATTGTTTATTTGATCCTTGTAACATTTGGTATTATTGCATATCACTGTATGTTACTCATAAGAGAGCTATTCGAACCTTTCTGTGTCCCAAACGAGAGAAGTTGAACCTTATTTTGTCCCCAAAAATAGTAATTCGAACCTTTCTATATTCCAAAAGAGAGCAATTCTAACCTTTCTGTGTTCCAAAAAGATAGCAATTTCAACTTTTATCTGTCCCAAAAAGAGAGCAATCCGGATCTTTCAATGTCCCAAAAAAGAGAAATTCAAATCTTTCTATAACCCTAAGAGAGTCAGAGCAATTCGGACAGTTCTATGTCCAAAAGAGAGCAATTCGAACCTTTCTGTGTCCCAAAAAGATAGCAATTTAAACTTTTCTCTGTACCAGAAGAGCAGTTCGATCCTTTCTATTTTCCTAATGAGAGCAATTCAAACATTTCCACTTGGCACATGTGACGGATCACATGAGCTCAATCCACAGATCCGCCTAGGGAGTCCCCAGGTGGCGAATAGGGAGACCCTCTCGATAGGGGGGGGGGATGTGTCAGGTCATAATACGGAAAGCCTGACAGCGGACCATAGTCGGTAACTTTGTTGGAGAATGACACGCTCCCTGCACGCTAAAGACCCCTTTTACAGTGGCAGTCAAAATTGGTTCCCTTTGTGTCCCATTTCACCCCTATTTGAATTGGTTCTCCGGACTTATAATAGTTGATCGGGTAAATGCATGACCGTATCCAGATATAAACTAGTCAACAAAGGGAAAGATACTCAGTTGTGAAATTATACGTATTTATATTTATTGAAAATATCAACTTGATTTAGAATAATCTACACTTACGTATTAATTAAAGGGGCGTTATCTTACGTTCATGAACTGTAAATAAAATTCTAAACATCCGAATATTAAGTTTGTTAACCATTTTTTTATTGATCTATTTTATTTAATTTCCACAGCAACCAGGCGGAAATCCACCTCCTAAACCAAATGCTGCCTACCCTCCACCTCCAAGGCAACCCCCACCATACTCTGGAGGATATGGGCATCCACCAACACAACAACAGCAACAACAGGTGGTAGTTGAAATTGAAAACAGAAGTGATTACGTTACAGTTAAAGAAGATAAAGGGTATGATCTAATCTAACGCATAACATTTATCAAATATTGATGATATGCATGTAAAATTATTCATAAAATCGTACAAAGCATTATATTTGTTCCTATATCAAAAAAAAAAAACAAAACAAAACAAAACAAAAAACAAAAAAATTCTGAAAATCCAACTTTTTCCTTACTAATTAGAAAGTAGTAACGTTATAAGGGTTCTGTCTGTTCGGTGACGTTGTTTGATTAGTACATTAGGAAGCAACCATTTGATTTTTAGAGGTTTGGGCTAGGAACAAAGGTTTGATCCTGCCTATTATTTTCGTCGAAATTTTGGTCCTGTATTTTTTTCGGCCACTATAACGGTCTAAATTTTTATTTTCATTTAAACCAAAAAATTTCCTGATTGACACAGGTCCTGCATTTTGTTCACAGCTAAAGTGATCCTGTCTTTTTATTTTGCCAAAATCCTGGTCCCGCCTTTTTATTTCTTTGAACCTACTCCCCCCCCTCCCATAAAAATCAAATGGTTGCTCCCTTATACGTCATTGTTGACCATTCATGTTATCCAGTTTATTGTTCATTTTACTAGAACAAAGACTAGACTAATGACTGTCAGAAGGTCAACTAAATTGGAATAGTCAAATACACGCTTTAATAAGAAACACTAGGCACATGTGATTTATGACAGGAGCTCAACCCGGAAAGCTGCCTAATGCAACCTCTAGTGACAGATAGGGGATACCATCTCGTTTGGGGGTTGTCATGTTAGAATACCTGTTCGTCGACCAAATGATAACTGAAGTCATTTTATGGCGTTATGTTATAGATTAATATAAATACATGCATACCATACATAAAAGTTATCATGTATCTGAATATAAAACTAAGAAAACTGATATGTTTTCAATTTTTAAAAACGAATTTTTCAAGCGATATGAAATTGCGCACCTTGTGGGGAAAGTGGGTCATATTGATGCTCTTATTAAGAATGCTTACTTATACTTACAGACTTGATTTTGTAATGTTTTACCTTTTTTCTTATGTGCCGTGAATGTAAAGGTATTTGTCTCTCTTTCTAACATAAGTATTTTATTTGTTTACCCTTTGTGTACCGTTATGCGGAAGTAACCATCAGATGTTAAAATTAAAAAACTTTCGCGATATAGACAAGAACTGATTCCGGTAACGTATAAAATTGTATGATATCTGATTGTAAAATTTAACAATTATAATTTTCTCGTCAACTAAATCCCCTGGTTTGGTGCGACGATTAACATCACAGGGAAGAACCTTGATGGGATCGTTGTATCATCAAGGGTATTTATAACAACACGATAGTGCAATAAATTGTTATCTTCTTAAAAAAAAAAAAAAAAAAAAAAAATATAAATACATGCGATTTGTGACCAAGGGTTAAATTGAAGTAAAGTATTAATTTAAGTAAACTGTTATAAACTGTGATTTTGACTTTCAGATGTTGTCCAGACACAACTGACTGGAAGTGGTATGATTGGTTACTTCTTGTTTTAGTTATTATTATTTTTTTACCAATAATAATAGCTTTTGCTGTAAGTCAAATCTTTTTAACACAACAACGAGAATTTAAAAAATGCCTTTTCGGACAAAATTTAATATTTTTTTTTAAATCAATTAAAAAAAAGTTACCATTACCATTAGTACTAGTTTTCAAAGATAACAAAAGTAGAACTAATAGCCGTGACCAAATTACACCCGATAAAACTTTTAAGCTAGGTGGTACCTAAATCCGCTAAATTACGGATTTTCGTGAAATTTTACGTGCACCTATAATATTCGAAACTGCATTCAAATAAGGAAAATCATTTTATATCTAGCTTATATATTTCTTTCAATAAGGTTGATTCAAAATCCTTAAAATAAAGGATATAGTATTAAATTCAATATACGTAAATAACGAATCTGGTGACTCCTAATGAATTTTATATCAATAAAAAGAGTATTTCAGTGACAATAATATATCATTTAAAAAGAGTTCTAAGGACTGGATTTTGAGAAATCATAATTTAAAGTCTAAATATTTGACTTTTTGCAGCGATATCTATGTGCATTCTATCTATTTACACATCTGTTTGCTGAAACTTGAAATACCATATTTCGGGAAGAATTAATGGGACATACATTATTTTTTTGATATTCAGATGCAGTTCAACTTACTCTAGTTGCATGCTAAACTTTATAAAAATCTGAAATATAGCCCAATTAGGTACCTCCTACCTTAACAAGAATATTAACAATATAACGCAGAAAACAGAAAGTAACTGCTGCAAAAAATATTCACTAATGAATATGTAAATTCTATACAGTGTAGATCTATAAAAATAACAAATCCGTGTCAGGATGGATGGATGAATTATTGTTTAACGTCCAGTGGCAACCAGGTGCATATCAGGACGAGAACATGTTGATATGATAATGAATATGATCCCTGCTTTGTACTAGACCGACACGCTAAGTCGGATTTTTAATGTGCTAGCTCACGAGATAACTGTCCGCAGGAAGACATATCACCTCACTCGGACACATTATACTGACTCCGAGCCGACCAGTCTTTGCTCTTACTCCTAGATGCCGCGTGCTTGGCGGAGAAGCAGCAAATACCAATTTTAATGTCTTTGGTTTGACCCGGCCGGGGATCGAACCCGCGACCTTCCGCACTCGGGGCGAGCACGCTACCACGAGACCACCGAGGCGATCAATAATTCAATAAGGTAATAAGGGGTTATATTGATAGTTCAAGGCTAAAAGATCCCAATCTTTAAGCCCCCAAAAATGCCATTTTTTCATAAATGAATTCTTTATATCATACATGTATAGAATAATGGCAATTTGTTTTCTGATACCGACTTTATCAGGTTTGTTAGAGGACGAGCTTTAAGGGCGAGTTGGATGACAAACATGGTAAAGTCGGAGTTGGAAAACAAATTTCCAATATTCTTTTATCGGTTATGTCTAACAAATTTTTTTCTTGTCTGAAATTTTAAGATAAATGAAAGTTTACCTTTTCAACGGACATAACGTGGACTAGGTTTTTCGGTTAAGGTAATTTCATTCATTAAATTGACGTGTATAAACAAAGAAAAATGACGTAGATAAATACAAATGTGACGTCATCCTTGGTATTGACCAGATAATTTTATTATCTGTGACAGTACATGATACTGAAATTTTCAAAAATTACCAATAGCGCTCAATGTTCTCTACGACTCTTTTTTCAAATTATTTAGATAATTAATGTTTCTCACTTATGACTATTTTACTACAAGTAGGAAAAAATACACGTCTAATATGTTTTATTTTGTAGTTTTTCTTTGGTGTGATATGTATACCAAACAGTTGGACACATGATTAAATGTAAACTTTGTAGTTGTTATCAGGAGAAACTAAGATCCTTGTGTTTACAAAACTCAGAACAAACATGAAGCTATAACATTAATTTGAAATTCATTCGTATTCGTACATATATGTATATATGTATACCAGGTGGTGGACGTCATGATTAAATGTTAACTTTGTAGTGGTTATCAGGAGAAACTAAGATCCTTGTGTTTACCAAACTCAGAACAAACATAAAGCTATAACATTTATTTTAAATTCATTCGTATTCGTACATTAACCATAAACTGCATTTGACATCACTGAAAATTAATAATAATTTTACGTACTTCAAATCTATAATACTAAATTTACGAATTAGCCGAATAGGCGGCAAAACGCGTGGCTCAAAATAAACGATGTATGGTTCAGATTATAAAGGTTATTATCGGATTTGACAATCTGCATTTATAAATTTCAACTGCAGTTTTGTTTATGTGCAAATGGAATTTGTATGCACTTTTCCCGTATGAATTCTCCCAACATATCCCTTAGAAGGTTCTCGAATGCATCATTTTAACACATTGATTTAAATAAACAAGTATGCACATATTTTAAATGTATTTCTGTTTGAAATTACGGAAGA
This sequence comes from Mytilisepta virgata, assembly GCA_028015205.1. Classification (NCBI taxonomy): domain Eukaryota; kingdom Metazoa; phylum Mollusca; class Bivalvia; order Mytilida; family Mytilidae; genus Mytilisepta; species Mytilisepta virgata. The sequence goes on along the minus strand of CM051518.1, from coordinate 62,593,783 downwards.
AGAATAAAACTAATTAAAAACATTCTCCTTCGAAAGGGATGCTTCCGCTTCATGTATTCAGGATTGTTTTTCTACAATAACGCAATTTCTCCTAACTGTAAAGGCTATGAACTTTCAAGATTATATGAAGAAGTAAGGTAAAGTTCAGAGGAATTCCTAACTTAGCTGTTTTTTTTTTGTTTTTTGGATTGCTCCGATGTTTACATTGCACAAAGTGATTAAACCAACAATTATCTATTTTTACATTATTTGTCATGTGACCTGTCTAAATATATCTCTACCATACAATTCCCTGTAAGCCCTAGATAAAACTATTTTTAACAAATGGTCATCTTTATCATTAATGACGAAATTTATCTCGGACATCTTTGATAAATATAAACGTGGACAGCACACGCACCCACACACTAAAAATGCTTTTATCGTCTGATTATTGGATATATTTGTGAAATTAAGCATCGCATGCCCTGCCCATGATGACAATGGAACAATTGGAACAATTATTTTCCAAACATATGCTCTACCTAACTCATGGCATCTTTTGAAAAATTCATCCGTCACTAAGGAAATGGTTACATCTACAATTTCATTTTCATATTTATTCTGAAGGAAAAAGTTAATGCATTATGAAATGTGTATTTAATGAAAGCTTTTCATCAAGTTCCAGTTCAGAATTAATTGTAACAATAAAAATATTGACAATTTATGTGGTTGTGTTTTCGTCATAGATTTTGACTTTGATGGAACCTTAAGGTCCATTTTGGTAATTCTACGTGGCATACAGTCTATTTCATCCGTGGATACATCTTCGGTAGTAACGAACAGCCATATGACAATTGGGTCACGATGACCTACATTTCACGCTTCATTGACTTTGGTTAAACTTTGCATTAACATCCATTTCTGGAATACTACAGCATATATAGACATGAAACTATCAGTTGATACCACCTACTTGACAGGAAAGTTTATGGAAAGCCTGCTACAACATCCATATAGAGTCACTGTTCCATGAATGACATGGCCACAGCAACTTTTTATAGTCAACATGGCCACCACAAAAAAAATGCTTATTTTCCCGCGCTCGCGTGGGTTCAATGTCTTGTATTAAATAAATTCATAAAGCAAAAACTGAAAGTTCCAGATAATGTTTGCTTAGTTTGGGATCTACGCCGTTTTCAGCACATTTGGCTATTTCGCGGTGGCCAGTTTTTATTGGTGGAGGAAGCCGGAGTACCTAGAGAGAACCACCGACCTTTGGTAGGAAAATTGGCAATCCTTGTCAATTAAGATCGGACACAGGTGAGATTCGAACTCACAACCTCAGGGTTGACAGGCTAGTGATCATCAGTAGTCATGACGAACTACCTAGACCACTCGGCCACCGAGGCCCCTCCAGATTATGTAATAAGTGACAGTGAGCAATGATACGCATGGCAGATATCTATCTTAATACATTGAATAAAGCGAAAATTGAATCATCTGTCTTGTATTGCTGGAGAAGAACCGGAATATAAAAGAGAAATATCTAGGTAAAACAATGCAACTCTGCTTTAGATAGTTTAAACAAAAAGTTTAGTACAGTTGCAAAATTTGTTTCGGCCTAGAGGGGCACAATTATCTAGGTTATCATCAATAGCTTATAGACTTGCAGATATATTTTAGCGGCCAGGTATGTCTAAACCAGTTCTTGACGAACAAAACTCATCCCTTTTCCCCTCGAGGACCCCGAACTTTGCCTAGAGAATACAACCTCAATGTTGCCAGTAGCAATCTTTCAACCCCTTTTAACAATATTTCGACAAAACATACGTCAGGAGTCCAATACAGGCTGCAAATCAAGGCCAAGGTCCTGGGGCTCATATGTCTTTATTAGTGTCGGAAATTGTCACTGGTGATTAAATAACCAACAGCGTCTGTGAGATTCTCCCGTGTATATATTTATATTACATTCAGTGTTGTCAAAAGTACGAATTAATTTGCCGGGACCGTCATGCATCAAGTTGCTGGTAGTAACCTAGCGTCCTATCGACTGTAACAGCGCAGTTAAAACAGAGAAACGTTACAACACCTATAACGTACGTCGAGACTTGACTACATGTCAGAAGATCAATACGGAAAAAGTTCATCTCAAAGCAAACCTTAATACAGATATCATAAACAATAGCGGAACAGAAATGACCAATGCAGCCAACCATCCCATTCTACCATGTATGGTTATAATCCGTCAAGTAGTTTCAGAGGAGATGAAAATGTGAAAAGTTTACGGACGACGGACGACGGCGGACGCAAAGTGATGACATACGCTAAACGTGAAGGTTGTTACAATCAGACATGATAAATTACTTTTAAAAAGGATGAATAAAATTAAAATTACATTCCAAAGCCAACAATTAAATTACAATTACTCCTTTGGAAGGGATTAATTAATTAAATTACTATTACGTATATATCATGTATATGAAGATTTACTTTACCGAAGAAATTTATTAAATTACTAATTACTATTCATTGTATTCAATACAATTTAGTGAAATAAATTTATTGGGTTAATAGTGAAAAGGTACGTTTATGTTTCTTCAAATGCAAAGTTGCTAACGTACCAACAGTATTGTACGATGTACGGCACAAGTGTGTCATGGTTAAATATACAGTTGTAGGTTCAGGATAGTTGATCATTATTGACAAAGAAAAATTAAAAGAAAGTAATACAAAGGAATCATTGCTGATTGTCACCTCGGGCCATAAAACTAAAAAAAATGCATTTATATATTAATTTTTCCACCAACAATTAAACAAGAGGCTCCCAAGAGCATGAATTGCCGTAGGGTCCTGAATCAAATATATCTGGTTGCTTTTCCATCGGTTGCTTTTTTTAAAGGACCTTGACCCTCCATATTAACTTGTAAAGCTTAATAATAGGGTTCTGAATCTAAATATATATGGTTGCTATGGACTTTTCAATGACCTTGACTCTTGACCTTTCTTTTGGATTGTACAGGTGAATTATAGGGTCCTTTACCCAAATATATATGGTTGCTAGTGACTTTTTCATAGGTTGCTATGGACTTTTTCATTGGTTGCTATGGACCTTTTCATTGGTTGCTTTGGACTTTTTCAATGACCTTGACCCTCTATTATAGTTGTACAGCTATCATTTAATTTATTTCAAGTGATCCTCTTAACATCTGCGACAATATGTCAGACAATTATTTTTACTGATAATTGCTGTTTACATGTTAATGATCTTTCAAGGGCAAAAACTCCATTAAGGGGTCAATTGACGATTTTGGTCATGTTAACTTACTTGTAGATCTTACTTGCTGAACATGTTTGCTGTTTACAGTTTGTCCTTATCTATAATAATATTCAAGTTAATAACCTATAACTGCAAAATTTCCTTAAAATTAACAATTCAGGGGCAACAACCGAAAAATGGGTTGACTGATTCGTCTGAAAATTTCATAGCAGGTAGATCTTGACCTGGTGAACATTTTTACCTCTGTCAGTTTTACTACTCTAAATGCTTTAGTTTTTGAGATATAAACCAAAAACTGCAGTTTACCCCTATGTTCCATTCATGTCCATGGGGCCCTGTTTCTCGACGGACAATAAAATAAAACAAAAAATTTATTCTAGATACCCCACGGATCATTCAGTCTAAGTATGGCTGTAATTGCTTCAGTAGTTTCAGAGGAGAAGATCTTTGAAAAGGTTTACGACGGACGGCGGACGCCGGACGGACGGACGATGCACGCCAAGTGATAGCAAAAGCTCACATGTCCTTTTAGGACAGGTGAGCTAAAAATGAAACGAAACTGCCAATAACGCTTTGTCGTAACTAGAAAACCTGCTTACTGTATTATGTAATCGTTTCCCTCAAAACTATGTGAGTTTTTTGGTTTTGTATGGCATTTCTCAATAGTAAAAATGTGCACTTTGTTTTACCGAAAGTACAGAAAACGCGTCGAATTGGATGGTCCTTTTAGATAAGACTGCTGTAATACCCTGTTCGCTTGTCCTTTACGATACTTTAAACTTATTTTATTGTCAAAACAAAAGACAATTGGATCAGACACAAGTTAATAAAATTAGCATTGTCTTCTCCGTGTTACACGTATAAAACTTAAATGACAAAAATCATAAATTGTAACTAAAGTTATTACTATGAAATATAAAACATAACATAATAGAGACAAGTAATTGTAATTGGTGGAGAAAATCTCTTTGTTTAAAATTTTGTCGTGGAAAGTGATGAAGTGTTCAAGACTGGTCGAATCTTTTCTTCTTCAGTATAAATTTTTGAACAGAAAGACATAATTTGTTTCATAATCGCAATCTGCAGATCCATAAAGGATAATGCTTATATCTGGTTCTAAACCTAGACTGATAATGTCGGCAAATAAATGTGCCCTTTGAAAAGTATATAGATCACAGTATGGAAAGTAGTGTTGAACATTTTCAACATCAAAATTGTCACAAGCAAATGAACATCTGTATAAATAAATTTTTAGAGCACTAAAATAATTTCTTAATATTTTATGCAAGATATTAGATTTTCTATTGCCACATGAAAAATGGAGATGCGGCCTATCCGCTGTAGTGGTTCTTGTTTTTTAACAAACATTTAAAGGAATTATAAGAAGGAGATTCTGTGATATTAAGTTCCATGTTATTCCATAATCGAGTAGTACTCGGGAAGAAAGAATTCTGTAAAAGTGTAAGTCTAGCAGCAGGGATTTGGAAATAATCAGAATTTCTCAAGTTGTACTCGTGTATTTGGTTTACTGTTCTGGGAAGCAGATCAGATAAATAATTAGGTACATTATCATTAACAATTTTGTAAAACAAGGAAACTTTCCTTTGTTCTCGCCTGGCCGAATTTTTTCCCATCCCGTTTCATCATAAATAGAAGAAAGTCTAGCATAAGATGTTAACCCCGTTACAATACGACTTGCTTCCAGTTGTAATTTTTCTAATCTGTCAGAATCTATTTTTGAACAATTATCCCATACCTCGCAAGAATATTCTAAAATAGGTCGAATAAAAGTTAAATACATTTTATCCAGGAAACGTCCTGATTAAGTGAGTGGAACTTGAAATTTCTCAATACTGCTATCTGTTTTGACACTTTCTCAACAATATTATTAATGTGAGCTGATCAGAACTAATTGTTACACCTAAATGTTTATGACAATCAACATGTTTAATTGTAATATTATCAAAAGTAAACAATAAATCATTAGATAAATTTCTATTACTTAAGTATATTATTTAAGTTTTGCTAGGATTCAGATTTACCAACCATTTATTTGCCCATATAGAAATATTGTCTAAATCAATAATTACCATATTCTCAAGACTATTCAATTCGTATGAACTTTGCCCAATTGACGTATAATCGGCAAAAAGTCTACGCAAACCTAGCATATCGTAAGCAATATCCTTGTTAAAAATAAGAAAAATAAGAGGTCCCAGAGTCTACCCTTGAGACCCTCTGCTTTAACCTCACCATTAGATGATAATGCATCTTTAATTACGACTCTCACTCTCTATCAGTGAGACAACTTTCCATCCATTTTAACAGATCACCTTTACCATAACGTTCCAGTTTCAATAAAATTCCCGGATCGATTCCCTATCGAACGCTTTACTAACGTCACAAAAGATCAGGATATCATGAATGACTTCAATGAGCTGATGTGTCGTGGAGTGACTAGATCACCAGTAATACTTACGTGACTTGTACCATCTGTTACACTGCATCAATGTCTGTGTAAGGAAAAGGAAAATGTGATAAAAGGACCTTATTTATTTGGTTCCCAACATTAATGCACATGTGTGACTTTCAACTCAGTTCGGTTAATGGATATGTGGAACTACACACAAAACAGATTTTCAACATTTCATGAAATATTAGTGAGAAGTGTGGTTCCAAACCAAGATCAAAATGGGAATTTCAGTCAAATTTGACAAAATTGGGCAATTCAGGGACACACTTGTGTAGAGCGAACATTTCCATCAAAGATATGTTTTATAAGGTCTCGTATTCTGAAAGAATATCTAATTGGTAAAAGTTTGCCCTTGATAATTTCAATGAAAAATTTACTAAATGATCTTTGTTTTCAATATAATTTTCATGAAAACTGAAAACGAGCCCAATTTTGCGATGTCATAATAAAATATTGTACATGTATGTGGATTGATAAAACAGTGGAAGGAGCTCAACACTGGTAACTTGCTTGTTAATACTGACAGTTCAAGAGTTGGTGTGGGAAAGCTTAAGAAGCCTTTAAAGTACAATAAATTGTGAATAAATTCCATATGAAGAATCAAGAAACTTACCAAATATGATCTTCTTTTTTGGTAATGGAAAGCTTAATAAAATCAAGCTTCCTGGATACTACACACATATACCTCATAATTTATATACACTCCACAGTATACATACAGAGTTCTCTCGATATACCGTCCCTCTTTAGTAGCGGTCACTTACTTATCACCAAATATTGTCAAGGTCCACTTTTCCATCAATTATACTGTTTATATGTAAAATGCCCCCTCGTTATCATGCCACACCGCTTACCGCCAAAGATTAGGTGGCGGTATAACAAGGGTGCACTGTACTAGTATACCCCACAATATATACCGTATAAGTGGTAATTTTCACGGGGCCAAACTTTGGCGAAAAAGTTTTCAAAAGGGACACTTTTATTTTCATGGTTTACAATTTAGCAAATTATTTGTATAAAAGACTTCGAACGGTTAATAATATTTCAGGCACGTAAAATACTCGCGAAGAAAGCCAAAATTAGATGTACGCGAAAATAACCACTTGTAGGGTATATGAATGTATACATACCTCAGTAGAGTCAGGGTACACAATATTAAACTCATTCAATTACTTCAACAAACATATAAAAATGATAGTAGGCTTGAACACCACCATAAAATGGACTGTTCCAAAATATAGATTGATTGATTGTTGCTTAACATCCAGTGGCAAATATTTCATGCTTCTTCAGGACGAGAACCAGTTCAATTTATCAAACAATTCAAATAGGCGTAGGATGGGACACCAAGGGGAACCAATTTTGACTGACACTGTAAAAGGATTGTTGGGTAGGGTCGGATAATTTAGTCTTCTGTAGCAGCCATCAACCTACTCATTTTCGAAAACTAAATAAGGGGTCTTTAGCGTGCGGTGAGTATGGCATTCTCCAAACACGTTATTCACTATAGTCCGCGGTCTTATAGAATTAATACATAAAACAAATGAAAAAGTACATGAAAAATATAAATATAGCATTTTGAAATAACAATAAAAAATAAGTATACAATATCTGTATCAATAATACGTGGGTACTGAGTTGAAAAATAAATATATTTCTGTATGTTATGTTTGGTTCTTTTATCAAGAAACTTTTTCTTGCATACCTTTTTTGACCACTCCAATTCAAATTTTGTTCTATAATTGAAACTTTTAATTTATAAAAGTCCACAAGATTTTATCCAGTCGACCGAAAGTGCCGACTGACGGGTAGAAAGTTTCTTTTCTAGATCGCTTCTATTGCCGTTCATTCTTTCGATGAAAGCTTGCTTACTTTCGCCAATGTACTACAGATTACAAATCCCACTCCAGCATATAGATCACGTTGCTTGATTTGCAGTTCACTGTGCAAAATATTTTTTGATCTTTCGTCGATATGTGACTTATAAAGCTCCGAGTACCTAAAAACATTTTCAGCAAGTCTTACATCGTTTGTCTTAACACGCCTGACATTGGCGGTTGATGAAACACCTTGCTAGTGATATCTGCTCGTACAAGAATGTCTTTCATGTATTTCCGTCGTTGAAACGTCATATCTGGGGATTCTGGGCAAAGTCGAAAGACCGGTGCGTTTTTGAAATTCTTCAGTGTATAATGATGGTACTTTATTGCGAAGGCTAGGGTGGTAGGTTGTAACAAACGGGATTCTGTTGGTGGTCCTCTTGGAGATTGTCTCTGGAGCAGGTAAGCTTTTTGAATCCTTTTTGTATGCGTTGATGTGTATACCCTCTTTTTCTAAGATGATAACATAGTTCACCAAGACGTTATGGTTTTGTTCTTGGAAAGGAACAATTGGGTTTATCTCGGAGGACTAGGATACTGTCGTAGCAGTGTTTGGGAGGACAACTGCGTTGTGGCAGTAAGAATATATTGCCAGTTCAATATTACATTCGAGTAATTATGTCATATATGCATAGTTTGGCATCTATAGACACATATTGATTGAAATGGTAGGGAAATATAATTTAAGCAAAAGTGTATGACATATGTTCTGATCTACAAAATATATATATTACAGGAAAAAAACTCTATGGATTTATAAATTACAAATGTACTTATGGTTTATGTCAGCCATATCATTCCAAGTTGAAATCGAAAAATCACCTGTTCCCAAATTGAATTAAATGATAAAATATTAATGTTTTAAGAAGTAAGAGGTTTTTGTATTTTATCTTGAAATGGACAAATTTAAATAAATTGCAGCCCCCCAAGCAATATTATACTATGATTTTTCTGCTCACCTCAACAAGAGGACAAGAAATGGTGAAAATACATGTAAGATACGGATTATACGTGTTTATTATACAGTTATATCCATTCCCAGCACAAAGTAAGAATAAATTTGATTTGTGCTGGCAGTCTGAAATTTAAATTTTCCAGTTCAATCCAGCCCATTTTAGGAACAGTTTTACTAGGTTTCACAAAATAATATTTTGTCGGATTTGTGCCTTTTAGTGTAATTCGTCCAGAAGGTACAGTAACTTTCAGTCCGTCGTCACAAGTAAAGTCAAGCAATACCAAAGGGATATTCGATGGAGGGGGAAATCGAAACAATTGACAAACTCTGGAGAACAGCAAAGACAAGACCAAAAAACAAAATACATGCACTACAATTAAAAACTAAAAACATATGAACAACATGGACCCCACCAAAATACCGGGGGTAGAGGGGGTAGACTCAGGTGTTCTGGAAGAGTAAGCAATCTCTGCTTCCTGCAGGACACCCACCATCCTGCCCATGTCAAATCCGGTATGAGGAAGGGACAACATCAATGGAACAGGTCCATTTTCATTTGGAGAACGGATTTTCATACCTGTTGACCAAGTCATGATGACGTCCATAAAACTTTAATAAGGATGACTCCAAGGAGCAACATAACCCTGTCATAGCACCTTTTCTGTCAGGAGCCAGGCTCTGTCCAGGAAGTTAATTTATATGTCACAATCCTGGAATAACATATGAGTTGCGAAATATATACTCCACACTCCGGCGCTTCCGGAATGTTGCCGCTCAAAAACGGGAAGTTGACGATTGGAAAGTCAAAGTTATCCCGTTTGTCGTATAGTTTGTCTCAGCCTTCCTCTGGTGTCAATTTCGAGGTGAAGGTCAAGATAAGATGCAGAGTCAATATGGTATCAATGGGATAGATGAGATATAAAAAATTCCGTGAATTGTCGAGTGATAAAATATTATCCATGTCGGGGAAGCTGAAATTAAAGGTACGGACTAACTTCTGTTTTGCTATAAGAAACCCGTCAAGGAAGTCTGCCATGAGACATATTCTACTCTGAAAACACAGGGAAAGTTGAAACCAAGATTGGTGAAATGTTTGGTGGCCACTTTCGAAAATCAAAAGCAACAGACATGCGAAAATCAGTCAAAATAATTTCAAATCTGCTCATAACCTACTTGGGATTAATATTTCATTGATTGGAGCCTTAGGCATGTTAGGTGCATCGTTCCTTTCATTCCTCCACAAAAGGCTAACTTAAATTAACAGGACCTTATTGAAAATTCCTTTAAGGGTCTTTTTGGAAATTACTTAGTTATTATTGAGAAGGTTGCTGATCCCTTGGTATTTAAAATAGGACCCAATGAGAAACAGTTAATTTCAGATCTTTTTGAAACCAATGAGTCACATGTATCTGAAAACAAAGATGGCAGCTTCTGTTTCTTTGAAGAAATCACATGAACCGCTAACCGATATGACCACCAAAGTAGTTAATGTTAATCTAAATATATACATGTAACGTTATGGGTAAATTTACTTGATATTCTTGTAACAAACCAACGACTAGTTAGAACCAAACTTGACAGCAATGGTCCTTAAATAGTACCCGTTCGAAAATATACCAATGATCAGGACATCCAATCAAAATTGCCAACAAAGATTCCTAGTTTCTTAAAAATCTTTTTAGCTGAAACCACTGAGCCAATATGAACCAATCATAGTACAAATATTATTCAGTGACCTGGGCTGCAACAAAAGAGGAACACCAAAGCCCAAGTTAACATGGGAATATTTACTTTGAATGAGAATCACTCAGACTGCTAGAATAACATGTGGGAACATATACAGTACTGCTGATATATTCTCCTGAGGGCATCTAGTTTGGGGGGAAGGACAGTATAAACTAGAAATACTGTGAGCAAAGCTCACTACTTGATACCCCCGCCTTACATAGCATCATGTAAAAAAGATTCTCTTAAAGTTTCATTAATTTCCATTCAGTGGTTTAGGAGGAGTGGCGGATGGCATCATGGTATCCCCTATCACATTGAAAGTCAAAGTCAATGTCTTTCTATGGGAAACCCCAAAAATTGGTCGGATCAAATTCTAAAATAGGAGGTGCACAATGCCACCATAGGACGAAGATTCTCTGAAAGTTCCATCAAATTCCATTCAGTAGTTTAGGAGGAGTTGCGGATACGGACGAAAGGACAGACGAACGGACAAACGGACACAACTAATACTGTATACCCCGATTTTTTCAAAAGCGGGAGTATAATAAATCAAGGGAATAAATATCAATCAATCAGTCAAAAATGATATGGGGTCTCCAGAACAAGAAACTGTTAAGGCCACTCTCAATACTGATAAAAGGTAATATATATATATTTGGTAACAATAATGGTAGTTGGGAAGAAAGATATTCATACTTCCACATGTTACATCCCTGGTATTTCATATGCTACAGTACTTTCACAAACATATGTTCGAAAAGGAGTGTATTGCTCATGATTAAAGATTTCGGTTATATTAGTATAGCCATAGATAAGTGCGGTCTCCAAGTTTTGAATATAAAAAAATCAATCCTTATTGTGCATATTACAAAAAAGATGTGTATGACAATACTATACGGAAATAAAATGAAATTCACAATTTCTGAATTCGTACCCTGTCGACACAAAGTTTTGAATATCCAAATTCCTTATTGCGCATGCACCTGCATACAGTATATGTTCACTATCCTCAGAATATAAAAAACCAGTATTCAGTATGAAGATATCTCAGACACCAGTGCGTAAGATTTGAAATGTTCTCTCACGCGGCTGAGCAATGGTTTTGAGATTTTTTCATTTTGCGTAGTCTTTCAATGGTTTTGATTCTTTTCCTAATACCTACCAATTTCAAATACAAGCAAATTTGTAAGCCAAGCTACTGCATTTTTTTTTATTTTTACGCATGAGAGTTACTCCCCTTTTCGTAACGTCATAATGTACAGAATTATCATCCTTACGAATATGACATCATCCTCGTACTGTAGGCAGATGAGATATCAAAATCTGAAAATAGGACATAATCCTCTTACTGTAGACAGATGAGATTCAAAATATGGAAAATGAAATCATTATTTGAAGTGTCAAATGCAAGGCTGAAGAAGAGTTAACAGCAACGTTTAGTCCCAGACTCCTCTCACGTCATCGGTGTTTTAGAATATTGCTCTTGGCCGTGGGACATCAAAGCACACTATTTATAGATGCAAGACAATTTTATAAACAGACACCATTTGGGAGGATGGTCTCGGTAAAAGATACTAGTCCGTCGGTTGGGGACGAAAAATGTCTGTCCCGTGGGAGAGCAACACATTCAGCACGTTAAAGAACCCCCTGTAGAAGTCGAAGTAGGTTAAAATGCCGTTACAGGAGCTGCTCGCGCTCCTGCTAGGTGGAGGGGACTAGTATAAGTTGATACAACTTGTTTCCCAATAAACTATACTTACATAAGTTTAAACTTTAAACTAAACAGACAATGTCTGAACGATAAACTATAATAAGGAAACGGGGTCAGTTTGGATTCGATTATTGAATAACTAAAAAAAATAATGGCACTTATGCACAACCGTCATGCATCTTCTTTGATGATTACTTGAAACAAAGAGCCTGCCATCACTTGGCGTCCGTCGTGGTCGTAACATTTCCTTTAATAATTTATCTTTCAAAACCGCAGGGCCTATTAGGGGATCAAACTGGTTGAACGGTTCCTGGTTGTCTCCTTTCAAAACAAGGGCATGGGGTCTGGGTCTTATACCAATATATCTGCAGTTCTGAAGATAGACGTCAGAAAAAAATACTGAAAAAATTCTCTGAAACAACAGCGGCTATTGAAAACAAACTTCGGTGGATTTGGTGGCTTCTTTTCAAAAGCATGTAACGGTGTCCGTGTCTTTGAAAAGTATTTCCGCCGTTACGAAAAAATCTACTAAAATATTTTAAAATCTTCTCTGAAATATACATGTACCTGAAACAATCTGATTCTTTTCTATATGATTTAAGTGAAAACGTCATCCTGTTTATACATTTTTAAAACTTTATTTTTTTCTTATGAAACTTTGATATATCGCTGCTGCAAATATTAATTAGGTCAGATATAACGAAAAGCACTACTGGAAATGCAATGACACATCCTGCAATGAATCCAATTATTGTAGCAGACTTCCGATTGTCTACAGCCGACCTTTTCCTGTTTTGATATTTCGATGTTGAACTGAAGGGGATCGAAATATTTGTCTTTAATTCAGCTACATTGTGTGATAGGTGTGTGCGAAGTTGACTTTCGGTTAGATTTAAACCTTTTAGATAATCCCATCTTGTACTGACACAGGTACATTTAGGACTGTTTCCACTATTATTACACGTTGGTACGGTAATAATAGTCGTTCCAATACCTTTGGCAGTAGTATTGGAGGTGGAATTGATTGTTGTTGTTTCAGTATATATTGGTGTTGTTGGTATAGTAGGACTCACATAATTGGTTGTTGTCTTTGTCATAGAATTGACTGTTGTAGCTATTGTTCGAGCAGTATCAGTGGTGCTACTGATTGTTGTACTAGTAGTTGTCGGTGTAGGAGTTGAAGTTTTCTTTGTGATAGTTGACATATTTGTACATCCCGAGAAAGAAGAGTAGCCATTTACTGAAAATACAGAGATTTGGTTAGTGTCCTTAGGACCTTTATACTGTGGTTATGCAAAATATGGAATAAAAAACCCACTAGTGACAAGGTTATAAATAACTTTGAAAACCATAAAAATGATTAAGTCAACTTGTACATGATTTATGCTGTTTGTTATCAGTTGAAATATTGAAAGAAGGAAGAGTTACCGTGTCTGTTCTTGGCCATATTAACATTTTGCTGTTTGTAAATAAACTGCTGCGCCTTATGCGTATGATACGCCCGTATGGAAAATATTGATTTTTTTGTAGCAAATTAAGTGTCATGTTACTTTTTCAACAGCTTAACATATCTAAATTATAACACCGTAACAACAAACTAAATATCATCTTTGTGTAAGCAGGGAATTTTATACTTCTCAAAAATTGCTTATATTTGGACAATCTAAGTCCCAATACTCTGGAAAGTAAAAACCGTCAAAAAGTATCCAGATCCTCACACCACCATTTGTAATAATGTGTAAAAGTTTGAAGAAAATCATTCAAGGCGTAGTAGTTTGTGTGCGACATGTGAAAAGATGTTTTTTATTGGACAATCTAAGTCCCAAAACTCTGGAACAACAAAAGTGAAAATCGTCAAAAAGTATACAGACCCTCACACCATCTTTCGTTATAATATGTTAGTTTGAAGAAAATCAAAGCGTACTCGATCTCCTGTGCGAAATGTGAAAAAATTGCTGATATTTAGACAATCTAAGTCCCATAACTCCCATAACTCCAGAATGACAAATTAAAAATCGTCGAAATCGAAAGGCGGCTTTCTTCCGTCAATGCTAATGTTGTGTTAAAATTTCATGAGAATTGATTGATCCAAATTTGAGTTATGGAGTTATGGTGTTGACGGATAAAATCGTTGTAAAATTAGTCTATATCGCCCTTACATATCGTTAATTTAGTTTAATTTCGCAGCTGTCAGTTCATAAAATGGGTTTTTCGCATTTTGAAAGTCTTAACTTTAGAATTAGAATTACAAAACAATCTTTTGTTGGTTAATTAACCTGAATGAGTCGTACAAAAAAAAAAAAAAAAAAAAAGAAAAAACAAACAAACAAGATTTAAGTTTGGTTTTGGCCATATACAACCAAAACCAGTTTGTCGTGACTAAAAAAGACTGATTAAAACATTAACTTCATTATTAAAACATAATTCTTATTGCTTCTAAAAGTAACAAATCTAAATAATCATCCATTCAATATTAAAACTTAATAATGGCTTCATAAAATGTGCCGATTATTAATTCTAAATGTATACCTCCATACACATAAATGTGTTTAGCAAATGTTCCATTTCCACCGCAGATACTACGGGTATGATCACAATTACATGTATCATCTAGACTACCACAATAAGCGATACGGTCTTGACAAGAGGCGTTTGGTGTAGTATTAGAACATCGACAAATCATCCCAGTCTCAAAATTGAAAGGAAAGAGAAAAGAAATTATTTACATAAGGACAAAAATTTATAGTGCGAACGAAGTGTTTCAAGATACATTCGTTATGGTACACTTTGGCGAAATTTATTTTTAAGTCCTAGTAAGTAAACGATACAAGTTTATGCATGTAGTTTCAAGGTCTATGATATTTAGTTTGGGTATTTCCTAGAAATGTCGTAAAATAAAAATAAAAAGGGCAATACGTTCACACCACAGAGGCTTTTGTTAAATCTTTAAACTATTTTTTTTCTCAGCTAACCTCGAAAGATAGGGGCAATTTTAGAATGAAGTGAGACGATGTGAAGCAATTGGCAAGGACTTTTATGACACTGTCACATTTTATTTGTCAAAAAATTATGGTATAAATATATCCACAGTCTAACGTTCTTCGTCTTTTGATTTTGTCATACCCCAAGCAGAGGTGGATGATGCATTGGACTCTTCTAATTTTGATACAACATACGTTTTATGAAAAACTAAGTTACTTACTTTATGTGTTCCTGCAAATGCATATTTTTCTGTCTTGCATTTATTAACGCAATCCAGCGAACTTCTTACTTCCCTCTGGGTAGCTGATATATGTGCGAAATTAACACAATCTTTTCTGAAGCATCCGAGTTCTGAATATCCTAGAAATATCAACACGAGAATTTATAATTTTACTAAAAGCAAATGTGGAATTAAAATTCATCGAGGAAAATTATGCTGCATTTAGATATATGTGCCTCCTAATAAAGGACCAAAAGATGTAAAAATTACTATATACATGTAATTGATATCACCTTACAGGGAAGAATTTAGCCTGTATACATAAGAAAGTACATGTATATTCGAGCAAGTAGCAGAAACATCAGGACATTCCACAATTAGAATTCATCATCATAAATAATCACAAAACAAACAAAAAATAGCCTGTTTTGTCGTTTCAGTTCCGTAATTATCATTGGGGTTAATTATAAATGTCTAAATTAAAATGTACAAACAACAGGGCCCAGTTGTTCAAAAGTTAACCACAATTTTCAGTTTCATATTTTCATTTCAATGATTATGCCAAAGAACTGAAAATTTTCTGATGGGTTATTCCTGACTCTGTGTGTCCATGCAAAATTATGTACAGAAATATAACTTAACAATCAAAATAATGGAAATTGAAAAAGGTGATTAACTTTTGAACAACTGGGCCCAGATGTTTAGTTCAGAAACCATATTTCTTACATCCACATGGCTAGCTCATTTTTTGTAGAAATAAATGTAGCTATCCCCCCATAGCATGATTATGAATACTTAAACTTCAGAGAATGTATTTGGGAATGAACTGGACAACCAAGCTCAAAATTTTAAACTATAGTCATACTTCAATCCGTAGAATTATCTTCAAATTTTAGGGAAGTTTAAGACATATTATAGAAAGTGTGAATTGTTTAATATTTCATTAGCTCACCTGACCTTAAGGCCTGTATGATGTATTTAAATGGGTAATTATGTTTGCAAACTCTATGAGAAATTTGAATAGAGATTATGACAATGTCTTGACGAAAAGAATTTTATTTTGTAAAAAGGGAAAGGGGGGGGCCAGGTGAAGAAAAAGTTTAGGGGGTATGTAAGAAATTGTTGGGGGGGGGGCAATTTTTTTTCATTTCAGATTTCGGAAATTAAAAAGAAAATTTCTTCAAATATTGTTTTTTCTGCAAAATAAAAGGGCGGGGGGTTACAATAATTTTTTTTGCGGGGGGGGGGGGGGGGTCAATACGCAACAGCAAAGTGTATTGCACAAAAAGCAAAAAATTTAATATAAATTCAAATCATATGACCAATTCTAAGTTCTTTGACTACAGTTATTCTGTGTCAGAAACCTATTATGTGTCAAATATTTAATTACAATCCAAATTCAGACCTGTATCAAGCGCGAATATTGTGTCCATTTTTGCCCCAACTGTTCAGGGTTGGACCTCTGCGGTCATATCCAGCTCGCTCAGCGAACCAATTTATTAATGCTTTTCATTTATGATTTTAACCTTATTTTACATGATTTCAAAAACCACAGTAGATACAGGTGAGCGACACAGGCTCTTGAGAGCCTCTAGTTTTAATTATAGCATCTTTTACACTAACATTTGTATGCTCAATGATTTTCTCTTACAAATCTAAAGTTGAAGACGGCCCGTCACATACTTTTCTTTTAAATGTTGTTCTGTTTCCATCTCCATATGATTTTTGCCAAGCATTCTACCGGTTTGGTAAATAACAGAGTTTCTTATTATTCTTATTATTTTATGTAATTTATACATGTACATGTATTTATTCCGTCCTTTTCAATCCCCTTTATTATACATGTGGATGTTGATAATTACCTGGCCGTGAAAAAAACTCATTCCAGGCGGGAAAGATTATTCAAGAAATAATCAATTATGCATATTGTTTGTACATTGTCATTGATTGTAGAAATGCGAATTAATTATTTTCAATGCCTGTATTAACACCTCTTCATTTCTAATTTTTTCTTACCTGAAGAGAAAAGTTGAAAGTCCGTGAAAATATATAACAGTAAAAGACTATGCACAGTTTTCATTATTTTTATGTCTGCTAAATGAAAATATACATGAAACTAGGAATGATTTGTATATTTTGTTTTCTTTCTCTTTATCTTCTTGTTGGCCACATCACCGACGTATCTACTTATTATTCAAAAATGAGATTCAATAAAAAGTAACAGCTTTATTATTCTTCAAATTGTAGTCTCTTAATTAAACATTGTGTTTAAATTAACTCAATCATGTAACTAGTAATCATGTATTTTCAAACAAAAGGGATTTAGATATATTGCGATTTTGCAGCACATTGTAAACTTACAATAGAAATTTTATTAAAGTTAAACAATTGGAATTGATTAAAAATATGATATTTTATTTAATCAAATTAATCATGCAGAGATACATTGTAATTCTAATAATATAATAGATACATTCCCCAATTCAAAAGCCGCCAGGATTGTTACTGCGCAAAAAAATAGCTTTCATTCTACAAATGTATGCCACTTATCTTCTGAACGCGGAAACAGACGAAAACTGTCTGCTGTATCAAATTAATTCAATTCCTGATTTATGACCTTTGAAATGTATTCTACCATACGCATTACACAAATTTTCGTGATTCACGAAACCTACTTTATTTTTAAAGAATTGATACGATATACATGTACCTAGCGGTTAAATATCTGATGCTATAGAGAATATTTTAGAGCATTTTGATAAAATGTTTGAAATCCCTACAGTCAAGGAGAAATGAAAACAGAATTTAACACTTGTCGAAGACAGTTTTGAAGTAAGCTCATCTCAGAATTGTACACATAAATAGTATATTTTCGTAACGGTAAACTAGGGAGATATCTTTCAAAGTTGGACTGATCTCACTCTGGTGTAAATTGCTACTTGGAAACTTTTCTAATGGTTAGATAAAATTTGAATATTTTGAATATACAAGGGCTCATTTATGACAAATGGATAAAATGGTTATTATTATCTGTTTTTAAAAATAAATTGTTCGACCAGGTAAAAAAATTGAAAACTCACCAAAATGCTTAAATTATAGATTGTTTGAACCAGAGCGTAAGTGTGACAACTAATAGTAGACTGAGAGGAAATATTATTCTGTAGCTTGTAAACTGGACACCAGAGAACTATTCAATCAAGCAGATGGAAAAAAGTGGAAAAGGAAAAAAAATATGTAAATTTGTGTTGGAGAAGGAATTTAAGGAATTTATTTAATTTTTTGTTAGACTCTCTTAGTTATTTACATCACAGAAAAAAATGTATTGTCTTATTATACTTTAGTTTAATGGTTTATATCTTTCCGAATCACCATATATCTTACACTTGCTGAACTGATCATAGCTAGTCTTGACAAGTCTTGATTGACTATAAGGCGACATGTTTTAATTTGGTCTTGTTATCCTGACTTTATTGAAATATTTTATCATGCGTAAAATCAAGACAATCTAGATTGAACAAGACCAAAATGGCCGTTTAAAATCAGATATGAGTTACTATTGAGACAGAGCCCGGACAAAAAATAACACAAAACACAAACACAACAGAGAGTCAGGATAGTCTGACTTGGCACAGAGACTGAACAGTGGTAATTTCATTAAAGTTATCAATAAGAGGTTATGTCCTCTAAATTAAACACCTTACCCCTTTTGATTTCAATGTACCGTATATATTTGTTAATATATTGATGAACGTTTCTGTTCTCCGTATTATTAATTAACGGTTAATCATTGGCTTCAATACGACTAAAACTGTCCTTTCAATACACAATCAGTAACTAGGCCAATATCGAAAAACCCGGCCAATACAGATTTGTTGCTGTATTGGCCGACTTGTACTCTGCCAATATAGGGTGAGTCGATTTTCTCTAGATTTTAGTTTAAATACATACAAAAACTCCGAAATGTTTACATTATATCAAACTTTGTACATGGTGTGTGAATAAAGGTATTTCAAAACTGATAATTATAAATTATTCAGGAATAGCTCGGACTAAAAATATCTTTCATAACTCTCATTCAATTCTTCAATGAATTTTAAAGAGTTGATTCAGAAAAAAAATCATAGAGAATATACATCGGGAAAATAAGTTAATTAATAAAGATATCATTACATGGTTATTTATGCATTGGCCTTGTTATCGGTCCTCGGTCAGCTGTATTGACCTTCGGCTCCACCTCAGGCCTATACAGCAAGTCTCGGACCAATAACAAGGCCAATACAGAAACAACCATGTAATATAAATAAAAGCATAATATTTGAGTAATTACATCGTTGACCATGTACTTATTTTACGTGGTGACAAAAATCATATTATTTACTTCTGTAAATGAGATTATCATAATCAAATTAATATCATAGCAACGAGAACAAGGAACACCGTATTGATTACTTTTCATTTTATTGTTTACAGCTTATTTGTAGAATTATTATTTCTTTCGCCATATTTGTTTTAAATTTCTTCTTAAATAATGGTAATAAAGAAAATGTCTTGTAATGTAACCATCTTATAAGATGATACTGAATAATTGGATTCCATCACTTATCTTCTTTTTGGCAAGATAAATCAATGAAAACACATCGATTCAAAGACACTGCATTGATCCATGTTACCGACGAAATATTCCGACTATGTAATGTCATCTTAATTGGACAAAAACCCAATTCTAGAAATTTTACTGCTGTTATAATCATTGATCCATTCATATCTGTTTGTATGGATATATTAATCATGTTTTAACAATTATTTTTTGATACACAATGTATAAAATATTTTATGACGGAAACTAAGTCAGACCGAAATTGATCCTTTGCAAATCTTTTACAATACACCTTGACACATTGGTCTACTCTATAGAACTGAATACAGTTCAATAACAAGAATGCAGGCGGTGTCGTGCTAAGAATACTCCCACTTGTAATTTAAAGTATCGACAAACGGGTGCCCGACAGATTCGAAAGGGTCACACACTTTACAACTCATCATCCAAGTATGGTCATTCTGTTCAATAGTACTTGAGAAAAGTGCGACGAAACATTTTAAGTTCATTCAACATATTGAAATTTCAAAGTATCAGTAAACAGGAAGTGGGTGTCCAATAGATCTGAGAAGTGCTCGCATGTTACAACTCATTATTATTAAGCTGTTGACCAAACATAAAGTCATTCCATTCAGTGGTTTCTGCGAAAAGTGTGACGGAAATATTTGTTGGACGAACGAACTGACAAGATAAATGCAATATAGCCCCACTTTGAGACTGGGGTTATAATATATAACGAAAGTCGTCCTAAACATATGCTAAATTTTATTGGCTGGCGTTATTCAAATTAAAGGTCCAACTCTGCTCGATAAGTTCCAAAAAATACGTTAATACCCATGATATACATAATAGCCATCCGACATACAAGATAAGCCTATGTTGTTTACAATACACTTCATTAAGTCAATCCATTTAAAATTAGAGGAACTGGTACTGTGCAAGTTGAACATCGACTTTAACAAAATACCTGATAGTTTATTTTGCTCACCAAGTAATTTTTTCCAAATATTTATCATTCTAATTTTTACATGTACTGAAATGCTAAGGACATCTCGCATTTTGCCCATAAACCATGTAGTCTGGTGAACTCATTGCAAATTTTCCATATCTGATGCATTTTCGAATTTCCAGACCTCAGTAGAGTAAATCAGAATCCGTACTGTCAAGGCCCCGTTGTTGAAAAGTGTCGTTCAGCTAACGCAGTCGTTAAAATCTCGTTAAGGATGTTAGATGGTCATGCTTTTAAATTTTTGTCAGATGTTCAGAATCATCTGGTTTTATCCATCTGAATGCCATAAATTATTTTTACCGCTAGCACCCATTTTCTTTTCATAAATTTTTGCATGCAGTATAAAAAGCCATTTGTAAAAATCTTATAAAATCCTAGTTATTATTTAATGGTTTTTTTGAGAAATACCCACCAAGCACTATCTATAGACCAAATATGGTTGGTCTATGTATTGCATTGCTGAGAAATGGATATTATCCCAAAACGTGAAACAAGTCAGTCAAGCATGAAATAGAGGTCAAAGGTATAAGGACTCTAGTTACAAATGTAGTACAGTTGCTGAGAAATAGACTAAATTATGAAAATGTATATTAAGTCTCTCAAGCATGAAATTCAGGTAGCGTTCAGCTGACAGGTGTTAGACTGGCATGTACCCCCTAAGAACTATCTATTGACCAAATATGGTGGGTCTAGATATTAAAGTTGCTGAGAAATGGATCTAATCTTGAAAATATGACAAAGTCACTCAATCATGAAATTGAGGTCAAGTTCCAGAGACAAGTGTCAGACTGGCATGTACCCACCAATAGACCAAATATGGTGGGTCTAGGAATTACAGCTTCTGAGAATTGCACTGTCACTCAAGCATGAAATTGAGGTCAAGGTCAAAAGGCAGGTGTCAGACGTACCTCCATTGGTTAATAGATTACATGGGCAAAATGTTATCAACATCACGTCCAATGTGCAGACGACTTACATATGTGGAAATTTGTTGGCCTTTAATACATTTTATTTCACTTTTAAACAAAGATGAGAAATGTTTTTTCGAAAAAGATAAATAAAGGTCTTCCCTGTCTTGTGAATATATTCCACCAACCTTTGTGCTTAATCGAAAAAAAAAACAAGACTCCTTTGTTTGTAAATATATGCTACTTTTCTGAAATCTCGTGCAAGTGTAACATGCAGTACTATCCTCTATGAAATACTATCCGCTGGGAAATATTTAATATTAAATTCTATCCATGGATATTTTTGGATAATAAAATATTTTCCATTGCTGTAAAATGTTTCCATACACAAACTTGTCATGATTAGATATCAAAGTGTCTTAAAAAAAAAGATTTTCCTTAAGGGGAACTATTAAACAAGAGGCTTAGTGGGATAAGCCTGTATCGCTCACCTGGCCATTTTGTTTCACGGACCGGGAAGATTTACGCAAACTTTGTAAAGGACCTTCCATAGATGCTCCATACCAAAAATCAGTTAATTTGGCTTTACGATTTCAGAGAAGAAGTTTTAAATTTCGACCAATCAGAACATGTAAATGCTCATAGCAGCCATTTTGTTTCACGGACCGGGATGACTTATGCAAATTTTGTAAAGGACCTTCCATAGATGTTCCATATCAAAAATCAGTTCATTTGGCTTTATGGTTTCAGAGGAGAAGTTTTACATTTTGACCAATCAGAACATGTAAATGCTCATATCGGCGATTTTGTTTAACAGACCGGGATGTGTTATCCAAACTTGGTAAAGGACCTTCCATAGATGCTCAATATAAAAAATCAGTTCATTTAGTTTCAGAGAAGAAGTTTTAAATTTCGACGAATCAGAACATTTAAATGCTCATGGCGGCCATTTTGTTTCACGGACCATGACGATTTATGCAAACTTTGTAAAGGACCTTCCATAGATGCTCCATACCAAAAATCAGTTCATTTAGCTTTACTTTTTTCAGAGGAGAAGAAGTTTTAAATTTCTACCAATCAAAAAATGTAAATGCCCAAGGTGGACATTTTGTTTCACGGACCGAGATGATTTATGCAAATTTTGTAAAGGACCTTCCATAGATGCTCCGTACCAAAAATTAGTTCATTTGACTTCACGCTTTCAGAGCAGAAGTTTTAAATTTCGACCAATCAGAACATGTAAATGGTCATGGTGGCCATTTTGTTCCACGAACCAGGATGATTTATGCAAACTTTGTAAAGGACCCTCCATAACAAAAATCAGTTAATTTGGCTTTACGGTTTCAGAGAAGAAGTTTCAGTTCAATTGGTCCAGGGGTTTCAGAGAAGATGAAAATGTCAAAGTTTACAGACGCAAGGACGACGGACGACGGACGCCAAGTGATGACAAAAGCTCTCATTGCCTTTGGCAAGGTGAGCTAAAAAGTGGGGCTTGGTTTTTGTGGGGTAAAAAGAATTCATAATCAAGAGTAAAAGACAAAATGTTTAGTTTAGTTGGGGTTTTATGCCATTATCAGCCCATTTGGCTATTTCGCGGCGGCCAGTTTTTATTGATGGAGGAAGCCGAAGTACACGGAGAGAACCACCTACCTTTGGTAGGAAAATTGGCAATCCTTTTCAATTAGGACTGAAGTCGAACACACCCCGCCACAGGTAGGATTCGAACTCACAACCTCAGTGTTGACAGGCTAGTGATCATTAGTAGTCATGAGGAACTACCTAAACGACTCGTCCACCGAGGCCCCAAAAGACAAAATGAAATAAAGAACCAAAAAAGGGATAGTTTTTTATGCAAAATAGTTCCCAGGAAAAGTACTCATATTAGATAGTATCCATGATGAAATAATTTCAAGGATAAAATTTAACAATGAAATAATTTCCAGGATAGTATTTAATCATAAAATATTATCTAGTATAATATTCAATGACCAAATATTACATTGGTTTAAAAATTATTCTGAATTGTCTCATTGGTTCAGTATTGTATACTGTATTTTTTCATTTATAGAACTATTATACATATTATATAAATGAACCCTGTTGATTTTTTAATATTATTGATATTTAAAACAAAATCAAATTCTCACTAAACTGATGTTATTATATAATGGAGCATACCATGAAACAATAATGCTTTTATTCAGTGTCTGAATACTGCTCACCACGTAAGAAACCCTGTTCTGGACAGTATTTAATGGAATGAAGTAATATCCTGAATAAAGTTTGGAATACCTCTAGTTATTTCATAAATATTATATTAATAGCCATGTTTTCAATCTAAGCATTGGAAACTATTTTATAGGGGTGGAAAGGTTATCACAGGAAAATACTATCCTCTGGAAAATATTTAATGTGAAATATTTTCCACAGGATAGTATTTTGTCTTACACAAGTGCACAATTCAGGAGATTATAAATAGCCTACCGAAATCTAATGTCAAGACCATAAATAAAAATTCCATGAAAGGTGATACTTTATAATCAGAGGACAACTTTAGCACAACTATAAATACATGTAATTATAATTCTCATTTACTGAATTTAATAGGCTCAAAAATTACGTACCAAATTCTCTGTCAGGTTGCCACTTCATATTTAATCTAGACATTATGTAGATATACAGATAAACTGGGTTGTTTGTAGAAAAGAGGAATTTAGTCTGAGTGGTAAAAATTACAATCTGAAAATGAGAAAACACTAAGAATAAGAAAATATAAACTAGTCGACTATTTTAAAGTTTTAGAGGGCTACATCATAAGACATTGAGGCTGAAATTGGTATTATACGGCATCTTAGGTAAATAATTGTAAATCAACCAACATTTCATCGATTATCTTCTTATTTTAACCTGAAAAAAAGAAAACTATTGCCAAATTTCGTTAGAATTGAAGGTAGAACGTCTGCAGTCTTTGGAGGTGAAATTCACCGGATGTAGTGGATATGCTTGGAAGTTGATACTTTGGTGGGATTACCTAATAATAATAGAATATATTTATATCTTCTTCATTTTGATTGGTCAAGGGGGATGCGATTGTGTCAGTTAAAATTATATAGTTGGAAATTGCCCGCCATATTTTTAGACACGAAGAATTTCGCTTAGAAAAACGTGGAAAATTATTGAAACCAACGCAGTAAAAGGTTCTGCTATCCGTAATGTGCTTAAATTGTTTATATAATGGCAAATCTACCAATTAAGCATGTAACACCATAGGCGTTGATTTCAAAACAATTTTCCGAAGCAAGCACTCTCGACTGCTTTCGTTTACAGCGCCACCTATGTATGCAATTTGTAGTTATCTGCCCTTCAAACGGAACACTGACCTTGAATGCATTGATTGATCGGTTGCGTCATTGGCACTCCAGCTGACAGGTATGAAGAGACGGCAAAGGATATAAAAATATGTAAAACATTTCACCAAAATTTATCTCAGTAGTTACAGTAGTTGCTTTAGAAGACACATGCATGCACTTTATTGTCCCCACCGAAACGGGACGGAGGGACCTAGTAATGGTCTGCGTCTGTCCGTCCGACACAGTTGTTTGTCAGCGCAACCCATCTGAGACCGCTGATCGGATTTCGTTCAAATCTTGTAGTACTGTTAGTCACCATACATACTTGATCCAATTTCACCGCCATTTTGGTTTGACAAATTTTATGGCAGTTATGGGACTTTAACGTAGTTCTGTGCAGAATTTTTTTGTACCCGCAGTTTCTCAAACATGCCTTATCAGAGGTTAATGAAACTTTACATACTGTTAGATCCTAGTACGTAGATGTGCGCATGCGAAGTATGTCCTGGTCCAATACTTTTTTCCATAATTTTATGTCCTTTTGGACTTACAAATTCTGTCTATCCCCCAATTTGTTTGTACCCGCAGTTTCTCAAACATGCCTTTTCATAGGTTAATGACACTTTACATACTGTTAGATACTAGTACGTAGATGTGCGCATGCGAAGTATGTGCTGGTCCAATACTTTTTCTCATAATTTTATACCCTTTTGGACTTAGAAATTCTGTCTATCCTCCAATTTTTCGATATTTTGATTCTGATGATTTTTGGAGTTTTCCATTGCAAAAATGAACTAACAGCAGCGGGGGTTTAGTAAGTGAGGTCCCCTCATAGTTCTAGTTTGTATTGTACTGCAATTTTTTTTTCTATTTTCTGTATTGACATCCATACTGTGCCACCATTTCAATAATACAAATTTTGTATATCTCGAGGGGCTTCGACTTTTTTCTGCGGCGGCCGGGGAACATATGGCTACGTGTAGCAATCTTGTTTGAATGAAATCTATACGTTTTTTAATGCCTTCAGAAGTATTATGTCAAAATACCTGATAAATGCAGAAAAAATGCCAAAAATATATCCTTTATCATAAAAATCCAACTGAAGTGTCTAGTCACAGTGTATACGTTGGTGAACATTTCTACTGCACTTTAGTTCATTACAAGTCATCTCTTCAAAGTTAATGCCTTTAGATAACTCTCGTTTTTATCATGAAAATCAGTTTCCTCGAATGGAATTGCAAAGGACCATAAATACTTGACAAATCACTACTGGCTTACTTTATGTAGCCTTTCTACTTAAAAAAATGAAACTTTATTAATAAGTACATGAACACATTTTTCTTATTGTTTCCAGGGTAAATATTCATAATTATTCTAAAAAACTTAAATCATTCTTACTAAAATGGTGAAAAATGGTTACAAAATATTGCCAAGTTCTCTGTATCTGTGATCAAAGTTTGAAGTTGCTAAAAAGACTCACTAAACTGAAATTTCCTTAGGCTCCTCTATCATGTCTATACTGTTACCGTATTAAATTCAGATGTTGTTCTGGAGTTATGTCGCCTTGTCCGTAAAAAAATCAAATGTGCACGAAAAATCACAAAATTAACAATTTTTGGGTAATTTAAAAATCGTGTAGACTTCGATGTGCTCAATATATCTTGTTAAAATTTGAAACATACTTTGTTAAGATAAGTATCTTTTAATGGTCAACTGCTAATCAATGCTATACATATAGCTTCAACTCCTATTTTGTGTTTTAATTTAATGAAGTTTACCCTTTACTAAATGACAAACGTCAAGTAAAAAGCCTACTTTATGTATTCCTCCTTTCTGCCAATTTTTCTCAATTATCTTCAGTATCTTGAAAAAAGAATGGATTTAAAGGCATAATAAGGCATGTAGAAAATAAATATGTATAATACTAATATACTTATTTCAATCGAACGATTAAGCATACTGCTGATTTTTGTCAAATAAATATATTTAGAGGACACATTCATAGAGGAACTACATAAAATTCAGTAATAAAAATTAAAAAAAATTACAGTATGTATCACTAGCAATAGAAGACCTACATGAATCTTAAATGGACCTGTACTTAAAATAAAAACATGTAATGAATATGACAATTTTATTATGATCATTAAAAACAGCGAACTTGAAAACGAACAACAAACACTGGTTACATCATATAAGTATCCTCTTTTATTGACTAAGGATAAAAGAGGTATGTCCCATAAAAAGGAAAAGTCTCAATTAATTCTTATAATATTGAAACCTATCATCTAAGTGTTGCCTTCAATTTACATCAGACATGTCAGAGGAGAATACTTTAATTGCAATACTCATAGAAGAAGACCCTCAAATAATACTGAACGAATAACAATGAGATGAAGAACAACGATCAAGAGTTGTTGTTTTATTTTCTAAACTATGTTGAAGTCACAAAGTGATTAAAATTGTTATAGAGTTGTCCCTCTTTGTCTGTTGTTAATTGTAATTCACAAATACCAAGATTAAAATACTACAGACTTTCTGTATACTATACTCATTTGTGTAAAGGTTCCATCCTCTGTTATTCATTTATAACCTTTACCACTTATACAAAAAACAATCATTCTAATTAAACATACATTTATTACACCAACTTGTATTTACATTTTCATGACTAGAATATACATTTTTACTTTGTGGCATTACTTTGGCTACAGAGTATTCTATAATATTTAAAATATATGCCTGTTTAAAGATGATTTTATAGCAGTTTTTGTTTCCTTTCCACAGCAGTCTGCTTTTCTTTAACCTCTGTTAACGTGCCTCAGTTATTTGGGCTAATCTTTGGTGTACGTTACTCTAATTTCTCTTCTTTCTTTATGCTAACTGTAAGAAGCTTTTCTTTTTCTTCTGGTGGTAAGGAATCAAGACATTTTTTGATGTTTTGTCAAAGACAACATAAGGAAGGCTTCGATAGATATAGTTGATGCATTTGGCTTACAACGCAGGAAGAAATCTAACATACCAAAGACGCGCTCTGGAATTTTATTATGGGGAATCACTGATTTAGTTTGATCTCTTAGTTCTTCTGTTGGTTCAAAATATCTGCCACCAGGTAATTTTTCCTTCATTGCATTTTCTAATACTGAATGTAAACATTTGAATGTAATTTGTGCAAAGGCATAACTTTTTCATCAATGCCATCTTCTGCCTTAATCAGTTTCTCAGACATGATCTTTTTCTGTAAATTTGTCTGCGAATGAGTTGTCTTCACCACTTATAAATGCAGATGCATCTTTGCTCATTCTATCTAAGTAACATGCAATAAAAGTGCATGATAGTTGTATTCAAGTCTAATACATGCAAGATGTTTTCAATCAATCTCCAAAGAGGTGCTGATATGAGCTTGGAAATTAGTCCAAAGACTTTACAACATGCAATAACATAAGGTTTCTAAACAAGCTGTAATGTAAGTTTGTGAAGTTTGTTGTTTGTTCCATGGAAATTCTAAAAAAATCCTTTATCCTATGGTGGTGATAAAAAGCAATTTGCCTCATTGAAAATATGATGTTGAATCTGTTTCCTCGAAAATTAACCAACATTAACTTTCTCATTTTCCTGTTAACAGTAAGCTCTGATAGCACTGTAACAGCCACTATTCTCATCAACCCCCTACCAAAACATTTTCCACTAAAACGTCGAAAAGATATTGCTTTTAAATCTGATGAATACACTTGAACAACAACAGAATTGGTGAGAGACATTCAGCAAAATTGACGAGTAAGTGTAATCCACAGAAGAAACTGTTAACCTTTGCTGCTACTGATTGATCAGCATCGCTTAAATCCTTCCAATTTTGTATAAAGTCAGGCATTATTTCAAGTATGTATTGTTCAAGTTCAATGAAAGCAATGTTTGTCTGTGTTCTATCTGATATGAAATCACGGATGTTGCACAATGTACTATGGCCAGGAGATGTGATAGTTTTTTTGTCTGTTTTGCTCGCATATATCTGATATATCGTCGAGAATATTGATAAAGACCTTGGAATTATACATTTTTGTTTTCATCACTGACTAAAAACGCTTGGTAAGTTTTGCCAAATTTTATGGTTTCACCACGATATAAACATGTGTTTTTCTGGGTAACAATGGGATTTACCCCAAGTTGTTTTTGTTCCACAGCAATTTTTTCTACAATAATTTTGTTTTTCTTGCTTATTTCAAAACCTTGTTAATCACAGGTCACAGGAGACATTACATGCAGTATATCTGTTTTTTTCTACATCAATAAGTTTCAATTCAACATTGTCTTGAAAATGGTGTGTATTTAGTTCCGTTCCTCTATAACATTTTGTAATTTTCCATTAACATTGTCAATGGGTTCCATCTCTTCCAAAGTTTTTATTTGTTCTGGCATTTTGCTGCTCTTGCAATTGTTCAAAAGTTTCATATTCTCAACTTTTAAACTATTGATTTCCTCAACAGATTTTAAAACTTTCAATTTTTCTTCACTGATAATTTTGCACATTTACCCCTGCATCTTTTTTTTTGTACCGTTTAAGCTGTCTGTGCAGTAATACATTCTTGTTAGCAACACTTTTCTTCGATTTTAAAGCAGACCGTAACTTTTGTTCTAATTTTTCCTTTATGTAAGTTCCAGAAAGCAGCGTGTTGCTACTCTTTTTCTTAACTAATTTTTTTCTATCCTTCTCTTTGCAATTCTTCAGAAGGAGTCCTTTTCACACTTTTAACTTTTTCTAAAGTTGTCTGTTAATTTTCAATTTGACATGAATGTTAGACTCTTTATATGAAGCTATTTATTCATTAACAATGTTTCCCTGCACTGGGGTTTGTAATGTTGCCACGAGTAAAAAATATTTGTTTTTCAAATTCAGCTTTGTCATTTCCCCTTTTCCTTTCAGTTTTGTTTTATAGCTGTACAGTGTTGATATCAAAGAGTTTTTATGTAATTGAAGGAAACTTTCAGTTAAAAATTGTCAAAAATGTCAATAACAGTCCGAACATTCACTGTTTTCCATATTAGCACAATGACAAAATTGTTCTGATATATTCATATTTATAAACAAAGTGAAGATGAAGAAACTGATAAATATAACAATCCATCTACATTCTACTATTCTGCTCATAACACCATAGATCTTGTAATCTGGGTTCTTTCTTTAAATATGTAAATAAGTTCTTTATCTTTTTAATTAAATATTCGTTCAATTCATTTTGTTACCTAGCCATGTGAGCTTATGCCACCAATTGGCGTCTGTCGGCGTCCGTCGTCGTAGACTATTTCAAGGATCTTATCAGACACTACTGGGCCAAATACTTCAAAACTTTAAGTGAATGTTCCTTAGGGTATCTAGTTTATAAATTATATCGGAGGCCACCATTGCTAAAAATAGAACATTGGGGTAAACTGCAGTTTTTGTCTTATATCTCAAAAACTAAAGCATTTACAGCAAAACTGATATGGGTAAAAATATTCATCAGGTCAAGATCTACCTGCGATGAAATTTTCTGACAAATCGGTCAACCCTTGTTGCTCCTGAATTGTTAATTTTTTTGAAATTTTAGGTAATTATCTTGAATATTATTATAGATAAAAACAAACTGTAAACAGCAAAAATGTTCAACAAAGTAAGATCTACAAATAAGTCAACATGGCCAAAATCATTGATTGACCCCTTAATCAATAGTTTTTGCCCTCTAAAGACGGCATCCGGCGTAAATGTTCCTCTAAAGATCTTTTCTTCTAAAACCACTGGATCAATCGGGACCAAAATAGCGGCTGCTGTTACTAAAAATAGGAAGGGGAGGGGGGGGGGTTAATTTAAAAAATGTTCTTCTATGAAACTACCAGGGCAACCAAAATTGGCAGTAATTGTCCTTAGGAGGTTCTCTTTCAGATGTATGTCCGATGACCGGGAATGTTAACGAAGATGGCCACCACAGCCGAACTTGATCAATTGGAACCAGACTAGGCAGCAATAGTCCTTATGAGATCCTCTTTCAGAAGTATATCCGATTTATGGACTGTGAACCAAGATGGCCGCCACAGCCAAACTTAGTTTAACATAGGACCCTATGGGAAATTCACTCAAAAATCTTCTTGTCTGAAACCACTAAGCCAACTAGAACTAGACTTGGTAGCAATGGTCCTTGGATGGTCCTCTTTCAGAATTTCGCCCGATGACCCGGACTGTCAACCAAGGTTGCCGCCACAACCGAACTTAGTTTAACATAAGGCCCTATGCGAAAATTCATTGAAAAATCTTCTTGTCTGAAACCACTTGACATATTGGAACCAGACTTGGCAGCAATGGTCCTTAGGAGGTCCTCTTTCTGAAATGTGTCCGATTTCGTGGACTGTGAACCAAGATGGCCGCAACAGCTGAACTTAGTTTATCATAGGACCCTATGGGAAATTCACTCAAAACCTTCTCGTCTGAAACTACTGAGCCAATTGGAACTCAACTTGGCAGCATTGGTCCTTAGATGGTCCTCTTTCAGAATTGTGTCTGATTACCCAGATTGTCAACCAAGATAGCTGCCACGGCTGAATTTAGTTAAATATTGGACCCTATTTGAAAATTCGTTTAAAACTCTTGTTGTCTGAAACCACCTATTTCAGAATAGTTGGAACAAAACTTAGCAGTAATGGTCCTTAGATGGTTCTCTTTTAGAAATATTCCCATTGACCTGGACTGTCATAGCTGAACTTAGTTTAACATAGAACCCTATAGAAAAATCAGTCAAATGCAACACTTTTTTTACTCCTGCTCAAGGTGAAAAGTTAAATCCAGGTGAGCGATACAGGCTCTTGAGAGCCTCTTGTTTAGTTAACCTGTTCTAAAAGGACATGTGAGCGTTTGGTATCACTTGGCGTCCGTCGTAAACTTTTTCATAGATTTTCTCCTCTGAAACTACTACACTATTTTCAGCGAAACTTAAGTGGAATGATCCTTATGGTTTCTAGTATGCAGTTTATGTCGAGTAACATGGCCGTCATGGCTAAACATAGAACATAGGAGGTAAACTGCATTTATAGCTTATATCTCAAAAACTAAAGCATTTACAGCAAAACTGACATTGGGTAAAAATGTTCATCAGGTCAAGTACTACCTGCCATGACATTTACATCTCCCAATGAAAATAACCATTGAGGAAGAATTCTCTGTTTTATTTTTTTATAAAAGGACCGTACATTAATCTCAAATTTTGTTCAATATTCAGTTTTATTTTAATTTGTCTTCAATTTTTCTGTTGTCGTGTTACTTCATTTGGTGGAGAAAACTTTCGCTAGGAACGTAGGATCATTCGAGAAAAAGACTCAATGAAATATGTTAAAAAGCTAGTATGCCTGTTATATCGAACTAAAGGGACGAATGCAACTACACCGTGTACGTACTGTAATATAACTTGCCACTTATCCGATAAATAATTGATCAGATAAAGTGAAATATTCCAGTTATTTTCACATATCACATATATCAGAATTTGCGGTATTGTATTGACAACAGAAAATAGTTGATTAACCATTAAAAGAAACTGCTTCTTTAGATGAACAGCTGACGAAGAGTTAGCCAGGTATCAATAGGCAATAGTAAATAAGACATAGAGTAACCTTTACGTTTATTAACCGGGTTTTCCTCTGAAAAAATCCGGTTATTGAATTGAAGTCGGGCGGGCGGCTGCCAATCGTGTCCGGCCTATAACTTTCTTAAGACCTAGACCTTAGATCTAAAGTATGTGGATATTTCACCTCAAGACGATGTGTCATGTTTCAAAAATGTTAACATATGACCTTGACCCTTGACCTTAAGGTGAATAAATAGGTAATTTTAGATTATCTTCGTGTCCGGCCTGTTACTTTTTTGTCTAAAGACCTAGGCCTTGGATTTTTGGTGTGTAGGTAGGTTATCTCAGATGATGTGTCGCATACCAAGAATATTGACCTTGACCGTTGACCTTAAGGTCAATAAATAGGTCATTTTTGTAACTTTTTTTCTAAAAACCTAGGCCTTGGATCTTTAGTGTGTAGGTAGGTTACCTCGAGACGATGTTTCACATTCCAAGGATATTGACCTTAACCCTTGACCTCAAGGTCAATAAATTGGTCATTTTTGTAACTGTATTGCCTTAAGACCTAGGCCTTGGATATTTGTTGTGTACGTAGGTTTCCTCAAGAAGGTGTGTGGCATAATAAGGATGATGACCGTGAACTTTGACCTCAAGGTCAATAAATTGCTAATCATGTCCAGCCTATATTTTTTTGTCTTAAAACCTAGATCTTAGGTCTTTGATGTTTAGGTAGTGTAGCTCAAGATGATGTGTCGTGTACTAAAGATGTTGACATCTGACCTTGACCCTTGACTTCTTTGTTGGAGAAAAGTTTTCAGTAAAAATGAAATAGAAGGAAAACCCGGTTTGCTGTCACTCAGACAGCTCTCTTGTTTTTTAGTGTCATGCTAGACATATGACAAATGCAGAGATAATTCAGTTTCATTCACCGAATTCTGACGACTGATGTTCCCTTCTTTTAAAACAAAGAATCAATGAAATTGTTATATTCTAGGTTACCGTGTTTCGTCAGTTTGTTGCGAGCTCGGTCAAAATTTCAACATTTTCCAGAAGCATGCAGCATTTATCCACTAACTGTTATTAATACAAATAAGCATACATGTATTTCAGATAAGCGTTTTTATTGAAAATAACATATCCAAAAAATGACAAATGAGCTATTATTTCGTTTTGATCATGTTGATTATAAATAAAAAACACCTGTGTCTAGTCATTATGGTACGGTCTCTTTTTCATGCTTTTTGTAATTTATGTAAAGTCAGCAGTGATTTTTTTTCAGTTTTGTGGATTAACATCTTCAATAACGATTATTTGTTTGTCCTTTTTATTGTTTTATTATAAAAGCTCTATCAATATTACACTATCCCACGCAAAATGAAAGAAGAAGAGAAAGAATTTAAAGTCAAAGAATAAAAATTGTTGTATTAAAATTAACTCCCCTGTCTAATTCACACTGACAAACGATTTTCTTCAGAATGTTATATTGCATATACCAGCTGAAATGAAAAAAAAAAACCTCTTGACATTAACATGGAAAATGGCAGGCTTCGGAAAAGACGAACACATTATATAGCCTTTCTACTTAAAAAAATGAAACTTTATTAATAAGTACATGAACACATTTTTCTTATTGTTTCCAGGGTAAATATTCATAATTATTCTAAAAAACTTAAATCATCCTTACTAAAATGGTGAAAAATGGTTACAAAATATTGCCAAGTTCTTTGTATCTGTGATCAAAGTTTGAAGTTGCTAAAAAGACTCAC
Source organism: Mytilisepta virgata (assembly GCA_028015205.1). NCBI lineage: Eukaryota > Metazoa > Mollusca > Bivalvia > Mytilida > Mytilidae > Mytilisepta > Mytilisepta virgata. The sequence goes on along the minus strand of CM051518.1, from coordinate 62,559,353 downwards.
TAGACTGAAATTTCCTTAGGCTCCTCTATCATGTAGCCTTTCTACTTAAAAAAATGAAACTTTATTAATAAGTACATGAACACATTTTTCTTATTGTTTCCAGGGTAAATATTCATAATTATTCTAAAAAACTTAAATCATCCTTACTAAAATGGTGAAAAATGGTTACAAAATATTGCCAAGTTCTTTGTATCTGTGATCAAAGTTTGAAGTTGCTAAAAAGACTCACTAAACTGAAATTTCCTTAGGCTCCTCTATCATGTCTATACTGTTACCGTATTAAATTCAGATGTTGTTCTGGAGTTATGTCGCCTTGTTCGTAAAAAAATCAAATGTGCACGAAAAATCACAAAATTAACAATTTTTGGGTAATTTAAAAATCGTGTAGACTTCGATGTGCTCAATATATCTTGTTAAAATTTGAAACATACTTTGTTAAGATAAGTATCTTTTAATGGTCAACTGCTAATCAATGCTATACATATAGCTTCAACTCCTATTTTGTGTTTTAATTTAATGAAGTTTACCCTTTACTAAATGACAAACGTCAAGTAAAAAGTAGCCTTTTCACTTAAAAAAATGAAACTTTATTAATAAGTACATGAACACATTTTTCTTATTGTTTCCAGGGTAAATATTCATAATTATTCTAAAAAACTTAAATCATCCTTACTAAAATGGTGAAAAATGGTTACAAAATATTGCCAAGTTCTTTGTATCTGTGATCAAAGTTTGAAGTTGCTAAAAAGACTCACTAGACTGAAATTTCCTTAGGCTCCTCTATCATGTCTACACTGTTACCGTATTAAATTCAGATGTTGTTCTGGAGTTATGTCGCCTTGTCCGTAAAAAAATGAAATGTGCACGAAAAATCACAAAATTAACAATTTTGGGGTAAATTAAAAATCGTGTAGACTTCGATGTGCTCAATATATCTTGTTAAAATTTGAAACATACTTTGTTAAGATAAGTATCTTTTAATGGTCAACTGCTAATCAATGCTATACATATAGCTTCAACTCCTATTTTGTGTTTTAATTTAATGAAGTTTACCCTTTACTAAATGACAAACGTCAAGTAGCCTTTCTACTTAAAAAAATGAAACTTTATTAATAAGTACATGAACACATTTTTCTTATTGTTTCCAGGGTAAATATTCATAATTATTCTAAAAAACTTAAATCATCCTTACTAAAATGGTGAAAAATGGTTACAAAATATTGCCAAGTTCTTTGTATCTGTGATCAAAGTTTGAAGTTGCTAAAAAGACTCACTAAACTGAAATTTCCTTAGGCTCCTCTATCATGTCTATACTGTTACCGTATTAAATTCAGATGTTGTTCTGGAGTTATGTCGCCTTGTCCGTAAAAAAATCAAATGTGCACGAAAAATCACAAAATTAACAATTTTTGGGTAATTTAAAAATCGTGTAGACTTCGATGTGCTCAATATATCTTGTTAAAATTTGAAACATACTTTGTTAAGATAAGTATCTTTTAATGGTCAACTGCTAATCAATGCTATACATATAGCTTCAACTCCTATTTTGTGTTTTAATTTAATGAAGTTTACCCTTTACTAAATGACAAACGTCAAGTAAAAAGCCTACGTCAAGTAAAAAGCCTATAAAAAGCCTATATCATGTCTATACTGTTACCGTATTAAATTCAGATGTTGTTCTGGAGTTATGTCGCCTTGTCCGTAAAAAAATGAAATGTGCACGAAAAATCACAAAATTAACAATTTTTGGGTAAATTAAAAATCGTGTAGACTTCGATGTGCTCAATATATCTTGTTAAAATTTGAAACATACTTTGTTAAGATAAGTATCTTTTAATGGTCAACTGCTAATCAATGCTATACATATAGCTTCAACTCCTATTTTGTGTTTTAATTTAATGAAGATTACCCTTTACTAAATGACAAACGTCAAGTAAAAAGCCTACATTATAAAAATATATTGGGAAAAAAAAATTATTGAAAGACAATATCGTTCTTATAAATAACTACATTTAAAAATAATATTTAAAGACACAAGAGTGGTTAAATTTAGAATGACAGTCTTGTAAATAAACACATAATATATTTCTTAAGATAATATGAATTCTGAATGAAAATATTACAGAAAGTCTTTTTATTTAACAAAGTACATAATATATAATGTATATTTCGCTTGATATCTCGACACAATGCTCAAGCATTCAATGTTATCTATATTCGTTAAAAATAAAGTCATCCACAAACGTAATTCGAGAAACATTTTAGAAGCAAAGTTACCTGCATGCTCTGGGTCATAACTCATACTACATATTGACAAGTTTTTTATTGTTATTTTTATTTAATTTATTTTCTATTTTAACATTTTTGAAAGAACATACAAAATAGTGAAATAAATAAATAATTTTTTATCGTGTATTCATGTTGGCAGATTTTTAATTTTGATGTAATATGTACAAAAATTATTATAAGGGTGTGACTATAAAATCTCCAATGAGTTTACAATAGTTAGCATACAACATGTACAATTTATGGAAACCTTCAACACATGGATATGATCTTCGCGTCATAAAAAGCGTTAAATATTTCACTGTATGTATGCTGTCGAAAAGCTTCCAAGTGTAAAACTTTCGCCAGGCCGGGGCTGTATCTTAATTGTTGTGACAAACACTTAATATCCGGACGTTTGTTTTTGGTGATGATTTTTTAATCTCAGTTTACAAATATTATGTCTAGAATTGTAATATACATGTAGTGTTATTAACTTTCTGATTCTGTATTCGTCCCGAGGGCCAATACAGATGACCCAGAATCAATACAGGGCCAATACAGAATCGGCAAGATTTAACAGGTTTATTAAATAATCTAAACTGTCCATACAGCTGATCCGTATGGAATTCCATATTGCCCTGTTCCCAAATTGCATGTATGTATGGAATTCCATATTGCCCTGTTTCCATATGGACTTTAAAATCTGTATTAAATTATTAACCGGATATAATTTTCATATAAAGACCAGGGCAATGTAAAAATATTGGTCGTGCCAAATTTGCTTATATTTAGGCTATTTTTGTCATATTATGTCATATTATACTTTGTAATAACACTATGTACAGTTTCAATTTAGTGGAAAAGCAGAACTTAACAATGGAATTTTAAAGTACATGAAAGACGTATTATACATCCACTAAATATATCAGAATAAGTTTTAATATATATATATATATATATATATCTATATATATATAACAATAAGCAATTAAATTTTATTATTTCAGAATACAGTGTATACATATTCATTATCACTTAAACTAAAAATGAGAGAAAAATAATTGAAGTCAACGCCTTAAACTTCAGTATCGCTTATTGAAACTAAAATAATGGAATAAGATGGTATCAAATGAACCTTTGATATCTTGGAAAATCTCAAAAGTTGTTGAAGGAAATTAAACAGCTAGTTACATTTGACTTGAAATTCTCAGTGACATTCATCCCATATCACATTTTGTTTCTCTCGATATATATGAAACGAATATGAGATTTTGGTCTTAGAAATCACCACATCAGCTTAATAAAAGTACGACGATCTTATCTTTGCTTTTGAAAATATATATGTTTAGTTCCTTTTTCTCTGTTTAGTGTACAGTCTTGTTAAATCACAACATATGACAGTAATAATCGAGATGACTATAACACTGCCGCCGACTCCACCCATGACCTTTGCAGAGGTCCGGTTGTCAGAAGCAGATTTTCTTGTGCGTACATATTTTGTCGTTTTCTTATGATCAATACGAATACTGTCCTCTATTTCTTTCAGTTCCGCTTTCAGCAGCACTTTTAACTGGTTTCTTGTGAGATTGAGTGTGTCAAGAAAATCCCATCTACTATTGACTGATTTACATGGGCACAAACAATTCTTATGAATAGTACTGTTGTCTGGTGGTTGGTCGGAAGTGGTTTTCACTTGAACTTCGGTTGATGTGGACTTAGACAGGAAATCTTCAGTATTTGTAGTGTTAAGTAGTGCACTGCTTGTTGTAAGTTCGCTAATATACGAATTTCTGCCTAACGTAGTTTGTTCGTGATTTCTGGTGGCAACATTACATGGTATGCTTGCTAAAATTATGTTTGCTCTTGCTGAAGTTATGCTTGCACTTGCTAAAGATATGCTTGCTAAAGGCGATGAAAGGAGATCTGTAATATGTAATTCACCTGTTAAAATAAGATTAAAACAACTATGAAGTGAAACAAAATGCCAACTTTTGTCCTAAACATCCATTTGGTTTTGTTTCTGCATCACCTTATCCCCCCCCCCTCCCAAAAAAAAAAAAAAAAAAAAAATCAAAATAAAATTGTACCAAGACCCAAGCAAGATACGTTGCATTGCTGTCAATTTAAAAAGTTAAATATATATTTTATTCTTAACATGTAAGAACTGATATTAGATTGTCTCAAGTAAATACAAGAACAATATTTTTTAAGGTCTTGTTACTTGATTTAAAAAAAATTGTTAAAGACAGACAAAGTGACTTTTTATTTTCCATTTTTGGTACATGTGAGTTGTCCCCCATATACAGAGTTATGTGCTCATTGAAGAAGGTATCTTCATAGATACCAATGGAAAAATTGTAATTTGTCTGGAAACTATTTTTTCTTCCTAACAATATTCTCTAGAAACATTAGAAACATTAATTTAATGATATATGAAACGCAGCAATCGGAGATTGCACATCCCCCCGCTCCCAGCAAAGTCGGAATGCACAAAGTCTGAACCCCTCATAATTTCAAATTGCATAAATAGAGAAAAAGTTTGACACTGATCTTTGGATATCAAGAAACAACACAGAAATATGAAATTGGACTTCTACTGCTCGGACAAAGTCGAATGCAAAAGTTTTAAGATGGATAAAATTGAAATGCCTACATCAAATGAATGTAAGTCTTAACTTGTCATGTCCATTAAATATATATATTGTTTAGGGGTGGGGATCTCAACTGTTTTTGAGATAACTTGTAATTTTGTAAATGAGGGGGGTGGGGCCGACCCCCGGGGATGACCATTCAACTGGTCTTGTCATGCCCACTAAGAATATATATGGTTTAGGGGTGGGGATCTCAACTGTTTTTGAGATAACTTGTAATTTTGTAAATGAGGGGGGTGGGGCCGACCCCCGGGGATGACCATTCAACTGGTCTTGTCATGCCCACTAAGAATATATATGGTTTAGGGGTGGGGATCTCAACTGTTTTTGAGATAACTTGTAATTTTGTAAATGAGGGGGGTGGAGCCGACCCCCCGGGGATGACCATTCAACTGGTCTTGTCATGCCCACTAAGAATATATATGGTTTAGGGGTGGGGATCTCAACTGTTTTAGAGATAACTTGTAATTTTCTAAATTAGGGGGGTGGGGCCGACCCCCGGGGATGACCATTAAACTTGTCTTGTCATGCCCACTAAGAATATATATGGTTTAGGGGTGGGGATCTTAACTGTTTTTGAGATATCTTGTAATTTTCCAAATGAGGGGGGTGGGGCTGATCCCCGGGGGTGACCATGTAACTCGTCTTTAAATGTGGAATAAAAATATATATGGTTAAGGGGTGGGGATATGAACTGATCTTACCATATTTTGAGATTTTACATATTAGGGTGTAGCCCCACCCCCCGGGCAAAAATCAAAATTCCGAAACCTTTGGCACAGACAACTCTTCAAGTGTTACTAGTGTACCTAATTTCATGTTTCTATCTTCTACGGTGTAGGAGGAGTTCTTGGACAATCGTTTTTAGACATTTTTTAACTCCTTAGGGCATTGCCCCTAGGGGCGGGACCAAAATTTTGATACCCTCTTTCAACTTGGGAAAGGCAATATAAGTAGTGACATAAGTTCCAATATCCTAGCTTTAACACTTTTGGAGATATCTCCATTTATTGGATATCGCGAAATTCGTTTTTCGCTCATAATTTGGCCCCAAGGGGTCGAATTCCAATTTTAAGGGGTCTATTCCCTAGTGGGTCATATACTCTTCCATGATGCCAAATTTCAAGTTTCTATCTTTTACCGTTTCAGAGATATGCCTTGCCACTACAGACGTACGTACGTATACGTACGTACGTACGTACGTACGTACGTACGGACGGACTGTATTACATGATCCCCCCGCTTTCGCTAAGCGGGGGGATAATTATTGGAAATATTTTCCCATAATGTTTGAACCTGGTGAAGGCCTTTCCCAAATAAATTTTCTCGGAATAAAGTAAAAGTATTTTTTTTTGTCCTTTATGTTAAACACCTGTCAGGAAGTCTCCCATGCAACTCTAATATCCGCAAATAGGGAATAATTAAAAAACGTTTTCGGTGTTTCGTTCAATGATCTATATTATACGTATATATGTAAGATGGAGAATAATATACCAGGCATAGGTATTCTTTATGTAATAAAATTTAATATAAAGTAAAATTCATATATCAATCTATTTAACAGGAAGTATAAGATTACATGTAGTAACGACCACGCATTTATTTTTTATCAGTAGTTTAAGTGTTAAAATATTTTATCAATGATTATGTTTGCTATTATTGACTTGTTCAGCTAAAATATAGAATCCTTTCCATCAGTTGCTATGGATTTTTTCAATGACCTTGATCCTTGAGCCTCCATATTGACTTGTACAGCTATATTATAGGGTCCTGAATCTAAATATACATTTATATACCTATATGGAGTTATTTTTTTTCAGAACGACGGGTCTTTCTTTTGAAGAATCAACCCGGACGATACCAAGTTTCAATGAAATTTGCTTCAAAGCATAAAATAATGACCTGTGTAAGGTCATTATTTTCCCTGATTAAAATGCAAACTATAATTTACTTTAGCATTTAATTCGTTTGATAGTTATCGTTGCCAATTGGGGTTTTACTTTTTAATTTTCCATCTTTGTTAGGTTTAAGGCAGAAACAATCCTTTCCTCCGTTTATTAGACTGAAAAACCAACAGTCGTCGTTGACGCACATTTTAATTTTCGGAACAAATAATGTGAAATATGTTAATTTATCGCTACAATAAAGGGACATTATTTGAGATGAATTTAATAATGCAAAACTTTTCATAACACTTTTAAAACAAAACAGATTTAACACATTCGTGTGTAGGATTTTGAAAATCTTATTGATTCAACTGTATTGGAAATCATACTTTGACCTATGGATATTCGTTTTTCGCGAAGAAATGTACATGTATCACGATTTCGTGCCTCTTCGTGTCAGTTCTTAACTTTTTACATCTATATATACCTTTTATTTTATCAAATGATCAAATGACCAAATATTCTTATTTTCTTTAGAATAACAGCCACATACATATGATGAGGTGGAGGGGAGTATAATATTTAATCATGATTCTCAGTTTAAAAAAAAATTGTATTGCCATTCAAAAGAGAGAAAACAACTATTCTGAACATTTCGTTAAAAATTGTTGGAAAAATAATCTGCTTTTCCGCGATAAAAATGTCATAAAAACAAAAGAAAAAAACATAGCATCCCCTTTCATAAACTAAGTTGATACAATAAATTACTTACAAAGTGACTTGTATTTTTCATAAATCGTAACAATTCATTTGTGTCTTGCTTCATGCAGTTACAGTAATATTTTATTGTAACTGGATAATGATTTCTAAAGTTTATATCTAGATTAATTAGTGAGTTTTATTTCACATTATAAATCAGCCGTAGGGCGTATTAAAACCTGAACGCATCAGAAAAGAATATCCCACTTTAGTGTGGTCGGTAAAATAGGATGCAAATCCTGCAAATCTTTGCAGAAAATAATATTTTTTGACGGTATATAAGTGAGATAATGCATATTTTGAGGTTTTTCTTGTCGTATAACACACCGAGGGGTGTCAGGATTGATCAAATCCTGACACCCCTCGGTGTGTTATACGACAAGAAAAACCTTAAAATATGCATTATCTATAACATAAAAATGTGGTTGCTATGGACTTTGTCAATGACCTTGACGGTTGAATTTTCTATTTGACTTGTACAGGTCAATTGTAGGGTCCTTGACCCAAATATTTATGGTTGCTATGGACCTTTTCAATGACCTTGACTCATGATCCTCCATTTTACTTTTACAGCTTTAATTTATTTAAAGATATGCTCTAAACATCTGTGGCAATTATGTCAGATAATAATGTTTACTGTTTACATGCAAATAATCTTTAAAAGGCAAACACTCCTACAAGGAGTCACTTGACGATTTTGGTCATGCTGACTTATTTGTAGATCTTACTTTGCTGAACCTTTTTGATGTTTACAGTTTGTCTTTATAATAATATTGATATTAATAACCAAAAACTGCAAAATTAACAATTCAGGGGGAATAACCGGAAAATGGGTTGACCTATTCGTCTAAAAATTTGATGGCAATTACGTCTTGAACTCACAAACATTTTTACTTCTTGTCAGTTTTGCTCCAACTGCTTTAGTTTTTGAGATACGAGCCAAAAACTGCATTTCACCGCAATGTTCTGTTTTTAGTAATGGCGGCCATGTTTTTGATGGATCAAATCCCCGATATAATTTTAAAACTATATACCCTAAGAAACATTCAGGTTAAGTTAAGTGGTAGTTTCAGAGAAGATTTTTGAAAAAGTAAATGACTGAAATTAGAAAATTGTGAAAAATTTGTTTTTCAAGGGCAATAACTCCTTAAGGGGTCAATTGACCATTTTGGTTATGTTGACTTGGTTAGTAGATCTTATACTGCTGAACATTTTTGCAATTCACACTTTCCCTCCATCTATGATAATATTAAATATAATAACCTAAAACTGCAAAAGTTCCTTAAAAGTATCAATTCAGGGGCAATAACCCAACAAAAGGTTGACTGAAGAGTGCATGGCTGGTAGATCTTGACCTGATAAACATTTTTACCCCATTTCAGTTTTGCTCTAAATGCTTTAAGCCAGAAACTGAATTTTATCCCTATGTTCTATTTTTAGCAACGGCAGCCATGTTTGTTGATGAATCTAATCCCCGGATATACTTTTTAGACGGACGCCAAGTGATGGCATAAACTCAGATGGCCCTTTGGGCCAGGTAAGCTAAACAACTAGTTATAAGGAAATAATGCCAAATCCCTAACGGGGAACAAATACTGCAGCCGGATTTCTTGAAAACAAATCTCTAATTTGCTGTGATTACATGTATTTTTAATTTACAAGTAACTAATACATTTACTTCATTTCATAGAAAGCTAGAAGGCAATATAAAAACATAATTTCCGACATTTATGTGCTATGCACAGAAAGTCTCTTATTTGAATATTAGAATTTGTACAAATGAACTAGATAACAGCGAGCGTAAAAGGCTATCAACTTAACGTAATATTCATTCATTTGGCAATCAAATAATTTGTAGGTGAGTGTTTTGTTTTCATTTGATAAGTTTTATATTCTGTTAAAGTAGAGATTTTAATTCACTAATGTACATAGGTAGAAACAGTTGTGACTGATAAAATCCAAAGTACCAGATAAGCATTCTAAGAAGACTTATTTAGTATTATCAGAATATCTCCCTTATAACAGTTTTTGACTGGAGTCACTCTGTAGTTTATAAATACCGAGTACTTCGGATATAAAAGAAGAAAGAGGTGTTATATAAACGTACTCTTGTACATTTGCAATTATGTACATGTAGCGGTATTCACAAACAATCCTACTGTATAACTATTTTATAGCAGTTGTTCTGTAGAACATTTCTGATTTTCACCACTCAAGACCTATGGTAGTCCTGAAGAACCATTTGTGAAATTACAAAAGTGGAAAATCAGAATACTTGTATCTTGAAAATAGTTCAATTTACAGAAAAATGTCCAATCATGAAATTCAGATTTATGTGTAGTTTTGCTCCACACACATGACACATGTAGAAAAATCCTGTCTCTTTAAAGAATTCATATATTTGTATTTACTGTTGCCCAAATACATTTTGTAACAGATGTGAATTTTGTTTAAATCTTTGTCATATAAACATTTAATTATCGGAGGGATGATCGTATGTGTGTATCAAGTATCAGCATAAATATGCAATAATGCAAATATACATGAAGTTTTTTAAATGGTATTATGTTTTACGGAAATTATTTATAAAACTCGGTTAAAGTTTCAAACTTCTTATTTCAGGGAGTTTCACATTTTATAAATCGCTCTTAAACTGAAACTGGTGAAAAAGTACCAAAAGTTCACAGCTTAAGGATATGATAGCTATATAGTGTCTTTTAAAGTTGTTTTGTATGATGCATCTGAAAAAGTTTGTACTTTTTATGCAAGACTTTAGTACATTATAAACCCTTAGGAACACACAATTTTAATAATACTTTCTAATTTTTACTGAACGAAGGTAATCGTGGTAATCAGTTTATTTTTGTTTCATTTCCCGAAATATTTCTGCATGAATTTTGTAATTTTAATAAAATTAAATGCAACATATTCGAACAGGCGTAACAGGAGCAGACACTTAAAACGCAGAGCAAACACGGAATGTCGTCAAAAAGGGTATACTAAGTATTTTTTTAATATAATTTTTTTCGGCTAAACGAATTCAGTTATTGATTTGGCGATGGTTAAAAACACTGATAAAGGAAAATGTGATAGCTCATTTCTTGTTTTCTTTACCAAAAATTACAGCTTTCAAAAATGAATGAATGTTTTTGTCTTATTATTTATCTGCGAACTTCATTTTTGGCATGAAATGGCACATAAATAAAAAAAAACATAAGTACTATTTTTAGACACGTGCAAGTATGTTTCCATGTAATTTAATCATTTTGACCTCATTTGATATAATTTGGTCTTTATTTGGAATTTATGTAAGTTACACGGTATCGTATTTTTTTTAATCAAGGAATCATTACTCCGAAAAACTTTTTGAGTTATGTTTTTAGGACGAAGTGCTATTAGGTGACATCATCGTTAAATTCATATCATTGAAAACGAGTAATAACTGTATCAGTGAACTGCTACGAAGTAACTGTTATCTTGTATGCCTGACATTTTATTCAATAAATTATATGTTATTGAGAGACTGAAATTGGGAAATTGTTCCTATAAAGTTTATGCATATTTAATGGAGAGGTTGCTTGAAAATCGTGATATAGGTATTTTTTGTTACCCAATTTTTACAGTCATACAATGTCCCATTTTATCAACTTTTGCTTGTCAACATGCTGCATTTACAAAGATATATCCCAATATTTCTGAACCGTTTACGAGAACTGATTTTATTGTTATAAAATACATTCGGGTTCATTTAATAAAATTAATAAACAAGACTTCTTACCTGCCGTGATAAGTCCTCCCAGCATCAAGTCAGTGTAGTATGAATCATATTTATACAAAATGATCAATTGCAACACAACAAGAAATCTTTTTAATTTATGACCAAGCAAATGAAATAATATTTATTATCACATATTATGTCTGATACATTGATATCTTCCTTGTATCAATATTATATTAAATCCACAATATGATGAAAGGACAGAAAATAAAATAATTAAAAGATAACACACCACATTAATAATAAAAAATATCAGAGTTGCACATTCACCCAATAAAATAATAAGTGATCTTGTCGACCTTTTACCCACTGTGGTCAATAACAACAGGATTTTTCTCTTTCATTTTCATTCACTTGCATAAGGGCGAGGCAAAATTCAATATACATATACACATTATATCTGAAAAACAATAACAGATATAGACAAAAACGGATCGAAAGTGATTTTATTCCAGCAAGGAACATTATAAACAAGCCCCATAAAAATCAGACAAAAAATAAAAAAGTTAGACCAATATAGATTAGCATCAAATATTAGAAATTTTTTTATGATATATATATTATCTTCCGGGAATAGTAAATTTTCCCCGCGAACAATACCAAATGTGCATTCACTAGGTCTTGTCATGAGCGTAATGATTATCCCAGCCAGCAGTTTCGAAGCTATTCAGAAACACTGATGATACATACAGTATTTAAAGGGTTGCGACATGAACCCTGAGGATATCTGAGCTTTTCAAAAAGAATAAAAATGTTTATAATTAAGTGCCAAGGATCTCAATGTGTTTTGTTGATTTTTTACGAGGGAATATCGCTATTCCCCGGGCAATGTGTAAAATCATTTCTTGCGACTCCTTATAGGCAATTAGAAATATATGTGGTTACGGGGTATGGAGTTAAATGGTTTATAAGATTTGAACATTGCGTATTAAAACGTGTTAAATGGATAAACATTTTTACGTATTTTGAAATAATTAAAAATTATTGATTTGAGGGACGAGGATGATCCCCCCCCCCTTTTGCTGAGGGTGTTAGGTTTTTATCAATCTGTTCGTCTTATCATGGGGAAAAAGAAAATATATGATTTTGGGGCAGGTATTTCAATGCTTTAAGAGATAATTAAAGACTAACGTTTCGAGGGGGTGGGGATCAACCCCTGGGTAAATGAGGAATATATCAGTTCATGTGTTTTATCATGGGGAATAAGAAAATATACGGTTAAGATGTCGGGTTTCTTACAGATTTTTAATTTTATATAATTCAAGATAATTGGTTTAAGGGGGGTGAAAATGACGCCCTTTGAGTAATGAGGTATGTATCATCGAATGGGGAACCACGTTATTGTTTTTACGCATCGCCCTCAGCGCCGTTATTATGCCATTTCATCATTATGACATCGCGCTTGACCGTAGAAAATTTATGAGATAATTGAACATTATTGATTTTACGGGAGTGGCGATAACCCTAGGTATGTGTCAGTTGGTGCGTCTTACAATAGGGAATAATAAAATATATGGTTTAGGGGTGGGGATTTTAACGGTTTATGAGATAATTGAACATTATTGATTTGATGGGAGTAGTGATAACCCCATGGGGGAGCGAAGTATGTGCCATTTGATGCATCTTACCACGGGGAATAAGAAAATATATGGTTTAGGGGTGGGGATTTTAACGGTTTATGAGATAATTGGACATTATTGATTTATGGGGGTGAGGATCACCCTACTGAAAGAATGATGTACATGTCATTTAATTACGGAGAATAATAAAATATATGATTTAAAGCTATGGATTTTATTTGCATATGAAATTTTTCAAAATTATCGACTTTAGGGGGTGGAGATGACCCCCTAGAGGAACGAGGTATATGTAATTTAATAGGTGTTGCCATGGTGTATAATAACATATATGATATGAGATGGTTATTGGTCACTCTTGTAGAGTTTTTCGATGAAAAAAAATCCCGATAGGGTCCTATAGTAATCCCCTAGCCTCTTTGAACTCCTCATTATACGTCTCAGTGATCCCCAAATGAATAATATTATGCACATCTGGAAACATTGATCTTTCATCATGGAAAATCTCAGATCCATATCTCTGACGGTTATTGAGAATTCGAACGAACAAAATCGGTGAGGAAGAATAAAAATGTTCGATAAAAATCGCAAATCAAAATCTATGTCTCCCACTTCGTTTCGGAGACTTAATAAAATTTCGTGTAAATATGCTAAATATACACAACATACTTATATCATACACAGCAAGTCGGGAGGATCCTCCACACATTTCAGTCAGACCATCTACACACGGTAGGTTACATGTGTCACAGGTATAATTCTGATTTGATGGTAACTGGTTGCCGCAAAGGCACTGTTTTGGAGTCTAAAAATAATAATCCAATTTCATGCAAATATTAACAAAATTCTTTGTATTGTAAAGGGATATGACTATTTTATGACATTACAACCCTTTGGTCAAAACAAAGTCAGTAACAAATACAGCATATAACATATTTGCACAAGTCACTTTACATGTATATATAAAATATTTCTATGTCCAGAATTTTTTATTCTCTGGTCTACTCATTGTTATAGTGTTTATATTAATCAAAATATGGAACACCTGGCAATTGCCCATTGTATGGTTCACTTCTATTCTTCGGTGAAGACGACCCTATATGTATGTTCAATACCCTTAAATTTTCAAACAATTCGTCATATTACTACATACGATTGTTTTTTATGTTCTCATATAGCTCTACAAGCAAGGATACAGCCAAAGTGATATTTTCAGTGTTCTGAAATTATTATGTTTACTTATCTAATCCTTTATAACAATTTATTCTTCTGTTGGAGAACTTGAAATTACAAACTTTAACGAATATTTTTTGTCTCTTAAGGTCACGGTAAATGATGTTATATTTAATTTGATCCGACCGCGTATGTCTCGGAAAAAGTGTAAAATTTTAAAAGAGTTTACATTTGAAATTCTCGAAATCATCGTATAATCTGAACATGGATGTTTATTATATTTCATCTTAGATATTGAAATTTCCGGAGATCAGCTGTTGGCTATATGATTTTATTAGCAAATAATCTATTACATCTTGTCCTATCAATACTGATTTTACACGGTCATGGGGATGTACAAAATAATAAAACTATCCGCGCTATCTAAAAGAGGTATTTTAAAAATCGTAACGGATAACTAAATGATATAATACGATGATAGGACGTCCTTTTCCGCATGTTTTAAGTATAACAATCCAAAGATACTTATATTAGATATAGTTAATTTATACTATGCTGTATACGACGCATTTCAAGGAGTTACCTCTCATCAGCAGCATTAAAACCGAAATATTTGGAAGACCAAAAACCAAACTTATATTAAACAAGAAGTACTCAACCAAAAATACCGAAATAGGAAGCCAAATTTCAGCTAAGGAGATCTACCATGTGCAATACAAGGAATGAACCCTTAGTTTTTCTATTATTTTTGAATTTTGCTAAATACTGTTAATTTCTGTAACAAATCAATGAATAATCATGTCAGACAAGTCTGACGACTGGGTTGCAAATGCAAAAGCACTCAGACAATCGACCTTTTCAGATGAATTACGATCCCCTCTCCTATCACCGCCAAAAGTAAGTTACATAGTTACATTGAATATCAAAGTTGCATTTGGTAAATGGGTACATTATGGGTAAGATATAATGGATCACGGGAGCTCAACCCATAGAGTTGCCAAGCGCGTCCCAATGTATATACTAACGGATAGGGGAGACCCTCTCGTTGGGGTTATCCGATCAAAATACGGAAAGCCTCACCGCGGACAATAGTGGGTAAAGTGTTTGGAGAAAGCCACACTCCCTGCACGCTAAAGAACCCTCTGTAGTTTTCGAAAAAGAGTAGGCTGATAGCCGCTAAAGAAGGCTAAATTGTTCGATCCTACCCATCCATCTTCCTTTTACAGTGGCATTCAAAGTTGGTTCCACTTTGTGTGCCATCCTACCCCTATTTGAATTGTTTGATAAATTGAACTGGTTCTCGTCCTGAAGAAACATGAAATATTTGCCACTGGACGTTAAGAAACAATCAATCAATCAATCAACATTATGGGTATCACAAACTAATCCGTAACCCTAATCTAATCCTAACCTTTCCCTAAGCTAACCCTACACCTAAACAATAACCATAGACCATTACATTTACCAAACCGTAGTTTGTAATAAACTATGTATTTTCAGTTTTAGTGACCTTTCGATATAACACATACATTCATTTTGAAAAGAATAAAAAATAAATATCTTGATGTTCACAACATGTTTGAAATTCTTGTTTGCTTTTTTTCTCACTTCCTCGTAGGTTTTTACATCCATGGTTGGCGTATTTATTCTGGCCTAAATATGGTTATATGGTTTACTGCAACTCAAGTAATACTACAAGCACACATTCTACTAATGAAATACAAATGTAGGTATACTTTAACATGATAGGCCGGTGAGGAAAATACTAACATAGAACCGCCAAGTACAAAAACATGTCTTCTTACAGCCTACAAACGCATTGGGCTTAAAAATTCGCTCTTTTCACTTTAAGACACGAAATGCGAAAATAAGGCCACCGCGAATAATTATCTAAATGTGCTATATATATGACGATTAACCATGAATCGCGAATTTAAAAAGTTGAATTCATTGAAAAATCGTGAAAAAAGAGAAACATTAATCATTTATAATTGGTGCGTGTCACTCCTTACATAATTGTATAATCGTTTTGTATGTATTGCTCTGTGATGCCTATCGAATCTAAAAGAACTGGTATACTAATTCGGTGGGTATAACAAGCATTTCCGGAATAATCGTAGATCGAAGCCAACACTTCTGAAGGCCAAAAGTCAAAGTTAGTAGATAGAATCAAAGAACTAATTTGGCTAATATAAAAACAAACAGGATAGCGAAAATCTAGGCAAGGCTTACTTTTAAGAGGACTTTGAAATTTATTAACTTAAAATTTCAACACAATCACACGTAAAAGTTCTTTATGTTATATACACAATGTAGAAAACTATACTATATATTGTGTTTGGAATAAAAAATGAATATATATAGTTAAACAACAATTCTGTCCTTACCTTTTGTGTACCAGCATATCTAAATCCAAAACATGCGGTAAAGCATTCTATTGTTGACGATGCATCTGTTGAGTTGAGTAATGTATCGCCTCGATCATTCCAGTAGCACCCAACATAAGTCAAAGCTATGGAATAATAAAAAATAAAAACAAAATGAACTAAATGTTTACGGTGATAAGAAAATATGCAAACAGATGTGTTTTCAGCCAATTGAAGAACAATTTAACTATCAAATGTACATCAACCCAACATTCTCTGTTCCTGTTATGTTAAGAAAACAGTTTACATTGTTCGTGTGATTTATCACTTTGAATATTAATTTTAATGAAAAAATTGTTTATATTTTAAGTGTTTCCCCAGAAATAGATTAAGGCATTGGTATTTTCCAAGTGAGCAATTTATTCGGTAAATGTCTCTTCTTGCGACCCACCATGGAATGATGTCTTAATAGATAAAATATTTGCTATAAGTATCAGTTACCATCAATTAATTAACATATTTATTCTGTAAATTCCAAAAATGGGGCCTCATAAATGTTTAAATATCGGCAAGAGAATAACGAAGCGATAAAACTTGGAAAATACCACAAATTCGAAGTCCAAGGAAAAGACAGTTAGGAGAAAAGGGACACAACAAACACCAGGATACATGTATAACTAAAAGAATAAAAAAACGTATAATAAACGTAACAAAACTAGAACAATACAGCACAGAAACTAAAGCACTAAACAATGTGTGAACTTCCATTAAAAACATATTAATTCATATTATTTTATAGGACATAACAACTTTGTTAGGGAACATTTAAAAGTATCTTGAGGGTAGCATAGAGTCCAGAGAAGAAGGGATTGTGGAACGGCATTCTAAAAATTTCTAGAGAAATCTGTAGTTTTGTTACATATACGGATACGTATAATTAATATACGGAATGAATCTTAGTTAAATCTAGCAGTAGAAATTAAAACATGGAAACGTATTGGAATATTTCCTCAACGGATTGACAGTTGGTGGTAACGTAATTTGGAACTCATGTAAACTTAAATTGAAAGATGTACAACATGAACAATAGAAAAATGAAAACGTTTCAAACCTACGTTGATATACATATTATTTATATACATAGCAGGATGACAAGCTGTTCTCATGACTGAATTTATACGGAAATTGCATAATATTATGTGTAGCTAACCCGTAACCGGGAATTAACTAATGTTACATGAATGTGATTAAATTTCAGGGCACAAAACTGACAGCTTGAGGTAAGGTACATAAGGTATTGTTGAGCATCACATGGTCAATGGTCGTTTTAGCTCACCTGTCCTATAGGACAGCACTTTGCATCCGTATTCCGTAGAATACTTGGCAGATTGTAACCAAACTTGGTAGGAATGATGTATTGTAGAACTGCAAATTATCTACATTTGGTTCCGGTTGGCAGGAAGAAGTTGGAGATTTTTACTGTTCTAATGGTAGTAACTACAAGAAAATTAATTTTAATTTTTCCATATTTTTACTATTTTAAGGGGTATAACTACATGTTTAAGAAAATTAATCTACGGATGCTGATTTTATTCTAAATATCTGTTGAGGTGTAAAAACGCGAGAGCGAATACAAAGTCGGACGAAGGGATATCAACATGTCTTTATTTCCCGTTTCGCGTTGCAACTGGGGACAAAAATCCAGGTAAGATCAACTTTTTTTAATGGAGCTAAAAACATATAATTTTTTTAAACTTCATGAACTGAATTTCAAAATATGTGTCACGTGAATACTTGGGCATAGTATACTGTACCGGTAACAAATAACCAGTATTGAACATGACAGAATCATTTGCATTTGGTCAAGAACAGGTAAAAGATTAATTACTTTTTGTACAAAATTATTAGTTTTTGCTGAAATAAAAAAAAAAAAAAAAAAATAAAAAAAAAAAATTAAATTTACAGTTATAATCACAGGAGAAATATATTATTGCATTAGTGATGTCGACTATGTTTTTATTATATTAACAATAAATACCTGTATTTCAAATTGTTTAAAATTTTTATCTTCTCTAGTTTTATCATTGTCTACACAAATAAAAACATAAACACATAATCTACGAAATGGATAAGGATAGATACATGAAAAATATAAAACAAACAAGGTATATGTTATCATTTTATTTGCAAATACATGAAATGAAAAAAATATTCCTCTGGTAACTCTCAAAACGTCTGTGTATGCTAAATAATTGACCTTGTCTTTTTTCACCCATGAGGTGAATTTATCTAATAAAAGTCATAGAAAAGTCGCACCTCTGTTAACATGGTTAAAGACGCAGTGTAAATTCCCAGGGAAAAAATAGCGACTAATACATTTGTAATACAACGAAAAATAACTGTAATGTATGGACTTATGTTCATTTACATGATGTTATTATGTCCATTTGTTATTTTATTTAGTCAAATTGTCTGATTGTGCTGTTTGTTCTTATGTTGTTCTGTTCAAATATTATTTTATTGAGTTAATTTCTATTTTGTTATGTGCAATTATCATTTAATTCAGTCGAATCAATTTGTTGTGGTGTTAAAAGATCGTTTTGTTGGGTTTGAACAGAACAACATAAGAACAAACAACACAATTAAAATTGACTTAATAAAAAAACAAACGGACATAACACCATTATGGAAATGGACATTGGAACACTGTTCTTTTTTGTCTTTATAAATGTTTTTTTTAAAAATTATTTTCTGTTAGTACACATGTATTAGAAGAAGAAATATATGAATTTTAATGTTAACTCAACAAAGTTCCAGGGCGCAACTATAATTGTACATGTTTATACTGAATAAATGGAACTGAAGGATTTCTTCATTTGAGCCAACTTTTACAGGAAATCGAAGACATCATTGAACGGAGACGGTAAACACTAAACTTAGAACAACTGACATTTAAACAAACTTGCTTCCTATGACCTCGTTAGGTCGTCACATTATAATTGTAAATTAAATATTTATTCATCGACAGTTGTTTTTTCTTCAAACATTTCTCCCGATTTGTAAGATCCATTTTTAGTTGAGTATTTTTTGTCACCTTTTTCTCAGTACGAAAACTATTCCCTGTCTGTTTTTAAGCTCACGGGTGAACTCAAAACTTGGCATCCGTCGTCGTAATATATCTAAAAAAAAATTCTCCTCTGAAACTACTTGGCCAAATACTTTCAAACTTTACGTGGATGTTCCTTAGGGTATTTAGTTTAAAAATTATATCCTGGGATTTGATCCATCAACAAACATGGCTGCAGTTGCTAAGAATAAAACATGGACAGAAGAACCAAAGCATTTAGAGTAAAACTGACGGGGTGAACATGTTCACCAGGTCAAGAACTACCTTCCTTAAAATTTTCAGACGATTCGGTCAACTCTTTGTTGGGTTATTGACCCTGAATTGTTAACTTAAAGTAAATTTTGCAGGTTTAGGTTATTATCTTTAATATTATTATAGAAAGTGTAAATTGCAAAAATATTCAGCAAAGTAAGATCTACAAATAAGTCAATATGACCAAGATGGTCAATTGACCCCGTAAGGACTAATTGCTCTTTAAAGACAAATTTTTCACAATTTTCTTGTTAAAGTCATTTATTTTTTTCTCTGAAACTACATCAATTTCAACTTAACTTTACCTGGGGAATATAAAATTGTATCCGGGGGTTTGATCCAGCAAAAAACATGGCCGCCGTTGCTAAAAATATAACATAGTGGTGAAGTGCAGTCAAAAACTAAAGCAGTTAGAGCAAAACTGACAAGTAGTAAAAATGTTTTCTATCTACCATGAAATTGTCTTACGAATCGGTCAATCCATTTTCGGGTTATTGCCCATGAACTGCTAATTTTAAGGAAATTTTTCTGTTTTAGGTTATTAACTTTAATATTATTATAGATAAAGACAAAAAGAAAACATGTTCAGCAAAGTAAGATATACAAATAAGTCAACATGACCAAAATCGTCAATTGACCTCTTATAGGAGTTTTTGCCCTTAAAACAATATTTACATGTAAACATTAATTATCAGTAAAAATAGCGGTCTTAAATATTGTCACAGGCGTTCAGAACATAACTTGAAATAAATTAAATGGTAGCTGTAAAATGGAGAGTCAAGGTCGTCAAAAACGTCCATGGCAACCATATATATTTGGGTAAATAACCATTTAATTTACATGTACAAGTAAAAAAAGGTCAAGAGTCAAGGTCATTGAAAAAATTCATACCAACCGATGAAAATATCCCTAGCAACCATATATATTTGGCTTCAGGACTCTACAATTTACCTGTTCAAGTCAAAATGAAGGTCAAGAGTCAAGGCCGTTGAAAATGTCTAAAGCAACCAGCAAAAAGGGCATATTTGGGTTCATGATTCTATATTTGAGCTGTATAGGTCAATATTAAGGCGACAAATGCGACGGTGTACATTAAATAGTAAAAATAATCACTTCATGCAAGTTCTACACAAACAATTACAGGTGAGCGATTCAGAGTCTTGGGAGCCTCTTGTTACTTTTTCCTCAAATTAATTATGACGGCATATCAGTTTTCACCCTTGAACAAATAATTAGCCATTTATTATTTATAGTTTAGAGTGTTTTGTATCAGCATGACATAATCCGTTCCCGAAAAATCGATTCCATTGTTTCTGTAAATGTTTAAGCCTCTTTTTTATCCAGTACTTAGTATAAAATATTGAAGTTAAAGTGTTCTCCTATGTGTTTTAAATGGTTATGCATATTTAAACAGAATATAAAATTCTCGTTTTAGCTTACATACATGTATATGTAATTGTAATGACAGACAGTATTATAGGATGCTTTTTTCACATATTTCCAATAACCGCCTCGTTGGAAAGCGGGAGGTCGCGGGTTAGATCACCGACCGGGTCAAACTAAACACATTAAATTCTCCGCCAAACACGCGGCACCTATGCTAGGAATAAAAGCAAAGGACTGTGTGGCTCGGAGTCAGTATAATGTGTCCGGTTGATATGCCTTCTTGTGGACTGTTACCTGTGAGTCAGCACGTTAAAAGTTGGTCTAGTTCAAAGCAAGGTTAACATCATATCAAATCAACATGTTCCCGTCCTGATATGCACCTAATGGCTGGCACTGGACGTTTAACAATAATTCACCCATCCATCCTTAGTATTTTATGAATAAACTTCATATATATGAATTAAGATTACATTTTGTTGAGATATACAGCAAAGAATATTGCGTGAAATATATGGTGGAAGTAAGCATAATTTTGAAAATTTAAATACCGAATGCAATGACAATGACAATAATATCACATCCTTTTAAGATAACCTGAAATAAGTATGAAACCAGAAGTAACATATATGCAAGTGAAAACCCTGTACTCGAAAGGCTGTTTTCTGTATTGGGTGGCAGAGCGTTTATTATACATGCCGATTCTTAAGTACTTGTACATGTAGTAATTCGCAATTTTATCACCGAATTTTATATCATTTCATTTTTGTGAAATATAAAGGGGAATGATTTTTGCTACCACCGGATCGACTTTGTTGAACATCACGACGGGTGCAGTATACGGAGCAGGAACTACTGTACCACGCGAGTTCGCTCCTGGTTTTTATAGGAGTTCATGTTTTTTTGTTTTTTAGTTTTTTCAGTGTTTATTTGTTGTGCTTGTTGTTTTTCCCGGGATTGTCTGTCTAATGTCTGTCTAATGGATTGCGTTTTATGGTTTGCTCATTAAGTATATTTGTCCTCTTTACATTTACGGAATTACTGGTGAAGATTCAAGTCCGGTAAATTGTTTTACAATCTAGGAAGGAGCTCGAGAAAACTAGTCACATATCAATAAATCTGAATATACACCTGACCACGAAGCTTTTGTTGACAGTAAAAGAAGTCACGTATACATGTATGTCATACATGTAACATAAGTATAGTAATGGCGAATCAACTCTGAAGCTTCAACACCATATGAAGCTTAATGAAAATTAACCGTTCACAATAAGGAAGATAAGATCATTATTGTTTATCATTTCATTCATACATTCAAGAACTTGTATATTTCAAGAATAACTTCCAAAATCAAATCCAACGAAGGGAAAATTATGAAATATAAATTCACTGCTTATTGTATATTTAATTACCGCGTGTCTTTTTTAAACGACAAGTGGATTTTCCGGAATATGTACAAGGAAACTACCCAATCACGGGTATTCGAAAAAGATGAATAGCTTTTCTTATATCCGTTCAACAGGAAATTTCACCATTTTCATAGGTTGAGATTTTTCTTTATTATACAGCGATGTGTAAAAATCATGTAATCATATTTTATATACATATATTAGACAAAAAAAAGAAACGTTACATTGGTTTTTAACACAAAAAATTCACATACATTAATTTCGAATATATTCAAGATTAAAACTAGTGACCTGAATGATTTATCTATCAAATTTACTCATTTGTTAAAAAACCGGAAATGACGTAACGCCATTTTCTGATTTCAAACAAATAAGCGTTTTTTAAAAAATTACTTGTATAGAGTTGGAATCGAATTGTCATTGGGGTCATTAATTGTGTCGAACACTATTTTCAACAAAAGATTACATTAAAAAATTTTGTAAGACATAAGACTCCTCTCAGAGATACTGGCACGACAAATGATCGTCCCCGAAGTTGTCTGCCACGTGAAACGACGTTACCTCAAGACAGGCTGACCGCCTCGGTGGTCTCGTGGTAGCGTGCTCGCCCCGAGTGCGGAAGGTCGCGGGTTCGATCCCCGGCCGTGTCAAACGAAAGACATTAAAATTGGTATTTGCTGCTTCTCCGCCAAGCACGCGGCATCTAGGAGTAAGAGCAAAGACTGGTCGGCTCGGAGTCAGTATAATGTGTCCGAGTGAGGTGATATGTCTTCTTGCGGACAGTTACCTCGTGAGCTAGCACATTAAAAATCCGACTTAGCGTGTCGGTCTAGTACAAAGCAGGGATCATATTCATTATCATATCAACATGTTCTCGTCCTGATATGCACCTAAAAGGCCATCAATTTGTGTCCGTCGTCCGTCCACATTTCACCTTCTTCTCTGAAACCACCAGTCCCAATTGAACCAAGCAGGAATATTAATTGGATGGTTCTGTACAAAAGATATTTTTTGTGCCGATTGGATATTCAAAATGGCTACCAGAGGCAGATAAATCGTTCTGATTGGACATATCTTTAAAGCTCTTCTTGTCAAAAACTACCGAGCCAATTGAATTGGTTTGTTGCATGAATGATCCTTGGATGTACCTCTTCAAAAGTTGGTTTTTTTTTGTGTCGATTGGAAATTCAAGATGGTCGCCACAGCCGGGCTAAGTTTAACATTGGACCCTATGGGGAAATGTGTATAAAGGTCTCCTTTTCAGAAAGTACCAAGCCAATTGAAATGTTTTTTATGTATGAACAAGCATTGGATGAACCTCTACAAAATTTATGTTTTTTGTGCCATCGGAAATTCAAGAAGGCCGTCACAGCCGGACTAAGTCCAGTTGTGGCAGCTAGCTTGGATTCTGATCGTCACGAAAACTTTTGTAGCAGACATTTATCCAAGGATCTTCATGCAACAAAAACATTTTAATTGGTTAAGTATTTTATAACAAGAACACCTTTCTAGAAATTTCCCCATAGGGTCCAATGTAAAACTAATTCGGCTGTGGCGACTATCTTGAATTTCAGATCGCCATGAGAAAACATAACTATTTTGGAGGTTCATCCAATGCTTGTTCATACATAAACATATTTCAATTGGCTTGCTAGTTTCTGACGAGAAGACATTTATACAAATTTCCCCATATGGTCCAATGTTTAACTTAGTCCGGCTGTGGCGGCCACCTTGAATTCCGATTTTAACTTTTGTAGAGGTTCCTCCAATTCAATTGGCTCAGTAGTTTCTGACAAGAAGAGCTTTGAAGATGAGTCGGATCAGAATGAATTATCTGCCCCTGGTAGCCAAATTTTTTTAGAGAACCATTCAATTAACATTCCTGCCTAGTTTGGCCCAATTTGGACAGGTGGTTTCAGAGAAGATGAAAATGTGAAATGTGGAGAGACGACGGACGCAAAGTCATGACAAAAGCTCCCATGGCCTTTTAGGCCAGGTGAGCTAAAATTCTTTACATTTCTTATATAGAAGTGCTGGACACTGTAGAGCAATTCCTTACAGATCTTATCTAGAAACACTTTGTCAGTTGTTGTCACCTAAAATCAAGGTGAGCGATTCAGGCTCCATGAAGCCTCTTGTTCTATGCAACATCACACAATTGATCTTTATTTTGAATTCCATTTTATTGTTTCGTATGCTATATAATATTATGATATTGTGTTTTTTCATAAAATGATGAACAATTTAAAAAAATTACACGAAAGGTTAAGAATCGTTTCAGATTTTAATTTTTTACTGATATAACGCAGGTGTACCTGTATTGTTTAATCGACAGAATTGCATAAATGTATTATCAGCAACAGGGATAAAAGTCATAAAACTTTATTTTAACGAATGCTAAATAATCAATTTAATAAATTTATGGCCGAAAAAGTAAAAAAAAGAGTCTGGTGTCTGACCGGAAATGGAGACGAATGACGAAACATGGAAACATTCAATAGTAAAAAAACGTATCGACCTAGACATGTAAAATTCTCAGACAACACATTCATCCTCAATCAGTCAAATTCTTATTTGAACTGTGTCTATTACTGTTAACACAATAAATCGAGCCCTTAATTTCAGAAGTATAGATTGTCCAGGGGGGGGGGGGGGGGGGGTTACTTTCCCATTTTATGACGGTGGGTGCGTGAGTGTACTTGAAACCCCTACTCAAAATTATCCACGTTATATCAAGTTTGTGACCCGAAAATATCCAGGAAAGGTAATTTACATACCCCAAATTATCTAAAAATAATAAAACATCATGACGAGACATGTATATGCATTTAACGTTTATATAGTGAAACAGTTGTTGTGATATCAAAGAAATTTCTGGAAAAAAGATCCTGATCGGAATTCTCCAGAGTTTCAAAAAATCCCGACCCGAAATCTCCACCGCTTTTGTGAAATCTTGACCCGTATTTGTGGCACGTCTCGTATCTAAATATCATTGCGTAACCCCACCCTCCCCCCCGAGTATAGATTTCAAATGTTTCTTTGAAATGAAGGAAATATTTATTACACTACCTTTAGTGCCCCAATAGTCGTAATGACTGATTCTTGTTTCCACTGCTGAAATGTCCCAAATATTTAACGAAGGCTGATTTTCTAATTTTTGTGTGCATTTCATTGATTTATGCATCATATATATGACGTCACTACAAACAAATGTGACGCTGCAGATTATGTGCACGTTCTGTTTCCGAAGATTTGATCCATGTTCACATTCAAGACATAACTAACTGTTATTTTGAACGTACCGAATAATATATAATGAATTCTGGAGTTTTTCATTGAGAAATCAGTTGCCGATGTATGTTAGATACATCGTTACAGATTTTAACAGACATTATTCAGCCTTTTTAACTCACCTTTTATAGTCAGGAAAGAGGTTCCTAGAATAATGCCTTGAACGGAATATATCATATTTCCAGTGGTTACTCAAGTACACGCGGAAAAATGTTTTGTTTATGTAGATCCAGCTAACTTGGATTGAAATAAAACACAATTATTCTGCAACTAATATCTAAGTGGAAACTCGTTACCTAGCATTTAAATTCATACAATTTTAATTCGAAACAGTATACATTTGTACTTGTGCATTGTGTATTTTTGATTGACAATTGTTATTTTGTTAAAACTAATTAACTGTATGTTATTTTGCATCGATTTCATTATTAATTTCACTGAAATTATATGTACAGTGTTTCTTGGAAAAATATTGGACTTTTCGAGATCACGAATAACGACACACGAAACATATTGGAACAGAAAACAAGACTCATTCTCACTTGCTCTCTATATGTACATGCATGTATATACATCTTTGTAAGAATGAAGGGACGATTCTTTTACATTGTACTTTAAACTGGTAAACCATTTTATCTTAAACGGTTCTGGTCTGGTTTATTCTTGCTTAGTTTAAGTTTGTTATTTTGGATTTCTATATTTTCAAAGAAAATCGAGACTTTAGATAAATGAAAAAAAATAACATGCACGTCATAACATTTTGAGAAGGGCGTTTGAAATTTGCTTTCATCTCTCTTTTTTCAGGTATTCCAAAATCACTATTTGGCCAAACATCAGTCTGCACTTTGAGCTGAGGTCTCGAGAGTGGCATACCACATTACCTCGGGATGATGTATACAGATTATTACAACTGATTTCAATAAACCGAAGGATGAAATCAGGACTGATATGGTAAATGGGGGTCATAACCTGTGACAAACAAATTTTACTTCTTTTCTCTTCAAAATCATTATTAATCTGTCCCGAGCAGTATTGGAACTGATACTGGAAAGAATCAATAATTTGTTGCTACAGAAATGGCCTTCCAAATTTACATAAGCTACATCATTGAAAACGTGACAGTTTTGTGTGTGAGTGTAATTGCGTTCCTTGAGTTAAAACGTAAGTGACGTCAAAAGTAAAGAACAACAGAAAGAAGACCAGTACGGGTTGCCAAAAGAATGAACGGTCTTGTGGTTATCAAGGACTTCCTGCATAATGAGAGTGTGGTCGGTGTATAAGTTGTGTTACCCGCAGTTTTATCTATTCCCAACTCGTTTCTAAGACTTTCAAAATAATAGTTCTTGCAGACAAAAACGATGTTATTGGGGGCTTTGTCCGCTGAGACAATTACATATTGTTCATGGAGGCGAGGCAAGTTTTCAACAACCTTATGATCTAATGATGGATGTAGCCGACGTGCTGATAGACCCTTAGAGGTTTTTAATTCGGACCTCTGAAAGTGCATCAGTAATTTGAAATTATTTTAGATTTTACGGTTTTGTGGTGAAGGATATTGCTGAGATTTATGATTATTAAAAGTGTTAACCTTAAGGATCTTCATTATGTATGCCAGCTGGTTTGAATAATATATGAGAAGCAATATCCGATAACACAGCACAGAGTTTGTATTCAGCTGAATTGAAATTCTTGATTTTCTGCTTCATTGCTTTGTTTGTTGAGTGAGCTAAGCTCACACAAAGGAAGAGATATAGTGATGGAGTCATAAAGGTTTTTGTATATACGGCAATAAATCATTTAAAAAGATATCTTGGTTAATAGGGGAAGTGTATTGATGAAAATGAATGCGTCTACGGCGTGGAGTTTTATCATTGCAAACATGTATGGCATAACGGTTCCCAATTACTTTATCATAAATTATTATATTTGTTTGCGAAGGGGTGTGCTGAGGTTTGTGTTATTAGTAGGATGATATATCTTTTCTAATATACATACTTTTATTGATAAGATGGAGTGATCAGGAAGGTTAAAATGTTGAAAAACAACCGGATTACTGTTGTTAATACCATCTGTGTCCGTTCATTCTGATAACATCAAGAATTTCAATTCAGTCGAATACAAACTGTCTTGAAGTGCGTTACTCTCTCAATGAGTAGGTAGTTATTGAGATATTTTTTTTACAAATTGTGCAACTCAGTAAAAAAGAAATTAGAGGCTCCTAGTAGCCTGTATCACAGAATAAAGTATTTGACTATAATCAGTTCATTTGGCTTTACGATTTCAGAGGAGAAGTTTTAAATTTCGACCAATCAGAACATGTAAATGGTCATGGCGGCCATTTTGTGCCACGGACCAGGATTATTTATGCAAGCTTTGTAAAGGACCTTCCATAGATGCTCCATACCAAAAATCAGTTCATTTGGCTTTACGGTTTCAAAGTGTTTTAAATTTGGACCAATCAGAACATGTAAATGCTAATGGCGGCCATTTTGTTTCACGGATCGGAATGATTTAAGCAAACGTTGTAAAGGACCTTCCATAGATGCTCCATACCAAAAATCAGTTCATTTGGCTTTACGGTTTCAGAGGATAAGTTTTTAATTTGGACCAATCAGAACATGTAAATGCTAATGGCGGCAATTTTGTTTCACGGACCAGGATTATTTATGCAAACTTTGTAAAGGAACTTCCATAGATGCTCCATACCAAAAATCAGTTCATTTGGCTTTACGGTTTCAGAGTTATTTAAATTTGGACCAATCAGAACATGCAAATGCTAATTGCGGCCATTTTGTTTCAAGGACCGGAATGATTTACGCAAACGTTGTAAAGGACCTTCCATAGATGCTCTATACCAAAAAAAAGTTCATTTGGCTTTACGGTTTTAGAGGATAAGTTATAAATTTGGACCAATCAGAACATGTAAATGCTAATGTCGGCCATTTTGTTTCACGGACTGGGATGATTTATGCAAACTTTGTAAACGGCCTGCCAAAGAAGCTTCAGACCATGTTTCAGTTCAATAGATCCAGGGGTTTCAGAGGATAAGATGA
The DNA here is from genome assembly GCA_028015205.1 of Mytilisepta virgata. NCBI lineage: Eukaryota > Metazoa > Mollusca > Bivalvia > Mytilida > Mytilidae > Mytilisepta > Mytilisepta virgata. Next base: position 62,530,380 of record CM051518.1, on the reverse strand, counting down.
AAATGTAAAAGTTTACAGACGGACGATGGACGCCAAGTGATGACAAAAGCTCACCTGGGTACGCTCGGATTACGGGCTCTCGTTACAAGATAAGCACCGAAGGACTCAAAACGAAAAGCCAAAACAACAGCCGAAAATTGTTATCTACTATTTGGCAATTTTTCACATGTCGCACACGAACTCGATTATGCCTTGACTGATTTTCTTCAAAGTATAAGAAAGTATTACAAATGATGGTCTGAGGGTCTGTATACTTTTTGACAATTTTAATTTTTGTCGTTCCAGAATTATGGGACTTAGATTGTCCAAATATAAGCTATTTTTTATATAAGTATAACAATTCCTCCTTACACAAAGATGATATTTACTTTTTGTTACAGTGTTATAATTTAGATATGTTAAGCCGTTAAAAAAGTAACATGACACTTAATTTGCTAAAAAAATCTATATTTTCCAACGGGCGTATCATGCGCATAAGGCGTAGCAGTTTATTTTAAAGTTGTTGAAATGACTGTATCTTGGAACTAATTTGAAAATTAAAATGTCAGCAAATAATGATATTTATTCTCCTCTCGAACAACTGAATGTACATTGTATTGACTAAACTTTAGTTTAAAAATTGTGTCTGCAAGCAAGGCAACAGTTATATTTTACTACATATCAGTCGCATGTGAACTACAACTGGTTTTTCTGGAATATATAAAAAAACGTCTTAATCTCACTGTTACATATAAGCTCACTCGGCCAAAGATTATGGTCTTCGTTTGGCGTCCGTCATCCGTCCATTAGCTTTATGCATTTTGATCTTCTTGAGAACCTCTGAACAGAACTTAACGAAACTTGACAGAAATGTTTGTATCGTTACTTTGGTACTGACTTTTCAAGAAACATGACTGTCATGGCCTATTCTAATTTTTAATTGGTAGAACTTTTGGACCCTATGGAAATATGAATAAATAAGTTATGTAATATTGGTGCCATTCTAACGAATATGTTGGACCCTATGGAAAAATGAATAAGTTTTTTAACTTTGGTGCCATTCTAACTAATCTGTTGGACCATTCTACCAATAAACACGGGTCTTCAGATTGGTTACATTTCTAAGGTCTTCTCTAAAGCTTCTCTATGTATTGATTTGAATAGTCATTGCAAGGTAGTTCCAAAGTGGTGTTACTTTAGTGCCGATCGGAAATCTTAGATGATCATGATGGTTCCCAGTTTTGGACTTTGTTAACATTAGACCCAATGGGAAATTGTTATTATGATGCCAATTGGAAATCAAATGTAGCAACCAGCATCTGACATTGAGTCTTATGGGAAATGCATTTAAAATTCGTCCGGAGAACAATAGAGTAGTAGCAGATTTTGTAAAAGTGATCATAAAGCATAATTTGTCCAGCTCGAGTTTTGTTTTGCTAGGAGACCTGACTGTCAGGTATAATAATGGGATTTTCTGATAAGTTAAATTTTCTAGATCATCTTCTCTGACTAGACTAGTTCCATCGTGTTTAAACTTGTCATGAATGATCATTGCAAGATAGTGTCCAAGAAATGGTAATTTTTTACTCATAAAATTTCCAAGATGACCGAGACTGCAACTAGAAAAGAGAATGGAAACGGGGAATGTGTCACAGCGACAACAACTCGACAAAAGAGCAGAAAACAGCCCAAGGCCACCAATGGGTCTTCAATTATTACTTATATATTAGACTTACTTAATATTGACCATAGATGTTACTCATGTATAATTCTGTCTATTGACTTTTTACTTTAATGGCTAATAAATTCCAAGAGAGCGATAACAGTTAGTCATCAAAAGAAACATGATAAAACAAATAAAATTTTTAATTAGAACAATAATTCAAACTGAGCAAAATTATCATCGACCGAGGAAAAAATTGGAACTTGTAAATTATTTTTTAACCCCGCTGTAGATTTATTTTTTTAATTTGCTCTTAAACAGGAAGTATTCTGAGCTTTAAATTTTGATAAATCAATATTTTTGTCGCTAATGTCGGTGTTTTGTGTGGAATCTTTAAATAAATAATAAAAAAAAATCACGGATTATTATTACATTGAAGGATGTTTTCTATTTCCTTTAAATTAAGCTATAAGGAATACCTTTTAGGTACACCCCTTCAATACATCACCAATCAATTGATGCCTTTAATAGAAAAAGAAACGGCACGTTAAATACGGGTATGTTACAAAGTCCTACAAAATAAGTCGCAACATATTAAGTTTCCAGAATTAAAAAAAAAATAATGTGTGTATGTTTTTAACGATGAAAATGTTTAGATAAAAAACAACATCAAAAAAGAAACAAAAAACAAATACAAAAAGAACCAAAAAAAAAAAAAAAAACAGAACACAAAAAACAAAAACAAAACAAATATGAGAAATATATAAAAATATTTTAAACAAATTTAATTGGTGTCAGTTTATCGTCCATGTGAATGATAAATATCATGTCGAGTCTATGAATAATTTCCCATCTTTGAAATAAATCTACTAGAATTGACAATAACAAAAAAAAGCTTTTTATAGTAATAGCACATGCCTGCCAATAAAATCTATCTACTATGCTCATGAAACCTTTTATACTTTTTGTTGGTATCATAGATCATCTATTAATACATTGTACCTCTTATTAGGTGCATCTAAAGGTAGACGCCATGAACAAGAATATTTTTAATACAAATTATCATTTGTTCAATGTCTAGTATTTCAATACTAGTGATAAATTTACTGTAATAAAAATTTTAATTTCCAAAACACTGAGAATATATCCATCGTGCATAGTGTTGTCTTTAGATGGTTTTGGTTTCTTTAGCCTTTTTATACATTTTGGTATTTGAATCTTATTATTATTTCTTCTTTTCTGATTTTGGTTTCTTATCGATTTAATTGGCGAAATTGGCTATATCGTGGTTGCCATTTTTCATTGGCAAAGAAGGGTGGACTATCCGGAGAGAACTAACGATCTTCTACATGAAATTTGGCAACCCTTCAATTAAATCCAGAGTCCAGCACACTGGATCACTAGGTGACAGGAAATTGGGCAACCGTTTTCAAATAAGATCAAAGACTTTCCCACTGATGATCATTAGTAGTTACGAAGAAATACATCTCCCCCAGTTTTTTCTACTTTGTACTTGCGTCCCCGATTTTATGTCTACTTTGTATAGGGTTCCCGGTTTTTATCTAATCTTCAGTGTTTGTTATGATCGCGCTGTTATTTGTGGTGTCGTGAAAATGTTTGCTTTACTGATATATAAAATTTATAAAACAAAATCAAAGGGATAGCTGATTGCACAGGCGTACAATGAACAACCATATATTCTTTAAGCAAAATGTAGTTTAGAATTTGAAGACATTTGTATGTGTCAATATAAAGAGATTCTTTAAATGTACATTGTGTCCATTCAAAAATAAATATTTAAGTAGTTTAAGCTGCACATTAGAATCCGTAACACATTTTATTCAGAGAGAGTTTAATTGAAATTCCTTTATGGAAAATATCATTTTAATATTAGTATAATATCTATATTTAATGATTTAATTAGCAGTTTTGTTATAATATGTTGACTAATGGTTCCTGTGAAAGGATGTAGGATTGTTGTGTTTAAAAATGAAAGTGAGTGTAACATGTTTGATGTACAATTAATCAATGCAAAACAGCAAAATACACGATAAATATTAATGGACAATTCCTTCAGGGAAATCATCACTCGATATATCAGAATATTTTTTTTTATATTTAGCTATTTAATTAGCAGTTGTGTTGGTTTGTTGATTATAACAATGAGAAATATTTTAATTAGATATAATTGTTAAAATGGAATATTTATAAGCCTACTAAGACAGAATACTTCTGGGGCCGTGTGCATAAAACTAAAAGTTAATATTTTGCTCATCGTCGGAAATCCACGGCCGAGCAAAGCGTAAGCGCGACCGACCGTGGGTTTCCGACGATGGATTTTACCAAGAAATTACTTAAGTTAAATAAAATCCGCCCACATTGCCTAAGTAGTATGCATATAACAACTGAAGAATTTGCTTAGCAAAATCTAAGTTTATTGAAACCCCGCCCACTCCACTTAAGTCATAGGCATAAAACAACTTAAGTTAAGAAATTGCTTAATATTTTACTAAAGTCTAAGACACTTGTGGAGGTGTCTTAAGTCTTTAAAAACCGATTTAATCATTTATCTGTGCGACTTAATGAATTGCAAAAACTTAGATATTTACAGTACAAGCAAGGTATATGAATTTTGTAATATTTTGAAAAACTATCCTTTTAACCACCTATTATCTTGGCATGTCGCATACGTAAAAATAAATCTTATTTCGCTTATTCATATACTACATATATGTACATGTATTTAAATTTGGTTAAAATCTACTCGCTCAATATTTTTTATATATTTACACAAGCACTGTCTAATTATAGACTGCTTACTATTATGACACGCACGAAATTAATGCTTTAAATGAATGATAATTGTTGATCATCGGTTACTTCCTTTAAGGCTAAAGAAAGAAAGGAACGGATTTTTAGAGATTGCACAAATCCCATAGATGTCTATCACGATTCTGAGGTAAAGAGACTAACAAAAAAAAATACAACATAGAGAAAAATCGCGTCCACACACAATATAAAAATAACTGCAACGAGCAATAACTGTAACAGTGAACTGTTACGATGTCTCCCAAACGAATTCGAAGTAACTGATATCGCGAATGCCTTACATTGTATTCAATAAACTATTTGTTTTTCAGAGACTGAGATAGGGAAATTGCTCCTATAAAGTTTATGAATACTTAATGGAGAGGTTACTTGAAAATCGTGATATGGGTATTTTTGTGACCCAAGTTTTAGAGTCATACAATGTCACACTTGATCACTTTTCGCTTGTCGACATGCTTCGTTGACAGAGATATATCCCAATATTTCAGAATCGTTTACGATAATTTATTTTATTGTATGGTGTAATAAAATGCATTCGGTTTCATTAAATGAAAATAAAAAAAAGAAAGGCTTCTTACCTGCCGTGATAAGTCCTGCTAACATCAAGTCAGTGTAATTTGAATCATATTTATATAAAATGGTACAACACATGTATGATTGCAACACAAGATTTTTTTTTAAATCTATGACCAAGCAAATGAAATAATATCTATTATTATATATTTTCTGATACATTAATGTCTTCATTGTATCAATATTATATTAAATCTACAATATGATGTAACTTTTGTTGGGTTTTTCGGGAAGAATCTTTTTTTTTGAATTCATCAAATCCGATGAAGACTAAAAAAATTTCAAAAATTAGCGCGTCACCTTATATATCAAATACGATAACAGTTATAGACAAAAACCGTTCGAGAGTGATTTCTTTTTCTTTTCTGGCATTTAGGAACATAATAAACAAACCCCATAAAAATCAGACAAAAATTTAAAAAGTTAGACCAATACAGTTTAGCACAAAATATTATTGGATAATTTTTTATGATATATAACAATTTTTTATCTTGGTCACTGCATCAAGGAATTCGGGACCGAATTACCGATTTCAAAAAATCATTAATCTCCTTTTAGATACGCGATGGGTCAGATAGTATCATGTACGACAAATCAGCTCGCTTGTCGAAACTCACAATGTCACTGTACACGTTAGTTTACGTCACTGGCGTCGTATGATTTTTTTATATGTGTGGTTAATCGACATTGTGTCTAGATCTGTTTGAGTGTTTCGTCCAATCATGTATGACTCCATCGTTAAATATATCATACTGTAAAAATTATTTTTCTAAAACATTTAGCAACCGATTTTTTTTTTATGCAGCCATTACCTCCTGAAAGAAGAGGACGAGACTTTGCAGTTACTTGATCATTTTTGATCTTTTGATTAGCGTTAATTATTTTAAAGCATCAAATTGCCCCAGACGGCGGGTCACATCTTTGCGATGATTCAATAAAACGTGAAATTCAAAGAGTTGGCTGCTTTAGCTCCTTGATATAGTTTCATCAATTGTTTTATTGAAAACAAAACTGATACAACTATAAATTAATTAATTGCAACTTGAACTGTCGTTTTTCATAAAAAAGAATATTCATCCTTATCGTCTAATCGCTTTACGTAAACAGAAAAACGTCAGGATAATGGCAAGCTTCCAGATAATTCTGCTTCCGGAATCGGTCTCCAGTCAAAATCTTTCTTTTAATATGTTGTTTAACCATCAATATTTACCAATGTTATGAAAAGCTTGTTATCCTTAACGAGTCGTATAACATTTATCGCTGTGTTAAGTGTTGTTGAAACAAACTTTGAGTTAGATAGGATTAAAAATGTCGTGAAATATACTTACATGTTTGGGTAAGATTAAAACCTAATGCAATGTTAAATATGACTGCCTTCGCGCTTATGAATGTACCACCACAGAATAGATAGGCATTCTAGGAGTAAACATGAACTCTCATTAGACTTTTCATTTGACAGCAAAGGCATTGGCATCGGTTTTGCCGGGATAGTATTTTGTTTTTGTCAGATTTGCTGCGGGAAGATTTAGAGCGGGATGCAAAGAGAAAACACGTACGTGTGGTGTACATGTAGAACAACAAGTCATGATAACGGTGAGATTCCTGGCTAGTGGAAGTTTTCTCCAGGTTATAGGAGACACTTTATTTCTACAGCGATTCATTATGTGTCATGCATTTTGGCTCTTACATATATATATTTTGAATATAGAAAATGTTTAATTTTATTTAAGCTTCAGATGGTAACTAATATTTTCAGTATTATTCTGAATTTTTTGTAAAATATTAAAAAAATAAATTTTAAATACAAGGGTGTTTAAGATCCACGTAGAAGATATATTTAAATTCTTACAACAGGCATTCGTAAAGGTACAGTTTCTCGGATTGTATCTATGACCACTGAAACTCTTTGTTGGAAAAGAGAAGCGTTCATACATTGTCCAAATACATAAGGTAAACGGAATTCAACAAAGGCCCAATTCTTCAGAATCGGTGCTGTGGATGGGACTCGCATACGAATTCAAGCTCCAAGTGTACATGTAGATGAAACATTCTTTATGAACAGGAAAGGCTTCCACAGTATCAATGTTCAAGCTATTTGTGATAGAGAAGGTAAACTACTGCTAAATATTTTGCAAACTTGCCTTTTCACCAACTTTCATTTCTTGTAACCTTGAAATTTCATCCTTTACAACATTTTACAATCATGTTTATAATAGCAATAGCGTTACAGCTATTCACGAATTGCTGGAGCACCTGTCGGTGCGTACTGAATGAATTTCCTAACTTCTCAACAACTAAAACTGTGAACATTTTTTAAAATTTATTTAAAGTTTTGTTAAAGCATTTTTAATTTCTGTATAGCTGTATTTAAAGAAAGACAACTCAAAAATCTTTTCCATAAAGATACATAGTAGAAAAATATAAATATAATTAAAAAAATTCAAACTTCAAATATAATAGAATTTTTAAAGCTATACGAAATGTAAAACTGTTTGAATGTTATAAGGGACTCATTCAAAAAGCGCCAAAGAAACAAACTAGTTCTGAAAGAGAAATGTACTTATAAAAGACCATATATTTGCAGGTCTTATATAGTATCACAAATAATTATTTGGATAATTAAATAACAGTTATTTACACATGGTATATAAACCGTAGTATATATATTCATAATTAGGTCAATGTCAACGCTTATTTATACCTACTACTTTTTATAGCAATGGAATTTCTTTACTCGGGGAATCCTTTCTGTCAAGCACTATTGTTGCAGACGACAAGTAAATAAATATTGATGAATCACAAATAAAAGAATATAATATGCCGATTTAAGAAGTAATAATTTAGGACCATAGTCATATATGATGAAATCACTTACCATTGTTTTCTAGACTTGCCTCAAGTACACCATCAATTGCCTGGAAAGAGGCAGCGTCTTTTAAGATTTTTATTTTTCTAAAATTGGGACCCACAGGGGTCGAATTTCGAAAATTGTCAATTTTAGCTCTTGTGACATAAACTCCTGTTTGAGTTTTTAATTGATGCATCTTTTCTATACAGTATTGTCATGCACTATATGTAGATTGTAGATGCGCTGTAAGGTTTTAGAATTTCTGAAATTGGGGCACACTTGGGTCGAATTTCGTAAATTGTGAATTTTATCTTATGACGCAAACTCTTCTTTCATTTTTAGCTTACCTGACAAAAGGCCATTTGAGCTTTTGCCATCACTTGGCGTCCGTCGTCCGTCCGTTAACCTTTCACATTTTAATCTTCTCCTCTGAAACCACTGGGCCAAATAGAATTAAATTTGGCAGGAAGCATCTATGTAAGGTCCTTTATTAAAATTGCTCATTTAGTCCCGATCGGACAAGAAACATGGCCGCCATGGTTAATTGTTGTTTCTGATTGGCCGAGTTTTCAAACATCTCTGAAACTGCTGGGCAAAATGGAACAAAACTACAGGAAGCATGTATGGGAGGTCCTTTATAACTTTTCCTCATTTCGTCCCGATCGGGCTACAAATATGGCCGCAATGTGCAGTTTCTGATTGGTCGATATTAAAACATCTTCCCCTCTGAAGTCGCTTGGCCAAATGGAACAAAACTTGACAGAAAGCATCTAATTGGGAGGTTCTATACAAAGTTTCCTCATTTCGTCCTTATCAGGCAACAAACATGGCAGTCATGGGCAGTTCTTGTATTTCATCTGTTCAATTTTCTTCTTTGAAAGCGCTTGGCCAAAGGGAACGAGACTTGACAGGAAGCATCTGTTGGAGGTTTTTTTTTTTTTACAAAATTTCCTCATTTTGTCCAGATCAGGCGCCAAACATGGCTGCCATGGGCAATTCTTGTTTCTCATTGGTTGATTGAAAAAAAAAAAATGATTTTCTCTAAAACTGCATGGCCAAATAGAGCCTAACTTGACACAAAGTGTCTATGACATATAACAAAAATCTACAGAACTGCAGAATTACTTGAAACCAAACATGGTCTGAATGTTCCACTTAAGGGGCTCACCAAGTGTTTTACTCTGGTGCCGATCCCTAATTTAAAATGGCCTTCAGCAGAGGACTTAGGTTAACATAAGACCGTATGGGAAATACATGCAAAAATCTTCTGGAGAACTGCCAAATTTTAGAATATGCTGACCTGTAAATAGAAGGACCTCGATGAAGAAAAGAAGAAAAAATTGATTCCTACAATGCTTACCAGACTCCATAATGATAGGGAGAAGTGACTTCTCTTTTTTAGGTACATCAATAAAAATGGCTTTCGTGCCAGGTGAACGATACAGGCTCAGCCCTCTGAGCCTCTAGTTCAATTTATGCAGTCTCTTTCTTTACAGTGTTGTCATCCAGGTTGCAGATGTACAATAAGGTTTTATATTTCTGATTTTTTAGGCCACAGTGATTAATTTAAACTTATGTCCTAAACATTTTCCATTTTTGTGATGTTACTTCTTCATAGAATAACATGTTGAGAAATATCTGTAAAGGTGCAATAAGGTTGATGATTTTTTACTTTTATTAAGTATCCCAACTAAATGTGGGGACGCGAGGTTCACGGTACATTCCGGCGGTAGCTTTCTAGTTAAATTCTGCCAAAGACATCACATTAAATAAAATACTGGTAAAGATATCAAACAAGTACTCCCATAAACAGCTGATATTGACCATCCATGAATACTGCCATGGTAATTATCATATGTCCAAAGTGGAAAAACGCAGCAGACACGTGAAAGTAGAGGTGTCCGATATTAGCAACAAACAGATGTTTCAGCGGATGTAAAAAACTTAATAACGACACATAAAACAGTAGGTCTGCAATATAATAGTAACAGGAACCTGAGAGCACCTGTCGAAAATTTAACAGCAACAAACACATTAACGACAGAAGACACATGCACTTATTTTCATTGAAGTGACTTTATTGTATTATTAAAATTTTATTCCTACCGTCCTTGTTTTGGCGTTTTTGTAATCGTGTGATTTATATTTGATTCAATATGAAATTTAAATAAAGACCAACATTTTTCGCATTACATCATCCAATATTATCGAAATAAAGTCACGACAAATACCAGTAGTGGACCGTCTAAATATCTATCTGATCTCAAATTCGGATATGATATAGGAGAATATTATACATTTATTAGTAAAACTTGATGTAGATTTACTTCAGGCGGTTTTCAGTTATTATCCCCGCGCTTCAGCGAAGTGCGAGGATATTGTTTTGCTATTCGACGTACGTACTACGTACGTTAGTAATGTCCAGGATAATCTCAGTAACCACTGGATGTAGAAAGATGAAACTTTGGTCAATTATTGCACTGTGTTGGGACTGTTAAAAACGCCTCTGGGGGCCGTGCTACGAAAGTGAGCCTAAGGGTACATTATTCCTATGTCACGCAACTTCTCTCGGATTATTGGAATACGGAAATAAAAGTTGGCTCCGTACTTGCCATGTCAATGAAGATTGTGCTCAAAGGTTTTGGAATTTGAATAGCACCCCTGTGGCCGGGTTACAGAGGGAGCCTAAAGGTACATTATTCCTTTGTCACGCAACTCCTCTTTGCTTATTTGGAATACGGAACTGAAAGTTGGCTCAGTAACTGCCCTGTCAATGTAGATTGTGCCAAAGTTTTTGGAAATGGAATAGCGCCCCTGGTGGCCGGGCTACAAATGGAACCGAAGGGTACAGTATTCCTTTGTCAAGCAACTCCTCTCGGGTTATTTGGAATATGGAATAACAGTTGGCTCAGTATTTGCCATAGGTTTCTGAATTTGAATAGTGCCCCGGGGGGACGGGCTACACAGGCAGCCTAAGGGTACATTATTCCTTTGTATCGCAACACCTCTCAGGTTATTTTGAATACGGAACTGTAAGTTGGTTCAGTAATTGCCCTGCAATAGATTGTGCCAAAGGTATTATAATTTGAATAGCGCCCCTTGGAGCCGAGCTAAACGGTGGCCTTAGGGTACATTATTCCTTTGTCGCGCAATTCCTCTCACATAATTTGGAATATGGAATTTAAAGCTGTCTCAGTAATTACCCTGCTAATCGAAATTGTGCCCAATATTTTGTAATTTGAAAGCACCCCTTTGGAGCAGGGCTACACAGGTAGCCTTAGGATAAATTGTTCCCTTGTCATGAAACTCCGTAATTGTACCACTCATGTAGATTGTGCTAAAGGTTTCGTAATTGTTTTAAGATGCCTTCCCAACTTTGGTAAATTTCCTAGAAGTCTCAAAGACCATTATTTTTTTAATTTTTGACAAGAAATCATGTATTTTATGGATCACGTCAGCAGTCACACATGTTGGGATCATCATGTCAAAAATATGCGATTCCAACTTTCCTGAAAGTGTCTAAGACTATTATTTTTTGAATTTTACTTAGCAATTATAGATTTTTTTTTATCATATTAGCTTTAAGACTTATCAGGATTATTTGGATTTCAAAATTATCCGATTCCAATTTTCGTAAATTTCCTGAAAGACTCAAAGACTACTTTATTTGTGATTTCTACTTATTTTTTAAATGATACTTAGCAAATATATATTTTTTTGGATCATATTAGCTTGAAGGCTACCAATGGGTCTTAGCCAAAAACTAGTTTATTTGTGATTTCTACTTAGCAACCATATATATTTGGAATCACGTTAGCGACAACACTAGTTTGGATTGTATGTGATTCCAATTTCAGTGAATTTCCTGAAAATGTCTAAGACTATTATTTTTTAAATGTTAATTAGCAACTATATATTTTTTTTGGATCATATTAGCTTGAAGGCTTATCAGGATCATTTGGATTTCAAAAATATGTGATTCCAGTTTTGGTAAATTTCCTGAAAGACTCAAATAGAATAAAGAATGGAAACGGGGAGGGGGGGGGGTGTCAAAGAGACAAAAACCCTACCAAAGAGTCAAGGCTACCAATGGCTCTTACCCAAAGACTAGTTTATTTGGGAATTCTACTTAGCAACCATGTATATTTGGAATCACTATACCTACTACACTAGTTTGGACTTTATGGATTTCAAAAATATGCGACTCCAATTTCGGTAAACTTCCTGAAAGTATCTAAGACTATTTTTTTTTAATTTTACTTAGCAACTAGATTTTTTTGGGTCATATATTAGCTTTAAGACTAATCTAGATCAGTTGAATTTCAAAATATGTAATTCCAATTTTCTGAAAGACTACTTATTTGTGATTTCTACGTAACAACCATATGTATTTGGAAATAATATGGCGAAGTTTTTCAGTTGTTCATCAAAGATCTGCATCTTTTCAGGTTCTTAAAAGAGTTGAAAAAATGAATGCCGTATATGGAGCATAACATCTGACACAAATACATTTCAGTTTCTTTTGTTCAGCTATGTCAACATTGGAACAAATAAGTACGTTGTATATATATAAATATAAATATTAATAACTTTATAAATGTTTTGTATCACATAATCCGTTTTCAAGAAATCGATCTCAGTGTTTCTGATTATGCTTGTTATGTCTCTTCTACGAATTAAACATTTTGAAGTCGGTTTTAAACAGTTTTACATATTCAAAGAAAGTATCAGATTCACTTGCCAGCTTACATTTACACATGTAAATACAGGTGGTTATTACATCCGATCGATACAATGGTTTTTTTCAATAAATTTCTACAAATCATTTAAAATTTTCTTGGTATTATATAAATACATCTAATATCGGAAGTAATGTTATAGAAAATTCAGCGAAGAGTACTGCATGAAATATCAGTTTCCATTTTGGTTCTAATACATTTGTTGCAAACCAAAAACCAAGCTTGTGTGCAATTCTATAGGCCAAGGTGAACGAAAATACAGTACCCAAACATTAAAATGGCAAATAGTACTTACAATCTGTTTAGAAAATCTTAATCAAATAATTATGACATTAAAACCTGTACAGTGTTATTCCTGTATTGGACGCTGGCCCGAAAATCCGTATTTTTAATTTAATCATGTCAGATTATGTCATCACTTTGCGTCCGTTTCCATGTTTTCACATTTTGATCTTCTCTGAAACAACATGGCGGATTGTAAACAACTTGGCAGGAATGATGTATGGAAGGACCTCTACAAACGATATAATATTAGTTCCGGTTGGATCTTTTATTTTTATTGGCCAATTTTCAAAAATATCCTCTGAAACTACAATTTTAAATGTTTTGAAACTTTGCAGGATTGATGACAACAACACCCTCTGCAAACGACCCACTTTTGGCTGAGATTCGTTTGCTCAACCGATGACTGCGGCTGTTCAAAGTTTCCATTGAAAACATATAGGAAAAGACTTTTGTCAATTGCCAATGAACTATTGGGCAGATTGTAACCAAGGTTGGCAGGACTGGTGTATGGAAGGACCTTTTTCAATAACCGGATTCCGATTGGTTCCGGATTGATGAACAACATAGCCGGCAGAGGCCATCTTTGATCTTATTGGCCAATTTTCAAAAATCTTCTCCGAAAATGCATCATGAAATGTTTTGAAACTTTGCAGGGTTGATGATGACAATACCCTCTAGAAACAGTACACTTTTGATTGATCAACCGATGGCTGCGGATGTTTCCATTGAATCCATATAGAAAAACTTTTTTGTCATTTGCTCAGGAACTAATAGAAGGACAGATGCAAAGGATCAATCTTTGTTAGGTCAAAGGTCAAATATCAAGGTTACTTTGGCATTTCGTGTTTCTTTATAATCCGTGTGGATACTAAAGAGCTTGCATTTAATAATGGCCAAATAAAAGCCAGGTGAGCCTCTAGTATTTATATCGGCCCGGTTACGTTAGTAAATGCATCGAACATGCCAGTTATAAGTATTTGTAGTGATTAAACAAATATTTAATGGTTAATACATGCATTATATTATTTCATAATAATTATTATCACGGTATTTTATATAATTTCATATTTTTGGAAATAGATACTAAATGAACAAACTATCGACAAAAAACACGATAAGGAATTATGAAGTGTTGTTTTCAAAATCTTGATAATACGAAGTTTTTTTTTATTAGACAAATATGATTACACATGTAGCTTTAGCAACATTAATATCAGTCACAGAAGTATATCTTATATCAGTGTTAATGAACTTTTTCTGATGAAACCCATCTTAATTTACATGTAGTCTAGATCTTTTATTTTTTGCGTTAGTTTTATCTTAGTATGTTTAATTTTGGAATATTCACAATGGGCGGCAATTAAACCAAAATATAACCACACCTAAATGTCCAAATTTGCGTCAACTGTCCCTTAAAAGTATAACATCTTGAAAGATTAAATTCGAGCGACTTGTTCAATATAGCAAAGAGAAAAGTAGTTGCATATCAACGTTGTTAATATACCTCTGACCACGAAGTTCATTTGACAGTAAAAGAAGTAACTTCACATGCAACATAAGTATAACAAAAACAACAGCACAATGCCAGCGATACTGGTACATGCATGTTACTTGTTGGAGAATGAACATTTCATAATAGGGATGACAATATTATTATTGTTTATCATTTCAGTCCATCCCTACATATAAGAATTTGATATGTATGGTGGAAAAAACGTTTGACAAATTAATCTAAGATCCAAATTTTAAAGATGTCACATGAATACACTTGAGGTAAAAAAAACTGATGTTCACTATATGTATGACTATCAAATCAACATGCACACAAACACAACTGTGTCTCTCAATGTTCGTATCATAATAAATTTGTATATAAAATATCCAGTTAATATTAAATTGTACTTATAAATTGTACAGGCGTAGGATATATTTTACACAATATAAAGAGGTTTTTTTGTTTTAAAGGGGAAGAAAAAAAAATATAAACACTGACTTAATGTCCTGTTGTTCCTACACAGAGTATGATATATTTTAACTCAAATGCAACGGGAGAAAAATTGTGAAATATAAATTCACTGCTCGTGGCACATATAACAGATTTAAATAGACAATATTCAAAATTTGTAACTCACCTTTTATAGTCAGGAAATAGGTTCCTAAAATAATGATTTGAACGGCATATACCATATTCAAAGTGGTTACTCAAGTACGCTCAAAAACACGTTTTGTTTATATAGATCCAGCTAGTTTGAAATCAATCCAAAAACTTCTGTAACTAGTATTTAAGTGGAAACTCTTTATCTTGCGTTTAAATACATATAATTTTAATTCGAAACAGTATACTTTATTATTAATTATGCATTTCTGATTGACAGCTGTAATAACATTTCGCCCAGTTGACAGATGTTGTCTTGCATCGATTTCATTATTAATTTCCCAGATAAATCATATGTTTACAGGTACAATGTCTCTTGGAAAAGTATTGATCTTATTGCACTGGTATCACGGGGTGTATTAGAGACAGCAACAGCACAAAAAAAAAAAAAAAAAAATATTGGAATGGAAAACGGCGAGTCCTTAAGGGGCATTAATTTTCAATTGTACTCTATATTTATATGTATCTTTGTAATAATAGACACGATTCTTTTATATAGGACTTTAAACTAGTACTCATCATGCTCATATTTTCTTAAACGGTTCTGGTCTTGTTTATTCTTACTTAGTTTAAGTTATAGAGAAAGTATATTTGTAGGTTTTTCTGGTATTAGAATACACCGAGGGGTGTCAGGAATTGGTTGTTTAAAAATCGAGCGAAGCGAGGTTTTTCATCGGCCAATTCCTGACACCCCGAGATGTATTCAAATACCAGAAAAACCTACGCATATACTTTCTGTAACTTATATACCGTCAATTAAATGAAAATTTAAATTAATAAAAAAATATAGCTTGTTTTACACCTAAAATATGATGGAATGTCCCTCCCTATTCAGAACCACGTGAATTCAAAGTTAACATCAAACCAATTGTCCAACCCCAGAACATGTGTACTCTGTTATAAAAAGTATTCAGGAAATGTTTGTAACTATTATACATGTACCTCTGGCTATACATCGTACATGGTTGGTTGAACATCCTTTGTTTTAAGAATGATCCGTCCTAGGTTATTATAGAAAATAATAACCTTGTACAGATATACAACAACGAAAAGTGGTATTGCCCAGGTTTTTCTTTGAAATTGTAGCGGATAGCTATTTTTATACTGTTCCTTTTTGTATTTCCCGGCTAAAATAATTAATAACTTCCTCTTCCACTTTCCAAATTTGCAGCATGTAATCATTTTTGGATCTCAATATCGATATTTCACTTTGCACTTTTTTAAAATGTTTCATTTGCCTCCATTTTGATGCCGTATCCAAGTCATGTTTGAATCCTTGATTTTTATTGGTTGCCCTCGAAGTCAAAACTAGAATAAAAACAATTTCAACTTTTTAATTTCATTGGTCAGCGGTGGTATAAAAGCGGCCGATTCGAAAGAATATCGTCTTCTGGCCATACACTTGGGTAAGGAAGGTCTACTTCTCTTCTCTCTAATGTAGAGGCGAGACCTCGTTATACTTTAGGAATATTAAAGAAAAACGTTTTACTTTTGAATCACATGTCCCGAGTACATGTTTTGCAATTGTCAGTTTAATTGATAAATTTTCAAAATGTTAAACAAGGTTTTAAAGTCAAATTTTCGCTTTTCATGACCTGCTTTATAGCCACCGCTCCGTGTTCTTCTAAAAGTTCTCATTGAATTTCACAATTATTCATTTGTGTTTTAAACAAAAGTTTAGAATGCTTTGATTGAATTGAACACGTGAATGTCTCTGTACTCGATTTCCCCGTGTTGCATATCCTGAGTAACATTGATTTTTTTTTGTTACTATGCTACATTCCTTCGTATATATTTTTTGGGATACTTTTCGTTTTGGATAAATTTTAAGTTTGATTTGAACGTGACTTTGTAATAATTTTAAATGTTCGAATGTATTTGTTGATTGTTATTTGGAAAACATAATATAACTTAAAAACTCAATCAGATCTATATTGTTTTCTGCCACGTCTCGGATCCCAGAGGTACGAACTCTAAAATACGGACCATATTTAACTGTGTGGGAATTAAACTTAGACACTTTGCGTCTCCGTACACTTTGTGGAAATAGCCTAAATTGTTCGTTGGACATTTCTTTTGGTTACACATGGCCCTTTTTATCGTGAACGATTGTATGCAATGCAATTGATGTTAAACTAGAAGCTCTCGAGAGCATGTATCGCTCACTTGCATTTAACATGTCCACCTTTAGCAGGATTGAAATTGAAGTGTAGAAGTCAATTTGGCTGGTTTTCCCTTAGGGTCCTATGTTAAACTAAGTTTGGCTTTGTTGGCCATTTTGACTGACTATCGGCGATCATGGGACAACATTCTAAAAGAGGACCACGTTAAGCACCATTGCGGCCAAGTCTGGCTGCAATGGGCATAATGATTTCAGACAAGATTTTTCAACACATTTTCACATAGGGCCCCATGTTAAATTAAGTATTGTTGACCATCTTCGTGCACAGTCCTGGTCATCGGACACCGTTCTGAAATAGGGTCATCCAAGGACCTTTGATGTTAAGTCTGGTTCCAATTGCCTCAGTGGTTTCAGACAATTAGATTTTTTTAAAATTTCCCCATAGGGTCCTATGTTAAACTAGGTTTGGGTGTGGCTGTCATCTTGGTTAACAGTGCGGGTCATCGGACACAATTCTGAAAGAGAACCATTTAAGGACCATTACTGCAAAGTCTGGTTTCAATTGTCTATTTATTTTCATAGAAGATTTTTAAAATTCATCCCCCTTTTGTTCTCTTTTTAGAAACAGCATCCATGTCAGTTGAAAGTTACGGTTGCCGGACACAGTTGTTAAAGTGGGCTACACAAGGACCATTCCACCAAATTTTGGTCCTAATTGATCCAGTGGTTTCAGATCGAGAAGATCTTTAAAGGAAACGTTTACGCTGGACGACGACGGATGTTAAATTATAATGTATGTAAAGTTTTTTTTTTTTTTTTTTTAAAAATCTGGTTCATCGATATTCAAGCTGCAGAGGCGAATTCTCACAAATGTATGTTTTTTTTTGGTATTATTATATTGTATCTATAAATTGGTGTCAAATTTAAAGTTTACCTCTTGTATAATATAACAAAATTTAATTTTCAAAAACATTCCATCCAGTTACTAAATAAAAAGCAATGTGATCAAAAGACAAGATTAAAATATGTTGTAACTGTTTGACGGTCAGAAAAACACTTTAATTTATTAACAAATGTTATTTCGACAACAGAAAGATACATTAACATGATCCTATATGTGATAACTATATGTACATGTAACATTCTATCATTTTACATAATAGTGCTATATACAGTTTATAAAAAGACACTGTTCACTTTTTTCTTTATTTCTTGTGCATTTTCTTTTCACAAAGTTGCATTATCCACAAGACAAAAGAATATGTTGTTAATCTGCACAGTGTCTGTATATGGTTGGCCTTTGGACAGTATCCATGGTACAAGACCTTTTGGTGTTTTCTTCAAATACCGGATCTATTCCCCGGTCCTCCAAACATTGACAACCTTAGCATAATCACATGATGTTGATCATCTTCCAATGCAAACGGTGTCACCTGAAACCTGGTTCTTTACTGCCTATTTTAGATGTGGTGATCTGTTCCACTCTGGTCTTTTTGACTTGTACTTCCTCATGGTTTAAAGGCAACAGCCGTTTAACAGATGCAGACTGCCACTCTTTGATACCTACTCCATTTTCTGTAGCGACCTTCGTAAAAGTACCGTAGAACATGTATCATTCTGTAACAAATTTAAAAATTACGAAGTTAAATACTAAACACACAGGTGATTGTTTATAGTATTATAGAGCTATTGCATGAATATCGAGGAATATTGTCCCGGACAAAATATGCGGTTGCCCATGCTTGTCTGTGTAGTATATTTCGCAGGTAAAATATTCCTCAAAATCCTTTTATAGTATATCTAGATCTTATAAATGATATCTATATTAAAGCAATATTGCATGGAGTGTAGTAATATTATTGTAGAATATTGCACGCTAAATTTTGGTTCCATTTCTACTTGACATATTACCATAGAGATATTCAGCAAAGAATTAAGAAAAATGTATCTTAGAACTTATTATTCTAAAATACATATATATTTTTTCACTGTGGTTGTAGATGTAACTATATAAAAATAAAATTTCAAAAATACCTTTACTTCAGAATAGTTTATTATAGGATTATGTTTATATTGTATTGTACAGTAAAAGTCCTAATTCCATGTTTAATATATCTATATTTAATGCCGTTACAAATTCCCATTTTTCAATTCATAAAGTGGTACATTGTATAACTATGTTATGGTAAAAGGCACAATACCCAAGTTCCAACAAGATCTGCATATTGTAGTTATAAACATTGGAATTATTTCAAAACTGTTTGCAAAGAATTCTGAAACTAAGTGTGATGGACAGGGGGGCAGATTGATATGCGTAACACTTGATGTCTACATTTTGGGTGTAAAAAATATTGTTTTACTGTAATATCAGATTTGAAAATATTGTAGGTAAGTCACTGTTTCTTGAGTTTGAAAAGCATAGTTCAAAATTCTTCAATGTCATCAGGCAAATTTCGCTGATAAAAGCTGAAGTATTCAAACAGCTTTATAGTCTTAACAGAATACTCTGCCTGTAATGGGTTTTGTATAAGAATAAGAAATAAGTGAAACAGTTTGGTCTTTGAAGTATGGAGGAATTTTAGATTTTACGGTTTTATGGTGAAATATATTGGTGAGATTTATAGCATCCAAGCCATTACTGTAAAATCGAAAATTATTGCGAGGTTTTTATTATTGCGATAAATGCGACAGGGTTGTAACCGCAATAATTTAAATTCGCATTTTGAAATTTTTTTATATGAAAGAAGCGTGATTTTTCTCAATATCGCAAAAATTAAAATCGCATTTTGGTCTAAAATGACAAAATCGCAATAAAAAATGCAAGCAATAAATTCTGAATTTACAGTATTAACGAAGTTATTTAAGTTAAGTTATGGCAAGATTTCCATTTGGCACCCCCATAAGTACATCTATATGCTTATTCCGTCTAAGATATACACAATTGGGGGTGCCATATGGAAGTCTTTCCTAAGTTATTCCTAAAATCTGGCGAAGTTTTAAATTTTTTGACAAATGTCATTTATTAATTTACATCTTCATAGTACACCCTTCACATGAGCAGTTTGGTTATTATGTAACAGGTATATCTTTTTGTTTTAAAGAAGCATGAAATAGTATGGCGTAATGTTTATTTTACTGATTACTGACACCGTTTTTATTGTATAAAATGTGGTTAATATGCTATAGTTAATTAGGTAAAAATAACATGAAAAAACTTCACACTTCGGTTTTTAAGCAGTGTTAAGGTTTAATATATTTCCCATTAAAAATAGCATATGGAAATAAATAGTTTGTATTAATGAAAACAAGTCCAATGTCATCGGTATTACACCGGCCTCCTTTTATCATACTTATTTATTTAAAAACAAATGCAATATCAAATATTTCACTGCTATTTATATCGGGCAAAACATTTAATTAATTCGTTTCGTTATATTCTTTTCGTATCTTACAAACACACTACATGTATTTACACGATAGTAAATTCTGTAACGTGTAGCGTGCATAACATGGCTTGCATGTAACGTGCGAATCGTGTGCGTGTACCTTGCGAATGTTGGGTGTGTGAGTGTGGTTTGGTGCGTTAAACGTTAAAACATCATTACCATGTGTACATGTGATGACTAACATCCAGTAACAATGAACAATTCATACACATCAGTCACAAGAGTTTTATTTTTGGTATTTTCCATTTTTTTAAAAAAAATACAGTTTTATTTAAACTCCTTTATGGTTCACCTCCGCTCCGATACTATTCTGTTCGCTGAAAGTAATTCAAACTTCTTGAAAAAAAAATCATATTTAAATTCTCAAAATTTTTGTGTTCAAAAGATTCGGCATTGTTATAAAATTGGATAATCTTCGTTTTATCTTTTAGCATCTTAATCATGTTAATATGAAAAACAATATATGCAAAGAAGAATTCATTACCAGGACATAGTATAACCTCACCAGATGGTTGATGTTATAAATAAATATTTGAAGTCATCGAAATAATTCGTTAAAAATCCTCGAAACGTCATTAACGTTTGTGACTAATTTCCCATGCAAACATACCGGAAGACCGGAAGTGAACCGAGTTGCTGGCGACAGTGATTACATGCATGTACAGGTATTATATAAAAAAAGTTTTAACGATATTAACCAACGTATGGAGTTTGAATAGAGTTTGAATTCAATCGATGTTAAAGTAAAGAGTAAACACAGAAGCAATATAAATATAATTTATTTCAAAAGTATGCAGCAAGTTTAGAATAGCTTGTTCTGTGCATAAATGAACAAAAGTAGTATTTGTTATTAATATTTGCATATGCAATCGTGTACTTAAAAATATCAATGATTCAATTTACTGGTCTTGTTACGGCCGAAATCACCTTTAAATTGTAGCCAACAAAAAACACAAATCAATAATAAAATTTAACAAGATTTATTATATACAAGTTTACAAAAAAATATTATACAAAATAACATGTCAACTTAACTGTTCAAAATCCTTTGTCTTTTCTTTATCCGGAATTCCTTCTCGTCACTGTTGCGGGAATCCAAACGGAATATATCCAATCAGTCACAATCTAGTATGGTGTAACGTAAATAAAAGTGTGTCAATCCAACAGCTGAGAACACAAGAATGTTAATGTCTGGTCCGATATGTTATGTTCTAAAAGTCCAACCTTCGTCCGTATATATAACCACTACGGAAATCCATAGAATCCTTCTAGAATACGGTAGAAGTTATTACGTAAGTCAAATAGAAAGTTCTAGTCATTCCATCAGTATCTATTATTGTTCCAGTGATTTCTAAACTGCGCAGTTATAGCATTATTTGATAAACAACTATAAGTATTATGTAAGCATATTATACATGTTATAAGGCCACACAAAACAAATTAGGCCAAGATAAATAATATAATAATTACAATATCATAACACCTTCCCCCTTAAAAGAAGTTTGAGTGTAACGAGAACTTCATAAACAATATACACAAAAATATATAGTATGTATACAGTGTTTTAATAAGATCTAGATAAAGCATCTGCTATTACATTATCTTTACCTTTAATATATTTTACAATAATATCATATTCCTGTAACAATAAACTCCACCTAGTCAGCCTCTCGTTCTTGGTTCTCATTTTATGTATGAAGGTGAGAGGATTATGATGAGTATAAACCAGAATAGGATGCATAGTGGATTTAAATATACATCAAAATGTTGAAGTGCAGACAACAGTGCAAAACACTCTTTTTCAATAGTGGAATAATTTTTCTGATGTTTATCTAATTTCTTGAAAAAATATGATATAGGTTTCTCAACATTATCATTTGTTTCTTGGTATAAAACGGCTCCAACTCCTACATCACTTGCATCAACGGCAAGTTTGAATTGCTTTTTAAAGTCTGGAGTGATAAGAACGGGACTGTTAATTAAAAGTGATTTGCTTTTTTCAAAAGCGTTTTGACAATTATCACTCCAGATGAATTTAGAATCTCCGTAAAAGATGAGTCAATGGTTGAACTACAGTAGCAAAATTTGAACAAAATTTTCTGTAAAATCCAATCATGGCTAAATATCTCATGAGTTGTTTTTTATTTGTAGGAGGAGGAAAATTGGTAATTGCATCCACTTTAGCCATAATAGGTTTCACTTGACCTTGGCCAACTGTGTGCCCTACATAATCAACAGTGGCCTTACAAAATTTACTTTTAATAAGATTAACAGTCAAATTTGATTGTGACAATGTAATCTTTGTATGTAATGTACAAGAATATTACTTACAAAACTTAAATGCTAGTTTAAGTTATAATAATGTTAATTTCTGGTTTAAATGTAACATCAGGTTCTGAATTTACAGAATTTTGGTCAGTGTTATTTAAATGGTAGATGTAGCTAGCTTTACATTGCTGCTTAATTCTTCAGCTGCATTTAATTTTTGTTTCATTTTCCTAAACTAAACTCCTTATTGTACAAATATAGTCTTCAGCAAGAGTGTACGCCTATAAGTGTAATTTGAATCGATCCCAATAGGAGATCCAAACATGTGCAAAGATGCTTTTAACATTTAGTGTTATAGAAACTAACCTTTTGAAAAATCACAACTAGTCATTGTAACATTTTCTGCAAAATCATAAATCATCATTGAAATCTTTTTTCTCAATTAACTCATGTACAATTCAAAGATTTCAATATTTCACGTGATAATTCATTGGTTATATTAAAATATTTACATGGAAATATTAATTGTTCAACTTGAATGTAAACCTAACATTTTATAAATTTTAGAAAGGTTAATTTCTATATATTTTCTCTTATGCTTGAAGTTTGCTAGGTAACTTAGCTGTGCATAAAAATTAAACAACTTTAGAGATATAGAAACGATCAGAGAAGCGGGTGTACTTACAATATAATTAGCCTATGAAAACATATGTACTAAATTCTTAAGAATATAATTTTTAATACATGTATTAGAAATATATGTGCTAGATTGGAGAAAAATGGGCCATTATCAAACTGTCATAGAAATGTAGAGATTAAGATTTGGCATTTTTTTTCTAACCATGTTTACTCAGAAAAAAGAACAACTGATAACAAGTTGTCTATTACACAGATTATCAGCAAATAATTAAATTGATTTCATTGAACGTATAATAGTTTATCTTTTTATTTTAATCTAAGCTATCACCTACTATTTCATAATTTATACCAGAGTTTTAAAGTTCTCATAACAAGGGGTTTCAAGTAGATACCCCCTAAGATCACACAGACAAGTTTAAAATTTGCCTCAGGTCACTAGGTCAATTTTAAGCAAATATGATAGATAATCGTTTTGATCATTTTTAAAGGTTATGGGTCCTTTTAAATGAGACGTCATGTCACAATGTTGCCATCTAAATTAATCTCCAAAGGTCAGAGGTTGAATTTAACCATGTTTGAGCCACAAGAAGTTAAATAGATTGGATCTTAAACAATCTTGTTATAAAAAGCAGTGGAGTCAACTTTTCATTTACAGATTCGAAGAATTTTGTGTTCAATTGACAAGTTTAAGTGGATGTCGACAGTATTACCAACGCACATAAGCCACAGTTACAGTTTTGGGATATCCCAAAAGAGCTAAGTATTCCAACTACCAATTCAGCATAAGAATGAGGTCAAATATGAAGATATCCTTGATGTGATGGATGAATATGAGACATTGCTTCATAAAACATTTAATGAATTACATGGTGTGTTGCTGTCAGATAATTACAACTTTTTTAAACAATATGTCCAGTTTTTGGCAACGTATATGATGTCGGGCGGTCAGGCAGGGGAAAATGTGTACCGGTGTCACTAAATTATTCCCATCCTCAGATTTCCCCCGGAAAATGGGTATATACTGAGTTTCCCCCGGAATTTAGTATATACCGATTCATGAAATCATTTCAGCATCTCAAACTTTCTTTTCATTCAAACTTTATGTACAACATTGAATTTTAAACATCGGTTGTGTCATTTCTAAAGTTAACACACTTCAAATCAGAGAATTATACTATTAAACTCTTTTGTGCACGCATTTACTCTCCCAACAGGCCACATACGTCTTTAATTTCGAAAGTATTCTTGACAAAAAGTCTTTCCAGGAAAATTAAATATTTTTAAATATATTAATTCTATTCGGAATCGATATTAACGCCATCATAACTGTTCTAATGCATGTATGTTTTGCAGAATTGAAAGTGGTACAAGGACTTGAGAAACATTATCACTGGCAGACTGAAACATATTCAGAAGAGATGCGGGGTACGTATAAAAAAATTGGGGATTTCATGAAAATATTATATTAATGATTTTTGGATTTCCAATTTTTTACTGCTCGTTGGAATTATTACCTTTTAATCGCAGTCCAAATTATGATTTATATCGAAATTGTTACAGCATACTTATTCGAGTGAACCCTGAGAAACCACAGTGTATTTTGAATAAGAGTTGTAAATTGGATTAAATAATAACCAGAACGACAGGATCCCTACCCTTTTTATGGCTTTACAAAATATCTACAACAGAATTGAAGCCAAACTCAATGATGAAAACAGGCTGATGTCTGAACTTAAGTTAAACTTGAAACATGGAAACCAACGATAGCTACCAATACTGAAAAGGTCAAAAGGATGAACGATCAGTTATGGAAATATGGAACATCAGAAAAGATTCATGATATGAAAAGGATTGGATTCTATGCAAGTAACATCTATCTATATATATGTTACTTTTATTTCCTATGAAATGAAAGGATATAGGATGTGCATCGAGGGAATATTTTTTTAATAGGTTAAAATACTAAATTTTTGTAATACCTTGAAGTTTTGTTCTGAACTTCACTTTATGACCAGCAACCCTGATAACAGATACTAGTACAAACATTCAACAGTTTCATTCAAAAGTATACATGTGTGCTCGAATGGACTTTTCTTCTGTAAAACTCAAATACACAAATAGCCATGAAAAGGTTTTTCTTTAAAACAGGATTTACAATATATTTGCAGGGAGAAGATTCAGAGAAACAACAGAAGATCTCCACGATCAAATTCAAAAGATTAAAGAAATTTAGAAGATTCGTCAAGATTATTGGATATAAAAGTAAAAGATAATTATGCATCCAGTACAGCAGCATTTTAGGAAAATCTTTGAGTTAATGCTGCAAGCACCAAATCTGGCACATACCCTCTTTATACATTACTTTTTCAAAGTTAGCCATTCAGAATTGGACACTGGGGGCCATTTTTTTTTCAAAATGGCGGATGACGACAAAGAATTCATTACATCTGGCATAAAAAACGTTGTACAACATTTATAAATGCCTTTTGTGGCAAAAAAACATATAAAAGTAACAAAGAGACTCAAAACAGTTGCTTTTCCTACAAACCAAATAACGAATAAATAAAACAGAACTTATGTAAAAATATAATATACAAAAGGTGCAAAGTCTGACATTCAGAGATCCCATTTCGACATGGAGATGACAGACTTGTCTTCTCCATATTTATCTGGCCAGTGCCATCGGATTTGCTTTGTTAATGCATTTCCTTGATCTTCTTCAAACAATGGCAGATGGTGGCAACCGAATGTGCTTGTTCTCGAATAGAGGCGGTTCAAGTGGAATAAACGGACATAT
This sequence comes from Mytilisepta virgata, assembly GCA_028015205.1. Lineage (NCBI taxonomy): Eukaryota > Metazoa > Mollusca > Bivalvia > Mytilida > Mytilidae > Mytilisepta > Mytilisepta virgata. Next base: position 62,504,037 of record CM051518.1, on the reverse strand, counting down.
AGTTCCTGCGTTATGACAAAAATTAGTCCTGTTGTGAATCGGTCAAACAATATCAAATTTTGGTCGGTTTGTGATACAACATTCACGGGTTCGAAATTGCCCAGATCATACAGAAATCTGTAATAATGTCACCATTTTCATGTCCGAATCAGATTTTTAGCTTTATTAATCCCCATAGTCCTTCTATTGTATTTGTACACACTCCAGTGTCGCTTTTGAATTCCTCAGAATGGTTGACCTCCTGTGAGAATAACCTTTCTCCAAACATGAGTATGCAGCCCACATGTCAAATAAATAGTAGAACCTTCCTGTAAATACGATTTGATTATAGGTATTAAAGTGTCTATCTCTTTTATCCACTTACTGTATGACTGCATTGCGCATGTCCCTTTCAACCATTCCAAAAACCCAATAATTCTGCCTTGCTGTGCCTCTGTGGTATTTTCTTTCTTCCGAAAAGACTCTCATCAATTTCAATAATGTTTGTATTGACACCGCTGCCAAGCTTCACAGGATTTCGTAACATAGCACTGGAACAAACATCTCCGAAGAAAGTGTACCAATCAATATATGTCTTGTGGTCCACTTCAGGCAACATTTTTTTTTCTGCTGAGAAAAAATATACAATCTGCAGAGGAATTGTTACAGCAGACGACTTTTCTGAAATAAAAGATATTAAACTTTTTATTCAGTATCATTTTAATTATAATAGTGTTATAATTTTTATTATACATGTATATTTGATATACGAAAAAAAAAAGGAATTCTACACTTTATTGGATAAATAAAGGTTTTTATCTTTGCATTGTTTGTGTACCAAAGGCATGGAAGGGGTAGCGAAGCTCATTTTTACATAAATGTAACGAGAATTTATTTCATTTTTTTGTGCAAACATGGAACTCGCATTAATTTCTCCAAAAAATATTGTAAATAAAACACCCATTTTTACGTCATTACATCCTTAGAATACTGTACTGACTGTCTGCTTTAAGCTTATGGATTCGGTTGATTGACTTGCTTACTACTTGCAAATGGCGCATATGTAGATTGTCGCTGTTTTATACATAAAAGTCGATTGACACGAAAATGCCAAGTTCAATAGACAAGGCTTTATAATCTGCACTCTTCAGACAGTAAACAGTTTTAGGCCATGTTAAAAGAATGAACATCTTTAAAATGAATTCATAAGATCAAAACGAACAGACAGTATTGGAATCGTTTAACCCCTGTTTTATTGGCACCAAAAACTATTATACCAGATTATCAATATTAAAGCTTCTAAGGCCAATTAAATTTAAAAACTAAATTATTATCCACTGAACGAAAAGTTGTTTAATAAATGTCTAACTTATAACGATTATTTAGTCTGATAATACCACACCAAATAGATTTTTTGTTTTTGGGTTTTTTTTGGAGTTCAAAAATTGTAAAAGGTCATTTCAACTCCCATAACGAATTTTTAAAACTAATTGTCAGAGAATTAATTCGGGAGCAAGCAATGGAATTATTTAACATTGATGTAGAGGAAAGGGTTCCCTTTCCTGAAAATATTAACAATGTCAGTTTATCAACAAAGGAAACAAAAGTAAAAGAGATAACCTACCAGATTCTTGAAAAATGTGATATCATGCAGACCCAGCTCTGCCTTGAAAACAATGATGAGTTACTGAAATACAATACAAATTTGGTCATTAGTGGCTCACACTACTTACAAATGGAAGACACTGTCAAAGAAGGTGACATCTCCAGAGTTATACCGAACTTAGAGTACTTGAGGGCAGCATGGTAACCCTGAGGGTGGGGGAGGTGGAATGGTAATAATATTGAAGCCGTTCTCGTACAGGAGCACTCGGTAAGAATGCAATTTCAGCAGTTGCTGCAGCCGCACCAGTTATAACTAAGATTTGTGACAATTTTGACGAGGAACATCTTGTTCCAAAGAAATCTTTGCAATTATATAATTTATATTTTTTTTAATGTTTTTGATAGAAGCTTTCGAAGCACTGTATGAAAAGGACTCCATGGATAAAAGAGGATTATTAGCTTTTTCGGAGGAACCAACTGAAGATGTAAATGGAAAAGTAAAAGGTCATTTCAACTCCCATACAATGTAACGATTTTTTAAACTAATTAACAGAGAATTAATTCGCGAGCAAGCGATATAACTATTTAACATTAATGTAGAACAAAAGGTTCCCTTTCATGAAAATATTAAGAAGAAAAAACTGAGTATGTTGCGAAACAACAAAAATAAATGGAAATGGTGAGCTGTCAAAAGGGGCGTAAAACGACTGAAATGTATGAAATACACAAGTCGAACAAAACCAAATATAAAATCGTAAAAAAAAAAAACAACAAACTAAAAAGTTAAAAATACCCAACGTTTCGACCAATATGGTCTTGATCACGAGCATGTAAAAAATAAAAATAAAAAGGTATTGACTCTTTGAAACCCAGAGAGACTGAGTCGTACATAAAATGTAAACAAAAACAAAAATTTATATGACGTGAGTGTCGTTCAGTAAAAGTACTTCATAGAAAATACATAAATGGCAAGGTAGATAGTAAAACTAAGTAAAAATAAGTAAAATAATATCTTAGACGTTATGATGTATAGAAAACATACCATATATAAGATAACATAATCCCTTTTGGGATTCTGTGTCCGGAGCTAGTTTTCTGACTTGGCCGCCCACCGAATCCCTTATCAACCACTAATAACTCTATTCGGGAAAATCAAAAGTGGACCCCCACTGTCATTCTGGCACTCGGAACGGTTTGAATTTCATCTGGCAGTCCAAAAACAGGTAAGTCTCCATTAGTAGACATATTTTACTTTTCAAAAAGCTTAAAATGATTTAAATCCTTCTCCTATTTCAGCAGTTATTGCTCACGATTCCAAGACTCCGCTTCAGATTGACCGGCGGCAGCCATTGTTGTTGTCATTTGAATATCCCTCCCATGATGCACTTTTTTCATTATAGTCTGTTTCATTTTTCCATTTTAACCTCATCAATAGAAACAAGTGAAAGGAACCACAAGATCCACTTCTATGGGATTTGTTTACTTGTTGGCATTCTAATTACAATTATACAATGGGGAGGGGTAAAAAAAAATGTGTGCATACTTAGCTTTGCGGAACACTTGTGTTCTATAAAGAATGGAACTGATTATCCAGTTGGCAATCACTTTCGATTGCCTCGTCACAGCTCGTCAGACGTACGCGTCCGTTTTTAGGACAGTTAACGGAAGAAGACAATACAGACAACGCCTTGAGCAAAAAATAATGTTTAGCCTGGGGACACTCCGACCCCGTGGAATTAATGTAAAAAACTCTTAATTTCAATTCATTTACTAAGTATGCACACTAACTTTTTGCGGTACAGTTTACAGATTACATCAAAGACTACCGTTATATGTTCCTTGTCAAATTTTTGTTTCGTATCTATTACTAAATTGTTAATGAAATATTTCAAAAAGGTTTTTAAATACTGCTTTTGTAATTTTAGTTCAATTTAATAAGAGATCACATTTAGTTTCAAGTTGGAGGTCAAGAGAAATATGAAGGATTTAGAAATAAGAGTCATAAATATTTTTACTGGGTTAATGGGAAAAAAAATTATAATATAGAAATTTTAAGTACTCAGATAAATTTTACAAATATGTCAATTTTTAGACCAGGAATGAATTCAGTATTTGTTTTGCATAAATATAAAATTTTGTTAAGTACAGTTCTTCCTAAGCACCATGCAAATTTAAAAAAAATACGATACAAGAGGATCTGTAAGTTTATTCTTAGTAGACATTTTTTGGAAGAAGAAATATAAAAAATAATAATATATTTAAATCTTTACTGTAATAAAAATGTATAACATCTACTTTATGGCATTTAGTAGCCTTTCTACTTAAAAAAATGAAACTTTATTAATAAGTACATGAACACATTTTTCTTATTGTTTCCAGGGTAAATATTCATAATTATTCTAAAAAACTTAAATCATCCTTACTAAAATGGTGAAAAATGGTTACAAAATATTGCCAAGTTCTTTGTATCTGTGATCAAAGTTTGAAGTTGCTAAAAAGACTCACTAAACTGAAATTTCCTTAGGCTCCTCTATCATGTCTATACTGTCACCGTATTAAATTCAGATGTTGTTCTGGAGTTATGTCGCCTTGTCCGTAAAAAAATCAAATGTGCACGAAAAATCACAAAATTAACAATTTTTGGGTAATTTAAAAATCGTGTAGACTTCGATGTGCTCAATATATCTTGTTAAAATTTGAAACATACTTTGTTAAGATAAGTATCTTTTAATGGTCAACTGCTAATCAATGCTATACATATAGCTTCAACTCCTATTTTGTGTTTTAATTTAATGAAGTTTACCCTTTACTAAATGACAAACGTCAAGTAAAAAGCCTACATTTAGTTCCTTCATGGCTTTTCAGCCATTTTTCCATAGGATTGTACATGGAAATTTGAAATTAAATATTGCAGTTGATGGACATTCATATAATTCATATTTTGGTTTAAGATATATAATATTGATCATTTTCGTTATTTATGTAGAGAAAACCGTGTGATAAAGTGTAAAACTTTATTTTTGTAAAAGACAGTTTTGAAATTTGAATTTCCCCCCATTAAAATTTCTTACAGTTACCTCCCCTTTATGCAAAATGAGAATCAAATATCCATTTTTTTTTTATTTAAACTGATTTTCAGAACTATTTTCTAGACTAATCGGTCATGATAATGTATTTTATGATAAAGACAATGATGTTTTTAAAAATAAAGAACCCGAGAACAACTGTGTACAAGGTATATGTTGTTTGGCTATATCTGAATAGGTAACTGCAAACAAAATTTTGTTTTATGGTTGGTCTATAAACCACTAAATGCAGGTCACGTTGGAGTATATTGGATGAAATGTTATGTGGGAGCAGGGACATCTCTATTGCATCAACACATTCTGTCTATATTTGTATTTAACTGATTATCAGCTTATATATCCAAAACTGTAATAGATAAAAGATGAATCTAATTTCCAAGTTCTATAATCACATTCAAACTACCGGTATGTCAAAAACTTATGCCGTGTCAAATATTTAATCATGGTCTAAATTAAGAGATATGTCAAATTATGATATATAGTGTCCATACTTGTTCAGGGTTCAATATTACAGCTGTGTTCCTCAGAGCATTTTACACGTGTTTTATTTATCTTTCTTAAAGAATATCTAAAATATCGAGCAAAATATTGTGACATATATGCATCAGCTTCATTATGATGTCACTTACAAAAAACTGCAGTTTTGAAGGTCTTGAAAGAAATCCTCAGATGAATCTCACCTTTTCATTTCGGATACTTGAGATAATTTCTGAAACTGCCAATATTCTATTTATTTTCATTTTATTTATACAATATATTGCCGAAATGGCTGATTGCATTGAAATGTCTCTTTTCTTTTCAGGTTAAAAATGTCTTGTGATCAAGAACAAACAGATTTGATAATCACAAGAAGAGTACACAAACAGGCAGTGTTAATTTACCAAGGAAAATACCCGAATACCAAAACTTCTCTGAACGACAAAAGCATATAGAATTCCGTCGTCATGTTTACAAATTGGAACGAAAATCAACATATGATGAAATATAAATAGGCAGAAATTTGGTAAAGATGTTGATATCAGACTGAGAAATTTAGAAAAAAGTCTAAGAATCAACAAATGAGATAAATAAACACCGAGTAGATTGTGGATGGGCACTAAGAAAATTAGGGAAAAAAGTTATTAGGCACTCAAAAGCCGTGAAAGATTATCTTCTTACCGATATGCAAATACGCATTCGAAATATTTCTGTGTAGCAACACCTGATATCACTAAATCTTTTCCTGCAAAGAAACCAGATGATTACAAAATTATCACCGCACACATTAAATATAGACTTTTTGGGTGTATGCTTTCCAACAGACATCACCGCATTATACTAAATTTTTATTGCATTCTTTGTACCATGGACAAAGCAATAAAAAATCTGATGATGTATACAATGTACCAATGTTACAAATTCACCTGTAACATTATACAGCTGTCGAGTGCGTTTACTAATGCTTGTATTGAATGACATTGTGTAAAATGTAGAGTGGAGTCTGGGGTTGGAGTTTGGAGTCGGGTTGAAATGCATTTTGTAACATTATGGAAATCTTTTAATAATTATTATGAAAAAAATATGGTCCAAACATGTTCATTCTTCAAATTGTTGCATATATGTATGTTAATATAAAAAATCGTTTAAGGCTTGTCACAATAAAACAAACATGTTCCAACATGATACAAAGTAATTGGGAGGTAAATAAGTAATTTGTATCATCTAAACTTACAAGAAAACCATTTATCAACAATATTCTGTTGCTGACCCGATGTGATGATTATGATAATGCACTTAAAATCCCTCAAATTGATGCAGTGTGTTTTTTCTTAATGTGTTACAAGTTACAATACCAATTATTTTATTAAGTTATCAGATGTAGAGGTTTTAATAATGGAATTTTTGGAAATGTTATTTGCCCGAATTTTAAAGGTACTTCACTTGATACTTAACAGTGCTAGTTGCAGTGACATTTATACCTATCACAACAGACGATTCTACAAGAGAGTTTAAAACCATTAATGTTATCTCAATTTTATACACTTTTATCAGAAGTAGCTGTCATCACGGTCATCCCCAACAATTTGTTTTAAAAGTAATTGTTATTTCTTTACAGCATATAATTTTAATATTTCATTTTTAAGTTCCAAAATTTAACGATTGATATAAAACTTATTGATCAGAAGCTCTATGTTTTATTCCGCAATGTTTTGCCAGTAAAGAATTATAATACATTAAAGGTTTTAAAAAATAATATATAAAACATACACACCTACAACAATTTGGTTATCATTTTAAGACAAATATTAAGGCAAAGAGCTTGACATGCATACATTCTTGCTTTATGATAAATTAATAATATGTTTTCATACAATCAAGACTCCAGACTCCAAACTCCAACCTCAGACTCCAACTCCAGACTCCACTCTACATTTTACACAATGCCGTATTGAATAGGATACTTGATCGATGTAATTTTTATTTTATGTAGGGGAATATTTTTAAAAACAAATGAGTTGATCATGTTGATAAAGGTAGCAACATTTATAAATGTGTTACTGGTTCTTACGAAAGTGTATATACATGTATTTTCATTATATTCTTTGTTTTGTTCTTTTTATTCCATAACAACTTCTGCTGTATTGTATGTAATTTATTATACGACAAAGGTTGAAACAAAACACTTGTCAGATGGTTGCAACTGTACATGTTGTATATATACGGAAACCAACTGCTAACCTCAATCATTTGTATTCAATTTATTTATAAGAAATAAACGAACATATAGACGAACGAAATTAAGCTTAGACAAACTAAGAATATATACTGAAATGACCTCTATCTTTTTTTTAAGAGAAAAAATTTGTATGAAAAAATATTGATTTTGTCGTAGCCTCCGGTGGTATTTAAGTTATCTGACAAAGAAGTCGGCTGACCGCAGTACAAACAGATAAAGTTAAGACTGAACCCTTCCCCCTAAAAAAAAAAAAAAAAAAAAAAAAAAAAAAAAAACAAGAACCGTTTGTCATATGTTATATAACAGTAATATTCATTTGTATAAAAATTATTTACATATATTGTCCTTTAAAATATTTGGGTTTTTTTAATCCTAAAAATGATAATTTTTAAAAGCATGTATATTTTACCTGTTTAATTGTTTTACTGTAAGTCATCATTTATTAAGTAGCAACGATCGATACTAGAGCAAAATCATTCCAGTACTGAATCATGGTTTTGGTTATTTCCCATCAGAAACTATCATGCACCAAAACAATGTTTATTTGGACTTTTTCTAATTTTGTTTTTATTCCCGTATTTATTTGAAACAATACAAAGACACACAAAGGAATCGCTATGGTGAATATAAGGAAAGGAACACAATACACAGTGATGCAAATCATAATTGGGAATTTTTTACTCTTCTGCAGAGGTAAGATCACTTACAGCAGTTAGAAATTAGCCTTCCTTTTTTTTTTTTAAAGAATCGCGGTTGGGGTTTTTATATGACCTAAGACGAAACTCCATAAATGTACGTGTATTATTAAGACTGGGTTATTGAATCTATTAACGTCTAACAGCTTTATGCTTTATTTCTACCACGAAAATATCACCATTTACAATCGGAGAATGACGAAATACCATTTTAACGATCATTGGCATTTATTTCTCTGACGACCAGTAAACTTAGTATGCATCACAAGTGGAATAGCAACACTTTTTGTTTATGTCTAACAAACTAATAAAAATTGCAGTTCATTTTATTGGTATTTTATATTATCCTCTATAGTAACATTTCTTTTAAAATATAAAAATTATTCAATAAACCAAAAAATCTAATAAAACGATGTATTACATATCCTTCTTGAATTCCTGCAGGCGTTGCGGCCATACATTTACGAACAAGGTAAATGTCGTAATTCAATTTAATGGACAAGCATATCATTTTACAAACTGAAATCAGACGTGTTTTCAATGAGACATATCTACCTGCCCTTGATTTATATAGCAAGACGTTTCTCAGATTAACAGACACGGGTCTCAGGCTATCATGTAGATATCAGTCAAGATTGTACACGAGTTAATACGGAACATGTTAAGTTTTGATCTATGAATTATTGTTTTGTAAGTTTTGAAAAACGTCACAAATATATTTCTACTGTCACAACATAGTAAGTGCTGTGTAAGTTAAAAAGTGTCTGACGCTACGTTAAAAATGGTTGAGGCAGTCATATTTCAACCATAGCAGCAACTATTTTGTCTAACACAACGTTAAGAGTCATTTGCAAATACTTTTGCAGTCATTTACAGTTAAAACATGTCCTTTGCAGTTACAAAACGACTGACATGGGTCTTTACAGTCATTTTTTTCTGTCAGTAGTGAGGGTTCCTTTGGTTTTTTTTTCAAACAACAAATCAACAGAGGACTAGACATGAACAACTAATGAGTAGAGCGGGACCATCCAACCATTGATGGAGCTTGGTGCACTTATAATCATATAAATAAAAATCGAAAAACAATCCAAATAAATAAAAATGAAGACAAATGAAGAGAGTTCATACAAACCGATTAAGCGAAAATTTCCGAAACACAACAATCATACAATAAAATACTAATAAAAAATTAAAATGCGAAATTCGAAATTTAAAATTTTTATTTGCTGTTGATATTTGTGATTCGTAAGCTAAGACCGATTCCATGATTCGGAAATTATTTAACATTGCTGAAAAAATTAGGTATATAGTAAATATTGCATATGTTACGGGACCCATTATTCCTACTGTCTATGTAAAAGTTGTAGCCAGAATTGTTATTCGAACCGTTTCTGACCATATTAACCCCCTATTTACGACTCTAATCGCCGTTTGCATATAACCGAGCAGAACCAAATAATAGTATTTTTTAAATATAAATTTAAAAATGTTAAGATGAATTTTAACGAAAATACAAGATTAAAAATACAATATTGGTCAGTCGAAGTTTTTTTAGAGGATTAAGAAAAAATCATAAAACGAGGTGAAGATTAAAAGATGGGTCACCTAAAGCAGTGTTTCAAATTTGGACTACCACAAGACACCACGCAGTCTTGTGAGACTACGAATGTACCTGTAACTACATGTATGTACATGTACATTTTATTGCAATTCATACACCTAGCAATAGATGACCATCTAAAAGATGGCCAAACTCTTTTGACTTCAGAAAATGACATCTCGAATAAACTCGGTGAAACATTCTCAAAACGGAATTATTCCCAGGAATTCGAAAGGATTAAAAACCGAACTGAGAAAAAAAACTCAATTTTAAATCAAATAATTTAGAAGATTAGAACCGCCCTTTCTGTTCGGATGAGCTGAAAATGTCTGTCGAAGGCCCATGACACAGCATGTGGCCCAGATGATATTCACTATAAACTTTTGAAACATCTTCCTGACACTTCTCTTAAAACGCTTTTAAATCTTCTTAACAATGTATGGGAAACTGGCGACTTGCCTTCCATTTGGAAACTTGCCACAGTTATCCCTATTCCAAAACCAGGGAAGGAACATTTTGAACCGTCGAATTATCGCCCAATTGCCCTCACAAGTTGCGTTTGTAAGACAATGGAACGGATGATCAACGACCGCCTTGTCTGGTTCCTAGAGGCGAATGGCCTCCTGTCCAATATACAGTGTGGATTCCGACAAGGCAGAAGCACGTTGGATCATCTTGTTTGCTTCGAATCCTTTATACGCAACGGGTTTGCTAAAGGTGAACATGTGGTGTCCGTCTTTTTCGATCTGGAAAAAACCTACGACACCACATGGAAATATGGCATTTTAAAAGGCTTAAATGATATGGGGTTGAAAGGTAGGTTACCTACCTTCATTGAAAATTTTCTTTCAGACAGACAGTTCAAGGTAAAGGTTAACACGACCATGTCTGACCCTTTTGAACAAGAGATGGGTGTGAAGTATCCTCTCCGTCACTTTATTTAGTATAAAAATAAACAGATTAGCTAAAACATTAAAACAAAATGTTGAAGGCTCCCTCTATGTAGATGACTTTTTGATATGTTATAGGGCTAAAATATGAACAATATTGAAAGACAACTACAGCTGTCTTGAAATAAAATTGAAAAATGGGCTATGGAAAATGGTTTTAAATTTTCCAACTCAAAAACAGTATGTATGCATTTTTGCAATAAACGAAACTGCTTTTGGACCCCGAACTAAAATTTTATAATTCTCCAATTAAAGTCGTCAAAGAAACAAAATTTCTAGGTATTCTGTTTGACAATAAACTTACCTTTCTACCCCATATGAAAATGCTTGAAAGCATTGGATATTTTTTAAGTTGTTTCCAGCACTGACTGGGGTGCTGATAAAAACATATTGTTAAATTTATATCGATCGCTTGTACGATCAAAACTTGATTATGGTTCCATTGTATATGGATCTGCTCGCAAATCCTACATACAAATTTTAGATACTGTTCACCACCAAGGCCTACGTTTGGCCTTGGGGGCTTCATAACTTCTCCAGTGGAGAGTTTATATGTAGAGGCGAACGAGCCGTCTCTTTATAATCGTCGGATAAAACTTGGTTTACAATACTTAACCAAGCTAAAAGCATATCCTACAAATCCTGCCTACGACTGTGCTTTCAATCCTCTCTATGAGGATATATTTGAACAACATGAAAATAAAATTCCTCCGTTTGGTATCATGATGAAACCACATATTTCTGGTTCTAACATAAACCTTGATGAAATTGCCCCCATTAATATACCTCAATCACCACCTTGGCTTGTACCCAAACCTGTGTTTATTTTCGACCTTAGAAAACATAAAAAGTCCGAAACAAACCCTATTCTTATTCAGCAACACTTTGCTGAAATAAAATCTAAGTTTGAATTTCATGATTCTATTTATACTGATGGGTCGAAGGACGGGGACAAAGTGGCGGCCGTTGCTGTCTATGGACAGCAAGCAGTAACTCTCCGTCTTCCATCTTCCAGTTCCATTTTTACTGCTGAAGCCAGAGCCATAATTCTTGCTTTAAAGTTTGCTAGAACATCTGAAAAACTTAAATTTCTTATTTGTTCAGATTCACTTTCGTGTTTAATGGCTATAAATGGTCAGAAATATAAAAACCCTTTAATTGCCCATATTATTGAATTTTATAAAAGACTTGTCCAAATGGGCAAAGAAATCATTTTTTTTTCTCTGGGTACCAATTCATATTGGTATAAAGGGAAACACAGTCGTAGATAGAATAGCGAAGGATGCTTTAGATGACCCCATAACTAATATGTCAGTGCCTTATTCTGATTTTAAACCTTTAATATACAAATATGTTTTACGTCTGTGGCAGTCCCGGTGGGATCTGCTGACAGACAATAAATTACATTCTATAGAACCAACTGTTGGCAAGAATGTTTGTTCCTTCGGCAAATGCCGACGAGACCAAGTTGTTTTAACTAGATGTCGCATTGGCCACACAAGAACGACCCATTCTTTTATTTTAGAGAATGAGCCGCCTCCTGAATGTATACCTTGCCAATGTCGACATAGTATTCAGCATCTTTAATTGACTGTGTAGATAAATCCGACACCATTAGTCGGTTCTATACAGTCAATAATATGAAGGATCTATTTACAATTGTCGCTGGCGACCAGATTTTAAAATATTTGAAGGACGTTGGACTATATTCGAGAATATAGTCTATGACTGTGTTCTCGAGTATGGTCCTAACCGAATAAATGTTTACCCAATTCCGTTATATGATTATATCATTTTATGAATATGTTATAGCTTATCTGTGATATTGTTTGTTTTGTTTTGAAAATATTACCTCTGATAGTGTCATTGTATTTTTGTTTAACAAGTTTGTGATACTTATTTTACTGTTTACTCCTGTCTTTTATTTGTAAATAGTCCATCCATTTTATACACTATTTGTTTTAATACAATCGTATTCTAATCAGTTTTCGCCGTGGTATGGCTGCAATACTGTCCGTACGGCGTAAAACAACAATCAGTCAATCAATCAATCAATCAATCATATTACATTCAATTATTTTGAAACATGTAACGCATTACGGTATATTTCTATAGGTTTTGTTTTCATTACTTGAATATCAGTCATCATTCTCAACGTGAATAAATGTATGCCTTTTATATTAGGAATGTGGCAGTGTCATACCTGGACAGAATCAGACTCAATTGAACACCAATTAATAGGTGAAAAGAAGACATGTGAGAGACACGAGGGGTGGAAATACACACTTGGATACAATGATGACTATATCGGATGTGGGGACTGCTGGTGCTGTAAACCAGGTAAACACTAGTTCTAGATTTATACATGACCTGATCCATATCAATCCGAGTATCATTCTGGGATCCCATATCAGACCGATGTTTTGGTCGAGGTACACTCCGAGACTTCCATACCAGACCAAGGGCTTTGCGGAGGTCCAATATAGGACGAGGGATGATACTCTGTTGATTTGGATATTTTGTTCATCATATAATACAGCCTACTGTGTGTATTTTTTAAAACTAGAAGTTTTTCATTAAGTATTACCCTTATCCTTTCCACTGTTGACATGTCTCAAGTATTTTACAGAAGCGGATTTTCCATTTGTTTTTTGGGCAATTCGTTGATTTTTGTGTAAGTTATGACGTCACCAAAAACAAACGTGACTTGCTGAAAATGTGCTAGTTTTGATTCCAAAAGCTTGAACAATGTTGATTTTTGGGATATTGAGATATACAGAATTGTAATAATCTTAGGAGTTTTCATCAAAATATCAATTGCCAAAGTATGTCCGAACGCACCCGGTCTGATATGGCAAATCGAATAGTATTTGAATATAGGGTTTTCACTTTCGGTTGTTAAATATATGGGTCCCAAAGGCTCATGTGAGCGTTTGTCATCACTTGGCGTCCATCGTCCGTTAATATCTCCTCTGAACTACTGGGCCAAATGAAACCAAACTTGGCCACAAGAATTATTAGGGTATCTAGTTTAAAAGATGTGTCCGATGACCCCGCCTGTCAATCAACATAGCTGACATGGCTAAAAATAGAACATATGGGTAAATTGCAGTTTTTGTCTTATATCTCAAAAACTAAAGCATTAAGAGCAAAACTGACATGGGGTAAAAATGTTTATCAGATCAAGATCTACCTGCCATGAAATTCTCAGTCGAATCGGTCAGCTCTTTTTTGGGTTATTGTCTCTGAATTGTTAATTTTAAGGACATTTTGTAGTTTTAGGTTATTATCTTGAATATTATTACATAAACTTTAAACAGCAAAAATGTTCAACAAAGAAAGATCTATAAATAAGTCAATGACCAAAATCATTGATTTACTCCTTATAGACAACGTCCGGCGTAAACTTTCCTTTAAAGATCTTCTCCTCTGAAACAACTGGACCAGTTGGGACCAAACTTTGGTGGAATGGTCCCCTTCCCAAAGTATATCCGGCATCCCCGACTTCCAACCGACCTGGCTGCTGCTATTCAGAATAGAAAAAGGGGGGATGAATTTAAAAAATCTTCTATGAAACAACAAGACAATTTGTAACCAAACTTGGGAAGATTGGTCCTTAGAAGGTTCTATTTTAGGATTACGTCCGATAACCTGGACTGTTAACCAAGAAGGCCACCACAGCCGAACTTGGTGTAACATAGGGCCACATGGAAAAAAAATCATTGAAAAATCTTCTTGTCTGAAGCCACGTGACCAATTGGAACCAGACTTGGCAGCAATGGTCCTTAGATGGTCCTCTTTCAGATATGTGTACGATGACTCGGACTGTCAACCAAGATGGCCGCCACAACCAAACTTAGTTTGACATAGGGCCCTATGGGAAAATTCATTGAAAAATCTACTTGTCTGAAACCACGTGACCAATTGGAACCATACTTGGCAGCAATGGTCCTTAGGAGGTCCTCTTTCAGCAATTTGTCCGATTTCGTGGACTGTGAACCAAGATGGCCGGCACAGCGGAACTTAGTTTAACATAGGACCCTATGCGAAATTCACTCAAACATCTTCTTGTCTAAAACCACTAAGCCAATTAGAACTAGACTTGGTAGCATTGGTGCTTAGATTGGTCCTCTTTCAGAATTGTGTCCGATGACCCGGACTGTCAACCAAGATGGCCGCCACAGCCGAACATAGTTTAACATAGAGCCTTATGTGAAAATTCATTGAAAAATCTTCTTGTCTGAAACCACTTGACCAATTGGAACCAGACTTGGCAGCAATGGTCCGTAGGAGATTTTCTTTCAGAAATGTGTCCGATTTCTTGGACTGTGAACCAAGATGGCCACCACAGCCGAACTTAGTTTAACATTGTACCCTATGGGAAATTCACTCAAAAATCTTTTGGTATGAACTACTGAGCCAATTTGAACTAAAGTTGGCAGCATTGGTCCTTAGATGTCCTCTTTCAGAATTGTGTCCAATCACGTGAATTGTCAACTAAGATGACCGTCTCAGCCGAACTTAGTCTCATATAGGACCCTAAGGGAAAATTCATTTAAAAATCATTCTGTCTAAAACCAATAAGCCAGTTGGAACAAGACTTAGCAGTAATGGTCCTCAGATGGTTCTCTTTTAGAAAATGTGCCCATTGACCTGGACTGTCAACCAAGATGGCTGCCACAGCCGAACTTAGTTTAACATAGATACCCTATAGAAAAACCTGCCAAATTGACTGCAACTTGGTGAGCGATAAAGGCTCTTGATTTGGGAGGGGACCACCCAAACACCATTACATCTAAGTTTGGTCCAAATTGGCTCAGCGGTTTCAGATTTTTAAAGGAAAAGTTTACACCGGACGACGACGGACGACGGACGCCAAGTGATGGCAATAGCTTACATTGTACATGTCCTTATAGGCCAGGTGAGCTAAAAACCACCATATTTAGTATTAAGGATGTTCGCTGCTCAGTTTCAAAATAACAACCTTTTCATAACACTGGTAAATATTGATAGCGGATTTATAAAGGATCTAAAAGATCGAAAAAGAATGATAGGTCCGTGTGCTTCTTTTCCAGATATAAGCCGTTGAAATTTTAGCGGGATAAATATGCTCGCTTGATTTTACATAGTTTTCTCATTCACAAGTTTTATTTCTCATAAACCGTTAAATAATAACAAGGATTTTATAAGATTTTACAAATGGCTTATTATTCTGCATGCAAAAGATTTATGAAAAGAAAAATAGGTATTAGCGGGAAAAATAATTGACGCCATTCAAATAGATGAAACCAGATCATTCTGAACATCTGAAAAAAAAATCAAAAACATGACTAGCGATCACCGTTAAGTATATGTAATCAATTTTATTTCTGTTATACTAGATAACTGAATAGATCCTACCGTTATATTGTATACAGTAACTGCGAGATATAATATGTTATTATTGGTGTGCGATAGATAAAGCATTGGTGTGTTTTTAAAGGATTCTTGACTCCTATTTCATCGTCGACTAGAACGGAGTTAGAAACATACTTGAACCCTTTGTTACGGATTGAATTGTATTTAACAAAAATGTTTTTGTTTTTTGTTTTCATGCAACCTGTTTGTGTTCATATTATCAAAACCACCAATAAACCATACATTCCTTCTAGACTACTTAATATCACTCAAAGTTAATTGTTTTCATTTCCTTTTAGTTTCTTAAGCGTTAATTATGTTGATTATGCTTTTGGGGATTTTTTGCCCGGCCTCTAGATATTGATATACATGTAATATTTGAATCAACGTATTATCACACTCATTCATTTGTATATCAATATCATGCCAACATTTTTGGAAAAAAAGGTGTCTCAAAATAACGATCCAAAGATACTAATATTAGATATAGTAAATTTATACTATGCTGTATACGACGCATTTCAAGGTGTTACCTCTCATCAGCAGCATTAAAAAAGAAACATTTGGAAGACAAAAAAAGTAACTTATTTTAAAACAAGAAAAACCAATATCCAAAAATACCGAAATAGGAAGCCAAATTTCAGCTAAGGAGATCTACCATGTGCAATACAAGGAATGAACCTGTAGTAATTCTATTATTTTTGAATTTTGCTAAATACTGGTAATTTATATAACAAGTCTATGAATAATCATGTCAGACAAGTCTGACGACTGGGTTGGCGAATACCCTAGGGGACCTAGGGTCCACCATACAGAGGCATCGTCCCAGGAGTTTCAAAATAATCCAAAGATACTAATATTAGATATAGTAAATTTATACTATGCTGTATACGACGCATTTCAAGGTGTTACCTCTCATCAGCAGCATTACAACCGAAACATTTGGAAGACCAACAAAGGAACTTATTTTAAAACAAGAAGTAATCATAACAAAAAATACCGAAACAGGAAGCCAAATTTCAACTAAGGAGATCTACCATGTACAATACAAGGAATGAACCCTTAGTAATTCGATTATTTTTGAATTTTGCTAAATACTGGTAATTTCTACAACAAATCAATGAATAATCATGTCAGACAAGTCTGACGACTGGGTTGGCGAATCAAATAATTTCAAGAAGTTTCATTTCTACAAAGTTTGAAAAACTGCAAGAATATGTAACACATTTTCAACTCGTTTCAATTACTAGCTGATTATATTGCTAATCTAAAAAATGTCGTCGATGATATCTTGAAGAAATCATGAAATTATAGCTGTAGCCTACGGTAACAATCTCAGAATTTAGTGTTCATATTCAATTTTTATAAAACAAAAAATGGTTGTACGGTTTTATTATAATAATAACTAATGTTAACATGTAGAAATATGTGTTTACTAAAGCAAACAGAATACAATTAAAACAGTTTAATGTTGTAACAAGGGTATTTGACAACTAGACTGAGACATTGGTTTTTAATTAATGACACGTTAGCCAATTAACCGCCGACAATTATTGGGCGATGCCGGGTTTCTAAGTCGAGTGTGGGACTTGGTATCTTTGTTTAGGTTTCGGGCCTTTCTACAATTGACGCCACACCGGATTATGATCCCAAGACGGTTTATTCCCCTGACGACTACTGGTACACATCTAATTATACAAGGGATTAAGAAGTCCTATGTAGAGAAAATGTCTTTTTACATGTAAACTTATCTAAGACCAGCTTTCTAATTGTAGAAAGGAATATATAAGAAATCTGACATAGTTAAATATTTTTCTTGATAAAATCAAGTATACATGTATTTACTTAAAAAAATTTATTGACAAAATAAATAGTGTATTTAATTTATATACATGTATTTAGAGTTTCATTTTCAGATGAACTTCAATTTATACTTTAGATATAATTTATGTACAAATGTCTTACACAGAGAATATTAAATATTTTTATTCACTTGTTTAATTATATTTTAAATGAATAAATGATAAAAAATATCATATTTATATTAAATCTATATTAATATATATTATCAGTTGATACTTTATTATATATATTATATTATTGATAAATAAATAAAATATTTTTACAATTTAACTTTATCAATTAAACCTTTAAAAGTGTATATCTGAGGTAGATGTACAGGGTAATAAATATTTGTCCATTCACGAGAACTCTTAATCCCTGGACTAATTAGATGTTGTTTAAGCCCAGTGGTCGTTCGTAGATCCCCGGCGGGCATGTACTATGCATGAGGTGCTAAGTATGTTCTGACAAAAGGGGTGGATTTTTTTTCGCAAAACGACTGTAAAGAGTATCCTTTAATTCTCTTTTCTACAAAGGAGTAATATCGGACAATCTAGAATGGGGTTATATGTCAAGAACATCTGGAACTTGGTTATATGAGGAAAACATAGAATTTCTGTCAAAATCACCTTTAAAGAAGACATTACACGGATAAAACAAACATAAGACAAGTAGTTGAAGCCAAGTCTGGATGCCAACGTGCTACATGTAATTTGGAAAAGTGGGTATTATTTTGGACACAGATCGTCTGTAATGGGGTATGTAACATGGTCAAATTTTGTCTAGAAAGGTGTAGGGGTTCAAATGTGCTGGAAGAAAACCTATTAACTTTTTGACAAGGTGCCCACCCCTCCCCCCGGCGTAGAACACACACCCATGATATGATGAAGTATGCTTGAAAGAAGCCATATTTGTGGCGTAACGTTTTTTTGCTGACAACTTTATTTTTATCATATCAGTTTTGCTTAATATGCCCTAACTAATTAGATTAAAAGTACATGAAAAGGTTAAAAGGTTTATTGATTTAAATAATTTTTTAATCGTAATCAAATGTAATTTTAAATATTTCACCGCTATTCATATCTGGTATATTCTTTAATCAATTCTTTTAGTTATATTCCGTTCGTATCTTACAAACACAATTTTCATAAATTGCACGATCGGAAATCATGTATAATGTAGCGTGGAACGTGCCATCGTGTAGGTGTAACATGCAACCGTGTGCGTGTAACCTGTGAATTGTGCAAGTGTGGTTTGGTGCATTACACTCCCAAACATGTGCATGTTGTATCTCATTTAAAAAAATATTTAAAGACGACGATAAAAAGTAGAGGTTTTACAAGAAATTACTGAACAAATTAGGACCAAAGTTTGATTAATAGTTCTTATGGTCCTATTTAAAGGTTATCATGGAATCAACACTTTGCACAATTGTGGTTTGACTTTGGTCTCAATTTGTTAGCTAAGTTAGTTTCAGAGCTGTTTTTTTACTATTTTAAGAGTTCCTTAGATAAAAAACCGATATTTGAATTACAGTGCAATAGATCACATTTTGGTGATATAGTTCGGAAATTGTGACTGTATCCGAGAAAAAAAAATAAATAAAAAGGCAACTGACTCTAATTTTTTGTTCCTAGTTTATTTAGTTACTCCCTCTCTCTGACATTTGTATGGCAAATTAAAGCCGGTGATATATGCTGCAAGGAGCATCTTATATGATAGATATTTCAATCACATCAGAAAGTTTAACGCAACTTACATTAATTCAGATTGTCACATTCACTTTAGACTCGGAATCCCAAAAGACTCAAAACGTATATGTCGTTTCAGTAACTACCATGACTACATATCCCTCCATTACAACTGACAGTTTTACACAGTTACCATCAATTCCGAATACTGCAAATAGTTCACAGACCAACACCAAACACATTCTTAACATAACTACTGTTTCATGTGAATGTTTATGCCCAACAAGTACCAAATGGGATTTCGTGAGAGGACAAAATCTTACCATAGATGAACTGAGAATGCTGCTAAAAGATGAGTTACTACAGCTACAAAAAGACATCGAAATCGACAAAAAGAATACTTCAGCCTATCTAAATGCTAAACGATCTGCACCTGATAGACGGACATCTTCAGCAGTAGTTGGATACACTGCTGCTTTATTTATAAGTATCCCTGTAGTGCTTATAATATGCACAGATTTAACCCGCTATGTTTGTAAAAAAGTTTGAGTTTTGTGGTGTTCTTTATGTTTTCTTCTCTTAACAGGTTTTAATATTGTACTTGTATTTTTATTTTTTTAAGTACGAGTTTATGATTATACAAATAAATATCTATGAAATCATTTATTTATGAACTCCAAACCATCCTTTGAAACGTTATACCAAAAATTCTACGAAAATCATTTACGTTTCATTATGTAAATTCAAATTTTTCGGGAATAAAAGTCATCAATCATTTCAATAATTGGAAGTCTTCATACATTACATTTACTTGAACGATTGTGATGGAAATTGGCAAAAATAGTATAAAGAGTCATCTATGGAAAAAGTAAAGAAGATGGTATCATTTCAACTATTATTTGGCCCCAGCTGACATGAATAATTCAGATTTTAGATTCGAATTTGTATAATTTTTATCGTATAGTGATCGAATTCTCACAATCTATCAATAATTGTACAAAATGCCTTCCCATGATGCAACGACGTCATGAACATCTTATAAATCACGGATTTGAAAAAAAAATGAGTGTTTTCATAGTAGATATTGGTCAAAACGACTACGAGCAACAGTCTTTCTCAAAAATAATTTTAATATAATATTTGTTTTGCAAAGAGAAAATTTTCAGTGAAATTTTTTTTTGGGCAAAGCTGTTGATCATATCAAAATGTTAATTCAAAGGTCCAAAAATGAGTGAAATTTGGTGTTTTTTGTTGATCTCTTCACAATTAGCTAACGTTGACAGCAGATTACCGCTATTATACATGCATAACATACATTTCTTGCTGAAATAAAACATGTTCCAAATGCAACATTTAAGAAATTTTTTCATTACTTTTTGATTTTGGAATTCAAAGGGCCAAATATCAGACCAAATCATATCATGCCCTTTCTGTAAGCTCGTAAAACTGCATGTAAGCTTTCAATTTCCTTAATCAATGTTACAACCTGAATAACATGGAGTTATTTGTAGTGTTTATTACCACTTGCTATTGTTCATAATGTTTTACTTGGTTTTGGCTGTCGACATTATTGTGCATGAAATACGCAGTGGTCGTATAAACAGTAATCTAGCAAATCCTGAGATTTCTCTGCTCTTTGAACCACATGAAATATTGTAATGTAGATGTAAAGAATAGCAGAGAACATAGGTATAAGTATCTTTCTCTTTTCAGAAACAAGGCCTACTTTGACCAACACAACACAAAATTCAACATTATATACAGCAACAATTATATCACTTCAACTGTTACATTGTGTGATGAACAACGTATTTGGACAGTTTTTGTGGTAGTAACCGCCCTTGATATAAAAAGGACAAATATACCTAAGGAGCAATAAAAAAAAACGTAATCCATTGGACAGACAAACCCGGGAAGACAAACGAACAACCACAAGCACAACAAATAAACACAGAAAACTAAAAACAATGAACAACACGAACTCCTATAAAAACCAGGAGTGAACCCAGGTGCTCCGGAAGGGTAAGCAGTTCCTGCTCCGTATACGGCACCCGTCGTGAAGTTCAACAAGGTCAATCCGGTGGAAGTCACAAATCGTAGGAGTCACATGAAAGGTTACGACAGTGGGAACAGGTCCAACATCATCTTAGATATTGGAACACTGTAATGGTCAATCAATTCATGATGACGACCGTAAAATTTCTTAAGTGATGACATCAACTTATCCCTGATAAAACCCTGGTTAAGAAGCTTTTGTGACAGCAGTAATCCTCTTTGTCGAAAGTCAGGGTAACTCACGCATGCCCTTGAAAATCGGATAAACTGAGAAACGTAGACGCCATATGCAGGCGATGCTGGTATATTGCTACTCAAGAAGGGAAAATTAACAATAGGAAAGTTGAAGTCATCACGTTTGTCATAAAGTTTTGTCTTCAAACGTCCCTCATAGTCTATTTCAAGAAATAAATCCAAATATGAAGCGGACTTTGGTGTATCTGTAGTATCCTTAATTTCAAGCTCACTGGGGTAGATAAGATTTAGAAAGTCTTGGAATTTGTCGTTATTTAACAACAACACATCATCTATATAACGAAAAGTGAAATTAAAGGATTGGGCTAGTTTCTTTTTGTTTTCACGTAGTAACCCTTGAATGAAGTCCGCTTCATATGAGTACAGAAACAGATCGGCGAGGAGAGGAGCACAGTTGGTTCCCATTGGAATGCCGATTGTTTGTTGAAAAATTAGACCGCCAAATTCAACGAATATGTTGTCTATGAGAAAATCTAACATGTTTGTAATTTCATCTTCAGAATACTTTTTGTCAGAATCAGAGTGGTTCTTCACGAAATAAGACTTTTCTCTACCTAGAACAAGGAATTTATACCTGCGTGTCCCATTTTTCTTGAAAAAACATTGATGAACTAGTTGCTTTAAGCGATCTTTTAATTGAGAATGTGGTATGGTAGTGTAGAGTGTAGAGCAGTCGAAAGTTTTTATGCTGTTGCATGTAGCCAAAGATTTTGATTTTAGATATTGAAGTAAATTTTTGGAGTTTTTAAGAATCCACATCTGATTGACGCCACTGGTGGAATATGATGTTTCACAGTAATTCTGAAGGCCCTCTTTAACACATGTCAATATGGATGTTAAAATCTTTGAAAGAGGTTTTGTAGAGCAATTAGCTGACCCAGCAATGTACCTTTGTTTAAACGGATTCTTATGTAGTTTAGGAATCCAATACAGAGCAGGAAGGTCCATTTCTTCATCCTTTGTAGAAATGCCAAAGGAATGAAGAACGGTCTTGTGGTTATCAAGGACTTCCTGCTTAGTGAGTGTGGTCGGTGTATAAGTTGGGTTACCCGCAGTGTTATCTATTCCCAATTCGTTTCTAAGACACTCAAAATAATAGTTCTTACAAACAAAAACGATGTTATTGGGGGCCTTGTCAGCTGGGACAACTACATATTTGTCATGAAGGCGAGTCAAGTTTTCAACAACCTTAGGGTCTTTAAAGATGGATATAGCTTTAGTGCTCATAGACCCTTGGAGGCTTTTAATTCTGATTTGTATCATTGACCTAATAGCCTTCACCCACTCTGAAAGTGTGTCAGCAGGCTCCTGTTCTTTTGAAGTCCATTTTCCGGCATAGTCCTCAACCGAATCCATAAGTAACTTGAAATTGTATTTCCAATTAATTGGCTGAGGTTCTCGGTATATAGTTTTTCTCTATCAACTTCTTGTTAGTGCTCTAGATTCTACATTTTTTTTTCCATTTTAACCAAGTTTATGTGGAATTGTATATTGGCAATGCCCTATCAGTCATTCGGAATATTTTTTCTGTTCTCTACAACAATATATATGCAGCGGGGCTCTTTGTGATGATCACATCACATTATTCTAGTTCCTTTTTCAATATTTTGTCTTGTGTTTCTGCTGTTTCTTCGTTCTTGTCTCTTGTGGTATTGGCGTAAAATTGATATACTTAAATCATTCTGTTAAACAACAATTTATGTTCCATTTTTGAAACGAAATGAATATCTATCTTAGGCAAATATCTATCATGACGAGATCGTCTTTTTAAATATGCTCTCCGACATTTTGGATTAGTGTTTGCTTTCCACATTTTTTGATTGTACTAGTTTTATGAAGGGTACATGGACATGGACATTGTAATCAATGCTAGAAAAATCATTAAACGTTCTATCTTGTTCTATCATGTTACCGATATTTATTATGTCCGGTTAACATTTGAAATTACTATATGGAGGTCCAGAGAAGGTAAGTGTGGTATTGATTTGTATTACACATTACAACAGTATAAATGTAATAAGACAATTTTGATGTGTTCCTTAAAATTTGTAACACTGGAGCACAAATGTGATGTGAATTTATACACCCGTTGTGAAATGTTTCAGCGAAGAACTGATACAAAAACTGAGGTTTCGGAATTCGCAGAGTGTATTATTTGTCCAGTATGATAAAAGAATTATTTCTCATCTGAGACAGACATCACAAATGTCACCTCGAGATGTAGTGTTCCCTCGTTAAGACAACACACCTCTGATAGACAATTGTGATTTCTATCTCAGATGGAGGCATACATTGTATAATGTAAATAAAAGTGAAAGAGATATGGGCAAAATAGCTTGCCCTTGTTTCACAAAAATTTGAGGCTTAAAAATCTAAAATCTATATTTCATGTAGGATTATTTTGCTATTTTGTAATTTGGATCCAGATACTCCTACCACGACTGCAGGAAACAAGTGGGAACTCAGTAATGAAATAACTGAATACTGAGATGGAGAATTCCTTGTTATTTGACATTTACAATCATCAAGTGTTTTTCTATTGTTAAGGTTTGGAGTAGTTTTAAATGAAACAATTATCAGAAAAGTCGTTTTGTGGTAAAGCGGTTTGTTAGTTGTTCTTGTATATATGCAGCATTTTTAACAATATATATCATGCATTACAGAGGTATAATATCAAAATAAATTCAGTTTGTATTTATAAAATATAAAAATCTACTCTCAATCACTCATTATCTATTTGTACCTGGAAACCATTGACGAAAAAGAAACATTTAAATCCCTTTGGTTTTGTGATACATATTGGAACTAGTACTTTTTATGCAATAAAATGAATGCTGAAAAAGAAAATTGATTTAAAATAAAACACTTATCTATGGGGCCATTATTTTTCCGTATAATTTCTTTTGCCACCGAGATATTAAAGTTCTTAAAAACCATTGCTACATGTATCTTGATGTAGATCATTTTTTTTACTTTGTGTTTATTCAAATTCAGTTGTAAACAGTAAAAAATAATTGATTTTTTTTTAAATCAATCATTCTTTTTGCTAAATATATTGGTTTTTATTTATGAATACATATACGCGAGAGAGTATGATGAAAACAAAATATTCTTTGCAAGTCATATTATGTAAAGAAATTAAAGATAGCAATTCATGGAAAAACTTGTATATAAAAAAAACAAAACAATTGTCAAATGTTTTTCAGAATAATAGCGTTGAATTGATAGAAATGTTTTATTATGTTGTAATTCGCCAATTCAAACGAACATGAAATATTTATCAAATAAACAGATCAATTTATACATGTAATAAATGTAATTTATTGAAATAAAAGGCTCTGAAACAAACACATTGTTTTTAAATGTTTTTATAACTGGATAAAAGGCTTTGTGCACCTCCGCTGCAATGGCTTAAATGCCTTGCCTGCATTTTCAGATCGAGTAAACCCCAACTAATGTTTCGTTTAAAACAACCAATCATATATATAAAGTTACATTGTATATTAATAATATAGACTCCTTATAAGTTTCTGAATACTATTTTGGGCATATTCCGCCACATATACATTACATATATATATATATATATATATATATATATATATATATATATATATATATATATAATTCCCTCGCCGTAGGGAAGTTCGATCTGTAGTAGATTTGAATGTAACCTGTAAAGTGGAAATGGAGTTTACAAGAGCTTCTATGGTTCAAACAACTTCTTTGTGTACAAACTATGTGAAAGGAATTGTAGTGAGTACATACACACCATTAACCAGGGTTCAAAGGCAAAACTCAAAGGAGTAGAATATGTTAACTTATGTTCTAATTCGCCGAGATCAAACGAATATAAATTATTTACCAAATAAAACTCAACACATAGATATGGGAACTGTGCCTACTCGTGTAGCAGCTTTTTATTTTAATACATTTAATTTTCTATAGAAATGTCTTGTAATTATACTCGTCATCCATCCAACAGTCCAATCATGACCTTCATATATTAAAACCTACAAAACCGAAAACTTCAAATTATATATATATATATATATATATATATATATATATATATATATATATATATATATGATGGGTGTTTTATTAAACACATAAAAGTCATTACAAACTGCTGCTCCACAAGCTGATAGGCAGCTTCGATTAAACTTCAAATTCATGACAACCGCTAAAATACTACCAGTTTCCCCATATAATGCCCGTATGTAAATGTTAACATGCAGTGGAAAATTCCTCATCAATTTTAAGATAGATTTTTTAGGTCGTGACGTCACCACTACATTCTTTGTGGCCAATAATGCTTCATTTCATAAAACAATGTTAAAATACACATTTATTACTGTAGATATCGGAATTACGTTTTTTACAAACATATTGAAGTATATTAGCAATAGGTATGTTAATTCTACAGCCAAATTTGTCCTTCCCTTTAAAGAAAAATTAAATTTGACACTCTAAATCATCATCAAAAAAAAAAAAAACAAAAAACAAAAAAAATAGACCGAAAGTTACATTTTGTTCTCTGGTTTCAACATAAATTTAAAAAAAACAGACATTGCGATTGTATGTGCATGATGTAATTGAACTTTGTACTACCACATCTTCTCTCAATTTTTACTATCCAGGAACTATTTAAAACCTTTTCCTGCAAACTTCTATATAATCGTATATAACGTCAAATAGAAGAACAGAAAATATCACATGCAGCGACAAAAGCATTCTCCAATATTCATAGATGTCAAACACCGAGGAATTACCCGACTTAAACAGGTAAACATTGACCAGTTAGTCACGTAATATAATTTAAAATGCAAATCAAAACTTACATTTCTTATATCTTCCTAGTTCATTTCTAAATTGAGATCAAATAATGCTACTATACATGCATAAACTTCGGTGATGTATAACATTTGTTTATTTCTTAGTATACTTCATCTTCATATTACACATGTTAAACACCCGTATATTATAAAATATTTTATAACAAAAATAAATGCATTTGTCTACAAAATAACTAATAAAGATATTACATTCAAAGCCGCTGTTAAAGGTAATAAGAAGTGATAATCCCTATTGAAAAAAAACATAAGAAAATATGTAAAAAAATTACGATCTTGAAGTTTTACGTCATGTTATTCCTAGATTGCGTTCCAAAAATTGCCTTCTGAAAATACACTAAAATATGTGCCATATTCATTACTTTTCTCGATAAAAGATATAAATGGCATACATTGTAGTATGATTTGGCCTGATATTTGGCCCCTTAAATTCCAACACCAAAAAGTAATGCAATACACATATACTCTCAAAATGTTGCATGTTAAGGAACATGTTTCGTTTTCAACAAGAAATTATACATGTCTGCATTAGTTATTTTTATTGGTCATAAAAAGTGACTGTATTTACTTATCATAGACATTGGTCATAAAAAGTGACCTTTGTTTACCTACCATAGTTATTGGACATAAAAAGTGACCTTTGTTTACTTACCATAGTTCTTGGTCATGAAAGGTGGCTGTATTTACTTACATATACCATGGTTTTGGTTCATGAGAGATGACTATTTATTAACCATAGTTATTAGTCATGAAAGGCGACTTGTTTATTTTACCATAGTTTTTGGTCATGAAAAGTGCCGTGCCTGTATTTACTTACCATAGTGATTGGTCATGAAACCAGTGACCATATTTCTTAAAATATAGTTCGGTCATGAAACCACGGACCATGTTCGTGAATTATATTGTTTGGTCATGAACTAATGACCACATCTTTATATATGTAATATAGATTTGCCGTATTTTTATACCATAGATAGAAGTACTAACCTTGGATACCTACCCGATTACTTATATTATAAACTAAATATTAAAAATTCAGTATTTTTCAGCAAGATGAACAGACATCCTAATTCTGTAATTTCGCAATACCAGTGCAAGGACTGTGGGAAAAGATTCCCAAGAGCAGACCTGCTGAGGAAACACTCTCGGCCCGTGCATGGAAAGAGGATATATGGCAGATTCTGCGCTTTGAACTGTTTTGCTGATGATAGATACAGATTGAGAAAACATGAATTGGCCAAACATCATCCATTTTCACCAGCTCCAACACCAAAACATGACAGAGCAGTTTCAAGTGTAGTCATCAGATCTAACACCACCAATAATAGTAGTACTGCCTTACCTAAGATCCATGATCAAACACTATCATGGGCCATGGATTCGATCATGAATGTGTTGATGGATGAACTGGACGCAAAGATGTCTGACTTTGCCGACCTACTTAAAGATGATTGTCAACTTCCATCACCAATGGGACAAACTTAGGCGATGAAGTACCTACTGATGTCGCCATTCCTTCTTCAGATCTTTTTTTTCAAAGTACCTTAAACCACTATCTACAGTAGAACCAAACAGGTATTCTCCATCGGATCCACCATTTCTTGTCCAGTCTTCATCAAAACCAGAATCTTTGTCTTCGTCATCTTCGGCATCTAAACCTTAGCCATTGTCTTCATCTGCAATAGAGCTTTTGTCTATCTAAACCTGAGCCACTGTCTTCATCTCCATCTGAGCTTTTGTCTATGTCTAGACCCGAGTCTTCATTAAAACCAGCTTCATTTAAACCAGTTTTATAGATTATTACATGTCTTCATCTGCAACAGAGCTTTTGTGTGTCTAAACCTGAGCCATTGTCTTCATCTGCATCTGAGCTTTTGTTTATGTCTAGACCCGAGTCTTCATTTAAACCAGTTTCATATAAACCGGTTTTATAGATTATTACATGACCTTTTTCATATGTTTCCAGCATGATTTTTTAACCAGTTTGATCTGCAGCATTAGAATCTCAACTACCTACCATTTACTCTTCAAATACAACGGAGCAACATCCGCAAGAAGTCGAACCATTAGACTTATCCACCAGAAAGCCTGATTCAATACCTACTTCGCCATTAACACGAGCTATCGACTGTACTAACCCAACTAAGCAATGGAACATACAAACTTTTGAGGAAAAACTGTACCCGCATCTTTGTTTGTATCAAAGACTTTTTTTGCTGGAGCATCTTCATCTTATTCTGAACCATTCTTCAGCTAAAACCTTAAAAGAAAAAATAAACTTATCAAGAACTGCCATGAAATCCAGATATATGTAAAAGCTTGTCCCACTTGGTACCAAAACCAGTATTAAAGAAGAGCGTTGGGACTCTCAGTTATTTTAATCATGTTCTGGGGGCTTTACTTTTATTGTATTTGTTGAAATTTGAGTAAGTTACTTACCGTTAAACTATACAAAATCTTTGTTGTTCTT
Source organism: Mytilisepta virgata (assembly GCA_028015205.1). NCBI lineage: Eukaryota > Metazoa > Mollusca > Bivalvia > Mytilida > Mytilidae > Mytilisepta > Mytilisepta virgata. Next base: position 62,474,840 of record CM051518.1, on the reverse strand, counting down.
ATAAACACAATTTAAAATAATATCAAAGATTTCAATACACACAGTTACCTAAATATGGTTACAAACCAGGGCCCAAAGGTCAAGGTCAGTATCCTTGGAATGTGAAACATCGTCTCGAGGTAACCTACCTACACACCAAAGATCCAAGGCCTATGTCTTTAGACAAAAAAGTTACAAAAATGACCTATTTATTGACCTTGAGGTAAACGGTCAAGGTCAATATTCCTGTTACGCGACACATCATCTTGAGATAACCTACCTACACACCAAAAATCTACGGCCTAGGTCTTTATACAAAAAAGTTACAGACCGGACACGAAGATGATCTAAAATGGCATATTTATTCAACCTAAGGTGAAGGTCATAGGTCAACATTGTTGAAACATGACACATCGTGTTTGGTGACGTATCCACATGCCATGGATCTAAGGTCTAGGTCTTAATACAAGAATGTTATAGGCCGGACACGATTGGCAGCCGCCCAAAAATGACCTATTTATTGACCTTGAAGTCAACGGTCAAGGTCAATATTCTTGGTACGCGACACATCATCTTGAGATAACCTACCTACACACCAAAAATCCAAGGCCTAGGTCTTTAGACAAAAAAGTTAAAGGCCGGACACGACGATGATCTAAAATGACCTATTTATTCACCCTAAGGTCAAGGGTCAATGTCATAGGTCAACATTTTTGAAACATGACACATCGTCTTGAGGTGACATATCCAGATACCGTAGATCTAAGGTCTAGGTCTTAAGACAAGAAAGTTATAGGTCGGACACGACAGGTAGCCGCCCGCACGACCGCATTCACCAATTCAATAACCGGATTTAAAAACCAATAAAAACCAGTATTACCTGCAACTAGAATGTTACCATTACGGGAATCTTGTGTTTGTTAAACAATACGAGTTGGAGTTTTTTACCCCCCCCCACATCACAATATAACAATCAGTGTTCAATATCTTAAAAGTTAAGTCATGAAGATATGTTAAGTATAAATAAAAATTGACCATATTTTAAAATATCAGCTTAACCATTGCGCCGTACTGTTACACGATTTGACATCCTGTGACGCAAATGAAGGTGCTTACTAGAATGTCATGGTGTTTCCTAAAAATAATGGAGAAATAAATGACTGATATAAGTAAAAAAGATTAATGTTTTAAAATGTATACGTGTAAATACATGTACATAAAATGTCCATGTGGTAAAAATCTTCTGTTTTCAAGGCGTAATTCACCATTCGCGTTGTTAAAGATATTTATGATTCTAGATCATGGATTTTTTTTGTTTAACGACTATAAACTTTTTCATGTCACACTAGAGTCGCTAATCAATTCGTTCTATAATAACTATAACATTATGTTTACTTTCAAGGAATATTAAACAAGTTTCTGTTTGATACTTTCAAATTAAACAGTATACATAAAATTTGGTTGGGTGAAAATTGTTTAAGTAATATTTATAATGAAGCAAACAGTTCATCAATGATTCAAATAATCTATCCCTTTATTGCAAAATACCCCTTTGCAAATACCACATTTGTTTATACAAACAATATAGACAAGCCTTAAAAAGATATTCAGAGACGTAATAGGAAATAGACAAAGGAATAAAATATCCTTGTCATGCTTGTTGGACAAAGTAAACGATTTAAATAGATTGAAGATCTTAACCCTGTAAAACACTGAATTGTATGTACTTGTAATCCTTTAAATTATGGCATCTACAAAAATAGCACGTAACCGTCCAATTTTCTGCTGTTAAACTTGGTGTAAAACATGGTTGTCTGAAAAGAGATTTTCGAGTATGATCCCTTTTCCATCCACATATAAACATACATTTAAACCAAATTTGGGGTGAATAATTACAATGTGACACAACAAATATAGAGAATAAATAGTACTGCATAGACAGGAGGTCAAAATGTGTTCGTTAATATTGCAATATGCTCGCAGATACTGTTCAAACATGGCCACTGTATACTCCCAAAAATTTTCAATTAGACAATATCTAATAAAAGGGAAGTTGCATTTTGACAACTAAAATGTAATACATGTGAGCCATCAGTACAAATTCTCATGTCAACAAACAGTAAGAATCATTTTTCAATATTTTAGGCCTTGATCACAACTGATGAATCGTAAATCGACGAAATGTGCACATCTTGTGCATCAAATTGGTATCAAAGAATTGTATTTTGAAAGTAGTTAAACTCAACAAGCACGTTCTAAAGTTCACAAAAAATGAAATCTTTTATTATATAGCACCATTGTTTCGTTTAAGCTGAAACTGCCATTACTACTTGTTGTGAACGTTAAATAACGTTGATATCGTTGTGTGAACATAACGTCGTCCCGGCAAATTTGACAGTTGCCGATTTAGCGTTACGAAATTCCGCCAAATGACATCTTGTTTTTGCACTTGTTGTGAATCCTACAGTTCTTTAGTAACTGCTATTTACCTGCTTGATATTGCTAAATCGGTGTCAGGACTGATGAATACGTGTTTACATTCAAACGCTTATAGTATCGTGCATTTGTTTATTGTGATACACATGGTTGACATTGAATGTTAGCGGCCTATTTCTTGCACGCAATGTTATTGCGTAATTCGTGCGTATTAAAAGGGGATTTGGAAATTCTAACTGATCAGCTAAGATTATAAGGTAAATACTTTCGACATACGAAAACATATTACAAAAAACCGTTCAAAATATTTATTGTGCCTTTATTTATTGTATTGCTCTTTAATTAATATAATTTTCCCCGCACTTCGAATGAAGTTCGGGGATATTTGTTATCAGTCCGTCTGTTAGATAATCTTGTCTCCAGAATTCCTCGTTCATTTTTCACTTCATGCATTTAATTTCTATACAGTATTGTCACAAACTTCGAATATTGGAAATTTAAACTTTTGACCTAAACTCCTCATTCCTTTCTCCTTTTATGCTTTTAATGTGTATACAGTATTATCACATACTGTATGCAGATGCGCAATAAGGTTTTTCGAATTTTGATTTTTATAAATTGGGGTCCACATGGGTCGTATTTCAAAAATTGGAAGCTTTTTATATAGAAATTAAATTCCTAAACTCAAAGGTGAAGGAGTTGATGTCACAGGAAAATGTGACGGACGGACGGAGACAATCGCTATATCCCTGAACTTTTTTCGAAAGTGCGGGGATACAAATAGAGCTTCAATGACCGACATGTATCTTGGGATGAACATGACACATGTTTATATGCGTTTGTCAATAACATTGTACACCTCTCTAGCATGCATTGTGTTTATTTGACAGCAACCTGATTCTGCATTTTTTTTTTACATATATTATGTGGGATGATAATGTTTGATTAATATACTGTCATACACAGTAAATAGAGTATTTAACTAATCGTCTTAATATAATTGTGACCCCAAAAAACATTTATGTATATCGCTGTATATTCAATCCACAGCACATTAAAATAATTCACTTTAAACTGTGTTTTTATGGATTAATATTAATCTTTTGAACCTACTGTCTTTGTAAGAATTTGCTTTATAACATGAAGAAATAAAAAGAAAATAGTTTCATGCTTGTCGAGTTTTTCGTTGTTCAACTCATTTAACTGAGGGTTAAATTTAACTACAGGTTAAACGTAGTGAGTTTCTATATGATTTAACCCTCAGTTGAATTTAACCTTGAGTTAAATAAGTTGAACAACTGGGCCCATAGAGTTTTTTCTGCCTCATTTTCGTAGTATATGAACAGACGACAGGTTCTTAGTCTTTGAGAAAGTCGTTTTAAGTTATTCTAAAATGGATTTTTGTAAACATGGTATGCAGAGGTTCAAAATATTTTTTTAGTAAGGTGTTATTGTAAAATTGATTTAACTTAGGGGGGGGGGTTTATATTGGTTTGAATTTTTTTTTCAAGGTATGGACACAATTTTATTTTTTTCCGACTACAATCAAACAAAATTATTTGTTTTCTTACCACGTCGAACCAGATTTTTTTTAGAAATGCCTACAAAGTAAAAGGTGTATTTATTCCTATGAAATAACTAGCAGTAAATAAAACTGGTATATACTATGAATTTGTTTTTATAATAAAACATTTGCATATACTTTCATTTGTTAATTTAAAACAAGATTAGTTCAGATCTTTGCAACATACATCACATGCACATAGGTCCATTATTTAAATAAAATGCATAGTCCCCTGGATGGTGATGGTGTCGATTGTGGTTTAAGGCATTCACTTTTTGGTCTGTTGTTATACACCTTTAAACCATCATACATATACCACATGTTTCCGAATTTTAGAGTGCAAATATTTTATTATAATAATCATAATTCCACACAGTACTGAGTAGACACACATTGGGTATATGTACATGTATGCATATTTAAACTAGAGGCTCTCAAGAGCCTGTATCGCTCACCTGAATTTAACTTGTCAACCTTCTGCAGGACTGATAATTTATGTGTAGAAGTTATCTTGGCTAGCTTTCCCATAGGTTCAATGTTAAACAAAGTTAGGGTGTGGTGGCCATCTTACTTGACATTCAAGGTTATCAAACACAGTTATGAATGAGGACCAATGCTGGTATTAAGTTTGGTTCCAAATGGCCAAGTTTAAGGTATGATCTGCAAATTAGATTTTCCCATAGGGTCCTATGTCAAACTAAGTTCAGCTTTGGAGGCCATCTTCAAGAGTTTTTAATGAATTTTCACAAAGGGTCTTTTGTTAAACTAAGTTCAGCTGTGACGACCATTTGTGTTGCATTCCTGGTCATCGGACATAATTCTGAAAAAGGACCACCTAATGACCATTTATGCCACGTTTGGTTCCAATTGGCTTAGTGGTTTCAGACAAGAAGTTTTTTTTATTAATTTTTCCCATAAGGTCCTTTGTTTAACTAAGTTAGGCTGTGGCAGCCATCTTGGTTGTCATTCTGGGTCATCGGATGCAATTCTAATAGGGGAACACTTAAGAACCATTTCTGCCAAGTTTGGTTCCCACTGGCTCCGTAGTGTCAGACATCTTGGATTTCATATTGGCATGAAAAATATAAACTTGGTAGAGGACCATGTAAGGATCATTCCTGCAATGTAACGATTCAATTGCTGTTGTAGGTTTAGAGAAGAAGATTTTTGAAATTTCAGTCAGTCAGAGTGCATAATTGACCCTGGCAGCCATGTTGAATTTCGGATCGGCACCCAAAACATCAGTTTTGTTAGGGACTATTATCTGATCATTCAGGCACAATATTACTTCCATCTCTCAAATAGTTTCTTACAGGAAGATGTTTGAATGTTTCCATAGAATCCTATGTTAAATGTGTCCCGAGGTGGCTGCCATCTTGGATCAGCGCAAAAAACATACCCCTGAATCATCATTCCTGCAATATAACAATTCAATTGCTTTTGTAGTTTCAGAGAAGATTTTTTAAATTTCAGCCATTCAGAGTGCATAAATGGCCTTGGCAGCCATCTTTTTGAATTTCCGATCAGAACCAACATAAACTTTGTAGAGGACCATCCAATGAACATCCCCACCAAGCTTGGTTTCAATTGGCCATGGGGTTTTGGAGAAGATTGAAATGTGAAACGTTAACGAACGGACGACGGACGTAAAGTGAAGGCAATTTAGTTCACTCGGTCTTTTAGGCCAGGTGAGCTAAAAGGCAACAATGCTTTGATTGTCATGATTTTTGCTCTTCATCTTGATGGTTATTCACTGAAAGATCAAGTATGACTGAAAACGTAAGGAAAATCTTTTATTATGTTCAAAATAAGTCAGGATTGTATTAAATAATGGTCTAAAGCTTTTCTTGTAATGCTTGTGATTTTTTAAATCAACTCTTGGATTCAATTATTTTTTGGGGGGTGGGGAATTTATATAAATCAGAATATTTTTTTTCCATGGTGTTATAAAACAGATTATTTTCTTTTTGGCCCTTGCTGCAACATATTTTATTATTATTTTTCCTTCCCTTTGGAATCAGATTATTTTTTTCACTAAAAACCATTTCCCCCCTCCCCCCCCCCCCCCCCCCCCCCGAAGCTGAATGGATGTTTCCTTACCGATAATGCAGCCATCATTGAAAAATTTCTTCACAGACGTTAACACTGGTAAGCACATTGACAGTTCCAAAGATAGACATGATAGATATCACGAGCGGTGGCGTTTTTCTAAATACCGCGGTATAACCCATGGTATCATAGGGAGTGTGCTAGATGTCGGATCGATAATAGATTAATGATAAAATGCAAACTAAAAAATAAACGTCTAAAAAGTTGTAAAACAACATCAAACTAAAATAAATAAAATTTTAAATTATAACAATAATTTCGGATCACTGAGATCCTTCATCAGTGCTGTCGCGTTGCGAAATGACTTATTAATTACATGTAGAAAACAATATGTAGGCTTTTTACTTGACGTTTGTCATTTAGTAAAGGGTAAACTTCATTAAATTAAAACACAAAATAGGAGTTGAAGCTATATGTATAGCATTGATTAGCAGTTGACCATTAAAAGATACTTATCTTAACAAAGTATGTTTCAAATTTTAACAAGATATATTGAGCACATCGAAGTCTACACGATTTTTAAATTACCCAAAAATTGTTAATTTTGTGATTTTTCGTGCACATTTGATTTTTTTACGGACAAGGCGACATAACTCCAGAACAACATCTGAATTTAATACGGTAACAGTATAGACATGATAGAGGAGCCTAAGGAAATTTCAGTTTAGTGAGTCTTTTTAGCAACTTCAAACTTTGATCACAGATACAAAGAACTTGGCAATATTTTGTAACCATTTTTCACCATTTTAGTAAGGATGATTTAAGTTTTTTAGAATAATTATGAATATTTACCCTGGAAACAATAAGAAAAATGTGTTCATGTACTTATTAATAAAGTTTCATTTTTTTTTAAGTAGAAAGGCTACAATATGGCTAATCGTGATCTTGATCTTCCTCATATGTAGCAATTAACGCATGTAAATAATATTTTTTGTGTACATTGCAGTGGGGATAGTACATGTATAACTTTACATACATTTATAAATAAATAATTGAGGACGGGCTTACAAAGAATTTTTTTTTAGCGTTCAAGAAGAAATCTTTGTTTAACATGCAATCACACTCATTGAGTAAGTCAGTCTATGGCAAACAAACAAGTCTCCATGTTGCAGGAGTAACCTATAATTGTTTATATGTACTACTTAAGGAACTTTGCTGTGTGAGTCAAGGCTCCATGTTGAAGGCCATACTGTGACCTTCATGTATAATTGCTTATATTTATACTTTAGGTCTTCAATGGAGAGTTGTCCCATTGGCAATCATACCATATCTTCTTATGTGTAAATTATTTCAATTTCTGCTTCATTAACCTTGGAGTGGATAGTAAAACAACACATTGATAATAAACAACGTAAGGTATCCGGACCATAAATGACCATGTGATTATTCAAAAGTTCCCGGATGTTCCATACAACGCAATTGAAATGACCTCGGTATTTATCGGCAAACTTTGGAAATTCGAATATAACTAACCTATTTTTACAGACTCTGCATATAAGCAACAAAGTGTGTTTCAACTTGAGAAAAATATATATACAAAATTCCAGCTTTAAATTGTTTGGTTCAGCCATTCAAGGTCAAAAAGAGATACAATTTTCGATCATGATCTATTATGGTCCGGATACCTTAATTTAAATTATGAGCCACTTACATTTGTTACACACATCTGTAACTCCCATTTACATTTTTAACTGAAAGTAGGAGATGACAGTTAACTTTTTTTTTTTAATTTATATATTAAATTCAGAAATGATTTTGACCCGAAGTTTCCATTGTTATGATCATATTATTATAGAACAAAAATAAGGAATTCTTTTTTTCTATCTAAATGATGCCATACTCACATTCTCTTTACTTGCAGTCTTCCTGAAAATGTAAAACGAAACCACAAAGCAACACAAACTTTATAACACAAATCCATACTAAAACAATAACAATTTTTTTAGAAACAATGTCAGTCAGCTGTGATAATGATTGTGCCCAATACCATGATCCTTGAACATTTACATGTGTTTAGAAATAATATTCTTAAAAAAATAAACATGTTTATATTAGAAAGTTACAACACAAGGTTGAACAGTTGGTATAAATTGATATCAATACAAAGCTACTTATGCTGCTACTTTTACAGAAAAAAAAAGATATATTTTATTAGTTAATGTTTATCTTCCAGCCGCCTAAAAACCCTCTTTCTGGTCACTAAAAATCCAACTTCTGACATCATAATGCATGCCGATAATATTAAGATTAAAGGAATACGAATAAACTACACAAAATTTACCTAATAATGTCTCCTTGTAATCATTTGCTGTGAAATGTTGATGGCAAACAATGTTTTCCTGGTTTCTAGAGACCTTTGGTAGGGTCAGATCTTTTTAGGGCAACCCTCCACTTCAGACACAGCTCAGGGTTAGAAGAAAATTTGTGACCACCACTCACAGAACATCCTGGGACACAACATCTTGTTGGCATCTTGTTATTACGCCAGGACGTTAGAGACCGCCAGACATTTACATTAGATACAAGCGCCTAACTGATAAAAAAAAAACGCTCAGGTAACCACCGCTAATTTTCCGGATGAAATTCGTGATTGTTAACCATTAAAATAATACAGGTTAATAATCCTTTAACATAAGGTCGAGAATTATGTTACAGAATTATAACATCATAACAAATGAAAAAGTACTAGAAAAAAATAAAGCACTTAGAGATAACAATTAAAACAAGAGGCTCTCAAGAGCCTGAATCGCTCACCTGGCAAACAATGACTATAAACTAAATTAATATATTAATGTTTTTTTGTAAATTAAACTGAGTATTTAAGGTCACATAAAATGCTGAAAATACTTTTAAAAGCCTTTCAAGAACCTCTGGAAAGAAATGGGCATGAGTTCTCCCTATGCTTGATTAAGATACAGTCATGGTCAATCTGATGATTCACAATACAAAATACAAGCTTTAATTCATCTTCAAATACAAGTATAAATCTTTTGGTCTATATGTTGTCTTCGTTTTTAAAATGTTTGAAAGTTATGTAAAAATTGTGGGTTAAGGCTTTTTATTGTACTTGAAAAGGAAATATTGCAGGAACAATCATGCTAAGTTTCATCCAAATCCCCGTAGTAGTTTCAGAGGAGAAGATGTTTGAAAATTTGTTAACAACGATGATGACAGACACCAAGTGATGGCAATTAAAAGCTCACATATTATGAAGTTTAATCATTGTTATACAACATTCTCATCATCACCATTCACTAAGGATACCATGTTTACTTTAAAAACCAAATATTGTTGAAATCCGAGCAAGTGTAAAAAATGGCGGGAAAATGGCAGCCATTTTAAAAATGGCCGTCCAAAACAAACTTTCATCATCACCATTCAACTCGGGATACCATGTTTGCCATCAAAGTAGCTTTCATCTTCATTTTATTTCTATAATTCAGGAAAAAATAGCGAAAAACAGCATTTTGACTCCTATGTTCTATTTTTAGTAAGGGCGGACATGTTTTTCGACCAATCCAAAATCCAAGCATTAACTTTTTGCAGGATACCCTAAGGAACAATCTTACCAAGTTTCATTTGATTTTGAATAGTAGTTTCAGACAAGAAGATTTTTGAAATAATAACATAAAAAAAGCCAAAAATGTCAAAAAGGGCAATAACTCTAACATCAGTTGACAGATTTTCACAAAAATCAGCACACAGGTAGCTCTCATCATGCTGAACACTTTCAACCTGCCAGAATTTGCCGTAACCTGATGATTTTTGAGATATTTGCGAAAAACTGTTGTTTGACCCCTATGTTCTATTTTTAGTAACAGTGGCCATGTTTTTCGACGGATCAAAAATCGAAGCATAAACTTTGTGCAGGATACCCTAAGGAACAATCATGCTAAGTTTTGTCCAAATCCATTCAGTAGTTTCAGAGGAGAAGATTTTTGAAATAATAACATAATAAAAAGTGCAAAATTTGGAAAAAATCAGGAAAAAGGGTGATAACTCTGAAATGAGTGGTTGGATCTTCTTCAAAATTTCAGGGCAGGTAGATCTTGAGGTGCTGATCACTTTTATCCTATGCCAGAATTTTGATATCTGTGACCGTTTCTGAATTATTTGCAAAAAACTGCGATTTACCCCTATGTTATATTTTTAGCCATGACGGCCATGTTTTTATACGAATCAAAAATCCAAACAATAGATTTGTAGCACCCATACCAATTAATAACTGTACCAAGTTTGGTTGCAGTTGGACTTATGGTGTTGGAGGAGTTAACGTTTGAAAAAGTTAACGGACGACGGACGGACGGACGACGGACGCCAAGTGATAGCAATGTGAGCTAAAAAGGAGTATTTACTCTCGGTGTCAATTGCCAAAAAAAAAAAATTCTTTTTATTTATTCCCCTTGGATATAAGGTGCCCAGTTCTTTTATCCAGAAGCTTTCTCTTGTCTGCCTTTCTTGATCACTCCAATTCAAATTTTGTTCTATAATAGAAACTCATTTTACCAAAGTCCCCAGGATTGTGTCCAGTCGACCGAAAATGCTGGGTGACGGGTAGAAAGTCTTTCTTTGTTAGATATCTTCTATGGCTGTTCATTCTTTTGTTGAAAGCTTGCTTACTTTCTCCAGTGTACTGCAGATTACAAATCCCACACTCCAAAATGTAGATCACGTTGCTTGATTTGCAGTTCACAGTGCAAAATATTTTGTAATCTTTGGCTGTTGTGTGACTTTTAAAGCTCTGTGTAGATATCATCTGGCAGCAAGTCTTACACCTTTTGTCTGAACAAGCCTGACATTGGCTAGTTGATGAAGACATCTTGCCAGTGATATCAGCTCGTACAAAAATGCCTTTCATGCTTTTCGGTCGTCGGAACGCCATAACTGGGGGTTCTGAGAAAAGTCTGGAAAGGTCAGGGTGTTATTCAAATTCTTTCCAGTGTGTCATGATGGTACTAGCGATATTGTGAAGGCTAGAGTGGTATGTTGTAACGAACAGGATTCTGTTGGTGGTCCATATGGCAAAATTGCAGGTACTTTTCTAATTTGCAAAGCGGCCATTTTGGATTTCTCTTTTTTGAAGCTGTCTTGTATGCGTTGTTGTGTATAACCTCTATTTTTTAGATGACAACGTAGTTCACCAAGACGTTTTGCTGTGGTTATTGGAGAGGAACAGATGTGAATATATATACATATATACACATACACATATGTTTATTATACCGTTAAACAAACAAAATGTAACTTTGTGAAAACTAATAATTATCTCCTTTTGGCCTACCTCAGTTTTGACTTACATTTTTGGTAAACGTTTTGACATTTGCATTTTATTATTTTATTTTCTGTGCTGTCTTGTTCTATTTTTGTTTAGTTTATTGTGAGCTATTCTAATCACTTTGCGTCTGTCGTCCTCGTCGTCGTATGTCGTCGTAAACTTTTCACATTTTTATCAACTCCTCTGAAACCACTGAACCAATTTAAACCAAATTTAAGTGTAGTGGTCTTTAGATGGCCCCCTTTTAAAATTGAGTTCCGTTTTCCCGGGCGCCATCCAATATGGCTGCCATGGTCAGACATAGTTCAACTTTGGACCCTATGGGAATTTTAACATTTTCGTTATCTTCTCTGAGACCATTAGGCCAATTTGAACCAAACTTTGGTAGAATGGTCCTTGGGTGGCCCCTTTTAAAATATATGTTTGGTTTCCCCGAACGCCATCCAACATGGCCTCTATGGCTGGACTTAGTTTAACATTGAGCCTATGAGAATTTTACTTTTTCGTTAACTTCCCCGAAACCACTGAGCCAATTTGAACCAAACTTTGGTGGAGTGGTCCTTGGGTGGCCCCTTTCCAAACTTATGTCCGGCATCTCACACTTCCAACTGACATGGCTGCTGTTACTAAAAATAGAAAAGGGGGGTGAATTTCAAAAATCTTCTATGAAACTACAAGGCCAGTTGCAATCAAACTTGGCAATAATGGTTCTTATGAGGTATGGGAAATTCACTCAAAAATCTTCTGGTCTGAAACCACTAAGCCAATAAGAACTAGATTTGGTAGCAATGATCCTTAGATGGTTCTCTTTTAGAAATGTGTCATGGACCTAGACTGTCAACCATCTTGGCTGCCACATCCGAACTTAGTTTAACATAGAACCCTATAGAAAAACCAGCCAAATCTTTAGTCCTGCTCAAGATGAAAAGTTCAATTCAGGTGAGCGATACATGCTCTTTAGAGCCTCTAGTTCTTTTAGTTATACATGTATCCTTGTTTGTCATGTTCCATTCTTAGGACGTTGCTCTTTCCTTGGATATCGAATTTACGTATTTTCCCATAGATGTGTCGACTATATGATTTTCATTGCTCTGCTTTATTGTTTTGGCTTTAGAATAACTGATGTGTTGTAAAACAATGAAATGTACACATGTTTGGCATCAAATTCAAAACGTTTTTCCTCCAATTTATAGTTGTTAAATATCGCAAAAGAATACCGATGGAAAAACACCGAAGCCCTTAAAACTAACGTCAAAGATGAATTAGATAAAATCAGGAACACAGGGAACAAATACTACACAGCTACAACCAAAAGAGAACACATAGAATTGAATGGAACTGAACAAGACTGCGCAAAGTCTAAAGCACTAGCGATCTGAAAACCAGGGGGGAAAACGTAGATTGACATGGGGACTGCTCCGCAAGGGTAAATCTGGTTTCATTTTATCATTGGTTTAATGTCGTTTTCACTTTCAGATATAAAAAACTTTTTTCCATTTCCTGTCATGATGATAGCTTTCAAATTACGATGTTACATTGTAATAGTTAATCTTTTATATTCTGTTCCCTAGGCATCTGTGACGGATCACGGGGGCTCCACCCATAGAGCTGCCTGGCGCGTCCCCAGGTGACGGATTTGGAAGACCCTCTCGTTGGGGGTTGTCAGGTCATAATGCGGAAAGCCTGACCGTGGACCATAGTGAGTAACGTGTTTGGAGAATGCCACACTCCGTGCACGTTAAAGACCCCCGCCTATAGTTTTCGAAAAAGAGTAGGGTGATGGCCGCTACAGAAGTCTAAACTATCCGACCCTACCCAACCATCCTCCTTTACAGTGGCATTTAAATTGGTTCCCCTTCCTGTCCCACCCCACCTCTATTTGAAATGTTTGATAAATTGAATTGGTTATCGTCCTGAAGAAGCATGGAATATTTGCCACTGGACGTTAAACAACTATCAATCAAATTATGTTCCAACCAAAAATGTGAAGAGGGCAAATAGACATAAAGAGCAAACCAAAAAACATAATCTATTAGACAGACAAACCAGGGAAGACAAACGAAAAACCACAAGCACAACAAATAAACACTTAAAACTGAAAAAAAAAAAAAAATGAACAACGCGAACTCCGATAAAAAACCAGGAGTGAACTCAGGTTATCCGGAAGGGTAAGCATTTCCTTTTCCCAAATGAAACTGATAAAAAAAAACTCACAAAGTTAACAAGTTCAAAACTGAATAATCTGTTGTTTGTAAAACTGCGAAGTCCTGGTATTCAAAAGTTTAATGGGGACTAGTCCCCTGGAAATGGATGGTACTGATATATACTATAATCTTGATATGGGTGTTGGTAACTAAAATTAAAAGAGAAAATAATCTATACTAGACATTGAACCCGCGCGAGCGCGGGAAAATAAGCATTTTTTTAAAAATTTTTTATTTATTTATTTTTTTTTTTTTTTTTTTTTTTGTGGTGGCCATATTGACTATAAAAAGTTGTTGCGGCCATGTCATTGATGGAACAGGAACTCAATATGGATGTTGTGGCAGGCTTCCCATAAACTTTCCTGTCAAGTAGGTGGTTTCAACTGATAGTTTCATGTCTATATATGATGTACGTAGTATTACAGAATTGGATGTGAATGCAAACTTTAACCAAGTCAATGAAGCGTGAAATGTAGGTCAACGTGACCCAATTGTCACATGGCTGTTCGTTACTACCGAAGATGGAAACACTGATGAAGTAGACTATATGCCACGTAGTATTACCAAAATGGACCTTAAGGTTCCATCAAATAGGCTTTTTACTTGACGTTTGTCATTTAGTAAAGGGTAAACTTCATTAAATTAAAACACAAAATAGGAGTTGAAGCTATATGTATAGCATTGATTAGCAGTTGACCATTAAAAGATACTTATCTTAACAAAGTATGTTTCAAATTTTAACAAGATATATTGAGCACATCGAAGTCTACACGATTTTTAAATTACCCAAAAATTGTTAATTTTGTGATTTTTCGTGCACATTTGATTTTTTTACGGACAAGGCGACATAACTCCAGAACAACATCTGAATTTAATACGGTAACAGTATAGACATGATAGAGGAGCCTAAGGAAATTTCAGTTTAGTGGGTCTTTTTAGCAACTTCAAACTTTGATCACAGATACAAAGAACTTGGCAACATTTTGTAACCATTTTTCACCATTTTAGTAAGGATGATTTAAGTTTTTTAGAATAATTATGAATATTTACCCTGGAAACAATAAGAAAAATGTGTTCATGTACTTATTAATAAAGTTTCATTTTTTTAAGTAGAAAGGCTACATCAAAGTCAAAATCTATGACGAAAACACAACCACATAGATTGTCAATATTTTTATTGTTACAATTAATTCTGAACTGGAACTTGATGAAAAGCTTTCATTAAATACACATTTCATAATGCATTACCTTTTTCCTTCAGAATAAATATGAAAATGAAATTGTAGATGTAAACATTTCCTTAGTGACGGATGAATTTTTCAAACGATGCCGTGAGTCCGTAGAGCATATTTTTGGAAAATAATTGTTCCAATTGTTCCATTGTCATTATGAGCAGGGCAAGCGAGGCTTAATTTCACAAATATATCCAATAATCAGACGATAAAAGCATTTTTAGTGTGTGATGTCCACGTTTATATATTTATCAAAAATGTCCGAGATAAATTTCGTCATTAATGATAAAGATGACCATTTGTTAAACATATTTTTATCTAGGGCTTACAGGGAATTGTATGGTAGAGATATATAAAGTGCATACAAATTCCATTTGCACATAAACAAAACTGTAGTTTAAATTTATAAATGCAGATTGTCAAATCCGATAATATCCGTTATAATCTGAACCATACATCGTTTATTTTGAACCACGCGTTTTGACGCCTATTCGGCTAATTCGTAAATTTAGTATTATAGATTATCGGTCAGTTCACTTCATAGATAGGAGTTGTCTCCTTGATTTTTATCCTATATCTGTTTGTTTTGATAAATATTTTCAAATTATTCTATTAAATTCACAATAAGTTTAAACAGTTTGTTGATATAGTTAATTGTAAGCATCTTTCCTCTTCCCTTATTCTGTTATTTTTTTCAAAAATTACTGCATCAACTACAGAGGTGGAAACCGCTGAGGGCAGTACTGGCAATTGCAACGAAACTGGAAAAAAGTTATAACCGTTACATTATTAGGTGATTTACAACGTTGGTGGGAAAATCATACATAACATTCGACAAATACGTTCTTTTGATTGGAAATCCTAGACCCCATGTAGACACGTACATGTGAAAAGAAGGCCTCCGACAACAAAAAATACAGACTGTCATTTTTACCTGGGGATAAAGAGATATTGTTTGGATATAATTAGATACATCGTCAAACGGGGGGGGGGGGGGGGGGGGGGGGTGACACTATTTCAAATTCTGCAAAATTGTGTATCAACATGGTCACGACACAGGTTTTTAAGGTAAAATAATCAAATCAAATCAAAATTTACTCCTGCCTTGGCTCGTGCAAATGTCGAATATTCTAGTAATACAAAATATTTTCCTGAAGCACCATTACAGGGAATATGTGAATTCCTTTTCCTGGATAAAATATATTATTTCTCCAATTATTCAAATAGTTTGGAACAATTTGTTTTCTGTTCTCAACAAACGTTTTAAGTAATTTAAATGTCATGATGAAATAAGTTGAATAAAATTCTCTATTCCTTTTCGTTTTTAATTCTTAAAGTTTGTTATCTTTAATTTCCTTATATAACATGACTTGCAAGGAACGATTTAACTACTTAACATCATAAAATCTCACGCATTTCTGAATTTCTGGAACAATTTGTTTTCTGTTCTCAACAAACGTTTTAAGTAATTTAAATGTCATGATGAAATAAGTTGAATAAAATTCTCTATTCCTTTTCGTTTTTAATTCTCAAAGTTTGTTATCTTTAATTTCCTTATATAACATGACTTGCAAGGAACGATTTAACTACTTAACATCATAAAATCTCACGCATTTCTGAATTTCTGAAAGAACAAAACATTAATTAGCTTTTTTTTTCAATTAAATATTCTGTTACCGTTTAGTTTCAGTGCTGTCTTGATCTAATTCTATGTTTTTTATTTTTTAGTTTTGCATGTATCGTGTAGTATTTGTATGGCCCTGCCGCTAGGCGAAGAAGGTATTAACTGTTACCCTTGACCTTCCGTCCGTCCGATTTTGTTTTCCGCACTCTAACATTCTTCTTTTATTTGTTATGTTCTATAATAATGACTTTGTCTGGCCTCTGGATTTCGATCCTACGGATCGTCCTGATATGCACGTAGTGGTTGCCACTGGACGTTAAACAATAATTCATTCATCATCGATCTTACGAAAATTTCTCACTTTTTTGTTGATTCGGTATTCTTTTGCCGAACTTAAGTACCAAGTTATAAATTGATCAACATAAAGATACTTAAATAAACAGTTTTGAAGAATTTTAAATTATTCAGTGGTGAAAGAAATTATAGGACGAAACAATTGTTCTAAAGAGAGGTTGCTATTATAAATTACTTTCCTTACTGAGTATACGTTATTATGCAATGAAATATTACCAATCCTGATATTTGTTACAAAACCATAGGGAAATCTGTCGTCAATAACAACACAAATATTAGAAAAAAAACCTTAAAGCATAGTTCAGAATAAAACATGATCAAAACAGGTTTTTGTTTTCCAAGGCGGCAACGATTTTATTTATATAGTTTTTATTTTATATTGATATCACAGGTACATTGTACAAGAAAATTAAAATGGCACGGGTAAAATTGCTATTGGATACAAGAATATTCGAGAGTTTTCGTGTGATTGCACCTTTTAAGGTGGTACCCAACACTACAGGGAGATAACACTTAAAAAACACCAAGGCATTTTAATCAAATTTAATAAGTAAAGAGAAATTATGCTTCTATAAGATCAAAATTGATGTTTGCCAAACTGCTATACATTCAATGAAAATATTCCCATGGAGTGTGAAATTCTATTTACTAAAAAAAATCAAACATTTATGTCAACAGGTCAAAGTAAATATTTGCTAAAAATTTTATGAAAATTAAACGAGCCAAATTTATTTTAGTCATGGTGTTGGGTACCACCTTAACGCATATCTAAATTACGATTCGTGTACATAGAAAACTAAATTATGACAAAGTAGACATTTTATCAAAGATCAGGCCTATTTCATGAGTAAATTGTTATATTTGATGCATAGAATTATTTTTTTTTAATTATACTGCTATAATACACGATAAGCATTTTGTTTAAATTCTTACACACATATAAGAATTGACTAACGTCTAGTTAATTCGGGGTTTTGTGTATATTATACAATGTCCGTGCCAGTAAATAATTTTCACGCAAATAATCAAAACTGTAGAATGTGTAGAGCAAAATTACTTATTTGACGGCGATTTCAGTTGGAGAGGCTTCATACGTAGAAAACTGTAAATAATAACATTTAAAAATAGACGGTTTAAATACAAAACAATATGATGATTATAAATTTCAAATACTAGGGAATTTTCCATCTCAGTATTGTTATGCCAATATATCTCGTGTATAATGTCTCATTTTACTGTTCAGTTGCCCATCCTGCATGAAGTGAGATATATGACTTTAAATGTCAAATACCATTAATTCTCCATCCAAGTATTATTAAGCCAAAATATCTAATGTATAATGTCTTATTTCAGTATTTAGTTGCTATGTTACCGCATGTAGTATACGTAAAATATAAAAAAAAAACAACAAATGTATAACAAAAAGACAACAATGACATATTAATTCATGAAAACCACCAAACAGACAACCCCAGACAAAAGTTCAATGGGTTCTCTAAAGTAAATGAAGGCCCTTAGTTTTTACCTGCCATAGCGTCAGGGTATAAATTTTAAAATAATACCCGAGTACTACGATTAATCGTTCTAACATGTGATAGCGTTTGAGAATAGTTAGTGTAATTTGTTTGAAACGAGGGCTAGTTATTTTACACACTTCTCGTTTTGCTTGTATTTACATAAACCAATACTTCACATAAAGATGAAATTGATCTTCTCTGGACGCACGAGACAGATTGTCACGCTGACAAGTTCCCGTGAGGAATTAGTCCGTAGTCATTACCTCAAGGAACATCGCGGATTAATCCAAAAATAGTTCGTATACTCTTATGGCTGAAGGTACAAAAGTAAATCTACTTTCACTTTCACTTTCAACTTTGGAGCAAGACTATAAACAGCATATATATATGGTACTGTATGACTGGAATATACTGAATTGAGAATAATGAAATTTAAAAAAAAATTTTATTTATTCAAACATGTGTATAATCTGATTGTTTTCAAACGTCAATATTATTTGACATTTTGTAACAGTTACTTTTCAATCGCTTTTCAATGTCATCCATTTCATCATTTTCTTTCTCATGCTGCTGAAGAGACCATCGTAAAACGCTTTCCAGTTGTCCTGGATCACAGCATGGCTTATCTTTAATTTTAATTAAATGTTATATGTAAAGGCATTGGCAGAAGTAAGCATGTTAAGTCTCAATATTTGGCCACGTACATGTACCTATTCATGATGTACAATCTTGGCGACCAAGGAAATTTTGAATGGATGACTGCAATTATGATTGAACTATTCCCTGTTCAAAAAGCTTATTTGTAAAAAGTCCATGTAAGTTTGAAAAGCTCTAGAATAGCGCACAAGTTGTGAGATGAAAAGCTGATGTGATTTTAAAAATGGACAATTGACGATGCGGAACAAGAAAGCATCATGTTTTTCATAAATCATAGTCATACGTTTTCCTCTTCCAACGATTTCTTGAACGGATTTATAAATGTGAAATTTTGAAATACATTTTCCTATAAAAAAAAATGCAGGACACGGATAAATATATGACACAAATTATTTCTTGTAACAATACAGATGCTTTAGATATGAAAATTAAACAAGAAAAGAATATGAAAATTAAGTAATTAATTAAAATGCCAAAATAAAGACTGACAAGTTCAACAATAGTTCATAGCTATATAATTTCGTCTCCGCATGGCAAATTACAAATTACAAAATTAATAGTAGTTTTGTCGTATAAGCATCTTACCAGATGCCCTTAGCAGTTGCTCCTATAGAAAAAAGGCCTGCTTTCTCATACGATTTATCACTCACAAGCTTAAGATGAGGTGCACGTCCAGCATCTAACAAAATAATTCAGTGTTAAAGTATTGGATCATTTCATTGTATGGTTAGTATTTTCATTTCTTTACAAATATTGCTCAAAACTTATTAAAAAAATACGGATATATGTAATACCTTTGTCATTTGTAGTATTTGCAACTTTGTCCTCAAGTTCATTAGCCTGACAAAAAGTGTCTTCAACCTGCTTCCAGACAAACTCTTTTTCCTCATCGTGCATTTCTTTTAAATCAATGTAATTCAGATTTAGATGAACTGAAAAGACAAGAAACTGAATCATTTCTTTTATAGAAATGCAGTTTTTTCCCAAAAAAGTTTTTGAAGGGTGGTGAGATTGGCTGAATGGATGTGGTCATGATTTCTGAAGGATAGGGCTTGTATAGATTAATAGGGATTTTAAAGTTTTGATGGAAAGGGCCTAAATAAATGCATTGGGGTACCACCATGCATAAACCCTCTAGGGAAAACACTAAAATGTATCACAAAATCCTACAGCATTATTATATGTAGGACTTAGGTATTATATATCAAAAATTCATCATTTATTAAAATATCGTATAGTTATAATGGATAACAGATTTCTCCCTTGGTATCATAGTTTAAAGGTATCCCAGTTGATAGCTTCCTCTAATGCATCTATGTGTTTTAAGATATCATGTCTGACAATTCCTCTAGGGCATCTGTGTATAAAAGTATGTCTGCGCTGATTCCACTTATGCATCATTTATGACAGATTCCCCAAAAGCATCACTATATGAAGATATAATGTCTGATAGATTCCACTAATGCATTGTTGATTAAAGTTATACAATATTGATGACAGGTTCTATAAGGCATCATTCTATATAAGGGTTTTGTAAGACAGATTCCCCAAAGGCATCATTATATAAAGGTATCATGTTTGATAGATTCCTCGAAGACATCATTAAATTAAAGTAATATATAGAGGTATCATGTCTAAGGTATGACATATTCCACATATTCAGTTATCATACAATACTACATGTCAGAATCCTCTAAGACATCACTGTATAAAGTTATCATACAAGACTATGTACTAGTATGATAGATTCCAATAAGACATCATTGTATTAAGGAATAGTGTATGACAGATCCCCCCCCCAAAAGGCATCACTGTATAAAGGTATCATACTATATTACATAAAAAATTCCTATAAGGGATCATTGTACTCAGGAATCATGTCTGACAGAAACCCCTAAGGCATCGTTGTATAAAGGCATAGTGCTTAAAGTTATTATACAATTTTAATGACAGATTCCCAAAAGGCATCATTATGTAAAGATATCATGCGTGACCGTTCCTCTATGGCAGCATTGTGTAAATATATCATGTATTACAGATTTCTCTGAGGCCACACCAAATAAATTACTTGTTCTTTGGATTCGCTCGCCCCTAAAAAATCAAATTAAAAATAAAAAATGCTCCTCATGATTTCTTCAAGATTTCCCGCTTCATTTTTATTCAGTATTACTGTATCAATTTTTTTCAGTACATTTTACTTGTATCTATAAATTTCTATTTAGTTTCAAGTAAAAATTTTAAAAAAGTGTTATCAGATCTGGCTGAGATCATCCCTGGTGACACAAAGAAGCTAGGATGTTATAATGACAGATTCCTATAAGGCATCATTGCATAAAGGTATTATGTCTGACAGATTCACCAAAGGCATCATTATGTCTGATAGATTCCTCTAAGGCATCTGTGTATAAAGTTTTCATATCATATACTTCATGACAAATTCCTATAAGGCATCATTGTATTAAGGAAACGTGTATGACAGATTCTCCCACGGGATGGGGGGGGGGGGGGGGGGGGAGGGTAACTTCAGTAAAAAGTGGTTACAGGTGTGTCGCTAAAATTATGACCCATTCATATATTTGTGCATAAAGTCATATACTTAACTGAAATTTCCGGCCCAGTTATATATTTGGCTCTAAATTGTACGCCCAGTCATATATTATGCCCTTAATTTTCGGCCCAGTCATATATTTTGCCCTAAATTTCCGACCCAGTCATATATTTGACAAGTTGAAAAAGCGACACATTCCAGCCGCACGTCTGTATATACCTTTATATAGGTAGTGACCCCCGTGGATTCCCCTAATGTATCGCTGTATAAAGTTGTCATACAAGACTGCATGACAGATTCCAATAAGGCATAATTTCAGAAAGGTATCATATATGACAGATCCCAATAAGGCATCATTTCATAAAGGTATCATATATGACAGATCAAAATAAGGCATCATTTCATAAAGGTATCATGTCTGACAGATTCCTCTAAGGCATCGTTATATCAAGGCATCGTGTCTTATAGATTCCTCAAAGGCATCTTTGTATAAATTTATTATACAATATATACTCTATAACAGATTCCTATAAGGCATCATTGTAGCTATTAAGGAAACGTGCATAACAGATTCCTCCAGGGCATCGCTGTATAAAGGTATCATACTATATTACATAACAGATTCCTATAAGGGATCATTTTTCTCAGGAATCATGTCTGACAGATTCCCCTAGGGCATCGTTGTATAAAGGCACAGTGCATAAAGTTATTATACAATAATAATGACAGATTCCCCAAAGGCATCATTATGTAAAGATATCACGTGTGGCCCATTCCTCTATAGCAGCATTGTGTAAAGGCATATGAAAGTATTATGACACAATCAGTTCCCGGCCCTCTTACTTCTGCTCTCCACCCCTTAAAATCGATGTCAGATAACTAAACTTGCAGCGATTTTACCCCCCACTCCAAACTATTTGAATTAAGTTTTTAATCCTACATTGAACTTTTGATCTCGTCCATTAAGGTAACCATTTAATTTCCAAAAATGGAATTCCAAATTCTGTTTATTTGTGAAAGACTTTAAGATCTGATTTTTTTGGAAATGTATCAAGCAACCATGCATATTAATAACTATTAATGTCACAAGACTTAGGCTAACCATTCAATTTCCAAAATTGATATTCCAACTTTGGTAAATTTACACTTAATTAGTAGAACATGTCATCATAAAACCAGTTCACTACATGTATTTCTTTGGTCATTTGTGTTTTACCATTCATAGCACTGACAGAATTGGTTAAAAAATAAAGAAATGGTAGTGAAACAGTGAAAACGTGTTATTGTTCTTTTGTGGACGAGAATTAGTTTAATTCTGATGTTTGGAAAAACTTCTTTGGCTAATTTGCTGCTACGTTCAGTTGGTGAACTGTCAACTCCTCCCTACCTCTGGAACTGCCAATGTGGGAGGTCTCCCCGTTAGCAAAACTGCTCAGGGTGAGATTTTGTGTAGCGATGTTTTTTTCGCAGTAAAACTAGCATTTATCACCTGTATTCAATCAAAAGGGCTATTAAGAATGCATGCACATCCACAAGTATTCGTGCATTTGTATTTTAAACTATACATGCAAGTTTTGTGATTCCTAATTTGTTTTATCATAAATGGTGTACAGCCTAGCTTTACTAAATTCAGTGTGTGTTTAAAGGGAGATGCTAGGTAATTTTTTTTTATCTTTATTCAAGAGATGCTAGGTGATCTTTTTGATTAGATGCATTAAGTTTACATAAATTTAATTTTCATTATAGGGTCTATAAAACTTTCAAAATCTAAAAACAAGTGTAATTAAAAATCCAGATTTTCAAACTTAAGTCTATTTTTTGGTTGGAAAAATCTCAACTATAACATGTATAAGTCAACTCCTTCAAATGCTTATCTTCACACGTTGATATGTAACAATATACGATTTGAACTTTAAAATTATCAGTAAAAACGTATTTATTCAAAGTGAATTATCAAGGAAAACAACTCGAAATTAAACTTCAGACATACCATCAATTTTACACAAAACAACGTAGTTGTTTCATGTTATACAAGCTCTTTTCATGTTATTATTGAAAGAAAAACTTGTGATTGCTGAATATTTTTTATAAAACAAAAGCCCCCCCCCCCCCCCCCCCCCCCCCCCCTCTACATTTTACAAATTGTATGTAACTGTATTATATATAACGACAGTTTCCCCTACGGTATCTATGGTTTAATTGTTTGCAGACAATAAAACAATAATAATAACATGAAATACAAAAAGATTTTATGGTCTATTCTGGAAAATAATATTCATAGAAAAATATCAGAATCACACGTTAAAGCATTTTACACAAGCTATATGATATAGTATATATATAGCGATTCTATCAGAATTTAATTTCCTTACTAAAGTTTTTCAAATGTAATTTAATTTCCTTACCATCGCACATATATTTGGTCATTTGAACTTCTAGTTTGAAGATGTTTACACAATCTTTTGCAAAGGTCTATTTCTTGGAGTAATATTACTTTTTTTTAGTGAAGCAAAATTAATCAATTTCCGTTTCCGGTTTATCAATGGTTCCTTGAGGGAATGACTACGGACTGATTCCTCATGGGAACTTGTCAGCGTGACAATCTGTCTCGTGCTCTCTGGACCTTGGTATAGTAATAACACTATTGCATATGTTAGCCTCAATAATAAATATAAATAACGCAATAGAAAGTTTAATAATTTTTCCAGTCTTAATTGCAATGTTCATTTCTATGTATCGTTGATACGACTACAAGCAAAAATTGTACATCCGAAATGTCGGAGAGAAGATTAAAATCAAAATCATAAAACGGTAAAGTATATATATCATCTAGCCATGATAGAGCTGTGCCTCAGGCAGATATTCCTTTTTCAAAGATAGTATAATTTAAGTATCTCATTTTCACGCTAGAATAAAAAGGTTTGGAGTTGATGATTCTCTTGGGAACTTGATTTTACCTGCAGAGGAATCATTTCAGTAATAGAAATTACAAACCCAGTTTGTAAAATTCCAGTTAAGTAAACCTAACAAATAGTAAAAATAAACTTTTTTGTCATGTTTACATGAAGCATTGCCTCTCGCATGTCGAAATTTTTTAATTAAATCAGCGCAAGATTAAAAATAATTTTCTCCCGACACATGCTATAACATATCTAGACCTCTTATACAGAAGAATATGTGTTTAATACTATTGGAAAATCGTTTTTGAGATAAAAGATGAAATTGACACATTTGATTTAAATAATTAAATACAAGCAAGATAATTCTTCAATGGATGTGATAAAACTGTGATTGACTCATGTTATTTATAAGTATTTCCTTTTTAAGTTGTTAGCCTCTTAAGTTACAAATGTAGAGTGTGTATATCTGCAATTGTACGTTTTTAACGGTCAAAAGTCATATTTGGCGTGATAGATTTGGATTTGTGTACCCGGAGTTTTAATTTTGTTCCGTTTTGGTTTAGTGGTGGCATCAATATTATAACATTGGCCTAACTTAAAGATCTGTTAATACCTATTATTATTTGAACCCGAACTGGGAAAACTCAGTCAATTACAAACCCAAAGGCATATATCACCACATATAAGGCCGTTTTAAATTAGAGAAATCTCGGACTAGTGCAATAATACTTATAAAAAAATTTCAGCACGCACATAACCTTCCACTGGCTACATATGAAACTGTCTACAAATCCAATAAATGAAATGCAGTTCGTTAACGTTAAAGGGCTAGTTTAGAGTCGTAATAAAATAAAATAATTTAATTGATACTTATTTCTATAATCTATGAAACGGACCTTATACTTATTTCTATAATCAATGAAAACGGACTTTATTGAACGTTTCAATGTAGCTTCATCAAAGGTTTGTAATGAATTCCTCAAAGGCCAATAGAACAGTGGAATTTTATATTTTCATGTCAATTTAAATTTTATATTTAATCCCGTTTTGATAAATTCCATTCTTCTATACTGCGAAATAGGAGATACTTTTCCAAGATCAGGCGTAATTCATGAGTGTATTTTTATAGTTGAAGAAAGAATGAATTGCTTTTGAGTAAAATGTCTATAATACATGGCATGCATTTTGCTTAAATTCCTGTAAGTATAAAAGGACAATCGACAAGCCCCTTTATGCCCCGAGATATTGTGTTTACTTATAACAAACGCGTAGCCATATAGAACCTTTCAACATGTTCATGTTCTATATATACAATATCGACAAAAGAATACCGGAGCGACACAACAATTTGAAAAAGTCCATTAATTCAAATTCCTTGAAAAGACAAAGTCATGAGATTGGAACACAACAAACAAAACACCACAAGAATACATGCCTAACGAAAAGAATAAACAAAAGCTATAATCACCTAAACAAAAAATGGAACAAGACAGCAAGAACTAGCAATTTAAACTCTCACTAAAAACTGAGAGTAACATCAGGGGCTCTGGAAAATTAAGCATGTCGTGTTCCGTTCATGACACCTGTATGCAAATGTTTACAAATCCAACGATAAAAATTATATGGTAATAAATATATTTCCCATAATTGCAACGAAAACGATCGTGCAATAAAAAATTATATTCGTACGCCAAGCATCCTAATGTTCGGTATAGAATTGATGTCGTTTCGTAAGTTAAAAATGGCGACAGTTGATATCGCTATGCTTCTGTAAAATGGCAAATTTGAAAACATCCCCCAGGGGAAAGTAATGTAGACAGTATTAATGTGCATGAATAAAAACAAGTAAAGAAGTGTATTGAATAACAGAAGAAAATAATCAACTGTTAACTGTACAAAAACGCGAATTACTAGCCTTGTTCACAAAGAGAAATTACGGAGCATAGAATACATTCCACATGCCGATCTAGAAGCATTTTGTCGGAGCTCAAATATTAGCTTGACAATAGAAACTGGGGATAAATATGAACGTGGAGCTTTCGATCTAATTCGTGCAAGTATTAGGCGACAATGAGTTTTCGCAGTCATTACGAAATAAGGAACTTAGTTTGTCAACTAGAGCTCTCCAGGCAACACTTTTATCTGAAAAAAAAAGTTGGAAAAGGAGAGAAACAAAAGCATTTAAAGTTGCAAGTCGTGATGAGGAGAGCTTGCTATGGGAACAGAGACAACTTGCAGATTCTTCCCTTTGAGTGTGGATTTTTTTCTTCTCGTATTATTTTGGATTTAGGGGCCGTAATGAAGACTGAAAATTCAGTTTGGTGATAAAAAAAAAACAATCATAGTGTTCGAAAAACAACAATACCTCTTTGTAAAGCTGTTATTACACGGGACAAAGTAAAACACGTAAAGGGTCATAAAACTATCAGTTCGATTGAAACATATCATGACGAACTATCGGAAGATTAACATAGAAGTTATTCCGACGTTTTTACAGGTGTTAATTCATCTGTAGTTCCGACATACTGCAAATTGAACAATGATAAATATATCTGCAAAGAAGCAGATAAAGTTTGCTACTGTAATTTCAAGCAAGACTGCTTTCACACCTATGTCTGCAGCCTCTCAGGCTGAGTGTACACATACAGCTTCTCCAATTGTTCACAGACAATCTTCGAAAGGTGCCAATGGAGCATTATCAGATATGTTTGCTCATGTAGCGCTCTTAATAATTGTACTTTTAACATCAATTTTAAAATGGAAAAATCAATTACCTATATTCAGCGACGTGTTTCAGATTATACTTCGAGCTCTCAGCCGTGAAGAATACACCAGAAAACTTCCATCTGAATTTCATACAGTTCTCAGGAATAGTAATAAATTTATTGTTTTGTCAATGTCATGTTTAATTTTGTTAAAATTCTATCATTTGAAAACAATTCAATATTTCATTAACAATTCACTTTGAATAATAATTTCTGTTCTGATAAAGATAATTTGTTTAATTGCAATACCGTCCAAAGCAATATAAATATTGTAACGTAGTCTCTTAAAGATTAAAAACATCATATTATAGGGTTATTGAATGAAAATTGGTGGATATTGTTCCTCGCAGCATATCGTATTGCACTTTCAAGTTCGGGAAAATATCCAATAATATTCAGGGAATAACCCTAAAATTTTCGAACCTTTAAGAGGCTTCTTTAGAGTTGTATTGATTCCAAAGATATTTATTTATATAATCAATGAATCATATGGAACAACAAAAAGACTAGAATCAAAGACAATATGAAAACTTGATAAGAAACGACATACAATATTCAAATGTATATCTATCGAAATAATTCAAACTCTTTTACCAACATAGCGGGTTAAATCCGTGCATATTATAAGCACTACAGGGATACTTATAAATAAAGCAGCAGTGTATCCAACTACTGCTGAAGATGTCCGTCTATCAGGTGCAGATCGTTTAGCATTTAGATAGGCTGAAGTATTCTTTTCGTCGATTTCGATGTCTTTTTGTAGCTGTAGTAATTCATCTTTTAGCAGCATTTTCAGTTCATCTTTGGAAAGATTTTGTCCTCTCAAGAAATCCCATTTGGTACTTATCGGGCACATACATTCACATGAAACAGTAGTTATGTTTAGAATGTGTTGTGTTTCGGTCTCTAAAATGGTTGCGGTAGTTTTAGCTGATGGAAGTGCAGTCAAATTGACAGCTGTGAAGGAGTAATCCGTAGTGGCTGAAACGGCATTTATGTTTTCAGTGCGGTGGGTTTCGGTCTCTAAAGTGGTTGTGGTATTTTGAGTTGGTTGAGTTACTGAAATTATCAATTAAAATATATATTATATTTTTTCTACTCAGAAATTAAAACATTCAGTTTTTACGTCTTAAACAACGTTTTAAGCAAGATTTTTCCAGTAGCATATGATTATCCTTCACCTGGATTTAACATGCCATACAACGACACTAAACAACAGGCTAAGAACAAAAACTTATCCGTTCCCTTTCATATTTTTTCTAGACACAGCGACCATCATGACCATATAGGTGAAAATTCCAGTCACAAGGACAATTCCGAAATGCCATGATTCAAGAACCATTTCACCAAAATCCAATACACTGTACTTCAGAGGAACGGTTTAAACATACAAGATTCATTTAACTTCCAGCCTCCTACAAAATGTCTATTCCACTAACATGTTCTTGCAATTGGTTCGGAAGTTTCAAGGGAGAAAAAGATTTGTGAAATTTCTTTGGCTGATGTTTTTTTTATCATTTTATTTGTCTGCAATTACGAACCCTGTTCTCAAGTATTTTCAGAGGGGAAATTTGTCAAAAGTTTATTTGCTGATTTTATTTCCTCTAGGAACGATGGCCATATTTGTCAGAATCTGAACCTAAATTTGTGACGAGGCACACCCAATCTACTGATGTTTCGCTCCAATGGTTTTAGATACTCAAATGATTTTAGAGATAATTAAAATATAAAGGTTTTCGGACGATCGACATAAAACGAACAGAAAGCCGGACAAAAAATAACATAAAAGAGTACAAAACACGAATATGACACAACATAGAGTCAGGATAGTGTGACTTGGTACAGACACCAAATAGTGGTGGCGTTAAACCGGTTTAATGGGTACCCAAACCTTTCCTTATCTATCCTGATACTATGGTGTATAAAACACACGATAAAAACCAATAATATGATTACCAACAAGATGACTGCTTGATAGAACTGAAAGTTAGATTGGACGATACATAATTTAGATAGCAGGGTCAGAATGTGCTCGTTTCAACTGTAAAACTAGCTAAGGCTCTCATAGCTGCAGGTCGGATAAGTTGCTCTACTGAACGAAAAAAATATGAAATAACACTTCCATAAAGGGTTTAATGCTATTTTGTCATAGAGAATAGAAATCGGCAGTATTCGTGAACGGCCAGTAAGGATTTCAAGTCTTCAAGCCATTGTGAGAAAGAGCAATTTTCACAGAATTGCACATAATTTCATATTTGTAGCCCTTACTGGGAACATATCTTAAGTTATTAATAATTAGAAAATTAAAATCGTCCCTTTCATCATAAATTTTAGTACGTATCTCATTTTCTATATTTATAGTAAGATCTAAAAAAAAACCACAACATTTACCATTCTTATTAGCTTTGTTCAAAAGTAGCTCTTGAATAAATGGTTTCTGCATATTTAAGAAACTCGGAGTTATCAACAGTAAGTACACCATCAAGATTGATAAAAATGTCAATTCATCTGGATTCTGTATTTTACCCTTAAGGAGTTTTTCATGAAAGATAGTATTCATCAAACTTTTTTTCGTTATGACAATTCCTTTACTCCTAGTTTAAGAATGTGTGTCTCCAAATAATATAATTTTTTAAAAACATTTTAACAATTTACATATTTTCCTTGTTTATTTCATTTTTGAGATTAAGGTTTCATGTCTCTGGTTAATAATTCATAATTTCTGTGATATTGTTTTTATTTAAAATTAAGATTAATTTATGTTTGACAATTATGAGTTGTTTATTAGATACATATTAGAAAACATTTACAAATGTTTATGTAAAAAAATATAAGCTACCGATATAATTTACACTTCTTTTAAGATATAGTGGAATCGTTTAATTAAAATAATAGGTAGAAAAGATACACACGTTATTATGTTCCCCCAATGTAGTAGGGAACATATTTGTTTTACTCGGTTTCTTATTAAGAAAGCTCGGGGATATAGCGATTATCTCCGTCCGTCACACTTTCTTGTGACATCAACTCCTCATTCACCTTCGGGTTTGGGAATTTAATTTCTATATAGAATGGTTGCATACCACTTTGAGATGCCCAATAAAGTTTTAGAATTTTGATTTTCTAAACAAGGGGTCCAATGGATCGAACTTCGAAAATTTGGAATTCAGGCTTGTGACATCTCGTCTTTTATTTTTTGATATATCCATTTTATTTCTATACTGTATTGTCATGCACCATATGCAGATGCGCAAGAAGGTTTAAGAATTTTGATTTTCCAAAATTGGGGCCCATAGGGGTTGAATTTCGAAAAACTGTCAACCTAAACTTGTGATCATACTCTTCTTTCATTTTACAATGTATGCATTTTATTTCTATACGGCATTGCCATACACTATATGCAAATGCGCAGTTAGGTTTTAGAAATTTTTTATTTTCTAAAATTTGGACGCACAGGGATCGAATTTGGAAAAACTATCAATTTAAGCTTGTGACCTGTACTCCTCTTTTGTTTTTCAATTTAGGAAATTTATTTCTATACAGTATTGTCAAACACCATATGCAGATGTGCAGTAAGGTTTTAGAATTTTAATTTTCTTAAATTGGGGTCTACAGGGGTCAAAATTTGAAATTTGAAATTTAAGCTTCTGACCTTAACTTCTCTTTTATTTTGCATATACTCATTTTGCTTAGATATAGTATTGTCCTACACTATATTTAGTTGCAAAATAAGAATTAGGAATTCCGATTTTTCAACCGGGAGCTCACTCAGGGCAAATTTCAAAAATTGTCTGTTTAAGCTTGTAAACTAAGGTTTCTTCATTTTTCATTAGGTTTATTGATATAATTTCATTATAGAATGATGCATACTATTTTTTAATGGGAATAAGGTTTTATATTTTTGACTATAGGTAAATGACCCAGCTACTTACATGGGGTGCGGAAATCACTGTCGATTCCGACAGTACGGATTTCTAATTATTATTATTCTCCTTTCGTCTGACCGAGTGTTGCCCTCGAGTGTTCTCGAAAACGGTTGAAGGGTTCGCGACCACAATTGGCACAAAAATCAAACGTCACCTGGAGATGTGCATCGTCATATTAGGGCCGTTGCCATAGAAACAGCCAAAAATTAAAAAATTCCATGAAATTTAGATCACTAGTTCTCGGAAGCCTTATACTCGATGTTTGCTGTTTCTTTAAATGACACCAATTTCAAGATTATGGGGTTAAAACCTATGTTTTAGGGGTTTCATTGAACATTCGAGAATAATACTTTTATACATGCCCTAGCCACTACAAATTGTATATGATGGTAGACAATTATGCGTAAATGTGCTTTTTGACTCTGGAATTTTCAAAATTGCCACACTTGACATTTAAACAACAAAAATACGAAGAATTTTAAAATGGCTTTAAAACGGTAGGATCAGTTATCTCGTATAATAGTAATAAACTTTAATAGTGTTCACCTGGTTTACAGCACCAGCAAGTTCCACATCCGATATAGTCATCATTGGAACCCCATGTGTACTTCCAACCCGCGTTTCTCTCACATGTCTCAGGTCTACCTATTGACTCTATTTCAATACGTTCTAAGTCTGTCCATCTATGACATTCCCACATTCCTAAAAAAATAAGAATAATTGAGATCGATGAATTATGATTAAAAAAGGAAAATTTAACCCGAAATAAAAAGAAATTCCAACTAATTTGGACAACCGATTTCTTTGTTATTGATAGAATTCTATCCTAAATCAAACATTTTAACCACTATGAAATAGTTGTTACTTAAAACGGGAACATCAAGATAATTATAAATTATAAAATTATAAAAGGTAAACTATTGAAGGGGTCATCTCAAACATAACTAGAA
The DNA here is from genome assembly GCA_028015205.1 of Mytilisepta virgata. Taxonomy (NCBI): domain Eukaryota; kingdom Metazoa; phylum Mollusca; class Bivalvia; order Mytilida; family Mytilidae; genus Mytilisepta; species Mytilisepta virgata. The sequence goes on along the minus strand of CM051518.1, from coordinate 62,442,800 downwards.
ATTTGGACTGTCGGAATCGACAGTGATCCCCGCACCCCCTGTAAGAAGTTGGGTCACTTACCTATAGTCAAAAATATAATACCTTATTCTATAAAGAAATTAAATCAATAAGCCTAATGAAAAATGAAAAAAACCTTAGTTCACAAGCTTAAACCGACAATTTTTGAAATTTGGCCTGTTTCCACAAAGTACCCATAACATCTTTTCATATCGCGTGCTCAACTATTACTCTGTATTTCTTGATTAAATTATTCACTTTTCTACATTTTCTTATCATGTTCTCCGGTTTCCTATTTGTTTGTTGTCTTGTATATGGAGTCATAATCAGGTAACGATTTGAGTAGAATTTATCTGCTAGGAATACTTAATTCTGTGGGAAGTTTAATTCCTAGTTTTGACCTATCTGTCGCATTAAGCCAAATTGTTGGGCATCATTTTGTGTCCGGAAAAACCCTACTCGATATTACAAATCTTTGCTATATTGTCAACTACAACCTGGGTCTGTATTGTATGAAAATGTCTGTGACAATTCTTAAATATTGCAGCTTTATATCATAAACAGTAACCACACTTTGTATTCATAGTCCTGAATATGATTTTTCACAAACTGGTATGGAAATTAGATAGTTGAACAGATCCCGTTCTTTGACTTCATGCAATTCTTGTTTAAGCCTTACTTTTTTAAAACACAATCACGTCTTATCCTTTTTAAACCCCCCGCAAACAAAGTATGGGTGTTTGTTTTATAGGAATCACTCAATCCGCCCGTCGGTCTGTCTTTCCATGTACCTTGTAAGCGCAACTCCTCCAAAAGGGCTGATTGGATTTTTACTTAACTTTACACTGTTGTAGTACACTACCATGTCCATGAAGGAATGTGATTGCTGTCCAAAATTTGGAAGGGGAGATAATTCAACTGAAACTTTCACGAAAAAGGGGAAGGGGGTTGTGGGAGCGGGGGGTATATTTAGTGAGCTTTGCTCATAGTTCTAGTTGTTCTAGTTGTTCTTGTTTTTTTTTTTTTTTTTTTTTTGGGGGGGGGGGGGTTGTACTCGGCTTTATTTTTTCCTTACGTAATTTACTCGTTATTTCACATAAGCTTGTACAATCTTAAGTTCGTCGTCTATGGTCGTTTGTGAATGTTACAGCTATCAATTATCTTGTCTGGTACATGTACTATGATGGACCGTTTGAAACGATTTGGTAATGTTCTGTGTATACATGTAGTATTTTACAGAGTACATTCTTTTGTTGATAATATCACACCTAACTTCTTCTGTAGAAAATAATATGCAAAAATAATTGGAATAAAACGCATAACACATTTACCAAATCATCGTAATTTTTGCCTATTGGATATATATATAAGAATCTCAAATGTTTTGTAGTGAATCTTTTTTTTCATTTTGATTTTATTTCGGCTTCGGATTGTTTTCATATTTTATACTTCTGCAGCCTGTTATTATTTAGCGTATTAAATATCGCCACAGTTCCTATTTATAGAAACGAGTATACATTTGTGTTTTGAGATGACCAATCAATTTATTTTTACCTGTACGAGTTGTAATAGGTGTAATACTAGGAGTAGAAGAGTTTTCGAATAATTTTAAAATGATCATCTACATGCTCAAGATTACGAACCTCACACAATATGTTAATTGAATTAAATAAGGTTTATCATGTACGATTACATGTATCAATCTCATAAAATCTGATGATTGTATTGTATAATGTTTATCTTAAAGTGCGAAGTTTATTAATTGCCAGAAAATACAAGATTGTGTTCAGTTATTCCATTTTCATAAAAAAAACTAAATTGCTATATTTTTTAATCACAAATGTACATAGCTACAGGTAAAAATGTACACACACAAAAAAAAAAAAAGCTCGCAGCACATTTTGAAATAGTGTTGTGTGATTTCGTGCGAAAGTTTGTTTAATAATACTACAGTCAAACGCTGTTATATGTGACTTATCTTTAATTCTTTACGTGGTTTTATGATTTTTAACTGGATCCTGAAAAAACTTTGATTGACAAATACCTTATTTTCTATCTTGAGTTATCGGCAAAATTCATCTTAAGTGTAAACATTTACAAAATTCGAGTATTAGGTTCATGTGAGTGTTATATGCGAACCTAACATATTACCAGTCAAAAAGAATATCACCTCATAAGACCATCATATTTCGCATGTAATCTGATACAGAAAAGACAATATTTATATTTTATTTACCAACGCCGCAGATGGTTTACAGGGCACTACATTAGGCTTGGCGTAAGAGGCAGCACATTTTCAGTTTGCTGGAATAGGTAAAGTCAAGAAATACCAAAGGGATATTCGAGGGAGGGAAAAATCGAAACAACTGACAAACTCCGGAAAACAACGAAGACAAGAACAAAACAATACATGCATTACAATTAAAAACTAAAAACGTATGTACAACATGTACCCCACCAAAAAAGGGGGTAGACTCAGGTGCTCCGGAAGAGTAAGCAGTCTCTGCTTCCTGCAGGACACATCAATGGAACAGGTCAATTTTCATTTGGGAAACGGTTATTTCATACCTATCAACCATGTCATGATGAGATCCATAAAACTTCAATAAGGATGTCTCCAACTTAGGAGCAACATACCCCGGTAGATAATACCTTGATCACCGGATGAACAGTTCCATTCAATAGTCTGCAGCACAACCTATACCTAGATGATAACGGTGCGAATCAGTCAATCTGTTGGTCATGCATATACCTAGTTGTTTTCAGGAATGTTAATCAGATTCTAAATTTCGGAAATATGGTATTGGTGTTGACTTACAGGTAACAATCAACAGGCTTATCAAATTTATTTTGGAATTGGGCATTTTTTTATATAATTTTTGTTCCTTTCTCAATATCTTCGTTTTATCGCTTTGAATCAACTCTCTTCATTTATCTTCACTTACAGTTAATTTTATTTGGATTGTCTTTGGATAATTATTTCTATGCATATTTGTACACTCTGATCGGATGGACACTGTCTCGAGCATTTTCCCCAGATATTCTTGGACGCAGAAAAACTTTGAAATAAACTATTGTCATTCATTTTACAATAAATCGATACATTTAGTTGCACTCACTGTTATGAAGTTTATCAAAATGAAAAATGGCTGCCTAGACCTGTTAGTGGAGTGCACGAGATAGCAGCAGTCCAAACGTTTTTTTATCGAACGGCAATCATACGCAACGCATTATATGTCTCTTTACTACTGTCAGGTTGTTACAAATGTATACGATTTTTAAAATTGAACAATTCAACAGACGAAATTTGTGGTGATCTAAAACATATCTCAAAAGCGTTTTACCAAAATATTTGAAAACAAAATTATAAAAGTGAAGTAATATTTTTTAATATTTGAACTAACAAAAGTTCCCGACACATCTACAAAATACATCCTAACTCTCTCTAAAATCTCTGATCGTTTGACTTTATATGCGTCTTACGATTTAAGGTCCGTATCCAACAGATCATTTGTACTTCAAAATGTATTTCAACTGAAGTGGAGATACGCATTTCTGATTCGTCAAAACCAAACTCTTACACTTCATTGCAGTTCTTTATATCTTTGCAAACGGCAGCCTCATATGTACCAGTCAACCATTTGAGATGCCTAACTTATACCTCAAATTGAATGTTGACAGAAAGATGCAATAAAAACTCTCAATTCTCAACACAGGCTTAGTCTTCAACACCCACTAATGTAAAACAGACGATTATCAAATCCAAAATGATGTAACCTCAGATAACCTTTCTGAATTAATCTAGGATGACTCTATTTCAACTGAGACCAGCGCTATCATCTTTGCTTTCAAGTTTGTAAGTTCTTCTGACAAACAGAAGTTTTAAATTTGTTCAGATTTTCTTTAATGTTAAAGTTATTGAAACCCAAAAAATTAAAAACCTTGTAATGTCGCATATAATTCAATTTTGAAGAAGATATAATAGTTTTCTGGATATCAAGCTATGCTAGTATTCTTTAATAAATGTCGTTGGTGTTATAAGAATCTTGGATTTCTGTACATGTACACGATCTTACCTCTACAGAAGAGTAAAAAATTCCCTGTTATGATTTGCACCGCTATGTGAAGTAAGCCTTTTCTTATTTTCCTCATCGCGATTCCTTAGAGTGTACTGTTTGTATATTTTACATTCAATACTGAAATAAAAACAAAAAAGCAGAATTGGCAAAACAACTGCTGATTATATAATTATAAACCTTCTTTTTCATTAAAAAAGGTGTAATAAGATTATCTATTTTAATAACTATTTTTTGTAAAATAAAATAACAAACATGTTGTTAGGAGACCAGATGAAGCAACTCATTTTTAAAAGAATATTCTCATGTTTTATATATATGTTTCAGACTTACTTGTAAAACTCCTTCCCAACACAATGCAACGCTCCGGATATGTTGATAAAGTGTAGTCTCTAATTCCTATGAGGTCAACTGACTTGTCTTTTAAGTAAATGCAGCCGGGCGCTACGAAAAATGAAAACATAATTTTTGTCTTTAAAATGCAATTTTATTGTTTTTTGTCATTGTCGCGAAAATAATTATATATTCATAGTTTCTCAGACCTAATAGCTTTCGTCTACACATTAATTTATTTATAAAATATATTCAAAACAAATGTTCCAACGGATGACTTCAATATGAATAAAACTGCAACTTTTCGTTCAGTCTTTTTGTATCGATCGATCAATATACTGTATGGAAATAATCATACCGATGCAGTTGTTATGGAATAAAAACAAAAAGAAGCCATAAAAACAACAAAACTAACCCAAGAAAAAAAAAAATAATAAAATGAGAGTAAATGTATCTACACTTTCACAGTCATCCTAAATTTGAACGACCCAATAACAACTATTTTGAAGAATACTAACTAAATCAACATGTTCAACTATTTTCGAAAAATATTCCTATGCTATTCATGCTATATAAAATATAACTTATAACAACCAAGTATCCTATTCAATACAAGTATTAGGACAAAAATGTAAGACACGAACCAGTCAGATCTGTTGGTACATAGTAGTACAATGTATCAGCTACTCGAAAAAAATGGTAAGGAGCCTTCGTGATTGACATTGACCTATGTATACCCTTGTTATATAAACTGCACGACAGTTTAAATAAAGGTAATGACTTATTTCAATCAATTTTGGGAGATTAGCAGGAAAATAAGAGGGATCGCTCTGCGTAGAATAATGAATTTAATAAAATATTACCATTATTACGATGCCAGAAGTAAAAAATATTTAATTTAAAGGGTCAAAGGAATTCCTAAAAACCGAATTACAAGAAATTCAAACGATGCACACATCAAATCCCACTCGCAGTAAAAAGGTCACTATTACCAATTGTGGGATAGGCCATATCCTTTCTTTATGGAACCTTATCAGACTCAGATCTGAAGCGGTCAGAAATAACATAAACAGATTATAATCAGAGAACTCTCCAGCGTGTACATGTTGTAATAAAAGAGAGCCAAAGATAGTCAAAACAGTACAAGGACAAGTCATTAGCGATCGCAGGACACTGAAAACTATCTTAGAATCTCTTGCCCAACTTACTAACGCTGGTCAGGTTGAATTACCATTTGATACCAGACAAGAATTATGGACCTTATTATGATATAAATATATGATAAACTGGACGTCGTAAATTCTATTCCTCTAATTGACAGCATCGGTAGCTCTGATGTATACCTAATACACAACTTACCAGACTCGTTATAGTACAAATAACACAAACTTGATTAGTACCTACGAACTAAAGTCAGAAAACATAACCGTAAATTAGAGAAGGTCACTCAGAACCGAGGAATATTGGTAACCTGGAACGTACAAACTATGGTCACAATAAAAAACTAAATTCTAGTCACATGGCGCACAGATTCCTGGTTATACTTAACAGTCATGGGGAAACCCGGTATTGGGCCAACGACAGATGGCACAAAACGACGTAGTGTCGGCAGATATCGCCAGCCGAGAAAATCACATAGACAACTATTTAAAAAGAAAATGCAAATCCTGTTGTGCTAGGAAGCGGCTTAAATTTATCTAGCCTGATGCAATAATTACAAGACTCGGGTCAGGCTCGTCAATAAACGTAGTCCCTAACCTCATCACAAGCCGTGATGAGACCCCAACGCCAAAAACGAGATATTTGACAGTATCACGGTCACACACTCGCTGAATAACCTTATCACAAGCCGAGATAAGGAAACAATGACACTCTCGAGACTCTGATATATATAAATCAAATGTATAGTTTGTACATAAACGTTCACTTTTCATCCTGATCACAGAACATTGTTTGAATCCATGAATTATAGAAAATCATGTGAAATAAAAACTCATCAATATTAACTGTGTTGGTACAGAGAAGAAAAGGTAATTCATGGTCATAACTATAAATCGTGTGCATGACAAGTTTGTTACATATGATTTAAATGTAATATAATCCTGTATTTTAATTATTGCTTGGTGCTATTTTGGTGTACTACACATCTGTGACGGATCACAGGAGCTCAACTCAGAGCTGCCTAGCTCGTCCCCATGTGGCGGATATGGGAGACCCTCTCGTTGGGGAGTTGTCAGGTCATAATACAGAAAGCATTACCGCGGACCATAGTAGGTAAAGTGTGTGGATAATACAACGCTCCCTGCACGCTGAAGACCCATTCTGTAGTTTTCGAAAAAGAATAGGCTAATGGCCGCTACAGGAGGCTAATTTACCCGAGCCTACCCAACCATCCACCCTTTAACACTGGCGATCAAAACTGGTTCCCCTTTTTGTTCCGTCCCACTCCTACTTCAATTGTTTGATAGATTGTTGAACTAATTCTCGTCTTGAAGCATGATAATTTGCAACTGTACGTTAAGCAAACAATCAATCAATCAATATTTGGTGTATCATATATGTAGTAGAAATTTATCCCGATCATGAATATATTACTCCTGCATGTCTTGGTCATGTTGGGATGTGGAGTCACTTCTGTAGTATCCAAAGTATGATAAATACCAGTCAGAATGAGAGGGAAATGTGGGTGAAGGTAATAAGTATAAGGTAATAATATGACATGCCTCTGTAATGTCTCAGATTTGCGGCTGACATCCGGTCTGTTTCAAAAGACATGCAACTTCTCCAAAAGGGGACGACCTATGACAGAGGCAGCGGGCAACCACTTCAAGGTTGGTAGGACGTTTCCAAGACAAGAACTAGAAAACAGATAATCATTATGTAATAGGTGATCACTCGATGCACGGTGAGCAGTCTCCCCAGTCTTGGGATGCTGCGGATGGTCACACGGCACAGTAGTCAATAGTTAAGGCGGATTGTAGCCAGGTGGCTATGGTGGATGGACATGGTGACCATGCCAGGGTGAAACAGTATAAGATAGATATGTCATAATATTACTTGGATTTTTTATTTAATATGTTAGTAGATAATATTTGCCAATGTGTTATCACATGCATTAAGCGACCTACACTGAAATTGCTGTTCAGTCAATGCATTCATGACAAGTATACATGATTCTATATATAGATGTACACATCTTGTGCATCAAAACTGGTATCAAAGAATTATATTTTAACCACTGAGTCGTTGCCACTACTGGTTGAATCCAACTTCCCGAGAGTATCCCTAGCTCAGTTGCTGATATTTTGATACTAGCCCGAAATTGATATCTAAAATTTACTGTTACAAAATTGTAAAATTTGTGAAAACTAAGGAGTATCTCCCTCGTGCATAGCTCTGTCCTTAGATGGTTTTGGCTTTACCCTTTTTGGTCATTTTGGTATTTTGAATTTGCTCAGTATGTACCTATCAGTGATTTTTATGCAAAAATATCTACATTTGGTAGTAGTAAAATTATGGTCGACACATGATGCTGAAATTGTGTATTTTAATTGATATGCTTGGGATTTTTTTTGTATTGTTAAGGTAAGGTTTGCGGTCACAGGGAGATAACTCGAATTGAAAAGTTGCATAAAGTTCTGATCACTTGAGCGTTTAATCCGGTGAATTTTAAAAACGTCGAAAAAGCAATTTAAGAAAAGTTTTTGCCAGAAAAAGCTGAGTCTACACAAATGCCGAAGCGTGTATCTATGTGTTGAATATTGATCAACGTTGATTTGGGAGAATATTTTTTTAAAACGACAAAGTCTCATGTTTATGGAAGACTTCATCATTACTGATGCTTTGATTTATTAGATATTTCAGTAACTGCTCGTCTTTAACATGGCCAGAAATTATGAGGATACAGTGAATAAATCATTATTACATGTACATGTATTAGAGTCGCTACTTGCTACAAGATTCAAACAACGAACTCATAAATCCTGATCTTTCCACGAATTGAAAATCTAACCTTTAACAGTTCAAGAAGAGATTTTGAATAGCTACGTGTATTTTGACTTAATTAGTTCAATAAAAATGTCCATTGATTTCCTGGTCTTCATCTACTTTAGCGCCCACTCTTGTACTGTAGAGCTATGATTTGGCAGGGATATGGTTAGCTGAGGGAATGGTTCTTCAATTAGGTCAGAGCCTATTACATTTATAATTTGATGTTTTTTCTTATTTCTATTTAGAATATAATAAGGGAAAACTATCCAGTTTTTTTCATACATAAAAAACCAAAAAAACACACATGCCATGCATGAGGCATGTTTTATAGTTGAATATACATTGCGCCACGATGGAAGTTAAACAGATCCAACACAATATTTGCTTAGTACCTTGTTTTACTACACTCGAATTTAAACCTGATCTAGATACTATCAAAATCCGCAAATTAATATAGGCATGAGAGCCCTTAAAATGAGGACGAACGGACAGACGGAAGGACGCCCGGCATTTCTATGTCCCCGCATTGCGTTCCGGCGGGGGACATAGATTATGCCCTCAAAACGGCTTTCAGTGATTGATTTTCTTACAAAATACGAAAATTACTTTATTTGTGTGTTTAAGAGGGGTTAATATAGCATCCGTTTCCATTTCGGGGATATATGAATTTTATTATTTTATTATAATGGAAATATTTAAATCTATGAGTTCTCAATTTTTCATGAAATCGTGGGATCCGGAAACAGGACATTTTCACGTTTTTGTTGCCATGGCAACGTCTCTATTTTTGCAAGGAAATGTTAAAATGTTGTATTTTCGTGATTTTTTCTTAAATTTTCATGCAGATTTGATAAATAATATCTACAAAATAATCATTTTTACAATTTTCATTAAAAACTTAAATAGTTTTAATACTTACGTAAATTATTTCTTGAAAATAGTAAAATAAATACATTGTGACAAAACTACCAAAAATCAAAATTTTGAGCTGTTCTTACAAAAAAACTGCACTTGCGATTTTCTTAAAAATGCCACTAAATAATAGAGATTCCCCCAATGAACAAATAAATATGTCACATAACTACAATATTATAATGATAAAAATCCAGGGAGAGGCAAACCTTACCTTAAAAATAACAATCCAAAGATACTTATATTAGATATAGTTAATTTATAATATGCTGTATACAACGCATTTCAAGGAGTTACCTCTCATCAGCAGCATTAAAACCGAAACATTTGGAAGACCTAAAACCAAACTTATATTAAACAAGAAGTACTCAACCAAAAATACCGAAATAGGAAGCCAAATTTCAGCTAAGGAGATCTACCATGTGCAATACAAGGAATGAACCCTTAGTGTTTCTATTATTTTTGAATTTTGTTAAATACTGGTAATTTCTGTAACAAATCAATGAATAATCATGTCAGACAAGTCTGACGACTGGGTTGGCGAATACCCTCGGGGACCTAGGGTCCACCAGCAGAGGCATCATCCCAGGAGTTTCAAAATAACAATCCAAAGATACTTATATTAGATATAGTTAATTTATAATATGCTGTATACGACGCATTTCAAGGAGTTACCTCTCATCAGCAGCATTAAAACCGAAACATTTGGAAGACCTAAAACCAAACTAATATTAAACAAGAAGTACTCAACCAAAAATACCGAAATAGGAAGCCAAATTTCAGCTAAGGAGATCTACCATGTGCAATACAAGGAATGAACCCTTAGTGTTTCTATTATTTTTGAATTTTGTTAAATACTGGTAATTTCTGTAACAAATCAATGAATAATCATGTCAGACAAGTCTGACGACTGGGTTGGCGAATACCCTCGGGGACCTAGGGTCCACCAGCAGAGGCATCATCCCAGGAGTTTCAAAATAACAATCCAAAGATACTTATATTAGATATAGTTAATTTATAATATGCTGTATACGACGCATTTCAAGGAGTTACCTCTCATCAGCAGCATTAAAACCGAAACATTTGGAAGACCTAAAACCAAACTTATATTAAACAAGAAGTACTCAACCAAAAATACCGAAATAGGAAGCCAAATTTCAGCTAAGGAGATCTACCATGTGCAATACAAGGAATGAACCCTTAGTGTTTCTATTATTTTTGAATTTTGTTAAATACTGGTAATTTCTGTAACAAATCAATGAATAATCATGTCAGACAAGTCTGACGACTGGGTTGGCGAATACCCTTGGGGACCTAGGGTCCACCAGCAGAGGCATCATCCCAGGAGTTTCAAAATAACAATCCAAAGATACTTATATTAGATATAGTTAATTTATAATATGCTGTATACGACGCATTTCAAGGAGTTACCTCTCATAAGCAGCATTAAAACCGAAACATTTGGAAGACCTAAAACCAAACTTATATTAAACAAGAAGTACTCAACCAAAAATACCGAAATAGGAAGCCAAATTTCAGCTAAGGAGATCTACCATGTGCAATACAAGGAATGAACCCTTAGTGTTTCTATTATTTTTGAATTTTGTTAAATACTGGTAATTTCTGTAACAAATCAATGAATAATCATGTCAGACAAGTCTGACGACTGGGTTGGCGAATACCCTCGGGGACCTAGGGTCCACCAGCAGAGGCATCATCCCAGGAGTTTCAAAATAACAATCCAAAGATACTTATATTAGATATAGTTAATTTATAATATGCTGTATACGACGCATTTCAAGGAGTTACCTCTCATAATTCCTTTTGCACATGTTTCTGCATCATTGTAAATCGTTGTTGTATGCAGGTTTGGGCTTCGGTAGCACATTAGTTGCTCCTCAATTCATTTTCAGTCTGTACAAACGTGAATTTTTAAGATGTTGTTCCAAATGTGTTTCTCACATAATAGAAACCTCTATATGTGTTGCCAAAGTTACATACTGGTAAGATAATTAAAGATGAAATGTAAATTTGCAGGTATCTTAACTACGCTCATATCTCAATCAATATTGTTAACTTATTGGTGACATAAAATTACCAACAACAAGTATTGCTACATTTATCAATTCGACGTTTTATGTTTTGTCAATAAAGGTAACAACATATAATGAATTAACTTCTTTAAATTATTTATAAATGTTATTTCCTGTGTGTTCATCTTTAAATTTGTAAAAAAAAAATAATTCACGGTGGCTTCAACTTATCATGATTTTACCACGGCTAGACCCGACATTTTGAAACGTCCAGTGTGGGAACTCATTTTTTGTTTCACTCGCCATTTTTGAGTACAGTCCTTTTGTTGCTCGCCACATTTGCTATTAAGCATTATTACGTGATTTTTGTTCGCCAATGCAGATTCCGTATATCCCCAACTTATCGGAATTCCAATGGGGGCTAACTGTGTACCACTTATTCCGGACCTGTTTCTGTATTGTAACGAATCACAATTTATGTCTTAAATCAGCAAAGACCCAACAAAACAACATCTTATACAAAAATTGAATAACTCTTTTAGATCTTAGGATATTTTGGCTGTCAATAATGACGATATGTATGTACACTGTAGAGATGTATCCTGTTGAACTTACTTTAAATAAAGCTAATACTAACAATGAACACTGCCCTTTCCTGGATCGTGATATTTATATCTCTAACGGGACGCTTAATACTAAGATTTTCGATAAGAGAGATGATTTGTATTTTCCTATTGTTAATTATCCGTTTTTAGATGACGACGTTCCCTTTGCGCCATCGTATAGTGTTTATATATCTCAACATGTTCGATTCGCTCGTGTATGTAACAACGTATTTGATTTTAACGAAAGAAATCTCTGTATTACCAGGGATATCGATATCACAAACTTGTCAGAACTTTTACTAAATTTTATCATCGGTACAAGGGCCTCATTCGTAAATATAAATCAACGTGCAAACATCTTACATGTTCAGGTATCTCATATCCAATCTTTATGGAAACATTCTATAAAAAGCACAAAAATGTCGTCATTCACCTGAAAAGCTAACCAAACCTTTAAACAGACTTATCTAAATCCTCATGACTTCCCTGCACAACTACTTGTAATTGATCTCAAAACATTTCCACCCAACAGAACATCTAGTTACAACCTGCAGACAGTTAAAACCAAAACATTTCAACCATATTTAAAAACAATGTGCTATGTTTGGGTGCAATATACATAACCATATTTGGAGAGGTCATCACACGTCATTGATCCTTTTCATTCATGTTTGTTACACCCAACATTGAAAAATCAATAAATATCGGAAAAGTCCTCGGTCAGATAAAACACCCATATTTTACTCCAGGTTTGGGTATTTTTTATTGGAAATAACACAAATTTCATCGTATACATGTATAAAAATATTAACGTTTTGGTTTATTTGAAATGAATGGAATCCATAAATTGTCCATCTTGTCATGCACAGACAGTTACAATGTGTACCATACACTTTAACAAATGATTAACGAATGCACTCAATGACCAAATAAAGTCCGGTATGTGTGCATTAAAATGTCCATTGATCTTCTGGAGCCAAAATCTAGGTCAATACATTATCTACGGTTTTAGAAAACCGAACAAATACGTTATGACCCAGTCTCTGTAGTACCATAAAAAATTTCACATCGATTATAATTTCAATATATGAAATTAAAAGAACATAAATGTAATAAAGAGCTATGGTGCAATTTTTTTCATTGTTTTTACCCTCAAGAAAAACGAATTATTGTTTTTGTTAAAATTTGTGTGATTTTTATCTGAAGTAAATTTACAGGTAAAGAAATTTGTTCTCCGTAATATCGTGTGTGTTTGAGGTAATTATAACCAATTAACGTTTTATTAAATTGTGTCAGATAATTAGTAACATTTTAATTTATTTTAAATTAATAATTTATCTTTTTTACCATTTTTATATGGTAAATATTTGATATATTAAATAAATAATTCTATTTGCTCGTATGAACGACATCTATTTCGTTATGACAAGGTAGAAGATGATTGGGATGAGTACCGCGATTTTGAAATAAGAAGTGCAAAATTTCATCAATTTATCGAAAAATTACATAGACATAACGTACATTTTACACAATAATTTCAAGAAGGGACGGGACTAAATCTTGATTTAAAGAGTGGATTTTTTTTCTTTTTTAACTCTATAATATATTTCGGTATGATAAAAGTTGATTTTAAAATTATGACAACAAATTAATTATTTTATTTCTTATAATTTTGATGCTCAAAATTCATAAACTATTGCCAGGGTCATAAATGGTTCTAGGTTAGAACCATTCATTCAGAATGGTTCTAGAGTAGGGTAGAACTGTCACTAAATATCATGTGATCGTACTTACACCAATAAAATAAAGTTTTACTGATATGCAATGATGTTACATTGCTGAATACAAACCATGTGTTTTCTATTATAATAAAGAATAATTTTCATGGTTTTCTTGTTTCTCTTCTTTAAAATAATTAGGACTGTAACTACAAGTAAATGCATCAAGTCTGGTACGGGTATTTTATGTTAATCGTTATTGAAATAAATGTATTAGAAACGTGCACCGAATAACTATGACTGCCAAACATGTATGACATCAATAATTTTAGTCCCGTAAAATAAAATATATGTACTACCAGTGTTATGACACGTTACATACAAATTGGATCCCAGCTTGAAGGAGAATTCAAATAATCTTTTTCTAGCATATGTACAGTACCTAAAGATGGAAAATATTTGTAGTCAGTATTTTGTATTCGGTTTAGGAAAACATTTAAATATATTGCACATAAACTGCTAAATTCTTTCATCAATTTTCTATTTCCTCAGTATTAAATTATTTTTAAAAATCGAAGAAATTTGAATTATTGTGGTGCACAAGTGTATTGATTTGAATATCCGCATTCACATTATGCATAATTTATAATTAATATCTGTGAAAGAGTTTGTCCTGCAAAATGGCTAATTTGGCCCCTTTAATCCTTTTTCTACTTTTTAAAACTATGATTTTTCTCGTACAAACAGCAAATAAAAGTAAATCTTTATAAGGTGAAGAAAAATCCATCTTTATCGACATTTAAAAATTCTAACGTACAATGTACATGCACCAATGAAATTTTGCTGTGTCAGTTCTGATAATCAACTTCAAATTTAGAATGATCGTTTAACATATCTTTATTTTATTTTACTTAGATTTATTTTCTATATATTATTTGATTAAATAATTAATTACACAGTCAACCATATGAAAGACTTGTTTACAAAGGTTGCTGGCAACCGTATTTTAAAGTATTTGAAAGACGTTGGACTGTATTCGAGAATATAATCTGACATTCTTGAATAGAGTCCAATAATTTTAAATTTGTTTTGAATTATGTAATTTATTTAATAGCGTATCTGTGATATTATTTTTCAAATTTCGTCTGTGATATTATTTTTGATTTTCCGTGTTTGTCTTTTATTGTTTTATTTTCTCCTTAAATATTATTTGTAAATAGTTCATCCGTTTTAGATGGTATTTGTTTTAATCACACTTAATTTAATTAGTTCTCGCCGTGATATGGCTTAAATGTCACCCACACGGCGTAAAACAATAATCAATCAATCAATAAATAATTAATATCGTGAACATTTATGTGTTTGGTGTTTAGATATTAAACTCAAATTAAATGACATTAAAACATAAGTTTACGAAAGAAATCAATTTAGTTAAAATTTTGGATTCAAAATTCATGAAATTCAAAGAAAATTTAAAGTATAAATTTAAGCGTGACAAGTTTTGATGTGAATCCAATACTAGTATGAAGGATAAATAGCATAATGTATCGCATATATCCGATAACGCCCAATGGTTTCATTCACTTAATTATTATTGTCAACACGAAAGTTAGATGAACGTGTTAAAAGTTTCAGTCGACAACGTCGGAATTCTGTTAAGATTTAAACCCTCCAAAGCAAAATTTACCTTACATGGATCAAACACTGCTGTACCCGTGCGTTACGTTTTATTGGTCATAATCTTTTGATAATTTTGCTATATTTGTACAGTTTTGGTGTTGAGCTTCCATGTTGAATGATTAGATAAAGTGTTCATTGTTTGCAAGAAATATTGTCTGTTAATTTTACTACAATTGATACGACAACTCTACTGGTAAACTACATCAATAACACAAGTGTTTTATACGTGTATTGAAATTTTCAACTGATGGAGTTTGTAAATCTACTACAGCAGAGTTTCAGCACCCAACCAAAGTTGAATTACACTGAGTTTGGTTTCCTGTTTAGGTTCCTTAGCTGTGTTCCAAAATGTTTTTTTTTATCATGCTTATATGTTCCCACAGTAGCTAAATAACTAGAAATGTGAAGTCCCCCTAAAAACCCTAAAGTGACATCAGGTGTTCCTGAGGGTCTCTATGTACTAATCACATTTTAAGTAGGTAACATCTGCTGAAGTGGCAAATTATCCATTTAGATGTTGTCTAATTGTCAAACTAATGCTTTTGCTATACAAGATGTGCGCATTTCGTCGACTTACGACTCATCATGCACTTGTTCATGTAAAGACATGAAATGATGAAAACCAACCCAGTAATCCAGAATGTTGAAGGTAAAAATGACCAAATTGGTGAAGCAAAAAAACATCAAAGGATAGGGGGATGCTCCAGGGAGTAACTTTTTAAATTTCACAATTTAAAAAATTGTGGGCTAGAATCTCTTCGAAACTTACATGTAGAGTTCACCATGATAATTATCGACTCGATGTTAATATCAGATTTTATTATAACAGTTTTGCTGCACAACATGTGAAGGTTTCGTCAATGTACGACTCGTCAGTTGTCCTCAAGCTCTAAAATATTAAACAAAACCAATAATCCAAAACGTAGAAACACAAATTAGAAAAAAAAATACCATATTCACCTAAAGGATAAAGCCAAAACCATCAAGGACAGTGTAGAGCTAACGACAGAGGGGAACATACTGCATAAATCATCTATTCCCATTTGTTATGGGCAATTTCAATACATAAGCATTCCAGACATAAAAGATATTGAGAAAAAAATGGACTTGGATAATGAGGAATGTCCTACTGAAACGTGTAGGCAAAATCAGTTTGTGATGGAAAATGTAAAAATTTTGAAGAGACCATTCATATGCATATCTCAGAAGTTATGCACAAGAAATTTCGCTCTGCTCAGAAAGTTATCGTTCATATTATATGAATTACACTGACGAGCCAAAATTGAAATAAACACACTATAAGGTTGACTTTGATATTAGGCTGTTAAGATATCGGAAAATCTCAATCGTAACAATGAACTACTTCAATCGCCTTTTGTCTTCTTTGTATGATTTTAAGTACGAAGCAGACATTGAAATGTCAATGGTTTATTTAATGTCAAGTTCACTTGGATAGATAAGATTCAGAAATTCTTAAATCTAAATTAGTAGAAAGTATGGCGTTTTAGTTTCTATTTTTGTGATTATATTCAGCTTCATATGAAAATAAGAACAGAATGTTAACATCACCAGTCTCAGAGTATTGTTTGTTAGTTCTTAACGCAATAAGTCTTTTCCATACATAATAGATTTATATACTACCAGATAGACATGACATTGTGATCCTTGTATAGTCCAAAAGCACTGTCAAATTACACTATGTATACAAGACAGATTTTAGTCATGTGGAATAACAGTATTCATCACAGAAAATAAAACAATTCAATACTTTTGCAATAGATAAATGTACTTCTGATTCATAGTTGTGTTTGAGTTCGTCCTGACTGCTTTCAGTAAAGCACCCTGACATTTGGTAAAGTTACTAGTAGATATTCTTGTTAATCTTTTAATTATTTTTAGAATCCACTTCTGATTCACAGTTGTGTTTGAGTTCGTGCCAAAATGCTTGCAGTAAAGCACCCAGGTGTTTTGAAAGGGTATTTATAAGTGCACTTTGCATACACAGAAATAAACCTCTGCTTTATTTGAATACTTATACGTTTTGGTATCCAGGAAATGGAAGGATTATTATTATTATTATTATCACTTACAGCAATGCCAAAGGAAGGTTATACAAAAACAGATTACTTACATGTATATTATGATGACTATATATAATGCAGTCTTTTGGTATAAGAGGGGATAAATAAATTATCATTACCCATCTCCTTAATGATACAGGCCATGTCGTGTCTTTTGTAGACAAGAACGGTATCATCAGTGTTGTTAGGAGCATTATCAGCTTGTACAATGACATAATAATCAGGAAGGTAGGAAACATGTTTACTAACCTGAATCGTTAAATTCTACAAGATTAGGAACCCGTGGATTTTATACAGGTTAAATACAGGTCGAAAAAATAATGACTTTATCGATATGATCAAATCTGAAATTATTTCAGCATCTTAATCACAGCTTTTCTATCTCAGTGAATTTTTTCTTATATTCATATTATATTGATTGAATTCATCACTATTTTTAGTTAATGCTTCACTTGATTGACTGTTCCTCAGGATATCAAGTATTATGTGTTATGAACTGTTGGTAACATAGTCTTGGAGAATGACTGTAAGTGAGTTGCGAATAGATACAGTGAAAATCTGGTGGTTTAAAATTAAGTCAACAATTTCGAGTTCCCCAATACCATTTGTTTGAAAATAGTGGTTACAATTGGAATTGTTTGTCTTTTTAATCAAGGCGGAACCTTAAAATGTTTGCTTCGGAAGATGTTACCAATTTCAATTCAAAGTACTAACAGACCAAACGTTTGTACAATAAAGCACTTTATCATATAAGTAAGTTTCATATAACAAAAAACAAAAACAAAAACTGTGCATTAATCTTGATTAAATGATAAAATAAATTTTAAAAATGCAAATTGCTACATATTTACATCGGCAATATGTACATCATTTATAATTTATTTAAAAAGAATCAACTAGAGGTATCTATCAAACTTGACAGTAATTTGCGTCTGGAATGAACAGCTTTCCATCCTCAATGCAATTATCTTCAGAGCCAGTTGTGTTCTTTGCTGCTTAACTACGTTTGTAATTCACCTAAATCCAAGAAAATATTGGAATGCAAAGACTGATCCCTGGAGACACGTGGGAAATTTGCATAAATGAAGTTACAGGCAATCAATATTTTCTTAAGTAGCTTCAAAGCTGTTCAAGGAAAACTGCTGTAGATTTGTTACATAAATCTTTCCTAAAAATTCATCTGGAACAACTTTGAATAATCGATATTCAGCCCAGATGGCTTTGAATTACATATGTGTAAAAATCATATTGCAGTCTCAGGAAAGCTCTAGCTATCTGACTGAATTGAAACATATCTAGTACAATAATCTGTTTGTTGAGGTTTCTAAAAGAATGCAATGCATGCTTATAATGAAATCAAAGATGTTTCACATCCCAAGGTGTCACAAATCATGTGGAAGAATAAATGTTTGTATGGGATATCGTTTTTTTTTTCTTTACCTGCTCTTCTTTAGGAAATTGATCAGATCTGCGGAAACAATTACCAAAATCGGAACACAAATAAATATTGCTCCTGTGCTACCAATTATTCCTGAAGATTTCCGACTATCAGGAGCAGATATTAAAGTGTTTTTGTAGGCTGAAGTGTTCTTCTTATCTATTGTTATGTTATTTTCCAGCTCCGTTAAGTAATCATCGAGAAAAACTCGTAGTTCTTCCCTGGATAAATTAAGTGGAATTAAATAATCCCATTTCGTACTGACTTTTGAGCATGGACATGAGCAGGTAGCAGGAAAATCATGAGAAACTGCGACCGCCATTGTAGTTGTAGAATTTCGTTTAATAGTAGTCAAAACTGGATTAGTCGTAATTTTATCACTGTCACTGGTCCTTCTAAATTGTGTAGTCGTTGTGGGAAAAGGTTGTGCGTTATTTGAAACAGGTTTAAAAGTAGTCGGATCATTTTCTGATGTAACGCCAGTGGTGTTGAATGTAAAATTGTCAGCAGACTTCAAAATTGTTTCACTTGAAAATGAATCAGCCTTCGTAGTAGTTGAACCATCTTCAACGATATATGAGGAAAGTGAAGAGATACGCTCTGTGGTATGTGATGAAATCACTGAAATAAAAAAACGATACAAAAAATTAACTGTCAACTCAAAATGAATCCGGTTATATTCCTATTTGTTCATGGGTACTTATTTATTACATAAATAAACTCATGTGTAAGTTTAAAATGCTCATTAAATCATCCACAAAATAAAGGCGAGACTCATTTAAGTTTCAAATATTTTTTCAGGACATACCTGACATACCCCGTCAAATACGTTTTGTTCTAACTTAAAATGAAATATTTAGCTATACTGTATATTATGAAACTTTATAAAATAAGGAGGACTTTACCCAAAGGCCTCGGTCATGATTGTATTGTTAAATGCACCAAAGGAAATAGCTGGTGCTTCGGGCAAAATAAAATTCTTATTGTCCTCCTAGCAATTTAATATATATATATATATATATATATATATATATATATATATAATGACACATGATGATAACTAGTGTGCTATGACATTCAAAGGATTGCAAGATAACAAGATAACACATCACAAATATTGTAGTGTCATAATTTCGAAATAGATAATCGATGTCAATATCCGAAAAGAAAAGCCGATGGGTAATTCCCGATATTTTCATGATCAAATTTGCTTCAATAATTGTAACTCTACCTGTATGCAATAAAGTAGAATGTATGTTTGTTGACATCTCAGTAGTCCCGCCGTTGGCTCCTATTTCGACCGATAAAGTGTTACCCTCTGAAAAGATCATATAATACTAAAGACAAATTTTATTTTTGTACAAAATGAATCGACTCTTTCTGAATTTTGATTTGTCATAAGGTGCTTCTGTCAGATTTAATAGCTCATTAAATGTGGCATAATGAACCCATGTGTCCCCAGATTAAAAAGCTAAATGAAAGAGCAATCCTGTTTTCGCTACTATCAAATTTAATCATTGGATCTGAAGATTTAGAGTAGAGTTCAAAGTTGACGATTAAGTACTGCTTAGGGGTAAAATCACTGGTACTATCAAAACAGGTCTTTAGATATTTTATCTTTTGGCTTTGCCCTAAGATTTCAAGGTTCTATAAGTTCTACTATTTTCCGAATATTTTATACCATGTTAAATATAGATTCACCTCCTGTGAGTGTGTATTAATATTAATCATAGGTTCCAATGTTACATTATGCTGGCTATGGCGACTATTTTTAAGTGAATTTTTCCATAGGGTCCTATGTTAAACTAGTTCGACTGTGGTGGCCATCTTGGATGACATTCCAGTACATCGACAAAATCTGAATGAGGACCATTTAGGGACCATTGCTGCCAAGACTAGTCCAACTGACCTTACAATAAGCTCAAGTTCAGGTCATGCCCGACCATGATACCAAATATAAAAATCATTCAATAAATGAATGAAAACTTGCTTTCACAATATTGAAAATATTGATATGAAAAGGACTAGAACTCTTGCAAAATCCGATCAATGGCGAAGTGGGTATAATACATGTATGTGCCTTTTCAGGTCATACACAACCATGGTACCAAAAATCACTATTAGATGAACGAGAAAGCAATTACTCTTGCAGAAATCAATCAATCAGTTAATTTGTATGTACATGTATGCGACTCCTCAGACCATGTTCAATCATATACAATCATGACAATTAACGTGTTCAACCATGATACCAAATATGAGCAATGAATCAATATTGAGACATGATTTTTATTTTAAGTGGCTGCACCGATTCTTTTTATCATAGGTCAGTTTCGGAGTTGATAATAATCATTTACATGTATATATGTATTGAGAAATGGCAAAATACAGACAGCGCTTCAAACACCTGAAAAATAACTGGAAATTTACTATGGAAACATGCAATTTTACCGATGTTTGATTGAAAATCAAGATCTTATGTGGCCTTAATTTATTTTCAGATACTACACAAAAATTCATTATATTTTTTAATAAAAGGAAGAAACTTTTTCGGCTGATTTTCTCACAAAAAGTCCAACGCACATGCTATAAACACATACTTTTGGTTTCAAACCTTGTACAGTTTATATTGTAGCATTTTATTTTATTAACACCTATCATAGTTCACTGTATATCTTTATATGATGTTAATATATTTGTGTAATGATTATAATGCTGTCAAACTTTACCAAATGTAAAATCCAATGTAATTCTGTAATACAATACTCAAAACTATTTAGCAAGGGAGTCACACAAAAAAAAGCTTAATAATTAATGACTGGTTGCATACAAAACACTTGCAAACGAACAAATGAACGAACAAGAGTATTCAAATATATTCACCAGTCTGCTAGTGAGGGTATAAATAGATAGAGGTAGTTGGAAATAAAAGCGATCATTTGTTAACTATAGCACTTTCATAATCATATGTTTAAATATGAATTTTACTCAAATGAACCTACATTCTACGTTTTTACAGATTATTTTCCCCGAAAAGGCCTCGGTATACATAATAGTATTGTTAACTCCACCTTAGTAAAAGGCTGGACTGTCACGGGCACAATGGTCTTCCTTGCCATTTTGCCATTAAATATGTATCAATTATTACAATCATGACAATTAACGTGCTAGACATTCCGAGGATTGCAAGAGAGCCATCACTTTTTATATCATTGCCAAGTTTGTTCTAATCAGAAGAGAAGTTTTAAAAGAAATTGAAAAATTTAAGTTTACAAACAGACGGACGCCAGTGATAGCAATAGTTTTCACATGAACGTTTGACGAAATTCAACTAAGCTGTATAAATATAAATGAACAATATTAGAAATACCATCATTTTAATTTACCTTGTTGAGTCGTCAAAAAATGGTTTCTAAAGGTTATATATGTATATCTCAAAAATTATTCTGAATTTGGAATTTCCAACAGACAAATTAATGCACATGAAAATATGAAAGAAAATCAAACTTTGAATTTATTAAAAAAAGACTTATCCTAATTTGTAAATGTTTAATGCACTTTGTGCATATTTCATGCAACACGGGGATGTAATACAACGTCAGGTAAGTTCAATTTTTTCAGTTACGACTAATTGCATCTTTCAACTAATTTATTAGACAATTCACATTGATTCAGGTATTCAAATTTTGAAACTTCCATTTCTTGTACTTAGGTTTTCAGACAGTAGTTGATCGTTGTCAATATCCAAAAAGGAAATTGCCGACATATTCATGATTGGAAATGTATTTCAGTAATTGCAAAATTGTAAATCTACCTGTATCTGATAAAGTAGAAGGTATGCTTGTTAAAATCTTAGTTGTCTCGGCGTTGGTTCCTATTTCAACCGGCAAAGTGTCACCCTCTAAAAAGATCATATAATACTAAAGATAATTATTATGTAAACACAATATCAATTGACTCCATTGATTTTTATAAGGTGCTCCTGTGAGCATGAATAGCTTTTTAGATATGACATAAAACCCATGTGTCCTCAAAGTTAAAAACACTGACTAAATTAAAGAAACAATGAGAGGGGAATCCCCGTTGTCACTTCTATAAAATGTGGTCCCTAGCTATGAAAATTTAGAATAGAGTTTTAAAGTGACGATTGCTAAGGAGTAAAATGTATTGGTACAAAAAAAAAACATATTGTATTGATACTTTATCTTTTGTATATGTTGTACGATTTCGAGGTTCTATCAACAATCAAACTGTTTAGTATTTTCCAACTTGCATGTACACATTTATTTTATACCAATTCATCTTCATCAATTAATACAGCTCAAGTTAAAAGCTTCTTCAACTTGAAGAAGATGATTTTACATAATTTTTAAAATGTTTACAGATGAGAGAAACAAAAGGTTTTCTAAGGTGAAAATTATAATTCTAAAATTTGTTCGACAACATGTTTATATTTAGAGCTGAGGTCGTGAGTTCAAAGTAAGGCTGTGGACGCTATGTTTCGTTCCAATTGGCTGAATTGTTTCAGACAGGAATATTTTATATAAATATTCGTATAGGGTCCTAAGTTCGGCTGTGACTTTCATTTTAGATGACAGTCCGGGCCGTCAAAGAACCATTACTTCCTAGTCTAGTTCCAAATAAATAAGAGGTTTCATACAAGATTTTTATTCAATTTTCAAATAGGATCCTATGTTAAATCAAGTTAGGCCGTGGCGGCCATCTTGGTTAACAGTCCTGGTCCTTTGGCTTAGTCCTGGCAGAGGACCAACTATGCACCATAGCTGTTAAGTCTGGTTACAACTGTTTTCAGAGAATATTTTTAAATGACTTTCCTATTGATTCATATGTTGAACTGAATTTGGCTGTGGCCACAATCTTGTTTACCTCTGTCGGTCATCGGACCCAAATCTGAAGGAAGAACATCTAAGGACCATTTTGCTAAGGCCTTGTTCCAATTCGCCAAGTAGTTGCAGACAAGAATTGGAATTTTTTAATAGTCACAAGCTTAAACTTGCGTATTGGATTTGCTGTGAATCTGACTTATTTGTGAAAATTCTGATGAGAATCACTTAGGCGTGAAACTGAGGCCTACGCCAGGGGAAATGTGTTCGTATACAGTATCAGACTAGCATGTACTCACGAATAACTAATTATAGACTAATATATGGTGGGTCTAGGTATTACAGTTGCTGAGAAATGGACTTGCTTACAAAAAATTGACACAGATTTTACAAATGTTTATGAAGTTAATGAACCACGAAAACAACGTCAAGGTCACGAGATATACATTGATAAGGTTTATAACATGTATTAAATCTTAAGTGTAGGTAATATGTGTGTAAATTTATTCAGGTATTAATTAATACCTATATCTCGCCTCTTGTGAATTTCTTCGCAGTCGAGACAAACACGAGAGAGGAGTTATGCAACATGAAAATTGTGACTCATGGACAGACAGACAGAATTTACGGAGGTTATGGAGGAATCCATGGAGGTTAACTGTTCATTTAAATAACTGGTCGCGACATACTTTAACATTCCAAGGATTGCGAGATAGAAATGACCTGTTTTATTTTATTGTTCCAAATGCCACATACGGGAAGCTTGATTGCGGATGAAAATGGTTAACGTATTTGAGTTGCGTTTGATAAATTGTCGAACTGGTTCTCGTTCTGAATAAGGACGCAATAATTGCCACTGCACTTTTGGCAAACAACAATCAATCAATGTATAGATATCTAACTTTTGTTTATCTGCAATACCAGTAGATTTTTGTCAGTCTGTCAATCAAAGGTGGTTTTAAAAAATTGATTTATATTTTTTTTACGGATAGACGAAGGACAAATGATAGCAAAACCTACCATGGACCTTTGATAAAATTGAGCTACAATATATGTATAATTACAAACAAAAAAAAAAAAAACAATTAGAAATATTTTTTTCAATAATTGTAACTCTACCTGTATCTGATAATGTAGAAGGTATGTTTGTTGAAATCTCAGAAGTCTCTGCTATTCCACCACCTGAAAATATCACGTGATACTTAAGAAGTTTTATGCAAACAACTCATGAATCGACTATATCTTGATTTATTGTCTTAAGGTGCTCCGGTGATCCGAAGTAGCTTATAAGATTTGGAATAAATGAACCCACATGTTCTTAAAATAAAAAAAAAAAACATTGACTAAATGAGAGAGAAAAATGAAATAGGCCCATTGTCACTACTATAAACTATTATAAACTATTGCTAAGGATAAAATGTATCGGTGCAAACAAAATAATTTGATTATTTGTTTTGTCTTTTGTATATGTTGTACGATTTCTAAGTTCTTAATAATCAAAACGTTTTTTCCTACTAACATCTATTTCATGCCAGTAAATTCACATTTTCTTGTGAGTGGGTTACAATATTTTTTACACTTAAGTTAGTTTTAATATCCACACAGGCTGTAATTTAATTGCCGCTATCGACAGTGTAGTGATATTGTAACGTATAAAGGAACGGCCAAAAATTGGTTTCTGCTATTAAAATGTTATTTTTTTAAGTGGAAAAATATCCCATTTGTGTTATTGATGAACGAAATATGAGTTTTTTTTTAAGGTGAACATTATAATTCGAAAATATCGTTCGAAAGACTTCCAACTTTTTATAAGTTTTTACAAGTAAATAATATAAAAAGACGTCTGGTGTCAGTGGAATAACACACGTTTACCAAAATGGAGGTACTCTATAATGTACATTAAAAAATTGAACGCTACAGACTCTCTGTTTCTTACACATTTTGGTAATTTAATTCGAGCATTTAGTTTGACCTCCTGAAAAAGGACCGCAAAGGCCATGTGGTCTAGGAACTTTCTAGAAAAGATCAATAGCCTATCAAAGCTATGGTGGGAGTTCGAATCCTTCACTTTTTCAGTGATGTTTCGTGATATTTCAAACCTTGGTCACTTTAATGTAAAACGCAATTATACATAGATGGTCAAAAATACGATTGTATATCGACACAAATTTTACATCGGAAGGATTATTTATTATTCAACCTAGAACTGTGGAAAATTCATGTTAAGTCGAAATTAACGTATAATGTGCCATACCTACGGAATATACTGCCGTTCTTCCAATCTTTCCACATTGATCACTGTCAGTCCTAGGACAGGGGGCATTGCAGTCTGCATCGGAAGATTGGGTCGAAAATGTGTTTTCATTCCCACAATAACATCTGAAACCCTAAAAATATTTTTGCAGTTACACTTGTTAATTACGCTTTACATATATATGTATAATGTATATATTAAAATTATTTGATACAACGGACTATTTTGGACACATAATTATAACCGGAAGGCGGTTGGTGATTGTTCTCCTTGTTGAAAACCATACAGGGACCCTTCGTTGTCATCGCTCCTATCGGATGTTTTGTCATTTTAACTGGTTTTGTACAACATTCATGTGAATGATGTATTCCCTACTTGCGGATATTAGAGTTGTCTCCCATATGGATGAGTTATCTCTCCTGAAAAGGGATGAGTTGTATTTAACACAATGGGAAAAAATGTCTATTTATTTTTTCCAAGAAAATTAAATTTTGCAAGGCCTTCACAAGACATTGAAAATTATGGGAAAATATTACCAAAATCATATCATTAATGCGTGTTGAGGATATTTTTAGGAAGAAAAAATATTTTGCAGAAAGTGACAATTTGTCCATTGACATCTTATGGAAGACGCCTTCTTCAAAGAGCAGATAATTATAACTCGGGAAATGGAAGACAACTTACATGTATCAGAAAACGGGATAGATATAGAGATAACAGATGGATCACGGGAGCTTCATCCACGGGACTGCCTAGCGCATACCCAGTGACAGATAGGGTAACCTCTGGTTGGGGTATTGTCAGGTCATTATACGATAAGCTTGATAGCGGATCATATCGGATAACGTTTGTAGACTGCCACAATCCCTTTTTGGAAGAGCTCCTCTGAAATTTTCGAACAAGAATAGGCTAATGATCGGTACATTATTTTGTGTCAAACCCTATTTTACATGATTTCTCTTTAATCCCTTAGAACTGATAGACAGTGCTTGCCATAGTATGTTGAAGTTCTCTTTTAGGATCCTTATTGAAACAAGCACATATATGTACATTGTATAACGTTATCAACAGTAAATAACAGAAGTTCGGAATATACATGTATACTACAATTATCGGTCCGTTATTTCCCAGTATTGCATTAAAACTTGTAAACCAAATTACAGATTTTTCGTAATTAACAAATTACGTTTCGACATTGTTTAAAAATTATTTTCATAGGGCCGACGAAAGCGCCGGTAAATGCAAATTTAAGTTCCTATAGTGAACCTATCGCTGACTTTTTCATTTTTAATACTGTTACAGTTACATGTATAAGAAATGTATTCCACTTGTAATGCTTTAAACTAATTTTAAGAGTTAAAAAATAAATTTCGTTACCAAGAGACCAAAATTTGTTGCAGCGAATGTATTGAGTTTACTTATACAAGTGTCGATGCAGCCAACCGTCGTGCTGGAAGAAAACAAACTAAGCTTTGACAAACCAGTTCCTACGTCGCTCCAGTAACATCCTATATATGTATATCCTATAATGAACAATATAATATAATTAAATTAAAAGTATGGACACTGTGATGATATTATCAACGTAATTACGTCGAGAGCCTGCTTTTAGTAACTCCGAACATTAAGTATTTATACGTCTCTCTTTCATGTTGTTTTACAATGATTTAATGTTAATATTGTGGTATATTTCTAATGCTTTGGAAACATGTCCGCTGGATTTTCACTATTTATCTTTTTTGCAATTTTTCATAGATAATAGAGGGTTAGGATCAAACAAACTACCTAAAACCTACCGCATACTGTCTATTAAAAATTGCGGATGAAAAATTGTGTTTGATTTAACTAATAAAAAAGAAATACTGAAAATATCATTGTGATTGCTTGTATTGCTATGCATCAATTCCTTAGGACCATTTTATCGCTGCATTTGTTTCAGTGACCTCTTTTTGTATCGTAAACGATTGTACACCTATGAATTGCATTTTTATGTTAACAAAACATAATGTGTGCGTAATCATTAATAAGTATAAGGTTTCTGTTCTGATACTTATAAATGATTATTTATAGAGGTTGCTAAACCTTTAGTATCACTTTTTGGAATATTGCCAAGATGGACATTCTGAACAAAACCATTCTAATGTTTCATAAATGGAGATACATACAACAACTTACAGCAAAAAAATATTTCTTTCTGAGTGGCCTTCATGTAGAAAAAAAGCGGAATTCATGTATGAAGAAAACATTTAAGTAACTTGCATGTATTTATAAGCAAATCTTAGGAGACAATTCACCAAGAGTTTTTGAAATTTTCCGTAGATATTAAATAAATGACCCTACTTCTTTTATTTGCATATAAGTTAAGACTGCCAATATACATATTTTCTAAATTATTTTATTGTTTATAGAGGCAATGTTGCAAATCATTTTTGCTAAAAGCATATAAAATTATTCTGTCTGTAAATTTATAATGAAAATTATTATAGATTGAAATTAAGTAAATTATTTGTCAGCCGTCATACTATATACATTTACTGATCAGGATCTATCGTTTTATACTATTTAATAACACTAACACTAATGAACATTAGTCAATAATGTATAATGTTTATTAAGGCCTATATGTAAATTTATATAACTTGTAAAAAATAATATAAAACAAATGCACACTAAGTAAAAAAGGTACCCCTTTCCAAGATTTCACAATAGAGAGTTTGCGTTCTTTTCTACCAAACTCTTTTAGAGAGAAGATAAAAAAATGAATATTCCCACACTACATTTGTTCTCATCTTAAATATGGATAAAATATTACCTGCTGAAAAATTTGCCAATAATCAATGAATAATAATCAAATGGTGCCAAGCGTCCTCATCTGTGCCCGTAATTCGAAATAAGACAAAACAAAAATATGAATGATGTCATAATTATGTCATTTAAAGTAATAAAATCTGCTGTATTATGAAAAGGAAAAATACCAAGAGTGGTCGAACTTAGTACGTATAGTTTCAAACATTGGAGCTCAACGTACGTATGATGTATACGAACTCTCTTAAAGCTAATAACAAAGAAACTGCTAGCTATAATAACAGAAAATGTTATGCTACGTAAGTTTTGTACCAAACCAACATGTCCAGCCTTTAATCTCTTGCAATATAACATACATAAAACTGATCAAATACAGTACGTTGCACTATTAAAATGTAGTCAGAAATAAAGTACATGTATATATAATGTGTGACAGGGTCAAGTGTTATCTGACTTTAATTTTTTTTTTGTCGACTTTTGAATAGAATATTTTGTGAAAACCTAATATTCGACCAAAGAAATTGAAAGTTCTTTCATACGATCAAAGTCTAACATTCAAAAAATGAATTTTCCGCATTCAAAATTTCATGTCCTTTTTATCAGATGAATATCATTGTTTGATCTTCTCTATAGTCAACAGAGATCTGACGACGATCAGTTGTGCTGCAAAGAAAATTAAATAAAACGATTTGAATTATTTGAATTATGTCAGTGCAGTACTATCAGATTGCAACGCCATTAAACAAAAGGGACACAATAAGATATATCGACGTTACAATGACAATAAGGTTTTAAAATTCAGCTGAATAATTTAAATTTTGAAACGAAAATTGTTGGAGAAGAGTCTTTTGACAATTAACAATAGAATCAATGGAAACAGTAATGATATTCGTAAACATAATGTAAATTCTAGCTTAAACGCAGTCATGAACTGAAGTTAGACGAGTTAAGAATGCCTACGTAAATAGGGTCAAATTCAGATTAGAAATGTGTAACCCTTCTTTTTATTGATTTCCTCGTTTAATCCTACGAGATGTTGACCCCAATTTTTGATTATGGGATTAACGAACTGCCAGGCTTGCATTAAAGAAGTCCCTTTATTGTCTAATCATTGTAAGATTCAAAATGTTTTTTTTAAAATGATACGTATGGAGTCCGGATTTTGGACGTTAAAGTCCGAAGTACCCTCTAAAGATGTTCCAAGTTCCTAGTCCATTATCAGATTGTCCAGGATATATACTCTTAGATATTAATGTTGTTTGTGATTTGATGCCAATCGCTCTGACCAGTCTTGAGTAAACACCTGTGCTTAATAATTGTCTAATGTTGTATTCAATTGGAACATTGAAATGCTATCATTAACAGGTGTATTCGTTTCATCGATATATAGGTCACTAAAATTTTTTATCAAGTCTCTTTCAGAGAATGAGCTGTGATAACGGCCTATACTAAAACTGGATTATAATGTTCACTTTTGGCTGAAAAAGAAAACTTGGGCATATTCCACACCAATCAATGACTAAATTCTAAAATAAAATGAAAATTAATTTCATATAACTTGTCATGATGCCATTTATTTTCCCTACAAACCTACAGTTGAGATCAGTTCTTACCTCTCAACTATTCTGTCAGAGAGGAAGGTACTAGAACCATTCTAGAACGGTTCTAGGGTAGAACCAACCCTGTCATAAATGGTTCTAAGGTAGAATTGTCATAAATGGTTCTAGGTTAGAACTGTCATAAATGGTTCTAGTGTAGAACTGTCATAAATGGTTCTAGGGTAGAATTGTCCAGAAAGGTTCTAGGTTAGAACTGTCATAAATGGTACTAGGGTAAAACCGTCCAGAATGGTTCTAGGATAGAACTGTCATAACTTGTTCTAGGTCAGGACCCGCCCTGTCAAAAACGATTCTAAAGGTGTCAAGACACACCCTGTCATAAACGGTTCTAAAGGTGTCAAGACACACCCTGTCATAAACGGTTTTAAATGTGTCAGGTTGAAGAGTTCTTCTGACAGTTTAGGACAATTCTAATGAGAGGTAAGAACTGAGCTCAACTGTAGGTCATGACATCTATACTACTAAATCTAAAGACCGTTTTTTGTTCACCTAATAAACGTATAACCGAAGAAAGCTACAAGTCAAACTTATATAAGGGTATATATACTTGATAGGGTATACTGAAAATTTTACCCTTTTACATCAATCACTGTTTGAAACAATAAGCAACTAGACAAATTAATAAGTTCCGGAACTATCCGATGCGATTTCCTTTTAGTCATGTCATTACATTTCCGGTCTAATGTAAGCAGTTTAACATGTTAAAGAACAAGTAGTATAGATATCATCACTCATAATGAAACAAAGTACTTGCCCCATTATACACTAATCATGCTGTACCGAACTTGAAACAAACTACTCCCGGCCCCGATATTTATAAACTGTACGTGTACTCCCTGTCATGTAAAAACATTGTTAAGAGGTTAAAGGCGGTTTGGAGAAGATATCGTGTTGTCTTATGAATAACAAAAATAATTTATATATATTGAACTTCCGATGTGTTCCATAAGAAGGACTTTCAAAATGGCGATAATAAAATTCCAATTCCGGTCAAGTTTTGGTTCCGTCATGTTTTATCGTATGACAAAACTATTACTTTAAACAAAAGGAAATACACATTAAGAAATATCTGCAATTTACAGACGGAAAAATGAGGTCTACGCCTCTGCAGCCCCCATAGTTGAAGTTCCCCCTTTTGCAGACGATTTGTTCAAGTCCGACTTTGATCGTTTTGTATCTATTCTATAATACGCAAATCAAATAAACACATCTTTCATTGGTCAATTTTAGCTGAAAATTGTGAATTTAAGTGCACAATTTCATACTTTGTAGAATTAATGCGTTTAAAGATATTTCTTACTTTAACTAACATATAACATGCATAAAGCATATTTCAACTTTAAATTGCAACAAAGAACTATTTGACACTTATTGGCATGCTGCATAAAGCATATTTCAACTTTAAATTGCAACAAAGAACTATTTGACACTTATTGGCATGCAGGGGTTAAAGCTAACTATACACGTGACTGACAATTTTCCACGGGTTTTTTCCTAGTCTATAACTATATCCTGAAATGGACCTCTATTTTAACATCCATGAGTTACTGTTTTCAAAAGTTTAATTTTATATTCTGCAAAACCATCAACTGTTTTAGCGTTATTACATTTATATACATTTTAAATAACTATAATACCCTTTATAATATTTTGTTGTTTTGTTATTATCAAAGTGTTTGTTCTACAAAATTAAAGAAAAACATTAAGTATTTTTAAACTTGATAGTTCCTCTCCGTTACCTATTACAAACGCAGTAGCAATATCCTTTCTGGAAAACTCAAAATACTTTAACGTTACCAAATTCATTAACTGGTACCATTTCATTAATCCTAAAGTTACCAAAGTGATTAACTTTCTAGATAATTTTGTTTTGACATTTTAATATACAACTTGGCATCTTGAGGTCTCTGCTACCTAAATAACTAGTGGAAGCAGCTCCGCTGCATATCCCCGCGCTCCTCTTGTGTTTTTGAAATCTAGTGCTGTTGCTGTATTGATTCCAAAAATATACATATGGTTGCAAAGTATAGATGTAGTCTTTCGGGAAATTTACTAAAATTGGAATCGCATATTTTTGGAATCCAAATGATCCTGATAAGTCTTAAAGCCATTATGTTAAAAAAAAAGTCTATAATTGCTAAGTAAAATTCCAAAAATAATAGTCTTAGACACTTTCAAGAAATTTACTAAAGTTTCAATCACATATTTTGCCATCTGGGTGATCCCAATATGTGTTACTTCTGATGGGATCCAGAAAATGCATGGTTTCTTGTCAAAAATCCAAAAATATAATGGTCCGTGAGACTTCCAGGAAATTTATCAAAGTTTGAAGTGCATTTTTAAAAACTCGAAACCTTTAGCACAATCTACATTAGTGATACAAATACTTTAACAAACTTCCAGTTCCATATTCCAAATGTACTCTAAGGCTACCTGTGTAGCCCGGCCTTTAGAATTTTGAAACATTTGGCACAATCTACATTGGCAGTCCAATTACTAGACCAACTTTCAGTTCCATATTCCAAATAACGTGAGAGGAGTTGTGCGAAAAAGGAATAATGTACCCTTAAGCCACCCGTATAGCTCGGCACCCATGGGCGCTATTGAAATTACAAAACCTTTGGCACAATCTACATTGGCAGGGCAACTACTGAGCCAAATTGCAGTTCTGTATTCCAAATAACCTGAGAGGAATTGCGTGACAAAAGAATAATGTACCCTTAGGCTGCGAGTGTTGCCAGGGCCCCAGGGGTGCTATTCAAATTCCGAGACTTTTGGCATAATCTACATTGACAGGGTAATTATTGAGCCAACTTTCCGTTCCGTATTCCAAATAACATGAGAGGAGTTGGTTGACAAAGGAATAGTGTACCCTTATGCTCCCTTTGTGGCCCGGTCCCCTGGAGAGCTATTCAAATTCCGAAACCTTTGGCACAATCCCCACACAAAGTGCAATCAATGACCCAAGTTTCATCGTTCTACATCCAGTGGTTACTGAGGTTATCGTGGACATTACTAACCAACGTACAGTAAAACAATATCCTGGCGATTCGCATTTCTTCAGGCCGATCGTGTCACATCGACTTCGATACTGGTATCCTTCGATTAAGAAATAGCTGGTGCCTCGGGGAAGAACTTCATATTGTGTAAAGCTGACACCTTATATCAGCATTGTAGACGGATTGATATACATCTAAGCTTTCTTGTTCCCTTTGCTTTCTCTTTGTATTTGTGAACTTAGAGAAAAGTAAATTTGTATTTTTTACTACATAAAATCAGATAAATAAAATAAATAGGACATAAAACAATAATAAAACGAATGAATTTTATCTTACCGTTTACAGTAAGTATGAGAGTTACCACAATGCATTGTATCACTCCGAAAAAAGACATCTTGATCAAAGTATTCTAAGTTTCAATATAAAATCTATAAATTGATTTCGTTTTCAGTTATTAGGTAATTCTTTCTCCTTGGGTAAACGAAATTTATTAATTCTGTTTTTAGTATATGTTGTATTAGCATTGCACTCAAATTAATTAAATTTATTGTAAAACAGTTCATTTAATTCTTCAATTTCTTAAGTTTAATGTGGTGCAAGAATACTAATTACAAAAAAAATGTATGCACCAGGAGAATCGCATTATGGGGACCATATGGGAAGTGAATAAATTCTGACACTGCTATAACAATACATTGTGTGTCCTAAGGGATTCATAATGAAAATGTGCAATTACCACGTTACGATATTATATTCATTGAATGGAAACATATAATTCTTATAATTGATTAAAACACCTTTTTTGCGTTGAAGGTATGGTGTTTCAACAAGCTTCAGGTATTCCAATTTAATTTTTAGCTTGAGGCTAATTATTTCTTCGAAATTATAGTTGCAGTTAGCCAATCTTTTATAAGAAATCTATATATTTTTAAATGTTATTATTAAAATAATAAGCCCTAACTTACAAAATTACAAATGCACGTTTGGTTATACATATTTTTACTGGGTGTATACATGTCTTTTCGTAGTAAATAAAAAGATTTTAGGAATATTCATCTAATGCGTCAAAAGATAGGCATCCTAGCCATATTTTGTAAATAGTCTTAACAAAGTTGCCGCATGTACCTTACATTTTACATATGGGTGATACAAGTACACGTACATTTACCATGAAGATACACAATTTCCTCCTCGCAAAAAGGGATAATTATTCGATAACATTCTTCAATCGTTGTTTAAAGTGGCTTATAGAGTATATTTATCATCAATCGTGGTATGTAATAAACTAAATATCACCAAGAAACCACGGAAAGTACGTAGAATTTAATTCTTCTTACAAGGTCACAGTATGGACGCCATGAACCAAAACGAGTCAAATGTGATGTTTACATCCTCTCAACTCAACCCAACCACATGATCATATCAGAGTTCATTTGTAAAATATAATTGGACCAAACGTTTCAACCCTGAAAGCCCGGACGATTTGCCTGCAACACTTCAGATTCGTAGAAGGGATTAATTGGTGACCATTCTACTATTGTTAATAAAAAGGCATCAGCCCTGAAAAAACATTGTCAAACAATTAATAGATGTTTTAAGTGGTGAAGAGGTTCTTAATTTTCTCACTACTTTTCTTCCTCAAAACATTGATGAAGTCATTGAATCACAAATTCAGGAAACCATTAAAAATGAAATCAAGCCACGTTGAACCTTTTTTGATCATTTTATAGTTGGTTTATTTACATTTACCTTTACGTCGTTCGAAAGCACACTGACCTTAATTTTGTTTTATTCCAAAAAGTAGTGCAGTGTGTCTATAAATTTAAGTGGCCTAGCTACTTTTATTTTGAAGTGGAAGCACAACATTAGACGCAATCGGGATGTTCTTAAGGTGATCACTGTAAAACTTTGGCCGGAAAATAAATTATCTATATTAACACTCTATTACCACATATTTCTTAAAATTCTACTTTAATAACTTCTATTTTAACATGACTATATTTTTTTTTATTATTTGATTGGTTGAGAAATGTCTAAAAGGTCTTGAGTACTCATGATAGTAACTGATAAGTATCTAAAATTAGTACAAGAATTCCGCATGCACGGTTTGGGGCTAAAATAGATCTTGACCGGTCAAGCGGAATGTGAAAGTGACCGATTTGTTCTTAAAATAGAAAGTAAAAGTACAACTTTACCATTCATGTAATAAAACAATTACTGACTTTGTAATAGGTCGCTATCAGGATTAATCAATCCTTGTTAATGTATATTCACCTCGCATAAAGGCTCGGTGAATATTACATTTTCTCGGGTTGCTAAATCCTGATAGCGACCGATTACAAATTCAGCAATTGTATAATGTCGGCAAAAGAATAACGAAGCGACAAAACAGTGGGAAAGGTCAAGAAATTCGAAGTCAAAGGAAAAAATAAAGTCAGGAGAATGGAACACAAAAAACAAACGCCACAGGGGTACATGTATAACTAAAAGAATAAAAAACGTATAATAAACTAAGTACAACTAGAAGAAGACAGCACAGGAACTAAAAACCGGGTGTGACATCAGGTGATTCGGAAGGATAAGTATGTGAAAAGTTCTGGTGCGGTGTCAAGTCCAGTGAGGCATCAATTCCAGATGGACGTGAATCTAACTGAAGATATCTAGTCTTACACGCGATATAAAAACTTCGTATCGACCAATCAATTCGTGATGACGACCGTAAATCGTTTGGAGTGATGAAATTAACATAGACTGAACATAACTCTGTATTCTAAGTTTATGTGACATGATTCTCGCTATATAAATCACCTGCGGAGCAGTGATCGAAAGTAGCACCACAAATTTCCTTTGCCAAATACTATTTATAAGTTAGAAGCTGTCCACTGATTGGTTATTCTAGATGTTGAATGTCCGAATGTCGAAACTCGTAAGATATCGGATTTCGAATTTCCTACTTCGGATATTGAATTTCGAATTTCTTATTTCTTATCTCGAATCTGGTATGGTCCTTGTGGGCTTTCGTATGATCTTCTTATCCTATTTACATTACGCCCTTGGATCTCGTGACGTGTTTAGCCGGATACAATTGCAGCGTTTAATTGTTTAAGATTATGAACAACAAATATTTATATGAGACGCGTTTCATTTCTGACATTGAACAAATAAACCAACTAACTGGGGTGGCCAAACGAATTCTAAGTTTGGTTTCATTCCGTTCGTTGTTTTCAAGAAAACTTAAGAAATTTTTAAATATTTATTACATTTCGTAATTCAACAAAAGCCTATGCACTATAGGTTTATATCATAAAACACAAGTACGCATGGAATGCGAAAACATCAAGTCAGATCATTTAATTTTTTTACCTCAAAATATAAAATTTTCCCAAATTATATAGCTTTTTCAAAGTATTTGATTATTTATGTTTACACATAGAATTTTAAAAATATTTTACATATGGTCTAATTTAATTAACCCCATCATCGTTTAAGTCATAATGGGGTTCTTATCGGCCTACAGGTACAAATTGTCATTCGGTAGGTCAATTAGTTCTATGAAGATATTTACTCAATCTAGAAAAGATTTTCCGGGAAATTACCACAAAACGATTAAATATAATATATTAATTTGAATGTTCAATTGCAAGATGAAGTAAGAGGTATTAATGTCTTGTTAGTTCGAGTAAGAAAAATGCACGTTATCAAATGAACAATAGAATAGAGAATGGTAATGGGCATTGTGTCAAAGAGACAACAACCCGACCAAGAGCAGACAATAATGCATAGTATTTCAGCAAACTGGACGTCACACTAAACTCCGAAACATACAAATGAACCAAAATTGAAAAAAACACACAAGACTAACAAAGGCTAGAGGTTCCTGACTTGTGACAGTCGCAAAAATGCAGCGAGATTAAACGTGTTTTGTGAGATCTCAACACTCCCCCTATACCTCTAGCCGATGTGGAATAAACAAACAAACAGCGATACACACAGTAAAACCCTGTTCAAAAGATGTCCCAGTCCGATGTTAAAAAGGTAACAGAAGAAACTAAACAAAATGGCAATGATCAATATATATTAACAACGGACTACTAGCAGTTACTGACATGCCAGCTCCAGACCTCAATTAAACTGATCGAAAGATTACGTATTCAAAAAGTAATACATTTGTATTTTTATTGGATTTTTTCTTTTTTCTTTTTTTTGCTTTATTCCCGATACTCGCGAATAATGTAGTTGTCTCCATATCCATGAGTCATCATTTCTGACAGAAGGCGTGTCTTGTATTAAACAAAACGTAATTTTATTTCTCATAAAAATGTTGAATTCGAGAAGACCTTCATTAGGCATTTAAAAATGTGGGAAAATATATGAAATAAGATACATGTACTATTAAGTAAGTGTGTTGAGGGAAAAAATATATTGCAGAAATATGACAATTTGTCCATTTATAGCTATAGACTGACTGGTTCTCGGACCTCAATCCTTTAATTAAATTAGGATATATATCGTATGGTTTAACTGCAGGGAATCAGTCTACTGATATCTATTGACGACACCTTCTCCGAAGAGAAGATAACTCCGTAAATGGGAGACAACTTTAATTTTTGTACATGTATCAAAAATGGGGAATATGTTTGAACAAGACGTGGAAAGAACTGATAGATAAATAAATTCACACTTTCACTATCAATACACAACAAAATCCGTATTAAGATATATATCAAAGGTAAGACAATGAAAAAAAAATTAACTACCAGAGTTCATGCCGTTTTCTTATAACTATCATGATCTTACCTGTTGTTAGATGACACATGGTATCCATAAAAGCTAGCAACATTAGATGTCTTGTTCCCGTCATTGTAACTGTTTAATGTCTGTTTATTGTCAGAAATAAACGTTTGAAAATGAGGATAAATAAGTAGTGCAAACTATACTATTATATTAAAAGATACTCGAAATGAACCACTTGCAGAAAGGCACCTTCGTCGATGTTCGTTTGTAATCTTTAATCTGTCTTTTTTTTTAAAGAAAACCTTCTATAAAATGTTACAATGTATCTATTGATCTGCAATATCAGAAAGCAAGTGATTTTCTCTGGTAATCCAAGGATTATATGGACACTGTCTTCCAAGATTTAATTGTCTTTTATTCATTTTTTTCTTTTGTACTGTTAATACGATTTATCTATATATTTCAAAAAGCACAATTTATGCAGGATTACAGTTACATTTAAATTCTTATCAACAATCGTAAGAATTATACTTTTAATCAATGCCTTATAATGTATTATATAAGTTGAAAACATTCCCGGCCTGGCGAAAATTTAACAATAGCTAGCAAAAGGGCGTCAAATTTGACCCATAGCTAGCTATCGTTGAAAGACTTGATGTCAAAAGGCTTTCAACCGTTGGAAGCATTTCACCAGCCTAGGATATTGTTGCCAGCAATCGTAGCTAACTACATGTATCATTGAACACTAGCAAGCTATCGAATAACATTTGGGAAAACTTATCAACAGCCAGTTGTTTGCCAGCTTTGCCTAATAATTTCTAAAAATAACACGCGTACTGCCTTTTATTAACCAATGAGCAAAAATAAATTAGAAAATGACCATTTTTTGTTATTTGCAAGCAGGTCTAATACAGAAAAACAGGTCTAATACAGGCTGACACAGGTCTAATACAGACTAAACAGGTCTTATACAGACAAATATGTCTAATACAGAATTTCCCACTTCCGGTAAATAATGAAAATAATTTAGCGTCAATCAGGCACTTCGCTTCAGGCATTTATTTGTGTCAGGAAATAGCTGTACTTCATTTTTATGGAAGACTGTACCGCGAGAATAAAACAGACTATACTTTCTGAAAATCGGCGCTATATTTATGAGCAGACTTTTGTAAACAAATCTGAGATTGCCACCGAAGGCGAAGATGTGTCCCCTCGTATGTCTGACAGGAAGGCAAACAATGGGGAAGAGATTCTTGATGTTCTAGCACATGATATAATGAGATATGAAATTTTATCAGAACAGGAGCATATCCAAGCATTGGCCTCAGTATTAGCCGGGGATCCTGACTACGTTCTCGAAGAAATCCAGGTCAATGAACTTTAGGCTCAGCCGGCTTTACCAATGAGTGTCAGAGAACCTGAAATTACCGATACAGTCATGACAGTTTCAGATGACAAGGAAAACAGATTCCAAAATGTTACTTTACAGGATACAGATAAATTTTTCCAGGATAACGCTAACAAAAATACTATCTGGTAAACAAAAACCGATGTTAAAATCTTTTATTACTGGTCTAGGTCAGTTAATGAATTGCGGGAATTGCAGGATATACCACCAGCTGAACTGGACACTCTTTTGGCAAGATTTTACTTAGGTAAATAATTACATGTATAACGTAGGATATATAAATTTGATGCTCCCCCCCCCGCTTTATACACACACACTTTTTGATCCAATATTTAAAGCCTAAAAATTGTATGCGTTTTGCTATTTTGGTATAAAATATTTGTTTATTAAATTATTTTACAGTTTATTCAACGTTTGTTTTTTCTTGCAGAAAAATATTATTTCGCCCTATATCTATATGATCAAATCAAAGGTATGCCCGGCGTACGCTCCAGAATACGATTTTTTTTTGCTAATTTTACTCCCAACAAATTTTGCTCCTCACTTCACTCGACGAACCTTTATCCAAATTTTGGTTGACGCCCCCCCCCCCCCCCCCCCCAAATCTGAAATCCTGGATCCGCCCCTGAGATCATATGTTTTCGTACGTAATATCATTTTGCACTATTTTCAATGGAAATTGTGGCGTCACAATGCGTTCTTAGTAGCAGGAAAACTCATAATACGAGGATATATGTCCGTTTCAAAGACAAAAATAAATGTACATGTACTTAAACAACCATTGGTTTGTTTACACTACATCATGGATTTTGTTTTATTTTGCAGTTATCCGTAAGCGTGGTGGTACAGAATATGAGCCTGCACAATAGCAGGTACTAAAAAAAGTATTGCCAGACACTTGGAAAACTTCAAAGTGAATTTTGACATCAAAACAGACGAACGATTTAGCCACTCAAGGCGAGTTCTCAAGGCAAAAAGGAAACAGCTAAAAGGTGAAGGATTAGGGAATAAAAAAAACAAGGCAGAGTCAATAAATGAAGATGAATGTAGACTTTTGTATGAAAAGCAGATTCAAGGATCAGGTATGTAGTATAAATTTTTCAGGTAATGATTATAAAACTTTTTATCAATATGCATAAAAGATGTGATGTAAATGTGAATGAGACAGCTACCCAACAACACAAATAATCGAGAAAAAAATGGTATCTAGAGGTCAACATACGACAAGCATCTATGCCATATCTCAAGCCCTAAATTGCCCTGAGTCTGGATACACAAAAATGTATATGTGTGTGTGTGTGTAAAAAAAAGTCTATAAATAGTAGTGGTCGGATCTTTCGGTGGTGGAAAGATTCTGTACAGGAAAATAAATAAATAAATATGTAATATGTCTAAATAACAATCCAAAGATACTAATATTAGATATAGTAAATTTATACTATGCTGTATACGACGCATTTCAAGGAGTTACCTCTCATCAGCAGCATTAAAACCGAAACATTTGGAAGACCAAAAACCAGAAGAGGGGCAAAGCGGGGTGATCATAGCGCTGTGTCCCCGAAGATAGTTTCCCAACTCAACAACCCGTATTGTCTAGTTCAGGCCTATAAAAATATATTGGTCATAGACCACAGGACATAAGACATGATCCCAAATCAAGGAGAATCCCACTAACTTTTTCATGATGTTGCTGTTTTGTAACAAGGGATTGTTCATAATTGTTTTGTTAACTGTTATTACTTTTTGGATAGTTACCATATTAAATGTTAACAAATCGTCAGATTTTTGAAAAAAACAAAGCTCTCAGCTTTTTGAAGCCTAAAACACTTTCAGTAGTCATGGTAGTATGTAAATGATTTCAATGAACAAATAAACCAACTAAGTGGGGTGGCCAAACGACTTCTAAGTTTGGTTTCATTACGTTAGTTGTTTTCAAGAAAACTTACGAAATTTTTAAATATTTATTACATTTCTTAATTCAACAAAAGCCTATGAACTATAGGTTTATATCATAAAACACAAGTATGCATGGAATAGTGAATGGAATGCGAAAACATCAAGTGAGATATTTTAAATTTAAGCTCAAAATATAAAATTTTCCCAAATTACATACCTTTTTCAAAGTATTAAATTATTTATATTTACACATAGAATTTTAAAAATATTTCACATACGGTCTAATTTAATTAACCTCATCATCGTTGAAGTCATAATTGGGTTCTTATCGGCCTACAGGTACAAATTGTCATTCGGTAGATCAGTTAGTTCTATGAAGATATTTACTCAATCAAGAAAAGATTTTCCGGGAAATTACGACAAAACGATTAAATATAAAATAATATTAATTAGAATGTTCAATCGCAAAGTGATGTAAGAGTAACTAATGTCTTGTTAGGTCAAGTAAGCAAAATGCACGTTATCAAATGAACCATAGAATAGAGAATGGAAATGGGCATTGTTTCAATGAGACAACAACCCGACAAAAGAGCAGACAACAGCTCAAGGCTGCCAACGGAGGTGAGCTTCAGCTGGCCCTTAAACAATAATGCTTACTTGTTCAGCAAACTGGACGGCACACTAAACTCCGAAACTTACAAACGAACCAAAATTTAAAAAAACACACAAGATTAACAAAGGCTAGAGGTTCCTGACTTGTGACAGGCGCAAAAATGCAGCGAGGTTAAAATTGTTTTGAGAGATCTCAACCCTCCCCTATACCTCTAGGCGATGTGAAATAAACAAACACGCAGCGATACACAAAGTAAACCCCAGTTCAACAGATGTCCGAGTCCGGTGTTAAAAAAGGTAACAGAAGAAACTAAGCAAAATGACATTGATTAATATATATTAACGAATATACTGACATGCCAGCACCAGACCTCAATTAAACTGATCGAAAGATTATGTATTCAAAAACATTTGCATTTTTATTGAATTTTTATTTTTGTCAACACTGTTGAGCTTGTTTTGAGTAGTGAAAACATAGGTGAATGAAAATGCCATTTTTAATATAATGACTTAATTAATAAATGACTAAAAATTACAATACATAAATGACATAAAAATTACATACAATTTTTGCATTAAATTGTCCCTCAAAGAAAAGGGAAAGTAATAAAAACGCCAGGTGCACAATTGCATACCATCTTTCCATTATATCGTCAAAATGTGAAAATTAATAAAAATGTCAGATGCTATAAACTACAACATACATTTCAAGACTTAACCTAAACAAAGGGGGGGGGGGGGGGGGGGGTAAGCGGGTGGGAAATTTAGACTAATTTTGTCGACACTATTCAACGTGGCTGAACTGCTCTCTGATATTGATTTTTGCTAAAGGACCTCGTCGGCCAAATTAAAACGTCATCCCATTGTGACGTCACAAGCACCTGTTCCGTCAAAATAATTATCTCCCTTAGACCATACAGTTTACCAAAAAGCATTTTTATTTTTCAAAAAAAAACTGTTGAGCTTGTTTTGAGGGCAAGTAGTGAAAACATAGTTGAATGAAAATGTCATTTATTAATAAAATGACTTAATTAATAAATGACTAAAAATTACAATACATAAATGACATAAAAATTACATACAATTTTTGCATTAAATTGTCCCTCAAAGATGGGGAAAGTAATAAAAACGCCAAAGTTTTGTGAAAACAATACCCCCCCCCCAAAATTAACACCCAGTTTCAAAACACCATTGATAGAGGGTAATGCCTACAACTTCCATCTTTACTGAAAGAGAAAAAACCAAAAACTTATCATGATAGGCTCCTCCCCCATATGACATATGTGCAGCAACTGCGATCAAACCTTTGTTACGCTAGTTTACATATATATATTATTTACACCATTTAATTCATCATATTCTGCCCTAACTTGACAAATAATATATGACCTGCAAACAAAGCCATATTATTTCACAGGTATACCATTTTATCATCATAATATTGCAACTTGTTACCATAAATCATAAAGGGGTACACATAAACTTCAACAAGTGCATTTACATTTCATATACATGTACCCATCTACAGAAAACTGACATATCAGTCGACCAGTTGCGCCGCAATCATTACATTTTATTATTGACCTCAAATTGTCATGTTCTTAAACTTTAAAAACCGTTTTGACACCAGTCCAGTATTTATGTATTCTGAATTTTAATTAAAACCTATAAAACCTTATTATAAATAACTGTAAAGCTTCCGGGATAATCCTTTCATCAAATTTGCTTTCACCCGAACTTACAAGCTAATTTCTAGATGGATAAACATTATACTGTTCAATAATTTTGTACTTTTTAAACAAGTGGTAAAATTCCGCTAGACATGTGCTGTACAATTCTCGCATCATGAAGATTTTATTGAAGTTTTTCCCTTTTTTTCATATACTGCACAAACACCAATACACACACATAAAAGAAAACAACTAAAATACTTATATTTTTCAGGAATCCCTATTACATTGCATCAATGCTCCCCGAATTGATCTGTAATACCGAACCATTCCCTCATCTTCATTGAGATGACAACCATCGTAGAAGATTTTCTTGTTTGTCTCTTTGACACCACGGATTTTCCGAAAGAATGCTTCCTCTATTCTAGCTAGTTCGCGTTTTAATTGTCCATTAAAATATCTTTTCAACGAATTATAGTCATCCGCCAGCAAATGTCTCGGCTTTAACCTAGGGAACAGTTCGAAAACATGAACAATTTTTACGCCAAAGCAACGACGAAATTTCTGAGCTACCAGGGAAACTCTCATGACCAACCCGTCACACAACTTAACGTCAGTATCCGCTTGATCAAGGTCGTTGCCTGCCACGTGTAGCACCACAACTGTCGGCCGGTAATCCAGTATAACCTTACACATCTCGGCTGTGTCACTGCTGCTTGACAGCTTTCTGCCTCCAATTCCGTAGCACAGGATGCAATCATACGTGTCTCTAAGATTCAGACAAGTCAACTCCGTCTTCTCCAAATATAATTCTTCAACTTGTTCAAATGTCAAAGGTGAGACAATGAAAAAAAATAACTACCAGAGTTCATGCCGTTTTCTTATAACTATATAATGATCTTACCTGTTGTTAGATGACACATGGTATCCATAAAAGCTAGCAACATTAGATGTCTTGTATTAATTCCCGTCATTGTAACAGTTTAATGTCTGTTTATTGTCAAAAATACACGTTTGAAAATGAGGATAAATAAGTAGTGCAAACTATAGGATTACATCAAAAGATACTCGAAATGAACCACTTGCAGGGAGGCACCTTCGTCGATGTTCGTTTGTAAATTTTAATCTGTCTTTTTTTAAAAGAAAACTTT
This sequence comes from Mytilisepta virgata, assembly GCA_028015205.1. Lineage (NCBI taxonomy): Eukaryota > Metazoa > Mollusca > Bivalvia > Mytilida > Mytilidae > Mytilisepta > Mytilisepta virgata. The sequence goes on along the minus strand of CM051518.1, from coordinate 62,397,944 downwards.
CTATAAAAAGTTACAATGTACCTATTGATCTGCAATATCAGAAAGCAAGTGATTTTCTTCTGGTAATATAGAGGATTATATGGACACTGTCTTCCAAGATTTAATTGTCTTTTATTCATTTGTGTTTCTTTTGTATTGCAAATGCGATTTATCTTCGTATTTCAAAAAACACATGTTATGCAGGATTACAGTTACATTTACATTCTTATAAACAATCGTAAGAATTATACTTTTAATCAATACCTTATTATGTATTATATAAGTTAAACCATTCCCAGCCTGCCGAAAGTTTAACAATAGCTAGCAAAAAAGCGTCAAATTTGACCCATAGCTAGCTATCGTTAAAAGCATTGCTTTCAAAAGGCTTTCAATGGTTGGAAGCCTTGCACCAGCCTAGGGTACTGTTGCCAGCAATCGTTGTTAGCTACATGTATCATTGAACTTATATCAAAAGATACTCGAAATGAACCGCTTGCAGAAAGGCACCTTCGTCGATGTTCGTTTGTAATTTTTTTTTAAAGAAAACCTTTTATAAAAAAAAATATTACAATGTACATAATTATTGATCTGTGATATCATAAAGCAAGTGATCTTCTTCTGGTAATCCAAGGATCTTCCAAGATTTAATTTTCTTTTATTCATTTGTGTCTCTTTTGTATTGCAAATACGATGTATCCTCGTATTTCAAAAAGCACAAGTTATGCAGGATTACATTTACATTCTTATAAACAATCGTAAGAATTATACTTTTAATCAATAGCTTATAATGTATTATATAAGTTAAAAACATTCCCAGCCTGGCTAAAGTTTAACAATAGCTAGCAAAAAAAAAAACGTCCAATTTGACCCATAGCTAGCTGTCGTTGAAAGCCTTGCTGTCAAAAGACTTTCAACGGTTGGAAGTCTTCCAGCAGCCTGGGATACTGTTGCCAGCAATCGTAGTTAGCTACATGTATCATTGAACACTAGCTAGCTATCGATTAACAGCCGGGAAAGCTTTTAAACAGCCAGTGATTTGCCAGCTTTATCTAATAATGTCCAAAAATAACACGCATACGGCCTTTTATTGTCACCTGGTATTATTTATTTTCGTACACGTATGTCTCCGTCTAAATTCACAAAATATAAATCTGTAAACATGAACATATTCCGTCATATAGATAAAGGATCGTCCTATTTATTTAGTTAAATAATATACTAATACTAGGTAACTACCCGTGCAAGAACAGGAATCATAAAAAAGAGGGTTAGCTTACCCCTTGAACAGAGCGACACACCATTTTCGGAGGGTGGGAGATTTTTTCTTGTAATGCAAAGGGTGAAAACCATTATATTGCTTTTCCAAGCGGATTCTTCTTCTTCTTCCAAATACTGCCCACATTCAACGTGATGAATATTCTAGAAAAGATTCGCCCTACTTTATTGTTACTCAGCCTTGTCTATTCCCTATAACAATAATAGGTATCAATTTATTAAAGTGAAACATTATTCAAAAGTAAACTGATATACTTTAATTCCCTCAAAAAGGGTTCTCTTGTCATATGCTCGTCGTATCCATATTTAGTGTGTTCGTTTTAAAAGCTCACTAAAACCAAGGATTTAGTAATGCTATAACTTCATGATTTCATGTTTTATCCAAATGTGAAGTAAAGTTTTCTTAATTAATTGTTCCATTACTTGTCCTTATTGTGTAAAATATATTCACCGCATAATCTGTTTGTCATCGATTACCATTCTCATTGCTTAAAACAATGAGAACAATGGTCAAAACCACCCGATATCTCGATATTTAGAAGTGAAAGTACTTTATTACTAGTATCAACTGCGGTATAATTACTGCGCATATTGGTAATATGTCCGGTTACCTCTGGTCACCTTATAGATGAATATCTATCCTAAGAACGGAAGTAGAGACGAATGACGAAACGTGGAAACATATCCGGTTGGTTCGGATCGATAATTCCAACATTTAAAGAAACGTATCGACCTATATGTGTGAAATTCTCAGACAAAACATTCATCCTAAATCAGTTAAATTATGATTTGAATTGTGTCTATTGCAGTTGTTACGTGATGACGGCCCAACAAAATCGAGCCCTTAATTTTAGTATTGTAGACTTCAAAATGTATCTAAAATCTATTATATACTGAACCGCAAAAGAAACGTCGCTTTTTCAAAATGTTAGCAAAATTCAAAATAAATATTAATTAATGATTTTTATATAATCAGTATTACGATTACATCACCAGGTAAGATTAAATTACCTGTGAATTAAATTTTCGGTTGAATAATTTTCAGTTGATATCGTAGAGCGACCGTACCTAAAACCGCTCGTGGGACACACTTGGCGGTAATTTTTCTTAAATCTTAAATTTTCGTGAAATTCATGCTCCTTTATGGGTATAAAAGACCGGAGAAAATTAAAGAGTGTTAGTATCAGTGTTGACACAGAAGCTATGCCACGTCTGACTCCACAACAGAGAGAACAGGCCATTGGTCGATTGGATGCTGGGCAATCTGCCAGAGTTATTGCCAACGACTTCAACTGTGCTGTTCGAACAATTGAACGTCTACGGACACGGTACAATGCAACAAACAGCACAAATGACCGTCCACGGAGTGGTAGACCCCAAGTCACTACCCCTAGACAGAATAGAGGCATTGTTCGTCACCATTTGATGAATCGGTTCACCCCAGCTACCGAAACTGCCAGAAACACTGTTGGAACACATGGACGACCCATAAGTGATGATACGGTTCGTCGGCGATTAGCTGCTAGAAACATGAGATGTCGCCGTCCAGCAAGAGGACCTATTCTTACTCCTCGACACCGTCAAGCTCGTCTTCAGTGGGCCACTCAGCGACAGAATTGGCGAAATCGACAATGACGTAACATCATCTTCTCTGACGAAAGCCGTTACTGCATTTCAACAGCCGATGGCAGAACCAGAGTGTGGAGAAGACGCGGGGAACGTTACGAAGACAGCTGCATTCTGGAAACAGACGCGTGGGGAGGACCTAGCATCATGGTATGGGGTGGAATCGGCCTTAACGTTAAACTTGGTCCAGTCATCTTTCAGAACCTTGGCCCAGGCAGAGGAAATGGCGTAACAGCTGCCCGTTACATCGACCAAGTCTTGACACCCCATGTTCAGCCCCATTTCGCACGTCATCAAAACAAGACTTTCCAACAGGACAATGCACTTGCGCATACCGCAAGAGCCACAAGAGACTTCCTACAGCAGAATAACATTAATGTTATGGATTGGCCGGCTTTGAGTCCAGATTTAAACCCTATTGAACATTTATGGGACGATGTTCAAAGACGGTTGAATAATGAGCAGCCAAGTCCGACAACTGCAGCTGAACTTTCACAAGCGTTTCAGAGAGTATGGGCACGTGTTCCGATGGCGTTTATTAATCGGCTCATCAACTCCATGTACCGAAGATGTGCCGCAGTAATTGGTGCCGGTGGAGGACATACACGTTATTAACGGACGTGGGAGCACAGCATTGAAAACATGTGACGTTGCGACAATTGTGACGTTTTTGTGAACATTGTAACCAAAAGACTGTAAATCATTCATTAAATTTTGAAAAAATTAATTTAAAATATATAAATGTCACTTTGAAATAAATGTATGTGAACATGTCATTTTGTGCGACGTTTCTTTTGCGGTTCAGTATATAAATCTTTCTAGCATTCATCGATAGCTAGCCAGTGAACTAATGGTCAATTACGGGTTAAAGGCTTTCAAACAAGCTGGAGGGCGTTCAAAATAGACTGTAAATTTAACATTAGCTATCATTTCCAGACATTTAAACGCTAGCTTGTATTTGTCACCAGCTTTTTGCCAGCATTGGGTTAAACTTTAGCCAGGTCGAGACTGTATGTACACTTGTAATTGACGTGGCCAACATGGCGGGTATCTTATAATTATAGAGGCAGGAAGTGCTTACTCCTCGGACTACCTGAATTCATCCAGGGCATTTTCTATGTTAATGTTGTGTATCATATTATCATAACGAATATTAAAAGTTTATCATGTGCATATTTTTTGTGGGAGTTACTGTCCTCAACTTAATATGGAAGATGTACATTGATGATACATGTATCTTAATCAAGTTTGAGGGGGTTCTTGGATATTTTTTATGGGAATAACTATCCCTGACGTAGTTTTTCCTTATCAACTTCTTTTCATTGCTCTAGATTCTACATTTCTTTATCCATTTTAACCAAGTTTATGAGGAAGCTGTATATTGACCATGCCTTATCAGTAACTTGAAATATTTTTCTGTTTTCTACATTATATATGCAGTGGGGCCCTTTATGGTGATCACTAGTTATGTCTTCCCTTCTCGAAGGGAGACATATTGTTTTAGTGATTATTATTCTTCCTCTTCTAATCAAATTTTTTGTCCGGAACATAACTTTTTTGTTTCTTGAGCTAGCCTCATGATATTTGGAAGGTATATGCATCAGGTCATGGCGGAGTGCAGAGTACCACATTTGGGTCTCTGGGGGTCAGTCCCCACCCCCTAGCCTGTAAAATGTAGGCTAAAATAACAAAATACTTAATATTTTGAAAACCATTGTGATCCCCACCCTATAACCATATATATTATTACTCCTTATGATAAGACAAATCATTTGGTACCATAGGGGGGTCTGAGGGGGGTCATGCCCCACCCCCTCAAACGATAAAATACTAAATATTCTGAAAACCATTGAGATCCTCACCCTATAACCATATATATTATTACTCCTTATGATAAGACGAATCATTTGGTACCATAGGGGGGTCTCAGGGGGGTCATGCCCCACCCCCTCAAATGATAAAATACTAAATATTCTGAAAACCATTGAGATCCCCACCCTATAACCATATATATTATTACTCCTTATGATAAGACGAATCATTTGGTGCCATAAGGGGTCTGAGGGGGGGGCCATGCCCCACCCCCTCAAATGACAAAATACTTATTATTCTGAAAACCATTGAGATCCCCACCCTATAACCATATATATTATTACTCCTTATGATAAGACGAATCATTTGGTACTATAGGGGGTCTGAGGGGGGGGTCATGCCCCACCCCCTTAAATGACAAAATACTTATTATTCTGAAAACCATTGAGATCCCCACCCTATAACCATATATATTATTACTCCTTATGATAAGACGAATCATTTGGTACCATAGGGGGTCTGAGAGGGGTCATGCCCCACCCCCTCAAATGATAAAATACTAAATATTCTGAAAACCATTGAGATCCCAACCCAATAGTGTTCTTCTTCCTCTTCTAATCAAATTTTTTGTCCGGAACATAACTTTTTTGTTTCTTGAGCTAGCCTCATGATATTTGGAAGGTATATGCATCAGGTCAAGGCGGAGTGCAGAGTACCACATTTGGGTCCCTGGGGGTCAGTCCCCACCCCCTAGCCTACATTATCTTGGAAAGGGTTGAAATCCCCACCCTTAAACCATATATTTTAATATTCATGATAACAAGACAAGTTGAATGCAGTATACATCTGAGCCCCGGGGGTCATCCCCTACCCCTCAAGACCAGAAACCTTAATTTATCTTAAAAATGGTTGAAATCCCCACCCCTAAACCATATATTGTACTACTCATGGTTACAAGACGAGTTGAATGCAATATGCATCTTAGCCCTGGGGGTCATCCCCACCCCCTCAAAATCAGAAATCTTATTTTATCTTAAAAATGGTTGGAATCCCCACCCCTAAACCATATATTGTACTACTCATGGTTACAAGACCAGTTGTATGCAATATACTTATTTTATCTTAAAAATGGTTGGAATCCCCACCCCTAAACCATATATTGTACTACTCATGGTTACAAGACAAGTTGAATGTACTATACATCTTAGCCCTGGGGATCATCCCCACCCCCTCAAAATCAGAAACCTTATTTTATCTTAAAAATGGTTGGAATCCCCACCCCTAAACCATATATTGTACTACTCATGGTTACAAGACCAGTTGTATGCAATATACATCTTAGCCTTTGGGGTCATCCCCACCCCCACAAAATCAGAAATCTTATTTTATCTTAAAAATGGTTGGAATCCCCACCCCTAAACCATATATTGTACTACTCATGGTTACAAGACGAGTTGAATGCAATATACATCTTAGCCCTGGGGGTCATCCCCACCCCCCTCAAAATCAGAAACTTTAATTTATCTTCAGATACTGTAAAAGTTACCGTGAAAAATAATACCCACGAAATAATGGTACCAATTGAATTCAGTGAAAAATAATACTTTTACAATACGCAATATGATGATTTAGCATCTCGGTTTTTTATGATCCAAGTAATCTTCACATTGGTCAGTCATGAATTGTATCTTCGCAATGGAATATGTTGGACGGTTTTTTTGTATTAAAGTCTACAGAAACACATTCAGGCAAGTACTTTTTTTTTGTCACTTTATAGCACATTTTCATGTTTGTATATCATGCTACAGCATATTTCCCACATGTATTTACTATCATTTCAATTGCACTTATGCTTAACTGTAAAACATATGGCGCCAAGCTGAAATTGAAGTTACCTTACAAAATCATGAATTTTTAACGTTTAGATATAACTTATTGCAAAAAAATATAGAAGATGTTAACATTACATATCTACATATACTTCCATTTAAGACTGTTATAGTTCTGCCATTTAAAAACAGCGACTTCCTTGTATTGAATTTAATTGAATACATACATAGCTGTTGTAACTTCAATATCAGTTAAAGTGATACTTAGCAGTGTAATTTGAAGTAAAAGTTTTTATTAAAAGCCAAAACCTGAATGAAACGGGATTCATTTTTGCCATAAATTAAAGACTGTTCAAACCATTATTAAAAACCAAAAGTTGCATTAATTTTGGCCATAAGTTAAAGTTTGATTCACCTTGAATATTCTTAAATCTGCTGAGTATCATTTTGCATGACCGGGTCTTCATGTACATATACCCTACTGTGAAGTACATGTGGATCCTCCCAGTGGTGGCGCCGGTAACAGGCACTGCTATATATCATATAAGCTTTCATTGTACATCATTCATTTGTGTGGAATGCTTTATTTTCACTTCTGAATATAGTTGTTGCACTTAACATATAAACGGGTTAACATGAAATTCCTTTCATTTAGGAAAAATAACTTTGTTTCATGCGTATAATCAAAATTACTTGTAATATTTTGGGATCTGTTAGTATAGCATTGCCTGGCTAAACCTGGTCATGCTCATTTTGTAAACACCTCCATAATGCATATTGAACACATAGGGATCTCATTGCTCCTAGTCTTTTGTGATTCTGTATTGCCCATTATTACTGAATGTATAACTTTAAGTTTTATCAAAATATTTTTAAAAAACTTGCAGGAACAGTAAAATCTTGATTTCGCCAACTCTAATGTCTCAAACACCACCAATTATTCAAACAACTTTTGTAGTACCGCAAAAAATACAACCTGCCTGGGAAGTTTATAAGGTATAACACGGTATCACTATTAGATACTGTAAACCATTTTTTTGATAAATTGATTTTTTTTCAAGTTGGCTCGACTTTGTGATTTGCAGAAATAAGTCGTCGAAAAATTGAGATGATTTACAGCACTTAGAACTTTTTGTACCACATGAAACAATATTCCTTTCAAAGAATCTTCATTACCAGATTTGACCTAATAAGAACTACGGGTCTTTAAGAAACTGGAAAGGGAGGGAACTTACTAGGGATGTGGGAAATTGAGCAAATATGGGTAGAAAGAGGTAAATACAGAAACAAAAATGACTTAAGGTTTTCGGAAAATATAATTTGTGTGTGAATTACCTTTGAAATATTAGAATTTGGCCAGCAACTGGAAAATGACAGTTTTATAGTTGAAATAACCTTATGACCCAAGCTTCTCAATAAAGGGGGCAGAAATTTTGGTATTGGGGGGCTTATTGGGGCATGGGTGCTTATTAGGTTGAAGAAGGTATTTGATTTTTACTACTGTATATCTATAACTTTTAAAGAATTTAATGCAACTGCAATAACAAAACTTGGTGTTGTTTCTTTTACATAATGGAAAATCATGTGGCATTTACATTTAAAGTCGAAAATTCTGGTAACTTTAAAAATTTTGTTGATCCTCAAATCCAAAAATTATATACACTAATATCAAATTTTCATTTAAGTGAGAAAAAAATGTCTGGTCCCTATGGCTTTGACATAAAGAAAATCTGAATAAATTGAAGTAATTAAATAGTTAATTTAATGCTAAAAAAATTTCAAATGTCAACATCTTCAAAAACAGCTTTGCCAAATATTGAATTCTTTGTACATTTTATATTAGAAAATTTGTGAGAAAAGAAAAATCCATTATGTAAATGAATCGAAACCAGAGTTTGATTCTATTTTATTATGTGCATAATATTTTGTTGTTTCAGAATATGGCTTCTAATATATCAAGTTCTAGTCCTAGCCCAGGCCCAAGCCCAAAAAAGCGCAAAACTGAGACTTTAAAAGAGTTCATAAATTCCACAGCAGAAGATCTGGAAATGAAACTGACATCTTCATTATATGACATGCATCAAAATGAAACACAGCAAGCTCAAGCAACTTTGGAAAAAGTCAGACGTCTTGTGAAAAGTTCACATTCAAGATATCTGTTCTTAACAAATGAAATTAACATGGAAATGGCTGGTTTACAACAGCAAAACCATTCACTTACATTACGGGAACAGTTCCTACATAGAGAAAATAATAACCTTCGTGGCAAGATTGATATGTATAAAACTTATATCACATTTGATGAAGATGACTTTAACGATCAATCAACCAATCGGTCATCTCAAGAAACGTCTCATGACAGTACCACTGAAAAAACACAAGTCCATAAACCTAAAGAAACTAATCCTGGGCTTGACAGTTCCCTTGACAGTAGTGTGGAAAAAACAGAAAAAGCAACAGATAATTGAAATTTCTACAGGATAGTGGGAATAATTAGTTTGCGGGACCAATGACACAATTGTTTTTATGTTCTATAGTGTTTGTTTTATAATTGGTTTATTTTTTAGCCAAGCAAGGAGATACTTTTCAGATGGAGAATGCTAATTATTAACTTATGCAATTAAGAGCATAATATGTTTTAGTTGTTATTGTTTTATTTGCTTTTTTGTCAAAAACCAGAGAGATCCTGTTTTATTTAAATGTTTTAGTAAATACAGAAAGATTATGTACTACGTTTAATAGTCAGCAAAGCATCTTTATGACAAGCATCAAGATAATGTGTATGAACAGCATCAACAAAATTTTTAGTTTGCATGTTAATTGACAAATTTTGAATTCAGACAAATGATAACATTCTTTCTGTATAAATCATATTATTGAATTATATGTATGTCTGGAATTGTAAGGGATAGTGAGAATAATTAGTTTGCGGGACCAATGACACAATTGTTTTTATGTTGTATAGTGTTTGTTTTATAATTGGTTTATTTTTTAGCCAAGCAAGGAGATACTTTTCAGATGGAGAATGCTAATTATTAACTTATGCAATTAAGAGCATAATGTGTTTTAGTTGTTATTGTTTTATTTGCTTTTTTGTCAAAAAACAGAGAGATCCTGTTTTATTTAAATGTTTTTGTAAATACAGAAAGATTATGTACTACGTTTAATAGTCAGCAAAGCATCTTTATGACAAGCATCAAGATAATGTGTATGAACAGCATCAACAAAATTTTTAGTTTGCATGTTAATTGACAAATTTTGAATTCAGACAAATGATAACATTCTTTCTGTATAAATCATATTATTGAATTATATGTATGTCTGGAATTGTAAGGGATAGTGAGAATAATTAGTTTGCGGGACCAATGACACAATTGTTTTTATGTTGTATAGTGTTTGTTTTATAATTGGTTTATTTTTTAGCCAAGCAAGGAGATACTTTTCAGATGGAGAATGCTAATTATTAACTTATGCAATTAAGAGCATAATGTGTTTTAGTTGTTATTGTTTTATTTGCTTTTTTGTCAAAAAACAGAGAGATCCTGTTTTATTTAAATGTTTTAGTAAATACAGAAAGATTATGTACTACGTTTAATAGTCAGCAAAGCATCTTTATGACAAGCATCAAGATAATGTGTATGAACAGCATCAACAAAATTTTTAGTTTGCATGTTAATTGACAAATTTTGAATTCAGACAAATGATAACATTCTTTCTGTATAAATCATATTATTGAATTATATGTATGTCTGGAATTGTAAGCCATTGAGATTATCCTTTAATATTTTTTTTCACTAAAAAAAGATTTTCTACTGTTAATTGTTTTCAAACATTCCCCAATTGCAATATAATTTTAAGAACAAATTTTCTCATATGTATCATTTGTTTGAACATGAATTGTGCTTATTAACAGAATAAGCACCAACCAGACAATAATTGCTTTTATGATTTAATGTACTATTCATGTCGATTCAAAATCCTTTTATTTTATGGCAGGAAAATTCATAGAAATATCAAACAGATTGGAGTGGACTTACTCCTTTGATGTCCATTGTTAACAGAATACTTTTTTTTTTCAGGATAAATAATGGACAGAAAAAAAACAAGAAGAGCGAGAAAGAAAGAGACAAACGAGAAAAGAGAAAGCACAAGAGAAAAACGTCAACAAGAACCTGTTGATAAGTTAGATGCTACAAAGGAAATAAATTCAGAGGTATATTAAATATACCCTTCTGTGAGTTTTAAGGTGATAAGTTTAACTGTTTCTTGATAAGTATAAATCTTAAGCTCCATTGATTCAGCCATAGTAATTTTGATATTATATATGCCTCAGACATATGTACATGTGCACCTCTACAACATTTACACTTATTGCAAACTGATACTAAATAGAGATTATTTTTTATATATTTGTTTTAGTATGTGTACTATGTGTGTCAACTGATGAGTTTCAGTTTCTCTGAGCTCGGTGCTGACTTTATGAAGTTTGAAATCAAACTATAACATGTAAAATTGTATCAGAAATGTCATATATAAATTGAAATATGTACACAGCCTTAGAATAACAACTTATCTGTGATTGGCTATTCAATGTTGAGTAGATACAAGAAATTAAACATGTTAAACAAAGCTAAATCTCATACATTTTTGTTTTCCAGTTATCAAAATCTTTAAAAAGATATTTTTCGGATCAGACAAAAAGAAGACAACAATGCAAGATTGCCTACAGAAAATGGTATTCTAAGGAAGAGACCAAGCACAAAAAAACTGAGTATGAAGCAAATAGATATGCTTTACCTGACATAGCAACCAAGAAAAACCAGTCAAGTAAGGACAAATACAAATTGCCAGAAGTTGCAAAAAAGAAGAAACAAAAAGCCAGAAATAAATATGCAAAACCTGAAATTGCTGCATGTAAAAGACAAAATAATAAAAACAGATATAAAGTCTGTAAGCAACTGCAAGAAAAGCATAGAAGAATTAGTAAAAATATCTATGCTGCAAGGAAAATGAAGAAATCTTCTATTGAATACTGTGTTAATATGTTCAGGACCCACTGTAAACAATTTCCAGTATATATTTGCTGTATCTGTGGACGATTCTTGTTTAAAAATCAAGTCATTGTTTTTAGAGATGAAAAATACAAACAAAACCAGTATGACATTGCAAAGAAATGTTTCCAAAATTAACCATCTGTTAAAGGGAAATGTTGGATTTGTAAAACTTGTCATAGACATATTAAAAAAGCTAAGATACCACAACAGGCACTGATAAACAACATGACATTAACAAGAATACCAACAGAGCTTGATTCATTAAATATGTTAGAAAGACATTTAGTTTCCCCAGTAATACCATTTATGAAAATTGTGGTTCTTCCAAAATCATCACAAAAAGGAATTCATGGACCTGTCACATGTGTTAATTCAGATCTACTACAGATAGTAAAAGTATTACCAAGATCAATCTCAGAAGACACTTTAATCAAAGTGAAACTGAAGCGAAAGCTATCTTATAAAGGTCATCATCTTTACCAGCAAGTGCACCCGCAAAAGGTCTTTGATGCTTTGCAATTCTTCAAGACATCCAATCCACTTTATGAAGGTAAGTTTACACAAAACAATCATGCACATTGATTTTTGCCTGAATAGCTATTACACAGTATAAAAGAGAAGATATGGTGTGTTAATTTGCCACACAAAATCTGTATGTGCATGTTGTAAATGTCCAAACAAAGGAACACTGCTTTTATTGCCGTTCTCCTCAAAGCCACAGTGAAGCCTCTAACACAGAGGTCAAGGCTACACCTCACCGCAAGTACAGGAGATCCCATAGCACTGGTTTAAGCGGAATTCCTTACTATATACTGTAGAATAAAAATATTTGTGAGAAAACCTAGCAGTAAATAATATATGAATTGGATAAATCACAAAGATAGGCTGCACAACAATTTCAATTAACATTCAGTCCAAAAGGAGAAAAGTGAAGTACTGCATAAAGAAGAATTTATCTTCTTAAAGAAGAATAAATATGTCATACTTAAAAACTATATTAAAGCATCCAACTAAAGTAGGTAACAACCTCCATACAGCACCAGAGACAAACTCTGTTGAGGTAATAGAAAAGATGTATATGCTGTTTTATTCATAATGCAAAAACCCTAGGCGCACGTAGTAAATGTCCAAGCAAAGAAACACTGCTTTTATTGCTATTCTTCATTTCAAAGTCAAAGTGAGCCTGCTGACAGAAACAGAGTTAAAGGCTATCATTTAGGTTATGTGTCATGTTGTTCACATCACTGCCCGAAGGCTCACTTTGATATAAGTATAGACATACGATTTTCTTTTCAAGAATATTAAAATCACTTTCTGTGGTAAGTCTGGTATATTACAGCATTAGACATCTGTTATATGGTGTTTTATCTCTATGTTTTCAGACATCACCATTGACAATGCAGCACTTTCAGATAGTTGTTCTAACCCAATGATTAAAAGTAGCAAAAATGATGACAGTGATAAAGAATCCACATCAGATGACACAGAAAATGCATCATTATCTTTGCAAGGTAAAATACAGTGAAATATGTCTAAGCCAAACCCTGAGTAAACCAAAACCCTGGGTAAACCACACCTCATGTTTAGTCCTTAGTTTAACAATCTATACAAATAAGACCTGCCTAATCTGAACACCTCCCTAAACCACACAAAAACTGTTCCCGAGGGTGTTCTGTTTAGACAGGTTTCACTGTACACAGTTAAGATTATTGTGAAGGTTATATTCAGCCATCAAAACAAATGCAAAACTTCTTTCACATGACATTACAGAAAAATATGTAAGTAAAATTGTTAAAATAAACCTTAACAATACTAGTTACATAACTCTGTTCTAATTTATGTATATCAAGACAAGTGTAGCATACCGATATGAGTGATCAAAATCAAAATCCATCAACATGGCAAAACAAGTGTAAATAAAGAAATAACTAAAAAAAATATAGAACTAAAGCACGGACGGCACGAACTCCATACAAAACCAGGAGTAGGATCAGGTGTTCTGGACGAGTGAGCATCCTCAAGGCACTACTAGTTGTAAAGCAAAATCTGACATTGACCTATGGAATTCTAACGCACAAAAGTCATTCTGGGGTCAGTTGTTAATGCATTTAAACGTTTTTGCAGGATTTTTTTTCAGACCAAGAAAGTTTTAAAAAAAGAAATCTTTGGGTTATTTTGGTAGAACATACATTTTTTTGAGAAATTTAAAGTACCAACCATAAAAACATATATGCAGCCGTTAAGATTATTACAAAAAATGTCTAGAAATTATTCATATTATTAAAAAAGAGGTGCACAAATTTCCACCTTATGAAGTTATATACACGGTATTAAATTGCCTAATGTATACAGATAATATGCTCTAGTGGTAAAATAAAGTTAACTTTGCTTTTTTCCTTATAGATTCAACAGAAAAGCCTTCTAATAGGACACCAGTGGATGACTGCAAACCTGATACTAACACACATGACGAGGAGGAACATGAAGTAGATTCTACTACGGCACCATTGTATTCTTCACTACAACCCGTTGATTTATCTCAACATGTAGCAGACATGTATGAAGATAAGATTTTATCAATGGCTCCAGCAGAAAACAAAACACCAATACCTGCTCTCAAAAATGAAGCAAGATCATTTCCATGTCATTTTCCTGATGGTACTGGAATATTTCTTGATACCAGAAATATAAAACTGACTTTAAAACGATACTTCAATGCTAGACTATTTAGCAGTGATAAACGCTTTGCTAGTGATCCACAGTATATTTTCTTTTCTCAGTATACCAGTGAAGTTAATGATATATGCTCATCCATATCTATTGCAATGAGGAAGTCATCCTCTGAGAACATAACTCCGCAACAACTAAGATCAGCGGAGTCCTTGAGAAAAGTACTCAAGAATGATGAAGGATACCGATTTCTGCGAAACATCAGAGGTTCTCCAATGTACTGGGAAAAAGCCATGAAAGATGCCTTCGCAATGCTCAAACAAATAGGTCTGCCTGCATTTTTTCTAACATTATCAGCAGCAGATCGACGATGGCCAGAAATGGTAGAATCCATCTGCTCTCAAACAGGAAAATCTCTTCAGAAAGAAATGGACTGGACTGCATACTGTTCTTTGATAAACAGCAACATTGTAACAGCTACACAAATGTTCGATAAGCGTCTGAAAAATTTTATCAGTGATATTATTATGTCAAAATCACATCCAGTTGGAGAAGTTTTGGACATGTTCGGGAGAATTGAATTTCAGGCACGAGGTTGGCCTCATTATCACGGACTGTTGTGGATAAGAGATTCACCAGTGTTCTCAGAATCTGATCCTGTGACTGTTTCACAGTTTATTGATAAATATATTAAATGTGAAATGCCATCTGAAAATGACACTGAATTATATAGCATAGTATCTGCTGTGCAAATTCATAATAAAAAACATACTCAGTCATGTCGTAAAGGCGGAAAGGAATGCCGATTCAACTTTCCAAGACCTCCTTCTGAGAAGACATTTATAACTGAAAAAATTGAAAATGAGGAAGATAATGTAAAGTTGATATTAACTGCTGTTCAGGCATCAAATATACTGCAACTCTATTGGACACATGTAAAGGAAAATGAAAATTCAGCCTTAACTACATCACAACTATTACAAAATTCTGGCTTTAATCAGCAACTACTTGAGAACGCCTTTAATACTATCGCTAAGAAACCAACTGTTATTTACAAAAGACTGTTGGGTCAATGGGTATAATCCTTCATTGCTAAGAGCTTGGAATGGTAACATGGATATACAATATGTTACAGATCCTTACAGCTGCATAATGTATATTATTTCCTACATGACTAAATCTGAAAGAGAACTATCACAAACAATCAAAGCAGCACAGAAAGAAGCCAGAAGTAGTGATAACCCTGATGCTGTTAAGGAATTAAGAAATTTGGGTCATATTTATATGACACACAGAGATGTAAGTGTCATGGAATCTGTTTATATGATATGTGGCCTTCCGCTAAAATTGTCCACTAGAGAAGTTGTTTGGATCCCTAGCGATCCACAAAGTACTCGCCTTACAATCCCATTAAATATACTACGACAGCAAAGCTCTGATTCTGATAAAATATGGATGACAAACATTATTGATAGATATCATTCACGACCACTTACAAATGAATTTAACAACATGTGTGTGGCAGATTTTGCTTCCTGGTATAGAGTGTTATCAAAAGAAGATGGTAAAAAACTGTCAGAACAGGACAAAATCAAACAAACACAAAAGTGTATTCAGCTTTTAGACAACATGGGTTTCATTGCAAAAAGAACTCAGGAGCAGGCTGTAATACGTTATCCAAAGTTTCAGTTAGATAAGGATCCGGAGCGTTATTATACAAATGCCATATGCCTTTTTCTCCCCCATAGACAATCTTTAAAATTATCAGATTTTCTCACATTTGAAGATTACTTCAAAAATGGGACAGTCTTCATTGAATCTCAAAATAGAAAAGTCTCAGAAGTTGTTCTGCAAAATATGAGCAAATATGAACGTTTGCAAGTTGACTTGGAAGAAGCATGGGAAGAAATGAAAGACTCTTCTTCGGAGGATTGTTGGGGGAGTATTGCACCATCAACAGAAAATGAGAGACAAGAACTTGAACTTGAGAAAGCTTTGTTAAATGACTTTCAGTTAGATGAAGGAATAAATGAGGTCATACCTGAATTGTCAATACCAGGAAATGTAACAAAAGCACAAAACAAAGGATTTTTAAAACCAGAGATAATTATTAATAGTGCAGGGAAGCAGTCTGACAAGAAATTAATGAACGAAAAACAACAAAAACTTTTCAATTTTATTCGTTCATGGTGCATGAAGAAAATCAATGGGAAAAGTCCTGAACCATTTCACATTTTCCTCAATGGAGGGGGGGCACTGGGAAGTCACACTTAATCCACTGTATTTATAGTGAAGCTACAAGACTTCTCCAGAGAGCTACAGAAAACCCTGATGATGTTACAGTTATCCTAACTGCATACACAGGAACAGCTGCCTTCAATATTTTTGGCCGAACTGTTCATTCAACATTTGCCATTAGTACAACAAAACTGCCATATCAAGGATTAGGAGAAAATAACTTGAACACTTTAAGAAGCTCACTCCAAACTGTGTCCATTCTTATAATTGATGAAGTTTCAATGATAAGTAAGTCTTTGTTTGAATATATTAGTGGAAGATTACAACAAATAACAAAATTATCTGCCGCTCCTTTCGGGAATATATCAGTTTTGGTTGTTGGAGATTTCTTCCAAATTCCTCCATGCAGTCTGTGGACAACTTCTGTACAAAATTGATCCTGGTGCACTACCAGCAGAATTATGGTCTTACTTTCGTATGTTCAAACTCACAGAAATAATGAGACAGAAGGACGATTTACAATTTGCTGCCATGCTCAACAGGTTAAGAACAAAGAAAAAGTGTGATCCAATAACTCCTGAAGATGATCAACTTTTAAGATCAAGAGTAATAGCAAATGATTATCCAAAGCATGCCCTTCACATTTTTGCAAAAAGAAGCATGGTGAAAGAACATAATGAAGAAATGTTGGACAAATTAGCTACAGAAAAAGTAGTTCTTGAAGCCTCTGATATAGTCTCATGCAAGAATGGAAAAACATATCGTAGAAAAACAGCAGATATCGAATTACAATCCTCATTGCCTAATTCGCTTAAAATTGCAGAAGGTGCAAGAGTTATGTTTACCACAAACAAAGACGTTAGTGACGGCCTTGTCAATGGTGTAACAGGAACGGTTGTTAAAATAATAAAAGGCACAATGCAACATGGACTTCCAGATTACATATGTGTAAAGTTTGATAATGCTGCTGTTGGCATCAACATGAGGAAGAAATTTGAGGGACATGATTGGATTCCGCACATGTCTACCCCAATAACCTTTTCAGCAGAAAAAGTGAAACAAAAATTGATTGATGTTACACGATATATGTATCCAATGACATTAGCCTGGGCTTGCACAATTCACAAAGTGCAAGGCCAAACATTTAACGAAGTAGTAATTTCACTAAATGAGATATTTCGTCCTGGCATGGCATATGTTGCCCTTAGTAGAGCAACACACTTGGATGGTCTTTACCTGTTAGACTATGACCAGAAGTACATATATGCAGATCCTTTAGTAGCAGAAGCAATGGCAAATATGCCACAAATTGACGTATCACCTGCTAACCCATTGTACAGTATTTCTACAAACAAGTTAACTATTCTACATCACAATATACAATCATTGCCGGCCCATTTTGATGACCTACAAAACAATAAAGAGCTGTGCTATGCTAGTGTCATCTGTTTGACTGAAACTTGGATGTCTAACTACAATGGTCAGCAAGATTTTAACCTCAAAGGATACAACTTTTATACAGTTCTACCTTCAAAAGATTCCAAAGTATCAGGAATTGTGTTATACTTGAAAGACACTTGTAAATATACATTTATTGACTTTGTGTCCACAGCTGAAATTGAAAAAGCTGCAGTTATACTTGAGCAACCTTATCGATTATTACTTGGAGTTGTATATCGCCATCCAAATACTAACTTTTTTGTGACACAAGATATCCCACAAAAATTAATTGAATTGGCACATAAACATCATGTTCAGTCAGTAGTTGTCATGGAGACTTTAATGAAGACCTTTCCAAAACAAATCATCCAATTCATGACAGTTTTCAAAGTCTCAATTATAAACAACTCATTAACCAACCAACAACATTATCTGGAACAATAATCGACCACATCTATGTGTTTGATTTACATATCCCACATACAGCAGGTATCATGACCACCTACTATTCTTATCATGATCCCACATATATCACCTTCGATCCAGTAGATCATGCAGCTGTCTCTCCTGCAACAAAAGCTAATCAGCCACAACATGTTATCAGCAACACAACACAATCTGTAATGCCTCCAGAAGCTAAACACGTTTCAAAACATAAATCCTCAGCACCCTCTAGGAAAAGAACAATTGTGTCAAAAACCTCTGTGCCATGTAAACAGAGAAGAAAGACCATCACTTTAGTGAATCAAAATGTTCAACAAAGCAATGTAATTGGGTATAAAGATGACAGTTTAACACCTCAATTTCCTCTACCACATAACGAGTCAGTTCACATTCAAGAACAAGTCAAACAAGAAGCAAAAAAACATTTTGTAAGAATTATTGACTTCTGGGGTGGAAATTCTAATATTCTGTATCTATCATCATGGCTGAAAGCTATCGGGTTTAATGTTACAGAAACAATTACAAATCGACAAGTTGGCCCCTCATGTGGGTACATTGCCGCACATGTTGCTTGGACTCTACACAACAGTTCAAACTGGAAAACTCAAGATCTATCTACAGCATTGGATCCATCACTAATTGGACAGTACAATGCAGTTCTAAATAAACCATTACCTACTGCAACGTATCTGAATGATGACCAAATCTTAACAATTTTGACACATCTTCAATTTATACACACCAAAACTGAGAGTCTACGCTGGTTAAATGGACCAATGCCTCTGAACTATTTAGTGAAGGCATTTAGAGATGAAATAAATTCACCAAGAAGAAGAACAAGATCACAGTCTGTGAAAATTTGTATTGTGAATACTACACCAGTCGCCAACATTCGCCTCAATCTAGCACAAACATTTTTATCTGGGGATCACTGGGTAGTGGTTGCCTTTTCTATACAATAGACACATTGGTGAAGGTAATTTGCCAAACGCAGTGAATTTACATGGTGTCTTCATTTCAGTTCATGTTGTATCTAAAACTACACAGATCATGTTTATACTTCTGAAATACTATTAACATGATTGAGATGATTTGAATGCAATATACATTTAAGCCCCAGGGGTCATCCCCACCCCTCATGACCAGAAACCTTTATCTTAAAAATGGTTGAGATCCCCTCCACAAAAGTATATATTTCCTTATTCACAATGAAAAGACAAGTTGAATGCAATATGTCTTGGCCCCAGGGGGTCATCCCACCCCCTCAAGACCAGAAACCTTAATTTATCTTAAAAATGGTTCAGATCCCTTCCCCAAAACTATATATTACCTTATTCATTCCTTGTTGAAGCACATATCTGTAGGTAACTACATGTATTATGTACCATAGCTCTTAATTTGCCACCTTGATGATACCTAAAAAATGTTAAAAAAACTATGGGTATGGAAGGGGGACATCAGTTTTAGCGTGCTAAAACAGTCCAGCATGCTGGACTCCTGTGACAACAGTACCTCTAGTTGTTTTTGTTTTCAACATTTTAGGCCTTGGGCACAACTGGTGAATCGGAAATCGACTAAATGAGGACGTCTCCTGCAGCAAAAGTAATATCAGACAATATTTATAAGTTGAGTGAATTAAGATCGTTGCAGATTCGTGCTATATGTATTTTTAATGCTACCTTCAATGTAAATAATAGATTAATATATTGACACTTTACATACGATAGATAAGATTACAGAAAACAGAAAATCAATAGAATACTTCAAAAATATAAGAGAAGATCTGAGACAGAGAATAAATATAATTACTTTGATAAGTGACTGCAGTTGAAAATAAAATAAAATCAATAATTAGATGCTTGCACGAATTTGTATTTGTTAGTTAAGTACACCCACTTGTATGAAATAACAAGAAATATCAAAATATCTCCTGTCTTGATTTAATATCTGCCAATGTAAACTAGAACTGTAAAATTGTGCTCCGCAATGTATTCTTTTTAATTCATATACAGTTCTATCAAGCGGTCACCTTGTTGGTAATCACACTGCTTAGGTTTTTGTTGTGTGTTTTATACACCAGAGCGACAGGATAGATAAGGAGCAGGTTTGGTTACCCATAAAACCGGTTTAACCCCACCACTGTTCAGTGTCTGTACCAGGTCAGACTATTCTGACTATTTTTGTGTTCATGTTTTTGTTTTGTTGTGTTTTGTATTATTTTTTGTCAGGTGGTGGGTCATTTGCTTTGATTGATTGGTATGCCATTGTTAACCTTTTTTGTTATCCATTTTGTTGTTTATTTATAGAATATAAAGTAAAGGTAACTCCTTTTTTTACATATTTGTTTTATCTGTGTTTTGCAATACTAATATCCCCATCGTACATGTGTTTCACCCGTTGTATGTCAAACCTACAAAATATACCTAATAAAAAAAATTTACTGATATTTACCAGAAAGTGCTATAAATGGTTCGTTTCGTGATCTTTTGTTTGTATTTCGCAGACATTTTTTTTAAATTGCAAAATCGCAAATTATGCATCTTGCATTGTGATTGTAGTGTGCAAATCACATGCAACCAAGAAATCTGCATCTACAGTGTGGGGTAACGGTGTGTAGTGGTTTGTGCATCGAACTGTGATCTCGCGGCAAATTCTTAACACCCTATCGATGCAATTTGCGCGGATGGTCCCCATAAACGATGCTAATCCCTTGGATTGGGACAACAAATGTGCTGTGTGAGGACAGAGTGAGGCCGTTTGTATGAAAAAGACTGCAACGTAGTTGCTGAATTATAATAGACTAATTACCTCAATAGGACAGTATGGGGAATTAAATGTAAGATACGTTGCCATATATTTTATAAAACAATTTTAAATGAATAAAATTTAAATAGCCCGAACTTTACCACAAAGCATTCCAACAATTTGTTGTATTTGTAAATATTTTACAATTCAAAAGCGTAAAAATTCAAATAAATGATAATACGTACTTTTGATTTTTTTTATTCTTGGTAATAGATTTTATTACGACTTTTGAAAGCCATGTAAGAAATGTACAACAGGAAAGACTAACAGTGAAACACCAATACATTAAAGCCATCCAGTCAACTGACATTCATACAAAAACATCATAAAAAAGCAAAGACAAACTTTGAATAAAAAATAGTCCGAATAGCCTGACTTGAAACGGACACTTCGCAGTTCTGAGATTAAGACAGGATCTAAGGGTACACGGTCATCCTCCTTAAATTTTGTATATCTATCATTTCGCTCTGGTATGTAAAATACAGTATGAAAGCCAATACAGTATGCTCATCAAATCATTACAAGGGTTTGAAGTTAATGCTTATCGGTGTCTTTTCTAAGGAATTGCGACTATGAAAAGTCATCGCCATATGACTTAGAATGAACCAATCTAAAAAAAAACATATGAGATAAAGTTTGTAACAGGTCGTCACTGGGTTTACAGAAGACCTAGTAATACAAGTTCGGAAAGGACGATCTCGACTTACAGATAAAAAATGGCCAGACAAGATGAAACAAAATAGACACGAAAGACAACTACGGACGGACACAATAGGTGTTCCTGTGAAGATGACTATATTTAAAATTCAGTAGAAATGTATCAAATGCTTTAAATCCAATTAACAATTTACCTTTCATTTACTATAACGCCCAAACCCTGCTTTTGCACAAATTAAAATTAATTTTTAGTGGTTAATGAAATAGCAACCAAATAAATATAAAACCAGATTAAGTATTTGTTTTTAATACTTAAGACATTAACAAATACCTTAAAATGTTTCTGTTTTCTAATTTCAGAAAGTCAAACCAAAACAGGGTGGCCAAAATAAATGAGAGGTCAATATTGCTTTAGAAAGTAACAAAATTTAAAAGAAAACAACTATCAATTAAAAAGGTTGTCTATTGTAGAATCGAGTTGAAATATACTGTCAAATTTTCTTTGCATGTGCAATTCTACTTATATCACAAAATATTATTACAGCTACAACAGCAAAGATCAATGCGCCACCAAATATTCCCATAGCAAGGGACGTTACTCGTCTATCGGGGGCTGATAATCTTTTGTTCCGATACGCTGTAGTAGTCTTTATATCTATCTCTATGGCCTTTTTAAGACCTTTCAAATCATCCTCAATCAGCACTGTAAGTTCCTGCTTGGACAAATTCAGTCCCTTCAAAAAGTCCCATTTCGTGGGACAAGTACAGAAAGGGATCTCTGGTACACCATAGTTGTATGAAGTATCAACCGATTTATCTGTGACTGTGCCATCTTCAGTGTACATCTTCGAAGCAGATCTTGAAACATCGTTAGTAATAATTGAATTGCTTTCAAACATGGTATTAACAGTAGCTTTATCAGTTTCGGAACTCGTTCCGACTTTGTTGTCTTTTATGTTAATATTTGAGGAAGATATTGTAACTGTGTTAGTTGAACTCCTTTCAGCAGGGTTGTCTGCTGCGGTACTCCCCTTGGTATCTTGTCTGTTAACATTCCAAGCTGTCGAGATCTGATTAGAGTGACTTGACGGTATTGTGATTGGTATTTTATCATCACCTTAAATCAAATTAAGAAATTAGAAATGTGATTAAATGTCTTATAAGAAATAAAAAGATGCATAGCAAATGGCGATTATACATGAAGACCTTGCGATGGAATTTCGAAAGTACAAACAAATAGTCGTATAGCCGTTAACAAAGGATGCAATTTTCATCCAAATTTAACCGGCGATGGATTACACATATTAAGTTGGTCTAGGTATCGGCCAAGAATACCGAAGCGACAAAAGAATGGGAAATGTTCGCAAGATACTTTGATTACTGAAAAATTGATAGATCTTAATAATTTTGAAGAGTGTCGGTCAAGATTTTGTGCGTAATCTATTGTAAAGTATAATAAATGCAAGATATCTTATTATATTTTATGACATTATTCTATAATGAACTTAAATTACAGTTTTTTAAAACATATAAAAAAAAACAATACCTATGTTGTATACAGCCATGCGACCGTTTGTCCCACATTGCTGATATATGGTATGAGGACATGATGCTTCACATTCAGTTTTATTTCCAGGAATAAACAAATCAGCGTTATTTGAACAGACGCACTGAAAATCATGAAAAAGAGTATGACTGAAATCATCTACAAAAAATATGCTGTTATAAAACAATAGATAGGCAATTAAATTTCTTTGGAACTGAACTTTCTGATCTTTCAAACCTACTGCTAAATGATATGTCCAATTATTAAAACAAGACCCATTCATGTCACCAAAAGAAATTACATGTACATTTAATTGATTCAATACTGAAGTTCTTTGGATTTAAAAATATATATTGTAATGCCATATTCTAGTTTGTCGATAATTTACAGTTTCTTGCTTAAAAGTCAAAGCTCAAATTACGTTTTTCCCCTTGTATTAATACATAAGATGAAAGAAATGATCAATTCCTGACACGGAATTTTGCCTGAACGTGACATAACAAAAGAAGCAGAACGTATACTACGCCACTAATCAACCTGGAACAAAAAACAATGACACAACTCATGAAAATAAATCTACAATCTAAGATTTTCACCGAAGTACTTGTATTTCTTTGAGTACCAGCATAAGTGAAAGAATTATTAACACACGTCTCCATACAACCAGTAGTTGAATTTGATGCATAATACATGTAACTGTCAAGTACTGCATTATTCTGATTGATACCAAGGCTACATGTCTTGAGCATATATCCTACAAATAAATAAACGAAAATATATAAATTGTACATTCAGATGAAAGCAAGATGTACGTTTAATGTACAAGAGTATCCAACCCATGCATCCAAACTAAAATATATTTACAAAAAGCCAGCACAAAACGCCTTTATTGTTGTTCTTTGCCTCTGAAATTGATGCAAGGTTTGCTGCAACGAGCTAAATCTAGCACCATAAGATCAACCTGCATCCCCCCATCATCGCCTTAACTGGTACTACTAGGCTGTTCCCATGAAAAGTTTGTACATGTTCCCGGACAATTCGGCGGGAATTAATCAGTAAATCATAAGTTGAATAACTGGTAAAGAGTAAATACTGTGATCAGCCGTACCATTAATTGGTTTTAAACCTGGTGACAGGACATTTTGAAAATTATAAATTTAAGCTTGTGACCAAAAATCAGCTTTATTTTTTAACGTT
Source organism: Mytilisepta virgata (assembly GCA_028015205.1). Lineage (NCBI taxonomy): Eukaryota > Metazoa > Mollusca > Bivalvia > Mytilida > Mytilidae > Mytilisepta > Mytilisepta virgata. The sequence goes on along the minus strand of CM051518.1, from coordinate 62,373,372 downwards.
ATGCATGATATTTCTATACAGTATTGTAGATGCACAATAAGGATTTACAATTTTTATTTTCAAAACGTCCAACTTCGAAATTGTGAATTCAAGCTTGTGACCTAAACTCCTATTTAATTTTTAACTTTTTTCCATTTTATTTCTGTGCTAGAAATGTAATTGTCATTCAATATAATTATTCACAATAAAATTTTACAATTTTGATTATCAAAAATTAGGATTCATGGTCAAGCATTTGATTGTGAAAATAGTGTAGCATTTGATACACCTGGGATGCAACATGTGGGTAGTGCGGGGATGACTCTTACTGCCTTAGTCTAGTTAAATTTCTATGCGTCTGTTTTCTTAAATAAAGGGACCAAGTCTCTTTGTTTTCTGTTGAATCATGATTTTGGATATTTACAATTTTTTTTATTTGAATTTTTCTTATTTAAGATGTAAATACTTTTTTCTTCTTGTTGAGTTGACAAAATAAATCTAAAAGTCTTCAAACGTTTACATTATTGATCATTTCAATAATTTTGTAATTTATATACATGTAGACCGCTCTAGTAACATTTTCAAATGGTATGAAAATTAATTTACAAATATAATTTTTCACCAATAAAAGCCGGAAACTATTGTCTCTCTAACATCTTCAATGACGCTGAAATATCAATGTCAAACAAGTCACTGTAGAAATATTTTACTTACGTGTACATTACGTATATTATACCCTTTGTTATACTATCGTTAATTTCCCTAAGCAACCTCTAAATCAACTACAAATTGCACAGACGGCGCACAAAATCATTTTTAATAACATGTTTGTCAGAGGCATCGCTAATATTAAAATATATACATGTAATTCACCGCATATTAAAAATTCAACCATAATGATAATTTATATATTTATTTATTCATGTGTATTTCCACGTCAATTATTTTTCAATGGAAAGGAACTAAAATTAAAATAACAACCTTTATTTTAAAACGTGAGCTTTAGAAATAAGTAAGAGAAAATCAGTTATTTCTCTTTCATTATATATTGTAGCGGACAATAATCGAGATACACATGCTACACTGTTTTACAATCTTATCGAAAATTTCCTGGCAAATTTTTCCAAAAGTGCTAATGTACAAAACATGTAGACACATTAGTTATCCTAACAATGCTCAGCTTCCAAAATATACTAGAAATTTGCTTGAGGGAATTAAACCCTTAAATTTAAACGTATCAACATAAATCGTACCAACATTTGTAGTCAACAATATGAAATAGTCAGCGCCGTTACATCCGAGGTAGTAACATAAACTAATTTTAAAATGTTTGAAAAAAAGTTATTCTATGTCTTTTATTCATGTACCGAAGCCAAGCACGTGGAAGAGTTCAATTCGGAAACGTGACGAGAAAATTGAATATTGTTTTAAATAAATCCACACAGTCATGCACCTGATTAAAAATTCAAGCACTTTCATTGCTTTTCAACCTACGTTCATGACGTTTTAAATATATATTAAACACTCACGACAACTCCAAGGCGACAGAACCAATTTTAGTGGACGTTCTTGCTACATGTGGGTGAGAGTTATGTCAATTGAAGGTTTACTCCGTTGTTAGGAATTATCAACAAAATACAATATATTTCATGTGTTGTAGACATTCAAGTTTAATGTCCGGGTATCAAGAAAAGCATGCTGACGATGAAGAGTTAAACACAAAAGACGTACAAAAATTCTGAGACAACGTAAAAAAGTTGAGAACAAAGAAACACATTTTAAAATGAACATATATATACCATTAATCTTTAAAACAAAAAAAAAAAAGAAAAATATAGTTCCAGAAATACATGTATAAGCATGTTAAGCTAACATTGAAAAAGTTGGTTATTCTAGACATGTTGTCCTTGATATTTCTTTCACAACTCAAAAAGACTAAAAATATTCTTTTGAGGTTACCTTCAGATTTCATTTAAACATCATCATCCTTGTCTCCTAAGAAATTCCACTTTTACGTATAATTTTCCGAATAACAAACGTTAGTCAACGATTATCAAAATTTGGACCATAGCTAGACATTCTAAAAGCATTGTGGCTGCGACAACATTGTACAAACAGCACTTTGAAAAATATAATAATATGTTTTTTTCTGATTCTCGAATAACAAAGTTTTTAGATAAAGCGAAAATGAGAAGCAAATTTCGAATTACCCTTGTTTCAAATTTCCATGAAGGAAAGTATTCATATTTTGCATATGAATTGATATACTGAGATGCAAATGAAGAATTATCTCCCTTTTTTCCCCATGTTTTTTACTACAAATAACTATGTAGTTCAAATTATTAACCGCCTTCAAGGTCACATGGTAACGTGCTGTCCTCGTGGGTAAGATACCTGGCGGGTTAAGCAAAATACTTAAAATTCGTATTTGCTGCATTAATGAATTTGAGAGCTGGAGCATATACTAGTCGATTCGAACTCAGAATCGAAAAATACATTTTCTGTTCATACGAGCAAAGTTTTAGTATATTTTGGAAGCTGAGCAGTGTTAGGACAATTATTGTCTCTACATTAGCATTTTTGATAAAAGTTGCCAAGAAAATTTTCGATCACAGTGGAAGAAAAAGATTCTAAAATGGGATTAACTTATAATACATGTTGAAACAGTGTCGCAAGTGTTGGATTTCCACTTCCATACGACTTGTTTATCCGGATTATTGTCTGATAAAATACATATTAATAAAAGAGAAATAACTCAATTCTGTTGCATATTTCAAAGATAAAAACGGAATCTCATATACATATGTATAACTTCTCTTTTATTAATATGTATTTTATCAGACAATAATCCGGATAAACAAGTCGTATGGAAGTGGAAATCCAGCAATCTTTTTCTTCCACTGTGATCGAAAATTTTCTTGGCAACTTTGATAAAAAATGCTAATGTAGAGACAATAATTGTCCTAACACTGCTCAGCTTTCAAAATATACTAAAAGTTTGCTCGTATGAACAGAAAATGTATTTTACATTCGTACCAAAATCTTCAGACTGAACTAAATGTAATGCTCAGCACCATTACACCCGTGGTAGTAACCTAAACTTTAATGCTAAATTTATGCGAACAGAGCTCTTTTCTGGATTAACTACGTTGCAACAATTAGGGAAAAAGCAATAATTTGCAAATGTAGTTAATATAGGTTAAGCGATTGAGTACGACTCCGCCTTAGATTTTCCTTTTTCTAAGCATAAAATTCCTGGGAATTTTTTCGTCAAAAGATTAATCAAAAGTAGTGGATCTAACGTTATAGCGGATGGATTCGGGTGAGACGGCACCAAAATTTCTGTGTTACTCAGAACTCCTGAAGGTTTTAGTTAATATAATATATGACATAATCTTTTATTTTAATCAGAAGGGAGTGGCCGAAAATCCGTTGCATCAGCCAGTGTATGTTAATATTCTTTATGTAGAGAAAGGATTGGAATCTTCAATAATTTTTTTTATTCTTTATCTATAAGGAATTCAAAATAGTAAATTATATTTCATAAACAGATGCTAACATTTTGCTGTTTCCTATTATATGTGACAATAAACTGTATGACTTCATTAACCCCCCCCCCCCCTTTTTGAGATTAAGATAAATTAAACTATTCCAAGATCATGATCTTTCAAAATGGTCAAGTTATTGCGGAAAATATATATTTTAGTTTAAGACATATTTTTGTTGTAAATATATAAACATGTAAGTTCAAATTAAGGCAATCGAATGTTTTACTCCAGTTTCACAATTTCATCATAAAATTTATAATTTTTTAAAGGATGGTTGTAAATATATTTACTAAACAATGACTCAAAATACAGTGTAAATTGACCGTTTAATATAACAGGAAGTTCTTGAAATCTGGCTTTTGTATAGGGCCGATGGAAACGTCTACAAACTTGCGTTTTCAGTATGATTACTGTAATTTTAAGTCATTGGTTAATAAAGGTGTCATAAAATGGGTATTTTCATTTGAACCTTTTTATATTGACCTCGTATAGTCGTATTGGTATTTGGTGTATACAGCTGACCTAGACACAATACGACGGACTCGGACTATATGCTTTATATGAAAATACCCATTTAATATAATCTAAATATTTTTTTGTTTTTTTTTTTTGTTTTGGTTGTTTTCCAAATTTTAGTTTTGGCTTGCATTATTTAGAAATGTAAAAGACGTTCAATATTGTTGCGCATATTTTTTTTATATTTGGAAACAAGTAAAATTTTCTGTGAGCGCATAAATTTCAAGAATATACCAATAATAATGAAAAAAACTGACTCACCCATGATTGTATGGATAAATATATTCGCAATAATTATAAATCCCAACAACTGCATGGTCGTCTTTGAAACCTTAGAAATTTAAACCCGATAAGCAAAGTAATCTCGAATAATTGTATGTCTGCTTGCTCTTTATATAGGAGTTAACAGATCATAAGACTTATTTTTAAACCGTTTTTGATGACAACCTATTTTTCTTATTTTTATTTTTATTTTTTTTTTATATATTTTAAATCATTAAATAATTATTTTGTAAGTATTTGTTTTATTAAGTTTTTTTTAAATAAGTACTTCTAAAATTTTCCTTATTATATAAGACGTATTATATTTGCATGATTGTCATTTAAATAATTTATATTTAATTTCGTGCTTATAAAACAGTTTTGAAAACGACAATTCCTTTTTCATGTCAAAACCGTGTTTATCATATTTTTTAGTGACACTTAAGAATATGTAAGCAGTTTTGAATGATATAATTATCGCATGCCATAAATATAAATATCAAGATATTTGAATAAAATTCAGTTTTAATTTAATGACACCAAGGAACGGTATTTGACAGGATTGTTCCATGAACATAGAAAAGTAAAATCTGTATCCTTTATTCATATACCGAAGCCAAGCACGTACAAGTATTCAATTCGGAAACGTGCTGAGAAATAAGGATTATTGTTTTGAACATCTGGTAAAAAATTCTATCAATTGTATTGCTGTTCAACTAACATCTTACATAATATTCCATCTCACAGCAGTTTCAGTACAACAATAGATCCGGTTTGAGCGGAAATACGTGATGAATGTCACTCCAGTCAAATATGCGTATTTGAAGGCCTATAAATGTTATGTTCGGATATCAACAAAAGCATGCTGACGATGACGTGCAAATATTCCGAGACAAATTAAATCAGTTGAGAACAAGGAAATCAGTTTTAAAATACATATATATACCATTAATCTTTCAAATAAAAGATGAATTGAAAAATATACCTCCAGGTATAACTTTGATAAATTCGGTTTTTCCAGACATTCTGTCCTTGATATTTCTGTTTCACAACTCCAACACAAGATAACTTCTTTTAAGTTTCATTTCAGATTTCATTCATATAAATTTGCATTTGTTTCTTAACAACATTTTCTACTTTCGGTGTAATGGTAACATAGCAAGGCATTTTTTACTCTTCCGAAGAACGTGACGTTACTCAATGATTACCAAAATTTGGATTGCAGTCAGTCATTCTAAAAACTTGTGACTGCGGCACAACTCCAACATTGTACAAACAGCATTTCAAAAAATATAAAATGAGAAGCAAATTTCGAATTAACCTTGTATCAAGTTTACGTAAGAAATGATTTATTGAGATGCAAAGGAAGAATTATCTCCCTTTCCATATAATCCCATAAGTTTCTTGTTACAAAAAGCTATGTGGTCTCGTAATAGCGTGCTCCACTCTTGTGCAAGAGGTCGTGGGTACGATCCGGGTATTTGCTTAAATCAAATACTTCAAAATTCGTATTTTCTGCTTCTCTGCTTAGCACTGCATTTATGAGTAGGAGCACCAGTCGGTTCGGACTCAGAATTATGTTTTGACATCTCGTCCTGTGCACTGTTACCTCGTGAGCTAGTATGTTTCATGGCTGGGGCTTTAAACCAATTCTAAAGCAGGCCAATTCTCGGACAACTCGTGAATTAACACGTTAAAACCCCGGCTCTGCATGTTGGTCCAGTACAATAGCATGGTTCATTCACATCAAAATGTTCTCATCCTGATATGAATTAAATTCTTACCAATAATCAATCAATCGTTCTATCGATCTGAATTGAAATAGTGTCATACGTTTTTATCTATGAATTAATAGTTTTAATGTCGGACAAGTTTAATGACAATAACAACAAAATTGAATAAGATATAAAAATACAAAAACAAAATAACGTCAAGATTCTTATTTCCTCATAACCATTTTAGATGTCGAATTTTCACAAAACATTTCCGTGGAAGAGATTTTTTTTTTATATTTGATGTTATCAACAGCAAAAAACCATATATATACATATAATATTATAATGAAGTATAGAATAAAATTATAATTTAATAACATTACCAATCTATAAACCAGTTTGAAAAGAACCTAAATAAAAATCTAGCAATTTGTTTGTCGTAGTGAAGACATTTAAGCACTCGACATATGCGTGGCAGTAAGCAACGCGTAAACGGAATATGTAGGAGCATACGACATAAGTGTGGCAGTAAGCAACGAGTAAACGGAATATGTAGGAGCAAACGACACAAGCATGAAATCAATGATTATTATTTACAAGTTTTATGACAGCAAGATTATTATTCAGTCAATTTATATTCGAAAGAGGAAAAATCGAAATTAATTTGAATTTTAACAATTCCAATATAATAATTAGTTGTTACATTTTATTTTCAATTGCGATGTTCTGTCTGATAATAAATATTTTATCAACCTGAAGAATTTTATGTTCTGCTATTAAGTGAAAACGCATCCTTTATCAATTATTCAGAAACTGACACTGTTTATTGATACGCCAATTATAAAAGATGGGGTATTTTGAAATTATATAAATATTTCACAAAAATATAAAGCAAATATGTTGGTTAGAGTTAATTGCATTCTGGATAATCGATTTCAAAAACTAGATGTAATAGGCAGTTATCCACCTCCCCCCCCCCCCCTTTAATTTTCCTTTCAGTTTAACAGTTAACAAGAGGCGATTACAATATGAGTTCCTGCATTGTGTACGTGAATTGATGTGAACTGGGTTGACTTGATTAAGTGAAATTAAGAAAAAAATGAAGAAAGTTAATAGTATGTATTATGTAGAGACAAATGTTTATGCGAATTCTGAACAGATTCACATGTTAAAAAGGGAAAATAGCATTAAGATATTTGTATATTATTGTTAACCAAGTTAAACAACTTCATATTTATTTAAATTCGAAAATTATAAATACATGTACATGTATACCATCATATGGATTATAAAAAATGAAGAAATCCTCAGGCTTCTCGATATTACGGAAGACCAATGGATGCCTTTTGCCTTGAATTTAGTATTTCTTCTTCAATATCTTTTGGGATCTCAAAATCATCTAGAGAATTAGACATCTTTCACCTAAATCACAATATGACTTTAAGGAAACAGTGAATACATACATAAGAATGAATAGTCACTTTAGACTCATTGGGTAAAATGTTTTAAGAAAAACCCAGATGCAAAACTTGAAATTTCTTTAGAATTAAATGCAGTCATTCAACTAATCTCTCTGGTGTGATGTTTTGATCTTTTAACATTGATTTATGCTCCTTTTTATTTTGGAAAAACTTGACCTTCAGTTTCACGGCCTATTTAAAACAGACCAGTCCAGTAATGCATGTAATGCATCCACAATAAATCGTCCTTTTTCAGAATGTAATGCGTTAAATTACAATTACATGTAATACAAAAATTGGTGCATTACACGTTACATGCAATTACTTTGAAAAATATGCCTGGTATACATGTACATGTAGTTTTGATAATTTCCCTTTGGCCTTAAAAATGCTTAACTATAGTAACAACCGTGGGGTTGTCATCTATCTGTTTTGTGATTGGTAAAAGATGAGAATATATGATGAATCGCAATAATATGTGCACGCGAAAATTTCCGAATTTACAGTAATTTATGTTCATGAAAACGCCCGATTCGGTTAATATTTTGTTATGTTCAGTAGGTGATAATTTATATCAATTAAAAATTCGAAATAGGGGTTAATGGTCCATGTTGCAAACGGAACAGTGTTTAAGATCAAACGCATTTTTGTAACGAAGCTGTGAACTAACAATAGATCATGTCAGTATTTTATAACAAACTTGCGAGTTTTATTTTAGTTTCATGCATTAAGACCTAGACATAATCGAAAAAATACATATAAAGTATTATGTACATTGTCGGAAAATATACAGTCAAAGAAACAGGTAGAAATGTGATATTCACCGGTTTACAATTTACATTATATTGTTCTTATCTTTCCCAAATAAATTATTATGGCACATTTCTGTTCTATATTAAGAAGGCGATATTTGTCTCGAAATCCAGAGAGAACATGGTGAACCAGATCACAATACAAACTTTCCTTGCAAGCCAAGACAGGAGATGATGTTCTTCTACGGACGAATATCGAAAAAATATTCGACACCCTTTATTTGGCTTGTATAGGTCAGATGTCAAAATACAAATTAAAAGTTATTTTCAGTTGAAAAGTTTCTTATTATTATATCTTGGACACCCGATAGAACACCAAAGCAACAGTTTAAGGAAAAATCCAAACAAATAACAGGTATTGAACTAATCCTCCTTTTATCTTGCAATTCGCTTTTTTTCCATATTGTTCCATTTTCGTCATGTCCACCTGATTACTTAGGCTAAACTAAATGCACACTTCATTGTCTTCATGTTAATTTTCTTTTATCCTTTTGTGAGTACATAAACGTAAAATATCCGAACAAAAACACAAAATGAAAGGAATACATAGCATCACCCCTCCAAACCAACCAATCACCGCAGAGGAAAACCGTTGGTCTGGAGCAGAAATTTTTGTATTTATATATGCGGACGTATCTTCAGGATTGATAAATAGATCCTCTTGTAGGGCTTCTAAAATCTTCTTCAGGTAGTCATTCGCTTCTTCTTGTGTCATATTTTGACTGTTTATGTAATTCCACGTGGAACTCACAGATGAACACGGACACGAACAAACTGCAATAAAAACAAAGAACTCTAAGGTATGACTCTACTAATTATCAAGTTTCGGATAAATGCACCCAGAAAATTATATTGATTATTATATTTGGTAACGTCTGACAGCATGGTAATCATATAACGAATATATTACCCACAGATAATGCATATCAAGTGAAAACGGATAGGTTTTAGAATAATAAAGTATGAAAACATAAACTTCACAAGCTTTCAAACTACAAGTAGGTGTTAATAATGAATCTTTATGTAGAATCTGAAAAATTAAGGCTCACCCCAATTGAAACGGCAAAATAAGATCTTAATTTTCAGTCGAACATTTTTTTTTTCCATTTTTCACCCAAAATTTGAAATTTTGCTATGGTAACTCTGTTTTTTATGCATTCTCCAAAGTCAAGGTTGTGTATCCACGTTCGTTGCTACAAACCCAAGACAGCATTCATTCATAATTAACGGTTCGGAAATGAAAGATTTTCATTTGTTGCTTCTCAAGATCAAAAGAGGCTCTATTTGCGTCGTAGGTAGAATTTTTAAGGTCATACACCAGATATGTTCGACACGCTAAATATGAATGAGTGTTGTCAGGGGTTTGTAGGAACGAACGTGGATACAAAACCCTGACTTGGGAGGATGGTTTTTATGGTAACTTTATTATTATTATTTTTGTTTTTTGTTTTTGTTTTGGTGTTTGAAGCGCTTCCTGTATTTTGCCATTTCTGAACATATGTACATGTATCTGAATTTTATTAACTCTGAGATTGCCCCATTTCTTTGACACGGAAAACATTCAACTTGTTAAATATCGGCAAAAGAATACCGGTGCGACAAAATAGTGGGAAATGTCCGTTAATTCGAAATGCAAGGAAAAGACAAAGTCATGAGAATATTACACAACAAACAAACGCCACAAGGATACATGTATAACTAGAAGAAAAAAAGTTTAATAAATTGAACAAAAATATAACAAGACAGCACATAAACTAAAGCACTAACAATGTTAACTCCCACTAAAAACCGGAATGACATCAGATGCTCTGAAAGGGTAAGCATGTCTTGCTCTGTTAACGGCACCCGTCACATTACCAATAAGTAAAATCCAGTGAATCGACAAGTTCGGTGAGGTGTCAGTATCAGAAGGACGTAAATTCTAATCCAAGATATGTAGCCTCATACAAATGCACGTGAGATAGAAATTTTGAATCTGTAAATCAATTTGTGATGATGACCGTAACAATTTTTTAAGTGAGGGGAAATCATTTTGAACAAAGATTTATAAATTAATATATACAGTTAAATGCATATATCATACACTATATAATGTACAGTACTGTATACTGTACAATAGCAGAATTAATGAAAAGGAATCCGGAAATTAGCTAAAAAATGTATACAAAGTACATGTATTTTAATTCTTCTCCCTAAACATATTACTTTGTATACTATTACCTGTCTCAAAAGCTAGATCAGGGCATTGCGAAACTTAATTAACCAGTAACTTTACGCATTATTGTTATAATTGATAGATTTATTTGCGATTACATGTAGTAGGGACAATAAGGATTAGCTGAATCGTTTGATGCTCAATGTACACATTTGGGTTGTTAAGGAGAATACAGTTTTCTGTTCAATTTTAAGATTTTTGGAACCAAAATAGGAGCAGATGAGGAGAGAGGGGAATTGGAAGGTTAATGTACCCAGAGTGATGTGCTCTGGGTTCTACGTTGACCTAGTTTTCCACCAAAACTGCATGGGAATCTTTAGATAGTAGGGAACGTCATAGAGGGACACATTTCTACAAAATGCCAAATGGTATAACGGAAACCTATTGTTACTTTACCACCGTTCCATACACAATCACAATACTCTTTCAGTCAGAAGACGAACCTAACTGTATACCAATTATTTTTCACCACAGACCGTGTGTTCGTGGAGTATTCTTCCAGATGGCTGATAATGCGAAATAATAGTGCCCTATCCTCTAAACCTTCATACTACTAGCAATCATTTTATTTTGAAACTGGGCCAGGAAGCCGTCTCAAGGTAGATTTACCGAGGATCTTTATTTTCCTTTATTTCATTATTTTATTTTAATTTATTTATTCGTAAGAAATAGTATTTCAAAGTATTTTATGACCATTTATTTATGAGTTGTTTTCCTTCTTTTTACCCTCCGCATAGAAAAACAATCACTCGATTTTTGTCTTTTATCCTTACATTATTGTTCATTTTTGCATTCTAGTTTAATATATGACCTACAAATGTACCTAATCTATACCGTACCTGGTGTCATATATCGAACCTATGGCTTGTCCGAATGGCGATATAAGTCGAATGATGATACCCGGTCCGATTTGGATAAGGTCATGTATTAATCTGTTTGTATGAACGGGAGAGTGCCTGTGTCAATGAAGTCCCCAATGGTATCATAAATTCAGCTAGCGCTAGCATTTACATGTCACAAGTTGTATGTTTTATATCGATTTGTTTTAGAATTGGAGATTTTAATGACGGCAACCTAACGATTAAACGTACCAAAAAAAAAAACTATTCACAAAAGGCAGATATCAATATGTCATAACGAAATATAAGATTAAATGAAATCATAGATAATGGAAGATTTCCCATCCTATTCCCTTTCGTAAGGAGTTAACAAAATTAATGCAAATGTTTTCAGATTCACTCTTAAAATCTCGAAAATGCTTTAAGGTAATTTCACATCAAAGAAATGACTCTTTTAACAAATCCTTTGAAGACATTATAATCACATTGGCATCTCCTAAATACTACTGATTTCTATTAGACCTTATTCGGGGGTAGTATATTTCAAAACCCTGGTCAGTATTGCGACAGCATTCGTCCAATTGTTATGATTTCTTGAGCTAATTTTACAACTGAGTCGACCACAATGTGATATTGCTTATTTCACGATAAATGTGGGATGTCCCATTACTCTTCCAAGCCCAACTATTACGACTCTCTTTTATTTATGTTTGTGTTTTGTTTTTTATTGTGTGTGTAGTTTCGATGGGGGTGTTCATTGGTTTTCAATTCATTGTTGCCCCGTCTGTGTTCTACAAACAATATATTAATGTCTGTGTAGTACATGTATTACAGTCAAAATATACAAGCTCGCATCAAACAAACAGAACATAATCAATCCTATTGACATTCGTTTTAATTTGGTAAAACTTGGCAGAGGCTCGAATTTTTCCCGAGATCCTTAGCCTCATACAAATATATTCTATATTCTTCTCTGGTACAGTAATATTGTATATATCTTTGAAGTGTTGTATTTCTGAACTAAAGAATTTCAGCCTCACGTAATTTAACGGGATAAACATATTTTTTATTGAATATAGAATTTGAGACACTCCCGCCCCGTATCCTGACCCTCAACTATAGATAAAGCCAGCTTTACCTCATAGAGTTCAGAATTACAAACGATATCAATTGAAAATTTCACTGTAAAAACTAGTAGTTAGCAAATTCGGAACTAACATTATGTATAATGATGAGCGACTTCTGCAGTACCAAAATCTTTAGTATTTTGTTTAAATATCAGGACACATATATGAATTTTAGATATAAATGAAACTCATAAAACTAATTCAAAACTTCTTGAGCTCTTATTCCGATTTGCTTTAATCACGACCAAAATGGAGCACTATCCACAACAGATTACAGCAGATATACGAGATTTTCCTCCAACTTAAAGCTCTCAATATTACTTCAAAAAGAACTCCTTATAATTTGTTCAGGTACATGTATATAAAGAGAACGTGTTTCAAGAACATTCATATTTTAAAGTACTTTTTACATATCACAAAAAAAAGAACATGGATGTTCATTAATAATTATATAGCTTACCGTCCGAAGAACCTTCTTCCATTTCAAGAAGCAATGTCAACAAAAAAACAATATAGGGAACGTAGCTCAAGTTGGTATTCATCTTTTCAAGTGTATTTACAAAATTAATTCATGGCATATCATAGAACTGAAGCACAACTAATTTATTCTAAAAAAAAAGTTGAAAAACAAACTCGTTATCAACAATTATTTGTCAATTACCTGATTTTTCATTGTGTTAAAACGTGATGATATCGATTGCGCCTCCTATTACAGTTTTCATCACAGACATTTTAATTATTGTTTTGCGCAATCATAGACGAATGTGTTACTGATATCAATTTCTCAATTATCATTTAATGATATATGATAATTTTCTGCAGAATTGTTACAGTGTTTTTTTCTTTCAGAAACAGGATGCGGATTTCAATTGATGATTTTTTGATGAATGAAATCTAGGAGCGTCTCCAATGCCTTTATATGTGTTTGTTATACCGCGAACGAATACACGATGTAATGGGATTGTATTTGTAACTCTTTGTAAGTCCGATCGCTTTGAAATAAGATATGCAAATGTGCCAATTTGTTGTTGAAACTGCATTATATTTTTTCAAGAAGGTACCCATTGTCGGTTATTTACAATTTCTTTATGAAACGACAGTAATCGATTGGAAGAGTTAAGCAAACAATAAAATAGATAACAGGAAAGGTCAGCATTGACATACTAATTAATCAACGCCAAAAAACAGACAGGACCCCGGACAAAAAATAACATATAAGAACACAAAACCCAAACATAAACACAACAGAGTCAGGATAGTCTGACTTGGTACAGACACTGACCAGTGGTGGAATTAAATCGGTATTATGGGAATCCCAACCCCCCCCTTATCTATCATGACACCCTGGTGTATAAGACATACTATAAAAGCCGATATAATATGATTACCAACAAGGTGATCGCTTGTTAGAACTGCAAAAATTGGTTGGACGGTACATAATTTAGATTGCAGGGACAGATTGTGCTCGTTTTAACTGTAAGACAGGCTGATGGTCGGATAATGTCGCTGTATTAAACGAAGAGGTCAGAAATATTACTCCCATAAAGGGTTGGTCTGTTTTGTGTTATTATTTTCAACAACAAATAAAAGTCATCTTCGGATTCCTGCGGTAATTATTCCTGTAAATTCATATTTGTTAAATAGTAATCGTCATAATTTTCATTTTCGTTGCACTTTAACAGTATCGAACATGAAAAATGTAACAACTATAACACATACATGTATGTAATACATATATTCTTGCTTTGATTTCAATTTGAATGAACGTTTTGTTATTATTTACAACCTAATAGGGAAATTTAACTCTACTTGCGTACATGGCAATCGAAATTGATTTTCACATTTAATTAGTAATACAATACTGTTTATACAGCAGTGGAAAAATAAACATTGCCATTGTAAATAATTTCCAATAAAATTAATTTATGCATATAGGGTAAAATAGGTCAGTAAGGAATAATTTTTAAAAAAAAGACTCCAAGCCCCAAAATTTTGGTTGAAAAAGTTACATGTGGATACTGCTAAAAGCTTCATTCATACATTTTCCAAACAAATTATATAGCATGATTACATTTATTTATTCGAGAATCTATCATATTTGTATCAGAAACAGTAGGGTTGTGTCAATAGAAGGATTTTTTTTTAAATTTACAGGTCAGGAAACATAATGTATCTGTACATTGCCAGCGTTCGTCGGTGGTACAGGTATATAAACCCAAAATCCGACCTTTGAGTGGAGCAACACCCTTCCCAGTAGCTGTCGATAAAGAGTAGGCTAAAATGTCACTACACGTGTCGTTCTTGCACCTTTCGGAGGGATTAGCATAAGTTGGTATAACTTGTTTCCCAGTCCACTGAAAGAAAGAAGTTTAAACTAAACTAACCCAAAAAACGAATACTGGCTTTTCAAAAAGCCGGTTTGAATTAAGCATTTGCATATAATTTGTGTATGTCAACACACATCGATCATGTTTTTCGGAGTGCGGGAAGGCGAGTGTGGGTCTCCACTAACGACGCAAAGAAGTCTCTTGTCGTATAACCGACTAAGTCTGGAAGAACTCGTCCGACTCCATAAATTTATGCGGACTATAATAAACATGATACTATTGAAATGAAGTGAAATAAGGACGCTCTGACAAGCGTTGGTTGTCTTATGGCATGGATAATCTAAGTTCAAATGCAATGGTTACTTCCATCGAACCGGACGTTCACTAATTATAACTTTAAGTCAGAGAGTAAATATATTATGGCACAGTAAATGTAATTAGAAAAAGAAAGACAACTCATGTTAAATAAAAATTCAGTTAATTTTGTGTTACAGGAAAGAGTTACGAATTGCTCTACTATGATTCCTTGAAAATCGCATAATATCGAACAGAATAACTAAAATGATTGGAATACAAATGACAAATCCACCAACCACGCCCATCAAAACGGAAGATACACGACGATCCGAAGCTGAGCGTTTACTATTTTTGTACAAAGATGTAGTTTTAGCATCAACTGTAAGATTTTTCTGAAGTTCTTCTACTTCTTCTTTTAAGAGATCAGCGAGTTCTTCTCTTGTTACATTCATCTTTTCTAAAAAGTCCCATTTGCTGCTGGTGAATGTGCATGGGCACAGACAAGATGGTGGCTCTGTGGATTCATTTGTGTTAGGCAAGGTAGTTGTTTCTTTTCCTTGTGATATTGTGATTGGTATTGTTTCGCCTGCTGATGTAAAAAATAATTTAGAATTAACAAGATTATTGTCATTTTATCTACTTTGCTAGTGGCGTAGCTTCTATTTAGGCAGGAAGCAGAGACTGCTTACTCTTCCGGAGCACCCGAGGCTACCCCCGGTTTTTTGGTGGGGTCCATGTTGTTCATACGTTTTTAGTTTTTAAGTGTAGTGTTTGTATTGTTTTGCTCTTGTCTTCGTTGTTCTCCGGAGTTTGTCGGTTCTTTTCGATTTTCCCCTCCTTCGAATATCCCTTTGGTATTTATTGACTTTATTAAAAAAAATTGAAAGTGTTAAAATTGTTCAAATAAAAACTTAAACATATATTTTAACTAGTGCTATTTTCTATATTATGGTTATTTACATCTGGAATGTAATGCTTGACTTAACACATTTAAGAACACGAGGGAGAAATTTTGAAATAGATATAACACGGTAAAATTCAAATAATTCGCAAAACTTCTCCCATGTGAAAATTATTTATAGATTATCGATAGGACCTGAACATATATAGATATGAATATCTCATTTGGTTACGAGAAAAAATAGAATTAGTTAAAATATCTTTGCGATATGTACTGAAATCTTTTGTGCGAATATTTTAAGGGCATACATATCATATCCTTTCCATACATATCGTTTTTATTTTGATATGTCTGAATGATCATTGAATGGACACTGAATTACCTTTTTTATGAAATCTATATAAACGCCTTTTGAAAAAAAATGGGATAAAATTTGAGGCCAAGAACACTTAGACATTGAACAGATATTTCCTTTTATAATGAGAGCATGTTGTGGCTTTTTCATTCTAGGGAAATTGGTTACAAACAATTTGCTATTTTCCTATATTTCTATAGAAGGAAATTGGATCAAATAAATCATGTCCAATATGCAATATTTGTGAACGCAAAAATCGTTTTAATACGATTATCATGAATGTCGTAATATTTATATTAATCTCATGATCTTATTAGATCATAAATCGTACGATGTATGATCCGAAATTAGGCAAAATACCTAAAAACTCTTTATTCACAACCTTTTGGGAGGTTAAGGAAATACTAACATTTGCCTCGCCTTTAGAAAGAGACAAGCTACGCCACTGTTTGCTGTGAAAATGTAAGAAGCGAACTAATTTGTAGGCACCTGTACATGAATTATGTTCTTTCGACTAGGGATTTGCGCCACAAAGCAGTGATATTCGAGTGAAATGTTCGTGCTTAAGAGGTTTCCTGGATTGATCGTTGTAGATTAGCTGATGTATAGCCTTAGTCCTTTAGATTCCTCAGACGTCAAACTAGGGTAATACAACAAAGACATAAGACGCAACAAATGATAGCCCATAGAACTTCAACATCGTTACATTAAAATAAGATAAACTTTATTCAATATATATAGATCCAGCTTTAACTTAAAGGAAAGTGGGATCTAACGTGATACAAAGAGAATCTTTGTTTAAAATAAGTTTGCAAATCATTAGAAAAAACTTTTCCAGAATTGCAGCGAACTAGAATGTTTTAAGTCTGGAAATATATTCCTTTGGAAAGGAAAGCAAATAGACACCGATAGAGAAAACTACATACTGATATTAAAAACAGCTAATCTGTGTTTCCCGCCACAAAGGTCAGAACTTGTCATAGGACATGGTAAATTACATTCCTCGTCTGAATAAAGCCCTCGGTCGTTAATTGTTTTACCACAGAAACATCCCAAAGGGTTCTGAAAGTAATAAGAAATCATTATTTAAAAATTTAGAAAAAAGGTGACATTACAAATATATCTGTTACTTTTACTTTAAATTGCATGTGTACATGCACATGCATGTGGATCTCATTAACCAATTGGTTTATGGTAATGGCTCACATAAATCTATTTTTTTTTATTTAAGGATTGACTGTAAAAAATTTTCAGTCTGTGAATAAATAATCTCAATCACGTGGTGCACACTAAATAACCCGCGTAGAGGGTTATTTGAAAGTGTTCACCATGTGCATTGAGGTTATTTCGAATAGACTGAAAACAAAATTACTGTCAATCCTTATAATTTAATTCGAACGGTTGTTTTGTCTAAAACGTCAGGATTCCCTTAAATGACGTCATAGTAGAAAAGGAAATTTAGTCTATGATACGATAAACGAAAAATAATTGACCAATCAAATGACCCGTACATCCAATATTAAATTTTATATATATATAATATAAAATATTCAATTTAAGAAAGTAACAGCAACCTCCAACCGTCCTTTTGAAACAAACGCAAAGACTGAGATTACTACTTGATGTAACTGACAATCTGGAACTGAGATGGGTGTCCATTATACAGTAAGTAATGCTGTCCTTACAGGGTTTTTGTTGCATTGTTCGGTTATTCCGAAACTAAGCCAATGGCCATAGTCTCCATTATACAGTACGAAACTCATTCTTTGTCTCGTTTGTGCTAAACCTTTGGTAATTTTGGCGTCTGGACCTGATCAATAATATTTATTATTAATTTTAAGTAAATTTACCATATTCAATATGATATTGAATATACGTATGCAAGCTACTTTAATGAACCGGAAAGTAGCATGAAGTTTATGATCATAATTATATTTGGATTCTTGTTAATAAAAGATACACGGATTTTGAATATCGATGAACCTGCTATTACAGTAAATAGCAAAATAATATTTAGAAGTGCAATATCTTTTCAAATCCTGATATCTCATGTGATCATGCTAGGTTTTAAGCAAGTTCTACTATACAATAAAAGAGTTAGATTCATTGCAAGATTGATAACTGCATTGTATAACACTAGCCACGTTTTTCGAGTTCATGCAGTTGATTTTATTCAGTATATTATCTGTTTATTATCCTTCGTTTTAAATAAAATATCTGTATATATATCATTGTTCTATTCGTATATATTATACTTTTGCATTTTTACTACTCTATTTATCTATGTTATCTAAGCCGGTCCAAATAATGCTATATGGACCGGCCGTACATTATATGGACCGCCTCGTTTTGGCGAGATCGATTAAATTCGATTAAATCCCTGAAAACTATAATATAACAATTAGTTCATGACACTTCGGGTCAAATGTCAGTGGACCGGTTGGTCGTCCTACAAAAATTATATGGACCTCAGCTTCGATTCGGTCCATATAATTTTTGTCGGGCGATCAACCGGCCCATATACTGCCATATGACCCTCAGTGTCATGAACTATTTGTTTGATATAATCGTTACAAAAAAAAATCTGAAAAAAAGCGTTAACCAGAATGTAACCATATAAACATATACGCTCACACTTTGTGTTCCGGCTAATGTGTATCCTTTATTGGCACTGATACATGTTATAAAACACTGTACTGTAGTCTGTTGTGGAGGGTTGTAACCATTCAGCGTGATGTTATCATCATTCCAATAACAACCAATATAGCTAAACCCTGAAACTATAAATGATCTAGTATTTATTTTTCAAATTTCAAGGAATGGAAACTTATTCACAAGACGAACTGGATGGATCGAAAGAAGGTTGGTTACTCATGAAACCGATTTACTTCTCTGTACCAGGTCAGAATATAACATTTAATGTTTTTCGGGTTCTTTAATATCTGTGTTTTGTTGTTTTGTGTCTAAAGTTTACTCAGTGTGTGATTTTTTGTTCATTGACTTGCTATTGTTAACAATTCCTGGCGTCTACTTTGAAGTTCATCTGGTAAAAAGAGACACATTCTGTTACCTTTTTTAACATCGGACTCGGACATCTTTTGAACTGAGTTTTACTGTGTTATCGCTGTGTGTTTGTTTACTCCACATTGGCTAGAGGTATAGGGGAGGGTTGAGATCTTACAAAAGATTTTTGCGCCTGTCCCAAGTCAGGAACCTCTAGCCTTTGTTAGTCTTGTGTGTTTCTTATTTTAATTTTGGTTCATTTTTATGTTATGGAGTATAGTGTGGCGTCCATTTTGCTGAACTAGTATACATTATTGTTTCGGTTGACTGCAAGAGTACAGCGGATCCATGTACACTCCCTATAGGATTAATGGAGATGTGTCACTAACTATTTAGAACCTATCACCAGAACAATCCCCAACCCAACACCAAGCTAGTGTTAGGACACCGAGTGTCTGTTATTATGGTGGAGGAAGCCGAAATACTCGGAGAAAACTACCGAGTATCTCGGAGGGAACAGACAAACCTATATATATTATATATATAATATATATATAGCTAGGAGATATCAACTAGAAGCACGAACTACCACAGTATTAAGTAGGCATACCCTTACCATCAGATTGATCTCCAGGTCAAAGTCAACACTAACTTTAAAATGTTTCGGTTTTAATGCTGCTGATGAGAGGTAACTCCTTGAAATGCGTCGTATACAGCATAGTATAAATTTACTATATCTAATATTAGTATCTTTGGATTGTTATTTGAAACTCCTGGGACGATGTCTCTGCATGGTGGATCCTAGGTCCCCGAGGGTATTCGCCAACCCAGTCTTCAGACTTGTTTTACATGATTATTCATTGATTTGTTATAGAAATTACCAGTATTTAGCAAAACCCAAAAATAATACAATTACTAAGGGTTCGTTCCTTGTATTGCACATGTTACATCTCCTTAGCTGAAATGTGGCTTCCTATTTCGGTATTTTTGGTTATGAGTACTTCTTGTTTTAAAATAAGTTTCGTTTTTGGTCTTCCAAATGTTTCGGTTTCAATGCTGCTGATGAGAGGTAACTCCTTGAAATGCGTCGTATACAGCATAGTATAAATTTACTATATCTAATATTAGTATCTTTGGATTGTTATTTGACCACTGAGGCCCCCGCATACTCAGAATAGTTAATACTCGTCTGAGTAATAGGGGTGTGTGCAGGAGGGTGAAAAACGCTCTTCTAATATACCAAATTTTCCAGGCTCTAACCGAAGACCTTCAGTACCGTAGACAGCTACCTTAACCATTACACCACGAACCCATGACGTCATGTTACGCACCAAACATCGCCTACTGAAAGTAGGCTAGAAATGTGCCATTTGTATGACTTTTGTCAATAAAAGATAACAACTGATAGTTGCAGGATAAAAACAATACAAGTACATTGTCGGAAAATATACAATTTGTGGATCCAAATTTATTTGTACTCGCCGCGAAACAGGTGGGGAATGTCCTGTCAACTTCGAAATTCAACCTGTTTTTAAGGCTCGTACAAATAAATTGTATATTTTCCGACAACGTTACATATATTCTATATCTATGTATTTAAAGAATTTATAAGTAGTACATTGTATTTCATGCGCAAAGCTCTTCTTGTTTTAAGGATGCTCGCTGGTCATGCTTTGGTCTTTTTGTCAGATTTTCGGAATCCTCGGGTTTTATCCATTTCTTAAACATGAAATTTTTTGCCCATGAACCCCCACTTTTTCTTTTATAATTCAATCATATATACCTTAAAATGCTATTTGACAAAATTTTATGAAATCCTTTTTATTTTTTCATAATTTTTGAGAGACTGGAGTTGTAAATGGAAAGACAATGAAAAATCCAGAGAAAACCCATTTCCTACCAATTTTCAAGGCCTTATAGCTCTAAAATGAGCACATGAACCTATTTTTTTTCTTGCTTATTTGTTTACTATTCATATGTTATCTCAAACTAAAACACTTATTTCAAATCATATTTATTTCCTATTAGAACAGCGCTCATCCTTAATGCGCAAAGCTCTTCTCATCAGGCATGGGGTAATGCAAATGTGTAATTGTAATGCATGGTAATGCATTACATTTTCCCAAGTAATTGCATGTAATGTGTAATGCAGGATTTTTAGCATTACATGTAATTGTAATATAATGCATTACTTTAGCAAAAATCTGTGTAATTTCATGCATTACATTGCATTACATGGCATTACTTTTTTTGTTTACTATATAGCTTTAACAGATTGTTGGAGATTTAACTAAAATAGAATTGAATATTTCTTGATTAACTCAGAACATAATCATTTAAATATTGATTTTCTATTTACCATTATTTTTCACACTTTACCTAAATCACTAGAGGGAATTTGGAGTTTAATCCTTGCCCCAGGTAGAACTTGAAAAAAATAGTTAATCTACTTTAGTGAAAAGTTAACACTTTGCAATAATTAAGATATTGTATTAATACGTAAGAAATATTTCACAAATATATAAATAAAAAATAAAAATAAAATTTGTATAAATACTAGAATGTCCAAATTACAATTTTAAAAGAATAACACAACACTGTATATCAGACAGACTGAGTTATCTTTTTTAATGTCTTTTTAGTTCATTCTATTTCCTCCATTTTCCTGCATAAACAAAAATTATGTATGAAAAGCTATACTGTAAAAGTTTTCCATTGTTGTCAAAAGATGAATGAATATTTCGTCTTGATTAAATAACAGATAATTGAACATTGTCATAAAACACTAATTTGTTTGTTTTACAATCAATCTTTTCTCCATTTGTCATAAATTAAGCTCTATGTTTATTACATAATTAGGAAAGATTAGTAAATATTTTGATTGAAATTAAAAAAAAAAGAAACAAATTTATTTTTATAAACGAAAAGTTAACATTAAGTTAAAATATGTATTAAACTACATCTCTGTAATTTCTTTTTAGAGAAAACACAGAGATGTATACATTGATACCTTAAAACCAAAGACAGAAGAGCAATCAACTTTTTACATATATACTTATATTCAATGCATGGAACAGTTACTGAAGATGCTTTTGTGACTTTTCACTTGATAATAAAATTTACAAATGTAATGTGTAATTCAATGCATTACTTTGCAAAAGTAATTGTAATGTAATGCATTACTTTGATAAATTCATGTAATGGTAATTGTAATATAATGCATGGTTTTGTATTAGTAATTGTAATGTAATGCATTACATTGCAATGTAATTCGCTCCATGCCTGCTTCTCATTGTAACTAATTTTGAATTATACCTGTTTTATTTGAACATACTTCAAGTACTTAAAAAATGCCACACAATAAAAGTGCCAGAATTAGATGCAAAATAAAACATTTATATCAAGATAGAAGAGTTGATTAAAATGCGATCAGTATATTTGTTATTGCTAGACTGCCATGTTTCTATTAGATTGCAAGGTAAACACTGGTTGACAGTTCTGTAATATGAAATGCACTTAATAACAATTTATAACATAAATGTTTCATTGCAATATATTGGTTAATATTGATTAAAACAGAATTTAACCAACGGCATAGTTTATAATTGTTATACTTCGAATCACTAAATATTGGGTCCTGGTGTCCTCTAATTTTGAAAACAGTTTTTACAGAGCAAAAGTACATATTTTTTTTAGATAAAGACATAATAACAGGTATCGAGTATGTGATATCAAACATTTCAGCTACATTTTATAGGTGGCGTTCCCGAGTAACATGTAGAAAACATGCAGCTGTTACATTAGCCTTTCTACTTAAAAAAATGAAACTTTATTAATAAGTACATGAACACATTTTTCTTATTGTTTCCAGGGTAAATATTCATAATTATTCTAAAAAACTTAAATCATCCTTACTAAAATGGTGAAAAATGGTTACAAAATATTGCCAAATTCTTTGTATATGTGATCAAAGTTTGAAGTTGCTAAAAAGACTCACTAGACTGAAATTTCCTTAGGCTCCTCTATCATGTCTATACTGTTACCGTATTAAATTCAGATGTTGTTCTGGAGTTATGTCGCCTTGTCCGTAAAAAAATGAAATGTGCACGAAAAATCACAAAATTAACAATTTTTGGGTAAATTAAAAATCGTGTAGATTTTGATGTGCTCAATATATCTTGTTAAAATTTGAAACATACTTTGTTAAGATAAGTATCTTTTAATGGTCAACTGCTAATCAATGCTATACATATAACTTCAACTCCTATTTTGTGTTTTAATTTAATGAAGTTTACCCTTTACTAAATGACAAACGTCAAGTAAAAAGCCTAGTTACATATGTTACGTATGATTTTTTCATGAGAAAAAATTGTCATCTCAAAGCAATTTCTGATCCCGAAATTTTTGTTTTTTTTATTATAATAACATTGTTTTATTGAAATCCGCAATTTTTATTGGACTGCGATAGTTCTGAAAAGTGATGTTTTATAACCAAATAAAACTCAAAATCTTGTCAGTTTAGCACGTTCTTCCATGACGACAGTGAAGAAGTTGATTTATAGACAATACAAAGAATAGTTTTAAATTGCAGACATTTTAAAATGTAATTATAAGAACTGAATGCAGAATTTTTTGTAGTTTTTTAGGGTTGTAATACCCCCACGTTTAGTTCGTACAGTTACCCAAATTCAAAAAGTTAAATCCTTATGGCCCGTTTAGTTACAGATGTAAGGCAATCAATCATTCTATAAAGAAATTAAATAACTAAATCCAATGAAAAATGAAAAAAAAAAGTTAAAATTCATCAGTTTTGAAATTCAAAATTCTGACTGCACATATTGTAGACAATGCTGTTAAGAATGAAAGAGGAGTTCACATCACGAGCTAAAATTCACAATTTTTTTCTTCAAAATTATACCCCATTTTAGAAAATTAAAAATTCTATATTCTTATTGAACATCTAAACATAGTGCGTATAGAAATAAAATGCATACATTGAAAATGAATGAGGAGTTTACGTCACAATACAAAAAAATCGCACTGTTTGGAATTCGACCCTGTGGGTCCAATTTTAGAAAATAAAAAATTCTAAAAGCTCATTGCACATCTACATATGATACATAACAATACTGTAAAAAAAATAAAATGCATAAATTTAAAAATGAAAGAAGGGGTTACGTCACAAGCATAAATTCACAATTTTCGAAATTCGACCCTTGTGGGACCTACTGTTTGAAAATAAAATTAAAATTCCAAAACCTGTTCGCACATCTACATATGTTGCATGATAATACTGTATAGAAATAAAGTTCATAAATTGAAAAATGAAGAAGGAGTTGACGCCACAAGCTTAAACTGACAATTTTCAAAATTTGACCTCTGTGGGTCCCAGTTTTAGAAAATTAAAATTCTCAAACCTTATTTTGGTTATATTGTATTGGTTAGATTTCTTTCGTGTTTTTTTTTCCTATTTAATATCTGATATGTATAAAAAAAAAACACACAATACCAAATACCAGCCTTGAGTGCTATGAATGTTAACTACGTGATCTTGGAACCTGACTTTGGAGGCGCGAGCGAGAACGCCCAAATTCTTTCTTTTTTTGTACACTCTTGATTCGCGGGCCCACGTATTTCTACATTTTTTCAACAAATTTTCGAGTCTGTCTTTTCATCATTTACGGATTCTGTCTTTTTTCATATACCTACCTTGTCCCCAAAAAAAAATAAACTATTGAAAACGGAAATTATAAAAATATTGTAAACTCACCTTCCGAAAAGTATAAAAACGACTTTCCAAAGACACAGAAAATCAAATTAAGCCAGATGAACCGCATGACGAGACACTATCAAAACGAAATCTCGAATTTCAGACGATTAGCTTTTGCAAAGCAAAATATTTTACAGAAAATTATTTAATCTATGCTTTCATCGATTTTATGTTTTGTCACCAAGTTCATAACTCATTGAAATGTTGACATTCGATAGATTTCCCGGACTAAGCCCTTTCATCATAATGTATTATTACGTGATTGGCATAAAACAATATTTTTTCTTTAAAATTCATTTGCTTTTGTACCTAATGCATATAGTAGAAGTAATGCATATTGACCATTTTAAATGTCTGTTTGTAGAGAATCTAAGTTTACTATAAATCAAGGCATATTATGCGAATACATGTATTGATATATGATTTTAAAACACATTTTTGTTCTTTTTCCGTCTGTGCTTGAAAAAAAGTCTGAAAATCAGTTATTCAATGTCAAGGATGTTATCTTTGGCAAACAAAATTGAGAATATTATATATCATGTTTAGGAGAGGTACATTTGCAAAAAGGTACCCCTTTATTAATTGATACACTCATTTGATTTAAGGGGGTAGGCCTGGGTTAGGCCAAAATTTTCCACTCGTTTAATTTTTTTCATATTTTCGTCATTCATTATATATGTCTCAATACACCACCTGAGAAAATTTTGTTGAAATTCAACCACGCGTTTCCTTCACAGGGTTCATTGAAAATGGGCATTTAAGGGGTACCCTTCATTCTATGAGATGACACAAGTTAATGAATATTACTACCTCTCATAGGATATATGTTTGATAAAAAATAGATATAATTGTCATGTTGTTGAACTAAAGAACAGGGATATAGTCTTAATCAAAAATGAAATATGATGGTAAAATTCATTCTTTATATACAAATTCAAAGGTAAAAGTACCAGACATGTTAGGAATTTCGTTCATTTTCAGTTTCCTCCTTAAATATTCAAACACTGCTGTAAAAAAATTCTGTCGTTCAATTCTTACAAAAAACTGTTAAAACAAATATAATATATATGTCTGTTATATGAAAAAAAAATTATGAAATTTTAACCACAAGTTTTCACAAAATACTCGATCAAGTTTGATATTAAGACATTGAAAAAAAAAAGATTTTCCCATAATACTGTTTGAAGCTGCATTATCATTCATTATATGTAGTTTATATATGGTATACAACAAATCATGGTTACTAATATATGATTTAAGGCAGATAATATCTCTAAAACATTCGATTCATCAATTAAATGCTATTTAAAATAATCCTGAAAATGTCAGGAGTTTAACATTTTATGTGTGATGAACTATTAATGTTACAGTACAAGACTAACAGGATAATGTGATATAAGCAACCACGCACTGAGATCATGGCGATGAGGACGAGATAAGCACACACTTCTCAGGGGAGGGGGGGCTAAGTCTAGATTATATATGTACATATTATCAGGTTTTCTGCAAACGTATATCGTAAAATATCAGCCACAAGACACAATGTTAAGCTTTTTCGGCGAGTGAACGTAGCGAACGAGCCAAAAAGCTTCATGTTGTTTCGAGCGGCTTATATTTTACAATATTTATAGCGGTACAAAATTTCACTAATTCTAAGTTTTTATTGTGTAAATGGTAAAATAAGGATATAAATTTCATTGTAGTACATCTTGGTTGATTTCAATGATCATACTGTCGAACTTTATGAAGAAAATTATTCACAGCTTCTGTTTGAAAACAATGTTTGAAACATTGCAATGATTATTTTGTAGTTAAATGAAACTACATTTATTTAACAGGCTAGAAAGAATAAAGAGTTTAAGTATGACTTCTTCTTATCGCTCTTTAACTTTACTCAGATATTACACCATGCGACCCATCTGTATATTTCAATTATTGTTGTCATTAACAATTTAACATTTATTTCAACAATTTTCAATCGAAAACAATTTATAAATTTATGTATTTATATAATTCATGAGATACTTACGGAGCAACCATTTGAATTTTATGGGGGCATGGAAGTAATCTTAAGTCCAGCTTTTTTTTCAGCAAAATTTCGAGACTGCCTTTTGTTTTTAACTACCTGGTGTTGTCCTGCTTTTTTTTCTTTTTTTTTTTTTGTTTCCTGCCTTTTTCGCTACATTTTCATCCTACCTATCCTGCCTTTTTTCTGAGGATTTTTGGTCCTGCATTTTTTTTTCAACAAATTTTGCATCCTGCCTTTTTTTATTCCTTTCAAATTCCTTCCATGCCCCCCCCCCGCACCCCATAAAAATCAAATGGTTGCTCCCTTATGACTGATTTTGAATGAGAGAATATAACAAATAGTTTGCTTTTATAACTATTAAAATTCACGAATATGCATAATGAAAATATAATATATATAACAAGGAATTTCATTTCTTTTGATCCTTTAGCTTCTGGTTTCGTGTTCTGTTATAACACTTTGCAAGGTGTGAGCAATTATCAGAGGATAGTATAATCCGGATAATTTCAGGTCCATACCCACATGACCCACTACGTTTAATTATGGCCCAAGAAGGAAGTAAGTTTATTTTTCAGGTCATGAACTCCGTCGTAAACAGGTTCACTCTGCACGTTAGGAACTGTTGTTCTAGTTGTAATTTTATTTAATTGATTGTTTATCAATTTTCTGCTTTATATACATGCATGTGAAATGTATTTATTTGAATGCCCTCTACTCGCTATTAATCTTGTTGATTATTGCACATGAGATGATACATTGATCATGTTTATGTATTTATTTACATATTTATCTTGCTTTCTATTATTTGATGTTTTATTTGAATTCATTATTGAAGCCGTATTTCGTTTCGACCATTGTCAAAAGTTGTTATTTTGATGGTATTGTGAATTAAAGGAAACATTGGGGGTCTCTTGCTATATTGACACACAGATATATATGGCTGTGAGTTACCACATATAATCACATAAATAGGCTTACTTCTCTTTTACATATATATATATATACACTAAGGAAAGACTAAATAATATATAATTAAAACATTTACTGGAAGTAGTGAAATGTCAGATCTTTTCACTTATATCCAGAATTATAAATCTCGATAAATTAAGAATTTATCGGGGGTGGTTACTTGACCTTATGGTATATCTGTGCCGATTGCCCTTGCAAAACGGACCTTGTTCACGACAGACAATTTCAAAAGGCATACCCTGTTCACACAAGGCAATTGCAAAAATCATAAACTGTTCACCACTATCAATAACAAAAGACATGAACTGTCCAAGTCGAATTGTGTGTATTTATAAGAACTAAACTTATGGCTTAAATATACAACTAAAAATTTGAAAGAATTTACAGAATTTTGAAAATGAAACATTGTTCCTCGACAATAAACATCTGTATTCCAAGCTTAAAAGTATGCACCCTTAAAATTATGACCTGTCCTAGACAATTGCTCAGAATCTACGTCCCTGATCTAGACAGCAAAACCTTGAATCATACTACCAAAATAATTGGAATTAACCCCCCCCCCCCACTCCCCCCACCCAGAATATACTTTGCTGAAAAGTATGAAACAAAATTTCATTGCATTTTTTAATGGATGAAAATAATAAACCCATTATCAAGAGATCGGTCAGACATCAGTGGTTCAATTCTGTCTTCTGCATTGCCTGTCTGTTCTACCAGTCGCGTACTCTGAACTATGGAAATATTTGATTATGCATATGTATATCTTTAGCACCGAAAGTTCATGAACTTATCCAGCCGCTATCATGGCTTCTTGGGATGTGGCGCAGTGAAAAAGGACAAGGTCATTACCCCACAATTAAAGATTTTTCGTACATAGAGGAGCTGGAATTTTTTCACGTTGGCCAGCCTAATCTTCAGTTTTCGTGAGTATGGTCAATTATATGAAAATATTATATGTGTATGCATACTATAAAGTTTTTGCGCATGGTCTTGATTAATGCATGTATTTTACGCTTGTTTTTTTTTTTTAAACGCCAGTCAAAATTTTGACGGCACGTATTATGGTATACAAATGTCCGGCGTCCGTCTGTCCGTCGTAAACATGTCGCACCGTAACTTGAGAACAACTTACCCAAATTTCATGAAACTTAACATAGTTGTTTCTTATGATGGTCAAACGATCTGTATACTTTTTGGTGAAAATAAGAATAAAACTTTCTGAGTTACGAGACTTTGTAACTAAAACAGGAGTGTGTTTTTTTCACATGTCGTGCCGTATCTCAAAAACGATTTATGATTATTGCTTAAAACTTTACACACTTCTTGGTTATATTAATCTTAAGATCTGTATACTTTTTGGTGATGATTCAAAATTTTATTTTAGAGTCATTGAGTTTTTTGTAAAAAAAAAAAAAAGGGGGGGGGGGGGGGTAAGTTTCACATGTCGCGCCGTATCTCAGAAACTATTTATGATTATTGAATAAAACTTCACATTCTTGTTAGTTATATTAATCTGAAGATCTGTATACTTTTTCGTGATGATTCTTATTTTATTTTTGAGTTACTGAATTTTTATTGAGCCTTTTTGGTAAAAAAGGTAGTCTTTTTTGGTCACATTTCGCGCCGTATCTCTATTGCTTAAAAGTTTTCACGCTTATGTTTTGCCGGGTTTCCATATACATCCCACCAGCAGCTCCACTAAATAGAGGAATTATTATGTTTTTTAACAAGACGACGGGCGTATTATGCGCTCGTGGCGCAGCTGTTTATTTAAATCAGTAGAATGAATTCTGTACAATTGCTGTCTTTCAGTCGGTCTTGTGTTCAGCCTTTTGTTCATATAGCACTGGGTTCAAGGGCAAATTTAAACGCTTAAACAATTCTTAATGAAACTAATTTCAACAAGTCATAAATAAAAAAAATACCTCTTGATAGAAATCAGTATGCTAATACATGTATATATTTCAATATATCATGATACAAGATTTTTTTTTTTATTAAGAGTTCTTTTTTAACTCATGAAAGAGTTCTCAGAATGATAATTTTGTTGCTTGTCGCTGTTATTTTCCACAATAATATTGGTTGGGGTCGTATATTGTAGGCAATACTATGATATCATTACATGGTTGTTTCTGTATTGCCCTTGTTATTGGTCAGAGGCTTGCAATATTTGACTGAGGCGGATCCGTTGGCCGAGGATCAATAACAAGTCAAATGCAGAAATTAGCATGTAATGATATCTTTTTTAATTAACTAGTTTTTACAATGCATATTCAGTATCAATTCTTTTATGAATCAAATCTGAATAATTTATATATTGGCCAGGTTTTTCGATATTGACCGAGTTAATAATTCTGTATTGAAACAAGAGTTTTAGTCGTATTGATGCTAATAATATACTAGTTAATTAATAATGTTTTATAGGGCATATTCGTGGCATTCTGAAACTAAAAAGCCTTTACACAGAGAAGTTGGTTTTGTGAGAAGAAAACCCAATACAAATGTAGTTGCTTTCGTTGTCGCACAAAATTTAGGTAAGTCCATCTATTAATAGATTGCTTCAAGAAATACATTGTTAATATCATAACGTTGGAAAATGAAGGAAATAAATTTTTTCAAACCCATATCGCCATGTAATCTAATCTCAGATACTATATGACACCACAATTTACCGAAAGTCAACTATTAATTTACTGTTTCAGCTATCCCAAGGTAATAGTTAAGTTATATATATGTATCAATTACACAATGGTACCCTTTAAAAATATTTATATTTTAAATTTGGACTGACTGGTTGTAGTCTTATTGACGGACAATATTTTACACGAAGTTTTTCATCCTCAGAGGGGAGAGGGAAACGTTGGCAACCTATTAAAATTAAAATGTTTTACTCATATGCAATAACTGAGGATAGTCGATGTTTACAAGACGGAGCTTCCGTCTAGGACACACTTGACCTTAACTGACATACCGGTTGTTTCTTCTTATACATATATGTGATTACAAATGATAATATGGTGTGGTTTTACGTCTTCCTTAACAACATCGTACTCACGAATGTGAAAAATAATTTTGGATGTTCAAATGTTTGAGAATTATTCGAAATATCTAAAGAAATAAAATTGCTGAGCATATAAAAACAATAAATAACTTTTTGTATTTTGTAGTGAAGAAATAAAGGCTGTCCTGCCGTAAGAGTATGGACGGTATCATACGACGCAACCTAATGTTTCTTTAATAGCGCTTTTCATAAAACTTAATATGTGAAAATAAGGTTCAGTGTGTTCTTAAAATGTCATTTTAGGTGTATGTGAAATAGAAGAGGGAACATTTACGGATGATGAGATAAAAGTAGAATCTCATAGCCTTGGTCGGTTGACATTTGGTATAGATCCAGAGACAAAAAGGGTATTTGAATAGATACTTAGATCAAAGATCAATGATTTTCTTAAATATTTTTTTATGTTCTTACAGAATGAATTGGTAATTTGTTGTTTAAGTTATACTAATAGTCACGGGTAGATGTTTTATTTTAAGATTGTGATAACCAATGAAAATTGAAGGGAACATTTCAAAATGCTTGTACACGTCATTGATTCGAATCAGTTTTAATAAACTACATTTGTACAGGGATAGTAATTTTTGAGATTCGATTGATTTTCTTTCTTTTTTTTTAATAAAACTCCCAAGATTGAAAACATGTAGCCTATCATTTTGGACCAGATCGAATGTCACATAGAACTTCTCGTAAAGGAAGATTAAGGAAAGTTGCCATAGAATAGCGGAAACACTGTAAAACAGGTCTTTGGGGAAGTAAGCATTACCTTAAAACCGTTTTCACAAAGCCAGTACTCTATAGAACAGATTAGGGTACGTGTAGCTCATGTCGATATATATTTTTTTGAAACTAAGAAGATTAATTCTGAGACACAGTTCTGATTTGATAGTTTTGTTTTGCACAGTTTTGCTCTGAAATTTTGGTTGTTTTAGATTTGAAACTGCTTTTTAACATTTTGGAATGTTTTTTTTGGTTTTTAACATTTTGGGTCTTAGATAATGTTGTTGAGACACACATATACAGTGCATTGAATTAAGTAGAATAGAATTTTGAAATTGTAAAATTTTAAAAGCTAAAGACAATTTCCAGTCGGCATCGATCGCCATAGATGGTTTTAACATAGAGATTTTGAGTTGAATTAGCTCTTTATGGGGTTTGGTTATCTTTTCGACTCTCCTTTTTTTCATCTCTAACAATGAAACACTAGTTATAATGTGGAACGAAATTACATCCCACTCTAGAATTAGGGGCTATATTGCATTCACCTTGTCTGTCCGTTCGCCCGTCCGTCCAACAAATATTTCCGTCACACTCTTCTCAGAAACTACTGAATGGAATGACTTTATATTTGGTCAACAGCTTAATAATGATGAGTTGTAACGTGTGAGCACTTTACAGATCTATCCGGCAGCTACTTCCTGTTTGCCGATACTTTGAAATTTCAATATGTTGAATGAAATTAAAATTTTTCGGCAAACTTTTTTTCAAGTACTATTGAACAAAATGACTTCATAAATGGTGGGCAGTTTGATGATGATGAGTTGTAACGTGTGTGAACCTTTCTAATCTGCCGGACACTTACATCCTGTTTGCCGATACTTTAAATTACGAGTGGGGGTATTGTTAGCACGACATGGCGTATATTCTTGTTTGTACTAAATATGGCTAATACGTATATTCCGTCTGTACTATGAAACATATAACGTAAATTAATTTACCATGTACATATTGGTAATGGCTTTTCTTTTTAACGAATCTACGTTAGGGCGGTTCTGTCCTAGAAAAGAGAGATATTCTAACATGGAATGGGAAGTGTTCTAGCCCAAACAGTTAACACGTTAACATCGGGTCTCCGCTAGAACGGGTACCGACTGGAACAGCGCCTCTCTGGACTAGAAAGCCTCGAGAGGAGATCTATTCTTTTAAAAATAGTTTAGAATAGTCCTACGAAATCTTTTATAAGATGTTTAACTTTGAAATTTTACAAGATGTTTCCAAAGTTAAACATTATGTGATTTTCCTTATAGATTTTTCTCTTTCGGTTAAAAGCACGACAGAAAAAGAAAACATTTTTTCTGTTATATTAAGTATCCATTTCTGCGAAAAAACCAAAAAGCACGTACCTTACTAGACATTCTTAATTTAAACATTTTACAGGTAGCAAGACATTTCAAAAGAGATGGAGATACGTTAGAATTGACTGTATCCATGGAAACCGTCAATACACCAATGACAGAGCATTTGAAAATTAAGTACAATAAAATTTGAAATAATCTTTAACCACGTCATTTCAAATAAATTTTATCTAGTGATAGTGTAATATGTGAAAATTAAATAAATTTATTCATGTATGAGAAGTAAAATCTTCTTGTTATTCTTGTGAGTTAAGAGAACATTTATTATCATTTACATGTATATCATAATTATGTACCATCCAAGTCTGAAAGTTTAGAGGAGAAATTTTGTGACATGTAAAACCGAAAATAGGATCAAAAATTTGTAATAAATTAAATCCTGCTGTGTTGTGTTGATGATTCTGCTCATGATGCTTGGGAGGTTGTCTCCAGACTAGTTGAATGCATTTGTTTTCCTTTTCAAATAATGACTGCAATTATAATGATAATGATTTGATACTATAAATTATCATATACTTTGATCTGACAAGTGTTTTTTGCATAGATGATACGACCAAGTTTAACCTCAAATATCAATATGGAAAATGTCATGTAATACATGTAATCTAGTTCATGTATGGACTTTTGGTAGTATTGGCTGCGTGCATGCAATGGATTATGTATTAACCCTCATTTGGTACACCCACGACGAAAATGTTGTAAAACGTAATAATCTTCAAAACAGTGTGACTAAACGGACCCAAATTAGATACCCAAAATCCATAGAAGTACTACTAAACCCGGGTTGATACCATACTTTTATCAGTACTTTATCAACTTAGATTTCAAATTATTTAAAAATCGTGCAATAACCTTTATGGAATGGCACCCTCAGTAACTTACACTCCAGACTTTCAGCTGTAACGCCTCAGATCTATTTAATTAACTCAATTAAATACAACATTTCGTTCGTATATGTAATATGCTTAATATTGTTTTTTTTATTGCATCATTAATAAAAACATTCAAGGTAAAACTAGATAATTCGGTCAAATAGTGCATGATTAACGAAACGAACTTAAAAATCCATATGATCGTGTGTTGGCTTTTGATAAAACACTTGTCGGTGTTCCGGTTCATAAGGAAACACATTGATTGGCTTACATCTGTATGACACAAGGATTGAACATCACTATTAACTTTGTTTTTCTTTTGCACAATTACGTCTGTTTTTTTTATAACATGTTATTTGTTATTTATTTATACATGTTAGGGATGAGATCAAAAGTTCAATGTAGGATAAAAAACTTAATTCAAATAGTTTGGGGTGGGAGGTAAAAATCGCTGCAAGTTTTGTTATCCGACATCAATTTTCGGATTGAAAAATACGGATTCAAGTGATGTCCAAGTCAATATACAGAACATACATTGTTGAGGAAAAGCAGGACCCATGATACAAAAAGTATACTCTCAAAGCATATGCCCATATTGGTCAATCAATTTTTCCCAAATTAAGTTATGAGGAGGGGGGGGGGGGGGGGGGTGGAGGGGTCAGTGAAAAAACTCTGTGAATTAAGTTTTTTATCCTACATTGAACTTTTGATCTCGTCCCTTATATGCGCTAAGTGTTGAAGATTGAATTAACAATCAAACCTTTAAGATAACATATTTATGCGTGTTTATAATGAAAATAAAAAGTCAGTATATAATCCTTGCTTTCCAATTATCATATTCCCAGAAAATCATTAAATTCAATGTATATTCTCGAAATATATCATATATTTAAATTTTGAATGTCTAATACAGACACCTGTATGTGAAACCTGTATCGCATAGTTTTTACCCTGTTTCGAGTCTCCAATTGAAATATAATATGCTAAAGTGAACAAGACATATCAAAATCCGTATGAACCCGAGTAACCAATATTAGCCAGAGGGCCGAAATATCACATGCCGTATCAACCCGAGTAACAAGTATCAGACAGAGGGCCGAAATAATCCGGTTGATACGACATGTGACACGGATTTTGCCATGTAGTATTCTCTGTATATTTTTGTGCGTTGTATCTTCTGATGGGCTGTAGGAAGTTAACACATTTTCTCACCTTTATTTTCGTTTCAGTTGATTTTTCTTCCTTAGATAACTCAAGTTTTCTTTTAAATCAATTCGTTGGATGATTTTTACATGTAGCTGGGTACGCATAGTATATGGTCAGACGGTCTTGACAGTTGTTTAAGTGATAAAACATTTCAAAGGGGGCTAAAACTGAATTCACACTCCATACATGTGTACTTTTCAGTTTATTACGAAGATAATGACAAAGATGATTTCCAAACGACTGAACCGTTCATTCAATTTTCATTCTCAATTTGGTGGAATTTTGTTACGGTTTCGTAGCTAGAATGCAAAATATATTCGCTAGTTTGGACTGTACATTAAAATAAAGTGCTCATGAAGTAGATGGCCTATGTTCTTTCCCTTTGTCGTAGTTGTACGTTTACAGAATAACGATATTTGTTTGTCTGTACTACTGATTGCAGTCAATGTCTCATTTTATACCCTTCATAAAACCCGAATAATCATAATGTGACGTTAAATAGCCTTTTTATGGACAAAAACAAAATTTAAATGCCAATAATGCACTGTGGAATGTTCCACCAAACAAGTCATTTGTAATGCTGCACATCCTTTCGCTCTACGATTTTATTTTTTTCCAAAAAGTAATCTGTTATGATACATCACTATATGTAATATACTTTAATAAACATATCAATAAAATGAAACATTTCCGAATACTTAAAACATAATTTGGTCTTGAACTTATGTGGTTAGCAAGGACGACAAAACGATTATGAATCCTTTCCTGAGATAAAAATTTTGTTTATTATCATTGGTCCGATCCTTGCTGCATGATATCATTAAAGACAACACACACTCCTGGTCTTCAATACAAAAGAAGCTGATATTACTCAGCATACAAGGCTTCCGGTGTAAACAACTATAAATTTGAAATTATTGTTTTGATTTGGACATACAAAATTAAAAAACAAACATGTGGATAACACGTTTAATTGTAAGTAAAAGTATGTTAAACATGAGAAGTTAAGTCATTTTAATAATAAATAATAATTAAAAAAAAAAAATCATTCTATGAGACGGATTTCATTTAAATTATATCTCCTTTAGTTGGAAAGCCGAAAACTATTAAAACATTACTAATTATTAGTAATAATTATATCAGTAATACTAACGATTTACGTTTTAAGAACGACAGGATTTTAATCAATTTAAAGTAAATTTTAAAAGGAACAGAAACACATTTTATATAATATAATAATTTAATTATTAAAAACTGACAATAACAATATACATTTCGGGTTTAAAAAATGAAAGCTAAAATCCATTCAAGATCAATTTTTAGCAGAAATTTTTCATTTTAAATGAATTTTAAAAAAAACTTATTGACTGAAAATTTCGTCGTCACAGGTGAGATCCGAACTCACAACCCCAGCGTTGACAGGCTAATGATCATGAGAAATGACGAACTACTTAGACCACTCGGCCACCGAGGCCCTGTTTAGATAATGAAATGAATCGTCAAAACATTTTTCAGTAAAGTACTTTCTTTAAATTTCGTTATTTTTTACAATATAAAATAAAACGTTTCGTCCTCAATTACTTCATTTATGCAGTTCTTGCGAATTCTCAAATCTATGGCGATTTTTTTTTTTATAATTCTCCTTTTCAATTTCGAGTGGGTGATCACATATTAAATATATTACAAACTGTGTTTTTACTAATACCGAAAAATGTTTTTTCGTTAGTTACTACATCCAGTAACAGATGGCATCTGATGTAAAATCTACATGTTTCTTTATAACTCCGGATGAATGGGTTGGTTTTTTTTTATGTTTCTTCATCATTCCTTTTTGGATATACTTTGTTTATTTCGATGGTTTCCTATCATTAAGGAAGTACAGTGGAACCTCTGTAAACCGAACAGCTGTTGGAGCGGAGAAATCGGCCGGTTTTCAGAGGGTCCGGTTTTGGGAGGTTCCGGAAAAGACGTATCTGATTCGGAGAGTGAAACCCAAAGTGTATTACAATGTATTATAACGATGTTATAAAATTTTGCCGTGTGTTTACATATGTACATGAACCACGCGCATATTATTTTACTACAATTAATTGTTTTTAATTTCAATCCGTCGTTTTTATTGATGCCTGATTATTGTTTGATTAACGACTTTCACACCTTTATTTAAAATGGTTACTTAGTTTAATGATGTCAATCATCGATCGACTTGTTGAATATTTGTTTACGAAGGTACCTGATGAACACTTAATTATTCCAGCAAAGAGCTACATGTATGTACCCAATAGATATGGTATCTGATAAGAAAAAAGGGGAATCGAGACTTACCCTCGAAAAACGAAATGTGCCTTTACTACTGTTTCATTTTGACAGACGCTGTACGGTTGCAAAAAAAGCCCGTACAACAAGATCTGCTTTATATTGATGACATCCCATGTGTATCATCTGCTAAGTAGCCACTGTTCTGATATGATATGTTTTAGATATACATGTAAATGAGTCGAATATCTCTGTACAAACAAACCCTGGAAAACATGCCTACTGTATATGAATGTTTTTCATCTTGTATAGTCCAGTTTTGTTTGTTTTGTGTAACCAGCGAGTTCATGATATTTTGCCTTTCCAATGTTTTGGTCACAATCGTACCAGATACAGATGTTATTATGTTTTAATAACCCTGAGGAAATTTTATTGTTTTAAAGTGCTATACTACTGTGAACGCAATCCACGAATTTAAAACCCAACGAAATATATATTTTCAATCGTTTTATCAAGAGCGAGGTTCTTTCCAAGAATATGATATCACCGTTTGGTCTTAAGTAAATATATCTCAAACGGATGAGTATGAATAACAATGTTGATAGGGAAGAATGAGTTCAGATTGCTAAAGGAAGATATTTGGGCTAAGATAAATTAGTGAAGACAAAAATATATTTGAAATAATTTAATGTATTTATAAGGTTCAAATAAATAATTAATATACATAAAGTTAATAAGTAATTTCTTTTGTTGTTGTTTTTTTGTTGTTGTTTTTGTTGTTTTTGTTTTGTTTTTGTTTTTTGTTTTTTTTTTTTTTTTTGGCTTTGGGCAGCAAACATAGATTTGCACGGGTTGGAGTTTATCTAACAATTTAAAAATTATTCATCAATTCGTAAATCGACGAAATGTGCACATCTTGTGCTTCAAAATTGGTAACAATTAAAAATTTTACTATCGTAAGTGGCCTTATTTTATTTTTATTTGATTGATGAAATTTTAAATCCACGAAATTAAGAACCCAGGAATTTGCCTTTTTGCCCAAATCCACGAAAATTGATATTAACGAAAACAACTGAATTCACATTAATTGAATTCTATTTTTCTTAATTTTGCTACAGTTTTGCTTCCAAAATAGAAGGGGATCAGCACTTGCTAAGCTAGTTTAACGCAGCCCGCTCTGAAATTGTTACCAGTTATTTTATGTTCCTTTTTGTTGATATGTAGATTTTCAAATACTTTAAATTTAGATAGAGGTTGAAATCAATAACAAAATAAGAAAAAGAAAACTATATGTTGCTGAACACGTTTCTGAGATATAAGGTAATAAAAATTTGGCGGAAAAACGAGTCTCTCTAGATTTTTCACTTGGTTTGAAAGGAAAAAGTGTATAAAAACTAAACTGATATGTTTTAGAAGTTTTTTATTTTCCAGGTCGTTTTGCTTTTCAAAATAAGTTGAATATCTTTACAATAATAAAATGTTTGATACCAATTTTGAAGCACAAGATGTGCACATTTCGACGATTTACGATTCATCAATTGTGCTCAAGGCCTAAAATGTTGAAAACTAAAACAACAATCCAAGAAGTTGAACAGCCAATTTAAAAATGCCAAAATGACCAAAAGGGGTAAAGCCAAAACGTATTACCTTATTTTGAGGCTTTAACATCTTTTAGGCAACGTTGATATTTGCCCCATCCTCCACTTGTTGATGACTGTATGACATTTAAGGCTTGTCTTGTCGACTTTTGTTCATATTTATTTCATTTCAAAAATAAAATATCATGATATACAAGTCTAACTAATTGGTATTAATGGTTATGACCAACAAGTATGACTTGTCTCATAACCTGATTGACGAAAGGCTCTATTAAAATGACATCATCACTAATTTCCTGAATTTTATTTAAGTCATCTTGCCAAAAAAACACCGACATGTTCAGTTGTACTTACAAATGTATCTACCTGCCTTCTTTCCCCTTACCAACCTCAAAAACAAAAGCTTTTGTTTTAATTTTTTGTTCCTTTGTGCCGAAGATTTAAATTGTTTTATCTTACTTTTATAAATGTTTTATTTTCGTACTGTTCAAAGTATGCAGTTACCCCTTCAAACGAATTGAATTCTTTTTAAGCAATGGATTTTGTTTTGTTGAAAGAAAAGAAGGCCAGATGGCTACTACAGATGCATATTAGTCACCGTTTTAATTATCTGCCATGCTATCACATGTAGATCTTTCAGACATTTTGTATTCTGTGCGGAACATGCATTTAAATTTATCGGTAGTTTTTGTACAGATTAAACGAAGTATGCCTGTGTGGTTTTATGTACTGATTTCATTAATCTATTGACAGGAAATTATTGTAGGAATTTAAACTGTTTTGTCAGAAAATTTTAATTTGAACAGTCTCACCAAATTTTTATCTATTTTATGGAAAACAAATTCAATGAAACGTTTAAATCAGAAATAGTGTAGATATGTCTTTTCAAACATTTTGTCTGTCGAAGTTAAAATATATCCAGTAGTTTTTGCACGTCGTCTATGAAAACAACTTAAACTTAGGCGTATAGTGTTTCCGAAGTTTGCCGATATTTACCGAGGTTTTTGTCATTACTTTGAATTGAACATCTGAGACCTTTGGAATAATCACGTGGTCAATTGTGGTCCTGATAACTTAAAAGCTTTATAAGATAATAAAACATCTTAGATGTTACCTCTTGTTGAAGACCAAATGAGGGCTACTAGATGTTATGCGTAGCAGTCTTCGGGCGATGTCGACTTCCAATAGGACTTTGGCTCATTGACACATATCCAATCTCTTTTTTTTCTTGTCACAGCTAATCCATAAATTATGTGTCTCTTAATTGTTTCAAATTAAATGTGGTTTTCAATGAGCACTACGTAACCAATGGCATTTAAACTAATATTGCAGAGGTTGAGAAACATAGGTAAATGAAACAGTATAACTTACGTCACGCCACGAAACTGTTGCATGCTTTGCAGTAGCTATGGATGCGCCTATTTGGGTACATAAGTATCCAGCTATAGGTCTGGTCCGAACGAAACCTGTTCATTCAATGACCCTTATAGCTGATGGGATAGTGTTACGTGTGAAACCTTGCAATTACAATTAGAAGTGTCCACGATTGAGACACACGTTCAGGCACAGGCTCGATTGATTAAAGGATAAAACTTTAAGCACTAAACAATGTATTTTTAAATCATTCTTTGTTAAATGCTGGAGCACATTCATTATATCAGAAAAAACTAAAGATTGTAATTTTTAACATTTAATCACTTCTTTAGAGAGTATATTTAATTTTACTATTATTTACCTATAGGTATTCAAAGCATACCCACAAGGCCGTCTAGTGAGTTAAGTTCCAATATACATGCCGCTGTACATTATCCAACATCAGCAAAACAACTGAAGTATTAAAATTTATAACGTGGACACAATTTTATCTGTGTCAAATAACTAAGCAAAAAAGTACAAAACAGTGCAATTAAAATTTAATATTTCCATAAGAATTGCTAATTGGTATAAATTTTTAAATAATTCATCAGTAAGTACAGAAATGATTCAAGGAAAAATCCTTACAACCGCAAAACATTTATGCAATGCCAGTCTACGTAAACTATCCTAGTCCATTATTTCACGTAATATATCAATAAAAGGCTCGAAATATCCAGTTATAATTGCAAATATCTGCCTTTACTTGTCACATGAATAAGTCTTCTTAAAATGTAAAATAACTTAACTTGTCACTAAATAAGTGACAGTACTTGTAACTATATAAGTATACTTGTCCGTTAATTAAGTGAAAATCCTGACAGGTCAACTCAATTACTTCGCAAAGTGAAATGATTAAGTGATAAGTAGACTTATTTAAGATTTCAAGCACGCTTTATTATGTGACAAGTACACGCAGATGTATGTATACATACAATAAAATGCATACTTAAAGCCACAATTGTTACCAATCTTGATATAAGACGTAAATTATCAATTTATATAAAAATCAAAACATATAAGTTACAATGTACATGTAAAGTGTGCATTAATTACCAATCGGTATGCAATTTAGATTTATTTAGCCGCAGTAAATAAAAAAAATATGAAATATGAAAATATTTTAATATGAAATATTAGTAGCACAATAGAACATCATGATACACGTAGCCATATGAACCTATAAGGTCTTAATATTACAGTGCACTCCAAGATCTTTAAACATATCACGTAACAAATATAAAACAGTACTAAAAAACATAAAATGCTTAAACAGCTATATAAATCGTTTGACTGAATATGATTAAAAGCTTTTATTCATAGCCAAACAAAGAAAAAGAAATTT
The DNA here is from genome assembly GCA_028015205.1 of Mytilisepta virgata. NCBI lineage: Eukaryota > Metazoa > Mollusca > Bivalvia > Mytilida > Mytilidae > Mytilisepta > Mytilisepta virgata. The sequence goes on along the minus strand of CM051518.1, from coordinate 62,331,366 downwards.
CAATCATTTCAATTAGAAGATAAAAATTATGCACATTAACAGCGTTATGAATCGTTTGTGCATATTTTTGGGCTATTCATCGATAGTAAATCTCAAACAAAGCCAAAAAAAAAAAGAATACGAAAAGGCGAAAATTTCCACACTGACAATCAATATAATTACACATGTATCTTGTGTGGATAAAATTCTGGGCAATGGTGATACACGATATATTATAATTTGAAGAGAAGGATAACGGAAATATCTATACAGATATCCAAAGAGCAAAAACAGAAGATTTATCATTAAATTTTGATCAAATGACTAAAAATGAAAAACATATCTAGATCCTTACACTATCAGCACCAAAAGGCAGTTGGATAACAAAAATTATATTTTAGTGAATTATCAAAAACTAAACGTATGTATGTATTTTGTCCACAGGAAATGTTCAATGACTAATATGACACATATAACTTAAGATATTTTAAATGTTGAATTCCAAGTATTGAAGTTTATTTGTTTGGTATGATTAAATGATTTTTCTTAGATATAAAATACAAAATGTGGAAATACCCTAACAGCAATGAGATCACCAATTTTGGATGCCAAACGATACAAGTGATGTATTAAATCATTTTTTTTTTTCAGAATGAAATTTAATATTAAGTTTAAAACATTAATGTATCAGTAACGGAGCAACCATTTGATTTAGGGGAGACGTTGGGGGGGGGGGGGGGGGGTCTTGCATTTTTTTCACCTAAATTGATCCTGGCTTTTTATTTTGCCTAAACCCTAGTCCTTCCTTATTATTTCAATTTTGATCCTAGCAACCCCCTTCCCTTCTTCCTCCATAAAATGAAATGGTTGCTCCCTAAAGTAGGTGACAACACAAAAATAACAACAGAAATAACCATTGTAGGCAAAATCTGATTAATTAAGTTCTAACCACAAATTTCCCTTATTCTTCCAGGCAGGATTAATTCTATGTATGGTGCATGTCTATGGACAAAGGGATCGCATAGACAAGACATTAAGTCCACAGGCCCAGAAAGAGTTACAAGAACTTACGTTTGACCAAGTTATTTTGAGAGCCATGGGTGGTAGTAATAGTAAGTCTATTTAAATTTAGAAACTTTGGTGAGATTATTTCCCAGAACTTAGTAATCACGTATAGAAATTAGGAAAGGAAATGTTTTGCGTTTGGTTCTGTACGGACCCGTGTATTTGTACGCAAATCAAGAATAATCTGACTTGTGTCATACGGAGACGATGCGTTTCATCAGTATTTGTCAAGATATTTCCAGAGGCGCAAAATCGTATATGAAAGCATCCTAAATGGTTGATTAAAAATAATCTGCCTCACCGATTTTCTACATGGGTCCTATAAAAACAACATGTGACGTTAAATAAGACTAGAAAGGTACTTATTGCGAACAAGTAGTTTGGTTTTGTTTTCGTATGTTATAAAGACACTATACAGAACATGCACACGATACAACTCGCTTAACGATGTTGGCGAATTTACAATGTGATATTCTGAAGAATTCAATCTTAAAAATATCTGTTTTATAAATGTGATGTGAATTAATTCTATAAAAACAATTCACAACACATTTTAAATTACATGATTTTGTATATTCCAATGACTGTAATTCTTCCACTTTTTAATAAATTTTTCATACTAGATGTATTTGATATTCTCCTTAAGGTGGTACCCAACACTACACGGAGATAAATCTTAAAAATCACCAGAGCGTTTTAATCAAATTTAATAAGTAAAGAGAAATTAAGCTTCTCTATGATCAAAACTGATGTTTGCCAAACTGCTATTTATTCAATGAAATTATTCCCGCGAAGTTTGAAAATCTATTTACTAAAAAAAAATTAACATTTATGTCAACAGGTCAAAGTAAATATTTCCTAAAAATTTCATGAAAATTAAACGAGCCAAATTTATTTTAGTCAAGGTGTTGGGTACCACCTTAATGTAACTTCTGAAGGTGAATGATGAGTATGGTGTTAATCGATAAACTAATCCATATAATTGTGGAACATTCAAATAAACATCGCTTGTTTTTTTTCTACTTCTTCTTCATTTGAATTCAAACAATTTTTATTAGATTTCATCATGTGTTTTTATACAAATTATGCTGTCAATATCTGCTAGTATCATCCATATGTAGATTCTAGTATTCTTATCAAATTAACATTCAGAATGTTGTTCTTTACAGGAATAGCAGCTAGTTTGACATTACCAGATCCAAATAAAACTTTGGCTGAGTTAGATATGATGTTAACAAAGAAACAATACGAGTCTTTATATGCTCCTGCTTCTAAGACTGGAAGGTAATTGGGACGATTCATTCAGCTTTAATGACCAAGGAACAAGAAGTTTGCCTTCATGAATAAAAATCATATTTTAGTGAAAATGAAAAGGGCCTTATAAAATAAATAACCTTATTTTGTCCACAGGAAATGTTTTATGACTATATAATACAACACATATTACTTGAAAAAATTGTAGTTTTAAATTCAAGGGGAAAACATTTGACATGTTTTACATTTCACTGAAAACGGGGGACTGGTGAATTATTATTTTGCCTCAAACGAATTTTTTTTGGAATATGCACAACCTCTTTTGAGCAAAATTGCTGCAAGTTTGAAAATTCAAGGGGGAATAGTTGCCTTATTATACCCTCACGTTAAAATTATAATATTATCTTGTACTTTCTGTGAATGCTTATTTGCAAAAATCATATTACAATTTTTGATATTTTAGAACAAAGAGGAAAGCAGTCGTAGATGAAACGGTATATTGGACTGGCGGACGTGTGGCGTATAAATTTGCACCTAACCATTTCAGTAAGTAACCGCCTATATAATGGTAACTACATATGTGCGGCCCAATTAAAAGGGTCTTTTTTCTCATTTGAAATATATTGGAAAAGCTATACAAATTTATTAAGAAAATATATATGATGAGGTCACATTTTCAGATTTATAAAATTTCTGCTCTATTTTTCCCTCTGCATGCAGAAATATTGAATTCTGGTTTACTATTTGCGAAAAAACAAGGTTATAAAATATATGAAAGGGTCAGGAAAAGAGTGATTTATATATGATTAGGTTGGACTTCCTTGGTATCTCAAATATATGAATGGGATGAGATTCGAAAATGCTGGCTGCACACTAGTTACCCCCCCCACCCCCGCCCCAATTCTCACGTTGGATTTATACAGCTCGTGAAATTCCCGGCCAAAAAACGTTTGGAAGACTTCTTGGAGTTTTACATTGTCTTTAGAGAAAAAAATTCTAAAACTCTTGACGCGTTAATCATGACGCGCATCCACTCTCGATTATTAAATTTTCACTTTTTTTTAAACTGCTCGGGCAAGGCAAGCTTCGCAGTTTAAAAATGAAAATTTAATTATCTCGAGTGGTGATAAATTTCGTAATGAATCGTTGTAGAATCTATGTGTGAATGTACGTTTGACTATAGTATTTGGTTGTCAATCTACTTTTATCAGAAGATGTGTTTTTTTTTTTAAATGTTACAGGTTGTTTGTTGCTCTTTCGTCAAGTACTGACATATAAGCTTGTAGGCTCAAAGATAGACTTACTTTTGATTGGGCTGCAAAATATATTAACTAGAAATTTTAACCAAGCCATTACCAACACAATGTTAACTAAAAGATCATCTCCTGTTTTACATGTATAACTCGTAGTAAATGTTATAGTCTTCTGTTCCGGGGTTTCAGTTATCAGCGATTCTTTTTCGCCTGGTATTCATTTAAAAAGAAATTATTGCAAATCATATTTAATTACGAAAATGACGAAAATGATGTTATAAAATATTCAAAATGTAAGTAAACCAAGCAACATACTGATCACTTGTGTTATTTCTTTTCTTTTTTTTTGCGTTTTACAGCTGCGTATGAACAATGGATGTTAAAAGTGGCTATGAGAGAATGGGAGAAATATACCTGTGTTAGATTTCACGAAGCAGAGCGCTCAGACTCAAATTACATCTACTTTCAAGATGGTTTTGGGTAAGTCTGGTATTTCATGTTAGAAACACACTGTAAAAGTGTTATCGGAACTACTTATTCTATTATTGAAATCAATTTCCAACACGCAGTGATGAAGTTTATGTAATCGCCTTATTCTTCTTCCCAGATTGAATCATATGAGGTTTTATTTCCATTGGAAATCATAGTTTTTCTAGACTTTTAGTATGAAAGACATGGGTATTAATCTTAAGGTATCCGGACCATAATAGTTCATGATCGAAAATTGTATCTCGTTTTGACCGTGAATGGCTGAACCAAACAATTTAAAACTGGGATTTTGTATATATATTTTTCTCAAGTTGAAACACATTTTGTTGGTTATATGCAGAGTCTGTAAAAATAAGTTAGTTATATTGACATTTCCGAAGTTTGCCGATAATTACCGAGGTCATTTCGATTGCGTTGTATGGAACATCCGGGGACTTTTTAATAATCATGTGGTCATTTATGGTCCGGTTACCTTAAAATGTAATTATCAAGTTATCGTTTTGTTTGTTTTTACCATTTTACATGGAGTTTAATTTTTTTCAAAACAACTTATTGATTGCCATTTTAAATTTATTTTTATTTATAGATGCAACTCACAGCTGGGGATGGTAGGAGGTGCACAGATATTAAATTTAGACAAAGGCGGATGTCGATTTGTATGTTTTTCATGAATTGTTATTTCAATGATATCATAATCTTATAATTACACCTTATATAAAAATTCTGTTATCTGATTGGTTCATTAGAGGGGTATTTTTCACAAATATTATGCATTACAAACGATTTTGGAGGTAGCGGGGTATTTGCCAAAATGTATTTGCACTTTTTACCCTCTGCCGTGGTATTTGCAAAAAATTCTTTTATCCGACTGGACGCTTGAAATGTCTACATCATCACTGCGTTTTAGTATAAGCGTTTGTAGATAAAAACATTTTATTTTGACATTCGGTGTAATTAAATATTAGATACATCATGCTTGGGAGGGGTATTTGCAAAAAATATCAGTCTCGAGACAAAATTTCCCTCTCCAGCTGAGCTCGGGAAATTTTACGTCTCTCGACTGGTATTTTTCGCAAATACCACTCCCGAGAATGATGTATCTGTATAAAATAAACTTGCAGGATATATCGCGCAATTCTGGATTAACCGTTCATCGATTACACTCGTGACAAAAAATTTTGGAAGTAAAAAAAATTTATAAAATCATTAAAATCAATAGAATCGGATGGGTCTTTACACGTTAGAAAATATGGCAGTAACTTAAAGGTCAATATTGTCCGAGGGAATGAAACGGTAAACATGGCAGAATTTCCTCGTTTATTAGGAATTTTTATTAATATGTGGTGTAAAATTGAAATTGTAATTATCGAATGATACCATAATCGCTTCGTTTGACTTCTTCATGTTGTTTATGGGTTAGTAAACCAAATAACTACTGCCAATTAGATATATATTAGGCTAATATTTCTGTAATATTGTACTGTTTACGGTCGAGTAATTTAACACGACAGAGACAATCTGGATAAGGTCGTTTAATGCCTGAAGAATACAAGACTAGATTATTCACATAAAGCCATACCAAATTGATTTTTAGTTCTTTGGATTTCGCAGGTCCGATTTTCGGACTAGTAAATTTTAAAGGATTTTTTTTGTCGCTTCATTTTGCAAAAATGCTGAAAATTCGCCCCAAATTCTTCATTTTGCAAAGAAATTGATATAAAAGTGTTCGCTCGCTCCTAAAATTTGGTACAAACTAGGGATTTTTTTCCATTGTTTGCAATATTTTAGTTTAAAAAATTTGTGCTGCACGTAAATTTTATATTAATTTGGTAAAACTTATAGAAATTTAGATGCAAATCAAACTGTTTGTAAGTTAAGAGAAAGTGTATTTGAAACTCATGTTTTGTTTACAGAAAGGTTTATATTTACATGAGATTGCGCATGCTCTTGGTGTAGTCCACGAACATCAGAGACCAATACGTGATGACTATATCACAATCGTTTATGACAATGTTGAACCCAGTATGCGAATTTGGTTCCAAAAGTACAACCCAGATGCCGTTAACAGCTTCAACGTTGATTATGAATTATCTTCAGTAATGCACTACGGTGTAACGGTAAGTCATACCAATTTTCATGATTTTGTAGCAATGTTCATGATATTAGTAGGTTATGACATAGTTCCAGTCTGAATTTTTCATGTGTAAGGATCTTGATGGGAATGTCTCAAATTATGTAATTAAGTAATTTTAGCCCATTTCTCTATTCTGTTAAAAATATGTTTATTCTGTAAAATCCTGTGATTTTGAAATCTTTTAGGTCAGAAATTCAAAAATTCCAAAGATAAACTGAGTTAAAACTGGGTTTATTGAGGTGCAATTGACATGGAAGCGTTGTCTAAAGTATATTAACGCAATATATACAAGTAATACTGTGTTGGGATGTCATTTTGAAATTTCCATAACCTTTATACACAACTAGGCATGGCCACCCGTTTTTATACCACGTTTCATTAAGTTCGCTTGAACAGTTTCTGAGATCCGCTTCGTACAAGTTCATGACTCAGAAAAAGGAGAAAGGAACAGAATAATAATTTTAAAAAATAATAATAAGAAGAAACTGAGGAAAAACAATAAGTCCCGCAAACGTTGTTTAGGGGAATTGATAAAATACATATAATAGACTTTGTAGGGCAATTCTGTAAAGTTCTTATTTCTGTAGTCAATTTTCATTTATTCTTTATACTTTCGAATATCATTATTCTCTATTTTTATTTTACAGAATCATTATCAAGTTTTAGGCCATTAAGGCATTATTCTCTATTCTATATAAACCCCATCCAAACACTCATGTATGTGACCATTCTGAATATTCGTTAAAGTGTCACAGCATAAAAATCCGACAGTTGTTATAATTTTATTTTTTCCTTAAGTAAACTAATGGTACATTAAAGTAATTAAATCTTGTAATAATATTAATTAATTTAATTCATATAATACAATTTTATAAGAGTAAAATTATTTGGTTTAAACAGGCATTCTCTGGAAACACAAAACAAACAATAAGAGCTAAAGACCAGACAAGGGAAAGTGAGATCGGACGTGTTTATTTAAAAGAACTTTCCTTTACTGACGTAGAGATCGTCAACCGAATGTACAAATGTGTACTAACATCAGATGGTAATTTTATTTTAATTACTGATAATAGTATCGCAAAAATTAATTCACCGTTATGGTAACATTTATAGATTTTATTTCATCAACTTGATTTAATCCTCAGTGCATTTCCTTCAAATTTTTATAGTTGTTAACGTAAAATGATATTTATATTGAAGAAAGGTTTTTACCGAAAAACTAACAAAAAGCTTAACATTTTTTGTATTACCGCCCGCACTATGGTGTATTTCAGTAAGAAAAATTCATATGCCTCTATATTTGTATGAATAAGTAAAACACTAGAGTACCTGCAAGTTTGTAAATTTGACGGTTGAAATCTTCTACTCATAGGTCCTTCAATAGATTGATGATTTGTGTGATTGATATTGAATTTTACTTTTCATTTTTCTTTTCATTCCCTTTTTTCTTTCACACGTGTTATGAACAAATGACGTTTCTCCTTAAATTGTTATTCTAGTATATGCTCCCTATTTATGTTAGATGAACAAGTCAAGAAAATGTATACTAAATTTTTCGTGTTGTTATTTCATTTGCATTATACAGGTCTTTCATACAATCTTTATATTTGGCCAAAGAATGAGAATCTAAAATCGAAATGCCCTTGATACAGTCTTGTATTCTATAAATTTTTGTTTCACCTTCCAAGATTGTGACGGTAAAAGATGTACTGGCAGAGGTTATCTAGACCAGAACTGTAACTGTATTTGTCCTGATGGATCTAATGACTGTGTTGAAGGAAAAAGACAGGACAACTGTAAGTTACGGCAATTAGTATATTTTATAAGGATCTTTTTTTACATGTCGTCAGCAAAATTGCTCTTCAAGATCACAGCTAGAACAAAGTTAGATATATAAAATAATAGGTAGTTTCGTTTTTGATAATGACTATGCCATGTGGAATATCTAGACGAGCCCGAAGGGCGAGTTTAGAATTCCACATGATATAGTCAGTATCAAAAACGAATCCACCTATTATTCTGTTCATTTTTTTCATTTTTCATTTTTTTCTGAAAAATACCACCTCTTCAAATAATTTTGATGTGCACAATTTTTCATCGCGGGATAAGTTTGTAATGCGGTTGACCAATCATTGGCGCTTGAAATCATTTTGAAACACATTCTTGACAGTGAATGGGAAAGGAAAATATTGACTGTTTGCGTGAATTGACTTGTCATCCATAATTTCTGTAATTCATTTTCATTTGGACCATCAGATAAGAAGATCCTTCCGCATTACGTCTTTTGACGACGATATTGCAATTATAAAAACAGGCAGAGATTTCTGAATTTATAGTAAATGTATATGCCATTTTAATGGTAGGTCAATTTAGTACGAAGGTGTATTTGATGACGTGACTAAAACAAGAGATTAAGTTCCATGTCGTGTAATAATGGTGGAAACAGCCGTATTCTATATCTAACATACAATTTATACTTCATAAATTAATTTAATGTGTGTATTATTACAAAACATGAATACGACAAGATAGTTATCACGATTGAAACTTTCATTTCTGCAATTTACATAGTAATATATCTTCTTCTACAAAAAACACCTGTTTTGCATTAATAATTTTGCAATACTGTTTGCAATAATAGAAACTCGCAAAAAATAGACTACAGTGTACCTTATTTACCTTTCTGTTTATATTTTCAGATGACAAATTTCAATTTTACTGTATTACCTAGCATGTAAATTTAATTTAAATTCCAATTAAATTCATTTTGAGACATTTTATTATGCAAAAGGTTACACATTCACGTGAGAGAACTATTCCTTATACTTATGAACCACTTACATATATTTTGCAGCTTGTAGGAACAATGGAGACACTAGAGAAAATTGGCTATGTTACATATGGGCTAGACAGGGGGAGTGCGAACGAAATCCTGCTTATATGTTTTCTAATTGTGCTAAGGCTTGTGGTCAATGTGGAGATGAAAGGCAAGACCTTCCAGGTACGATGTAACTGAGATACATATGCCTGACTACTCATGTATATACATCTACATGAACAGTAGTGTATTTTTAATACACATGAATTTAACCAGACCTGAATTAAAATCTCGTATTTTTATTTCAGCTCAAATGCTTCTCCTTCGTGCATAGCTGTCCCAGTCCTTAGATAGTTTTAGCGTTACCTGTTTGGTCACTTTTGGAATTTGAGTTTTGGGTTAATTTTTCTGTTTTCAACATGATTGTAGACCTGGAGCAGAAACTGATGACTCGTAAATCGACGAAATGTGCATATCTTGGGCATATATTTTGCATCAAAATTTGTATCATGGAATATTTAAAACTGATGTAACAAATTTAATTCCAATTTCTACTTTTTTCGACATTGCAGACTGGATTTGGTTAGTGGACTTTTGGTATCCTATTTAAATTGTGAATATTGAAGACATTTCAATTTCAGTCAATTTCATTGTGACATTTGTTCTTATGTTAGTATTTACGCTAATTTTACCATATGTTATTACCAAACAGTGATTATGAAACATTTTCTTTTCGAATTGCAGCACATGGTATATGTGAAAATGTTTATGAGGATGAAGTATGCGATAAATGGAGGGATGAGGTTGGTGATTGCCGAGTAGCCGAACCCTTCATGAAAAAGTACTGTAAAAAGTCCTGTGGTTACTGTAACGATTTTACACTTAACAGAACTCCACCACAAAGTAAGTCTTCCATTTGCTAAATGAGATTTTAAAAACTTCATATAATCTTAGATTCCTCTGGCATCAATAGGTCTATTTGTACTGACTACGGATGAGATTTGTATGTTGGAAAAAAATAACTTTTTTTTTTAATATAATACTCTTATGCGACTCTCAATGGTATACCCGATACTATCATCGATTGTTGAAAAGGTGAGTTCTCCCGCCAAATAATTGAGGCCACTTGAGGGTAACACACGTTTTAAATAATTTTGAAATTTGTAGTAATGTCCACTAATGTCACCACAGATTGCAGTATAAGGACATTAACAGTGCATTGACTTCACATAAAATTCGATATACTAATTCGGCACGAAGCGGGGACAATGCTCGGGGAACCCTCGCATTTTCACCCGATTCGAAGCCCCATCCATATATCGATTTTATGCCAAGTCAATGCACTGTTATTGTCTATGTATACTTCCAAATAGCAATCGTTAGAACAGTAACATTGGCTATTAAACATGATCCGCGAGTTTGTTATGGAACATTCTAACAAAACCCGCGAGAATACATTGTACCTAGAGAACATTCAGAGGACATAAACATAGAAATTCAAATACAGAAAAGAACACTAAAATTAGTGGATATCATTCGGCAACTGGAACTCATGAAATAAATGTAATAGTGTATCCAGGTGCTCTGGTAGTGTAGCTAGATCATGCTCCATTATATTCTTAAAGTCGATTCGGTATTACAAGTAGCAAGTAATCACAAATGAAGATAATATGTTCCATGCATGACTGGAGAAGAAGTTCGTGTAATACATAAGATAATATCACTGAAAGGTGATACAGATGAATAAAACCGATCGAACGATATTACCCCCGAATAGTTTTGTATATGATCACTTGTACACTATTTCAGTTTACATATATATGATGGATGATGAATTATTATTTTACAACAATTATGTGCATATCGGACGAGAACATGTTGATATTATATAGATATGAACCCTACTTTGTACTAGATCCACACTCAGAGCCGGATTTGTAACGTCCTAACTGATGAGCTTGTGAGGTACAATGTACAGTGTAACATTTTCCAAGAAGACATATCACCCTACCCGGACACATTATACTAACTCCGAGGCGACCATTCCTTTGTTCTTACTCATAAATGCCGCGTGCTTTGCGGAGAATCAACAAATACCAATTTAAATGTCTTTGGCTTGACCCGACCGGGGATCGCACGACCCTCCGCACTCGAGACGAGCACGCTACCACAAGACAACCGAGGCGGTACATGTATATAAAAGGGGTATGTGATGATGTGGTATATCACTTCATTATAGGTTTCTATTGTCAACTACATGTAGTAGATCAGCTGTTTTAGAACTGCAACGTAATTTAAACTGTTGTGGGTTTACGTGTATTAAGACAAATATTACCGTTTTATAAGGAAGAAGAACGGATATATTGCACAATGCATCCTGTTATGACATAAACTATGTAATATCTTAAAGATTTTAAGTGATCATACATGTTCATGTCATTATATCCTTGTTAATCATCAATAAAGTCATTCATATCTCAATTATTTGATTTTTTTTAATGATTTTATCAACACTTTTGTTAAGTATACATGTATCCGTTTATATTTATGTGCATAAATAACATTCTGTAATGCAACGTTTGATTCAAGAAATAAGAACGTTTCGACAAATAAGGTTTTGTCGACTGTAGAAAAATTTGAATAATGACCATATATGTACCTGAGTGCATCTCAGAAGATGTCATTAAAAGGGACAGTTAACTCGGAATACAAATAGCCACGATACACCAGAAACACTAAAACCTTAAAATATGGAGAACATATGACCTCAAGTAAAAGCCAGAGTGTCAGGATAGATCAGGGGGTGTGGGTACCAATAAATCGAGTTTAACCTCACCACTGTTCAGTGTCTGTACGAAGTTAAACTATCCTGACTCTCTGTTGTGTTTGTTTGGGTTTTTTGCTATTTTTTGTTATTTTTTGTTCGGTTTTCTTGCCTGTTGGATGAAGTTGGTTGAGTGGTGAGTGGTATGTCATGCTATCCATTTTATTGTTTATTGAAATTTTCATTTTTGCATTCTGTTGCATGAGTGGTTATTGCATGTATTCATAAAAATAGGAAATTAACCGTTATCTAAAAATTATATTACACAGCTCTTTGTGCCAATGCACATTCTAATGACACTGAATGTGAAACCTGGGCCAGGCAAGGAGAATGCATAGTTAACCCTAGATGGATGCCTTTTAACTGTAGAAAGGCCTGTTTCAATTGTCCAGTCGATGATCAACAAATACCAACTGTTAGACCATCAGGGACCTCTAGAGCTACCGTAAGACCAACAACGACTCGACGAACAACCAGACCACCAACAATAACAACACAACCAACAACGAGGAAACCAGTTGGTATGTGTATTTCTTATTGCGTATTTGTTGTTAAAATCAGATATTAACATTCCTGGAATGTTGTGGAAAAGCAACCCGTGTATAAGTTCATTGAACTAATGATTCAGATCTATGCTTTTAAAGAAATTGCTGGATTAAATTGGGTCGTAAATTGTGGACTTGCTTAAAAGTATAGGTTTTGGAAGCTTCATCACTCGCATCATCTATGGAAGTAACCAATGAATCAGAAGGCATGGTTTTATGTGAAATCATAGTAGCTGATGTAAAACCTCAGGGTTGTTTCTCCTAGGAACTAATTAAAATTAAATTCAAAATAATAATTCAACAGAGTAATCAAATTTCTTCCTAACAAAATCTAAAATAATTTAGATGTGGAAGGATTCTAAATTCCGAGTTTTATTTATAGATATCATTTAGTTTAATTAGATTGGTTTCATAATGGATGTAAATGATAAAATCCGAGGATTCTGCATTGCTTTCACCTTAATGTTTTTTTGCCCGCTGTGGTTCCAAAATATCTCCTATACTACTACACAGTCCATGTAAAATTTCATTTTAAAGAATGATTATTCTTAACTTCTTTTAGCTGATTGTGTAAATAGATATCCAGATAAGGATTGTGACGTTTGGGCCAAGTATGATCACTGCAACATTAATCCATTATTTATGGAAGCCAACTGTATGCGATCATGTAGAGTGTGTCAAGCTGATACTGGCAATGGAGGAACCGGCACAGACACAGGAGGCGGTACAAGTAAGTTTTTAGCAAAACATTAAGAATTAAACTCAACATTAAGGAAATTTTGTTTTGTCAGTTTTCATTGGTTTAAAGAATACAGAGAAAAGAGTTATCCTCCTTATGCAATTTCATAAAGCAATGACGATACGTAACAAATATAAGCTAATTTGAGTAATGTCTTGCATTTTATTTTTTAGCCACTATGGACAATTGTAAAGATACATGGAGTAGTCCTAGTGATTGTCAGATATGGGCAGAGCATCAGCATTGTGTGATAAACCCATCTTTCATGTTAAAAAAGTGCGCAAAATCATGCAGGTCTTGTACAGAAGGTTAGTGTTGCATGTGTTTAGTCATGGGCTGGGTCAAGCTCGGCCGTCACGTAGTTCAAAAATCGTAAATATGTATTATAGTGTACAATATTGTCATAATTGTTGTTGTACACAACTATTGTGTTTGAATCTGTTAAAGATAAACAATTTCATGTGGAAAATTATATTTTTTCTTTAAATTTCACACAATTCGCGTTTATATAAAACCGTCTATACGCATGTGCTAAAAATGGTGGATACATGGGGTGTAATATCGTTTGACGATATATAGGGCGTCATATTTAGATTCAGAAATGAACAAAACATGTATAAAAGCTAAAGAATATATACACGGATAGAGAGCTTTACATTAAAGTGATACTCCTTTTTAAAATAAAGAAAACAAATTCAACAGCTCATTTGTATTGTTGGCATTAAGTTATTTTTACCTAGGATAGCCCCAAACAAATATACCATATTCTAACAAAAAACGTTTTAGTTAAAAAAAATCATACTTTCATTATTTTATTTCTTAATATGAGTTTGTTTTTTATCCTAGGATTACGACAAGCGGCTCAAGAAGTATTAGGAACCGATAACGGGAATGGCGGAAGTAGACTGTTAGGAACTCTAACAAGTGTCATAGTTATGTTTATTTCATTTATCTATATATAGGACTAGAAACAATTGGTGATTAGATCTTTATGTAATTAAAACAAATGGGGGATATGGAGTATTATTCAAGGGCACAATATTCAAAGAGTGATCTGTAATACGGTGTAATCATACATCAAATTTAATTTATAAATCATTGGATTATTAGCTCACCTGGCTATTGCCAGGGTGAGCTTTTGCCATCACTTGGCGTCCGTCGTCCGTCCGTCGTTAGCTTTTCATTCAAACATCTTCTCCTCAGAAACCATTTGGCCAATTCCAACCAAACTTTGCATGAGTGGTGTATGGAAGGTCCTCAACAAATTTTCCTCATTTAGTTCTGATTGGTCAAGAAACATGGCCACCAGAGGCAATTCTTGTTTCTGATTGGCTGATTTTCAAAAATCTTCTCCTCTGAAACGGCTGGGCAGATTTGAAACCAGACTCCAGGTGAGCGATACAGGCTCTGGTGAGCCTCTTGTTTTTTTATTGCAATATGTTCATATGACCTCACAAGTTTTTGGGAAAGTTACAAGTAATGTGTAATACAAATCCTCCATACCACAAATTTATAATGGCGCTATCTGTAAAGGGAAAATCTGATGTGAGGATTCTGTAAGGGAAAAGAACACCCCCAGATAATAGTGAAATACTAACACAGCCTTCACAATTTCTAAAAAGAGCTTTTTTATATTGATCATTTTCTTGTTACTGTTCTTTTATTTATACTTAGTTTGCATTATCGTGTATTTTTTTAATTTTATTATAGTTCAAATTTTGATTTACATAATTTTTCCTTTTAAAGCTATGTCTTTTTTGTTGAATTTTGTATATATTTTTTTGTTTATACTTTTTTGTGCATTTATAAAGATCTTTGTCAATCAAGGACATTAACAAATGCATCATGATAATACTTGTTCGTCGGTTATTCGTGTATGTGTATGCAATGTGTATTCCCGTCCGTGAAAATTATTCAGAACTCATGCAAGCAGATTAAGCACTACAGATAAGTTATGTAAAACTTATATAATGTTAGAGTGCAAAGAAAAATTGCTTTGACACCAAGATTAATGGCATAACTTACCTTTAGCTGTTGGGGAAAGTCTAGATATTTGATTGTACAAAGTTGGCATACATGGTTCAAATAAGTTGCAAATGACGACATACCTTACAAATAATAACAGATTGTTTGTTTAGTTGGGGTTTTACGCCGTTTTCAGCACATTTGGTTATTTCGCGGCGGCCAGTTTTTATTGGCAGAGCAAGCCGGATTATCCGGAGAAAACCACCGACCTTCGGTAGGAAAATTGCCAATCCTTGTCAATTAAGATTGGAGTCGAACACTCCCCTCCACCGGTGAGATTCGAACTCACAACCTCAGCGTTGACAGGCTAGTAATCTTTAGTAGTCATGACTAACTACCTAGAGCACTCTGCCAGCGAGGCCCCAATAACAGACTGAGCATAGTTTGTGCTATAATATAGTGTTACTAACTTGCTGATTCTGTATTGGCCCTTGTATTGATTCAAGGTTAGCTGTATTGGTCCCAAGGCCCTTAGGACCGTGGGCCAATACAGCTGACCGAGAATCAATACCGGGCTAATACAGAATCGGCAAGTTTGTAACACTTTTATTAAATAATCTAAACAGCACATACAGCTGGTCCGTATGGAATTACATATTGCCCTGTTTCCAGTTTGCAGATCCGTATGGAATTTCATATTGCCCTGTTTCCAAATTGCCGGTCTATGTGGAATTCATATTGCCATGTTTCAATATTGACTTTAAAATCTGTATTAAATTATTAACCGGATACATTTTCATATAAATACCGGTATTTATAAAGACCAGTATAATGCAAAAATATTGGTCTTGCCAAATTTTCCATATTAAGGCTATATTTTTCATATTATTTAATAATAACAGACTGAACATAGTTCGTGCTTCATCTGTAACCGAATTGTGGCTCATTTAGCTGTTGGCAGAAAAATTTCTTCAGCTTAACGTCATTTGGATCGATAAATACCTATGGATTTACTGTAGTATGATGTAGCTCGCCAAAATTTAAATCGCCAAATTATTTTTGAATATACTTTTTTCAAATTTATAAAATTTTACTCTATTTTAACGGTAAATATATTTTATTTATATGAATTAGTCAGAAATTTAATGTTTGCGTTTATTTGTTAACTAACAATATTGCGAGATTAATTAATGCAATTTTTAAATAGCAGAAATCAATTATTGCATCTCATCCTGTCGCAATTTTTGCAATAAAAGCACAACATTATTTTATAATTACACAGCAATTGTGCGATGTACATATCTTGAAATTTAATGTATTAATTCATTCCTGTTTAAATTATTTTGATAGACAGTCATCTTTTTTTATATATTTGTTCATTAAAATCATAACCAAACATTGCTTTTGTTTTTTTTATATCCGACTGAGACCTAATTGATATGTAGTTAGTCCCACTTGTTGTGTTAATTTGATTTTAAAAATCTGCTTATCGTTATATTCTTCCTTGATCTCAGGTCAAAATTTTACTTTTGACCCCTTTTCTCAGGGATCATATAATACTAACTTCATATACAGTTCCTGCTTTTCTTGACTGCTGTCTGTAAACCTTAGATTGTGGAAAGGATTTTTGGCATTTTGAAAGTCTAAACGCAATTTATTTTAAAGAAAACTTTTAATTGCACAATGCATCCTGTTATGACATAAAATATTTAACATCTTAAAGAGTTGAAGTGATAAGATATGTTCATGTCATTATATGCTTCTTTTACCTGAGGTCCAAATTCTGCTTTTGATCCTTTTCTCGATTACTGTCTGTAAACCTTAGTAAGCCCCTCCCATCAATAATGCCCCCTCCCTTAATGCCTCCCCCCCCCTTCCCTTTTAAGCAAAAGTGCTGGATCAGCCACTGATTCGGAACAACCCACTTGTTCTACATGTATTTCAACAAACTGTTGGGTGTAAACGGCAGGTATTTTAGAGGATATTACTCTCTAGAGATTTAAAAACATCTTATGGTAACTAGACAAGAATTAGTCACTGAGTGCAATTCATACTGTTGTGACAAAGAGGCCCTGAAAATTAGAGCAATACATTTGTAACATAGTCTAAATACGAGATTAACGATAAGTTGCAGATTAAAAACGACAGTCCCCACCACCAATTCATACTGCATACATGTATCTTATTCAAATCTCCCGGTAAAATCAAAACAATAAATTTCTTAGCGTAATCAAATAAGAAATGCAATTCAAAGTTGACTAATAGATTATAATGTTTGACGCTGAAGCAGACGACACATTTAGTCGACAGCCAGTGATGTAAAATATAAAACGGATATTCTAATGCAACACATTGATTGTTTGTAACCTTTATTTCATTGGATGAGGTTGAAAACATCAAAGATGCAATGCATTGACGCCCTTTGAGATGACGGCACGTGCAAAGCGTCACTTCTGGGTTAAAAAAATGAAAAGTTTATACTTGCATTTGGATGGAGATGAAAGCATTGTACTTTAATATCTGCCCACAATTTTGATTTGATGGTCGTAAACAACCCCGCGCCAACAGGTCCGAACTAAACTGTCTATTTCAAATTAGAATACTAAGTGATATCTACCCCTTAACTTTAAATGTCATCGAAGGTGATGACTATTAAAAGTTACTAAAGTTATTCATACGTAAAGTGAAGGTCAAGATGATTTAACTTGTGTATGGATCTTCTTAGCTTTTCAAGACATTTGCACTAACAAAATGCCTTTCCTTTTTGTTAACATTAATACACCTAGAGATGACATAAGAATAATGTCTCGCCTGCTCTTTTTTAAAGATCAGTTCTTGAAATTAAGTTAAGTAGCCAGTGTCGTTAATAGTTAATATCAGGTCAAGTAATATGATGGGGCAGCAGTGGTCGAGTTTTCAGTTGAAAGTAGTTCTTCATAACTAATAATTTCCACTTTATCAAGTCAATAATAAGGTTGTGAGTTTGGATCTAGCTCGTGGCAAGATGCGTTCAATTCCCACCTTGACAAGGATTGCAAATTATCCGTCATAGATTCATTGTTTTTGTAAGGGGTCTGTGGCTTCTTCCATCATTAAAAATGGCCACCACGTTACAGCTAGTTGTGATGTAAGTAGCAAAAACACACAATAAACTATACCAAACTAACTTCTATGGTTTTTTTTTTAGAGTGCACATGTATAAATGGAAAACCCATAGAATTGAGGATATATCTTTTATCAGGACGATAAATCTTAATTTTACTTAATGAACCAGAACATCCCTAAATTTACACATGCACACCTGCATATGAGGATGTAATAATATGGCAACTTTCTTTTATCTATCTTTGTGGGAAGAGTTGTGATGAAAAGGTGTATGCAGAATTAAGAGGTCAAACTTCTACATGAAAATGGCATTTGCTTGGAAAACTCGTTAGGCTGGAATCTCTTATTCACTTCTCTGTAGAACAATGCACAAACTTTCAAATATATTTAATTATAAGACAGTATTTGAGAGGAGTTGCAATGACAATTTTTATAACAAGGTAATCAGGAATTAATCCAAAGGGCCATAACTAAAAAAACCCAACGTGTGTGAAGTTATTAAGTCAAGTCTGAAAGTGTAACAAGTTATTGGATTAAGGACCCTTAAAAACTATAATCCCTATATATCCCTCAAACTTCCTTTACAGGGCTTTGATTAAAACCTATTGTTTTGTGATTATCAGTATAAATTTACTGATAATTAGTCAATTGAGGCATTCTAGTAGATGATCAATAGAAAATTTCATAATCAAATAAGAGGCCTTAGTGGCAGAGTGGTCTAGGTAGTTCGGCATGACTACTAATGATCACTAGCATGTCAACACTGGGGTTGTGAGTTCGAATCTCACCTGTGGCGGGGTGTGTTCGACTCCGATCTAAATTGACAAGGATTGCCAATTTTCCTACCGAAGGTCTTGTTCTCTTCGAGTACTCCGGCTTTCTCCACCAATAAAAACTGGCCGTTGCGAAATAGCCAAATGTGCTGAAAACGGCTTAAAACCCCAACTTAATAAACAAACATAATCAAATAATAATCGTTTGAAAATTAATACTTAAAAAATCCTGAAGCTCACTTAGAATGGATGCATCTAACTTCTTAAGTGAATGGATTATTGTTTAACGTCCAGTGGAAATTATAATAAGCACATTAGGACGAGAACATGTTGATATGATATGAATATGAACCCTGCTCTGTACTACACTGAGACCTGAAGTGAAATTTTGAATGTGCTATCCAACAAGGCAACAGTCCCCAGGAAAACATACCATCCCATCTGAACACATAGTATTGTATACTATTATTTAGACTCTGAGCTGACCAGCCTTTTGCTCTTACTCCTAGATGCCACATGCACGGCGGAGAAGCAACAAATACCAATTTTAATTTCTTTCGTTTGACCCGGTTCGGAATCAAACCCACGACCTTCCACACTCAAGGTGACAAGATCACCAAGCCATACTTTATAACCAAAAGTAGTATTTACTAATGCATATTTTGTGCAAATCAAAGCCTTTTTTCATTATGTCAGCATGAAATTTGTTTTTCTTTATGTCTCTTGATAAACTGGAAAAAAGTATAGAGCTGATTGTAATGGAGTCAGCACTGATAATAATAGGTTTCAACCAATTCAGAAACAACATTTTAAATAGATGCTCCTCCATCTCAAGTTCTATATGCCTCTGAATGAGAATCTAGAAACAATTCAAGGCATTAATATAATTCCTGTATAGCTTTCTCCTTAGATGATTAAGGCTTTACCCCTTTTGAAAATGTTTGCATTTTTAAATCTGCGCTTCAACTTTTTAGATCGTTGTTTTGTGTTTCAACATTTCAACCCTTGACGACATGCACACATCTTGTGCATCAAAACTTGTATCAAAGAATTTTATTCCATAATCAGAACGAAAATTTACAGAAGGTTTTCATATTATTTTTTGCTTTTGACTTTGAAAATGAATAGAAAACTATAGAAAAAAAAAACATTAACAAATATTTATTCACAGTATGCTGGTAAAAAACTGGCAAAAAAAAACTGAAAGTAGAGTAAACATATTTCTATACAAAATTTATCATCAATTATATATATCACAGACTTAACAGCAATAACAACAATTACACATTACACTGACTAAAACTTTCTCTTGGACAGTTACTCAATCATATAATTTAACAACCAGTTAACAAATATATCCAATACACTCCCATAACAATAACAACCATACTGAGAATCACCAATAAAAATACAAGAAAGCTGTCTGAGTGACAGGAAATCAAATTTTCATTTATCCATTCAAGCATCACATTGATTGACAGATTTAAAGCACTATCATGTCGACATATTAATGGGTAAAAGTACAGAAGGTGACAAAAACTGGAAATTGAAAAAATTCAATATTTCATAAAGGAAAATATAAAGACTAAATTGGTCAAAATCAGAAATCCGACAAATTCTAGCATGTATATTGTAAATACTAACTTTAAAGAAAACTCATTTCAGATTTAATATCACAATCACTGATTCAGATGTATGATAAATATTCAAAAATTTATCATGTCCCCATTCTGTAAAACTTAAAATAATGAGTTATTCCCCCTTACACATATACAAATCATGGAAATATAAATTACTTATCATAAAAAGCTTTGGAAAAAAAGCGATATTTAATAGAAATTTATTATCAACATTGCAGATTATAAAACCAAAAATTAACTATTTTAAATATCACAGATGTATTTTTAATTTCACAAAATAACGGTCAAACATCATGCTTTGATGTTAGGCATGCTAAATTTTGAAAATCATGTCAGATAAAAAAAAACAACCTTTTGGCATTTGACCCACCTCAAGACTATGTGAACTTAATTTTTTTTTATCCGACATCAAATTTTTGATGTGGCCTCTAAGGAAATCAAATTTAAATTTCATTCCTTATTGTTCCTCCTCAAATTTTCTATCTCCAACCCCATACAAGATTTCCGACAATGTCTCTTTACTACTTTTAAATGTTTTTAAACAGCTGGGTGAACAAGCTCTAAAGATAAATGGCAGATTTTTTATGCCATGTAGTTTACTGACAGGCCTAATTATCCTCAGTCCTGGTCCATACAGAGCACCTTGGCAACAATCACAAACTGATCGACTGTAATAAAAAGAAAGTTCTGATATTATTATATTTGGCTTATAACACTAGTGAAAAATTCTATTTTTGGTCTTTATCATCAGGTGTGACATGAAAGACAAGGACTTAATCCAAGTTTTCAATAAAATTTTCTGAATTGCAGACAACACAACAGTTGCTTTTTTTCAAATCAAGTAAATTTGATCCTCTTACATCTGATTTAATTTTTAGTGGAAATGAATAATAAAAAATACTGTAATGTTCATAAGTTTTTATTTCGCTAAATTAACACAGTCAGAAAGCTTGAACGTGAGACAGTGTTAATGTCAACAGGTAATAAAAATTTAACACAAATCATGCTGATTACAGATTTATATATAATCTTAGACTCTTTGAAAAGGACGTATTCCCTGCTCACAAAAATATTACTTATTAATAAATTATTTCAACGATGCGATGTATTGTCCCCCATTACAATCTATGACGATATCTGAACCTGTAACAAATGTTGACTTCTTTTGCAATATTTATTAAAAGAATTGAATGCATCATTTTTGTAGTTTTATTGGGGTGTAAAATCATGGAACGAAGCACATTTTGAATGAAGCACGGAAGCACTTCATACAAAATGGCTGCCAGGTCAAGGCTTTTACAACCCCATAAAACTACTAAAATGGTGGATTCAATTCTTATAAGTACATTTTATATTTGAAATTTAAAGAAATTAACTGCAATTCTAAAATATTCTTTGTATTGATACCAAATATTACTCTGCTGCATCATCAACGTTGTCATGGAAGCACATGTGAAACAAGATTTTGACTTTCATTGGGTTATAAAACATCACTTTTAAGAACCATGTGACTAGAAATCTTCCAATAAAAATTATGGATTTCAATGAAACAAACAAGTAATGTCAACTAACTTTTTAAACATTTTGTCTAAACTTGACTCATACCTTGCTAGTACATTGTTGACAGATTCAGGATAGTTTTCTGGATGCATATGTAAATCTGCATTAAACATTGTAAAAGCTGCCATGTCAACCAACCTCTGAAATTGTATTCAAATTATTGCATACTAACATTTTAACAGGTGTGTAGACAGTCGTGTGTTAGCTGTCTATAAGCATTGTCAAAAATCGAACAGCGTTCCGAAGTCCCCCGCCGCTAGAGCATCAGAAACCTTTGGTCAAGTGAAACATAACAAAATTTTCTCAAAGAGAGCTAATAGAAGGACAAACAATTTGTGGTTATTGCTAAAGTTTTTTACAAGTTAATGAGTGGTATGAAGACATTTATACAATATGGGTATAGTGTTGAAATCTTATTTTACCATGTGTATTGAGAATTTATACAAATGTACATTTACTCCTTTTCAATAAACAGAAATGCTTTGATCAAAAGTATTCCGCCTAACAAACTCTTAAGTCAGTATTTTTCAATTTTATAAGTTTCGATAGGAGTTTATGTATAAAACCTCCCTTTAGGTCCAAGTGTATAAATATTATTCCAATGCAAGGAGAATATAAATTTTCTAGAACACTTAGATGAACATTTTGTCAATTTTCAAAGTTATTAAGGGGCATAACTCCTACAAAAATACTTCATCATGACTCATCTTCGAACTCCCTTGAGGTATCATTGAGTTAAAGCTACTGTATAAATATTATCCAAATCGGTCAAGAAATAAATTTGCTAGAGCGCTTACCTGAGAATTTTGTCAATTTTCTAAGTTATTAAGGGGCATAACTCCTACAAAAATATTCCGACATGACTCATCTTCGAACTCCCTTGAGGTATCATTGAGTTAAAGCTACTGTATAAATATTATCCAAATCGGTCAAGAAATAAATTTGCTAGAGCGCTTACATGAAAATTTTGTCAATTTTCTAAGTTATTAAGGGGCATAACTCCTACAAAAATATTCCGACATGACTCATCTTCGAACTCCCTTGAGGTATCATTGAGTTAAAGCTACTGTATAAATATTATCCAAATCGGTCAAGAAATAAATTTTCTAGAGCGCTTACATGAAAATTTTGTCAATTTTCTAAGTTATTAAGGGGCATAACTCCTACAAAAATATTTCGACATGACTCATCTTCGAACTCCCTTAAAGTATCATTGAGTTAAAGCTACTGTATAAATATTATCCAAATCGGTCAAGAAATAAATTTGCTAGAGCGCTTACAAGGTGGACAGACGGACAGACGGACGGAAGCACGGAAGGTCGCCCGGCATTACCATATTGCCCGCATCACGTTGCGGCGGGGGACAAAAAAGTATGTGACTTGAGAAATCTAGTGAATTACAAAATTCTGATCAACTTTTGAAATGTAACTTGATAAAATCATAATTATAATTTATCTAGAAAATATCAGATTGGGAAATTTTAGAATACAGAATCATTTCTGAAACTTCAAAAAGATCAGCAATTCAATGAAGACAAACAAATTTATAGTAATTGAAAAAAATCCATTTTGTAAGAAAAAAGTTTTCCACATAGCACTGTTCAGATATTTTCAAAACTGACATTATGACATCATATCAATCTTATTTATATAATTCAGTGTCATACCTGTGGTTGATTTTGAGTATTTTCTTTCCAAAATAATGGATGCATGAAATTATTCTTGACATTTAGATAATCTAATTCAAGTCCTAGAGCTCCACTAGGCATAGCTGGCAACTGGTTACCTTCCATGTTTAATTCTCGAAGACATCTAATAAAAAAATATGAATATAATATGACATGATATTAACAACAATTTATTCATTCGAATGAAAAGTAATAAATATAGAACTTAAAACTCATAAAATATTTTGTAATTTAAAACTTAGAACTACCTGAATGATTAAAAGTAGCTGAATACATTTACAAAAAAAAGGTAACTCAGAAGTGCGGAAACTTTCATTTTTCAATTTCTTCCCCAATCTAATTAAAATTAGTTCTCCGCACTTACTCCTTATTTTTGTTTGGTTGTTTACATATCGCACGTGGGAAACTATAGCCGCTTGAGGGTCATGTCTAGGTCAAATTTGCTGTAGCCAACCAGCGATGTGGCTATAAAATCTTAGGATGTTGAACTGGCATAGAAGTTATTGTGGCATCTAGAGTAATTCCGAATGTAAAATAACAAATATGGCAATCTCCATGTGATTTTTATTTAATAATCTGAATTGTTAAAAGTTATTGTTTTCAAGTCTACCAACAAATTCCAATGGCCTCAGGTGAATAATTAACACTGACAAAAATATGTATGAGAACATTGAAATTTTGACAACCTGAGAGCATGTAGAAAAAACTTCAAAAACTAAAGTTGAACCCTGACAGGATATGAGAGCGCCTCTTTGATTGGTTAATTTTAAATTACTTTCTAGACGCTGATTGGTTGGTCAAAGTTCAGTAAATTTGACCCTAGACATTTGACCCTCAAGCGGCTTCCACGCGTGACATATAAACAACCGAACGAAAATAAGAAGCAAATGCAGAGAACTAATTTTAATCTGATTGTTTCTTACCTTGTTAGATATTTGATTTCAATTGGTATAAATGTCAACTTGTTGTAAGATATATCTAGATGTTGGAGCTTTGGCAAGGAAAATAACCTGAAAAAGATGACATGGTAATGTTTATACATTTATGGCAGTATTGAACTGGTATTAAATGAGGTTTTTTCTACAGAAATCAATGCTCCAAAGATTTTTATGTGACTTTATGTTGAAGACTTGCAAGATTTATCCTTTCTTTTTTGATTTATTATACAAATGAATGCCTATTTAAGTTTTGTATCATACAAATACAAAATCAATGATAATTTTTTTTACCTTTATAATAAAAACAGAAACAGTAGCGATATTTTCTGTATCTGTGTGACATTTCACTATGGTTATGTTGAAGGGATGGTTGTCGAAAAATCTTGACGTCAAAATGAATTTCACAGAGAAATTTAGGAATTTTTTGTCCTTGCAACATTTTGTACCAAACAGCTATAGGAAATTTCTATTATGACAGTACATTTATGAAGAAAGAAATTTTCTAATATAAACAAACACAAAAAGACGTAAAAATATCAGCATCTACCCATTACATGAAGAGTATGTAAACAAGACTATTACTGGAAATTCAAAAGATGACAAACATTCAGATTTTTTCTAAAATTCTTACCCAAGTGGAAGTGAAGACAATAAACAGAAAGACACTACTAAGATTTTCAGATTTTGTAAACTGTTAATGTCTGGTGGAAGTTCTCTCAATGGGTTATTCCTCAGCTTTAATACTTCTAACTGCCTGATACCAAGGATTTCTCTTGGAAATAGCTGTAAATATAATATAAGAGATTTAAATAACTGTAAGTACATGTATGTTATTAATACTAAATTTTTTTCACCTGATTGTGTGGAGCTCACATCAGTTGAATGGGTGCAGGACAGCCAATTCCCGGTTTTCCAAAGTAGCCGGTAGACGGCGGAAATCCGCCGTTTACGGTGGCTACAAGTGCCGGCTACTTCACTGACAAAAAAATAAATTCAAAAAGAAAAAAAATCTTTTTGAAATATGTAGACAAGCGTCGATAGTCGTATTGTCGCGAATTCGCGATAAACAAGGATGTAAATCCTGTGTTTACCTTTAGCTAAATATAGTTCACGTGAATTCCTGTCACTGATTGGTCTTCTATTAAAAGTGTACATTTACGTCATCTCTAGTCGGAAAGCATCATATTTTTGCAAGGATAATAAGAGAGAAGTTCCAATGGTCAACAACAATGAAGCGATCAAATACCCTGTTCAGTTTTGGCTTGAAGAAAATTCATTAAATTTTATAACAATAATATTTGTTATTATTATCAAAAAAGAATGAATTATCAGCATAACGGGAAAGAAAATAATGAAGAATTGAAGGTTACACAATCCTGCACACAAAAAAAATCAAATTTCTTCGAGATTTTTTTTTTTAATTTCATACATAAAAAAATGGTAATTTGAAAGTTGGAATTAGGTGCCAAGAGATTGCAAGAATGCACATGTAGCAGTGTGAGTATTAATCAGGTTTCTAACAACTATTTTTCATATATAATATACAGAAATATTTAAAACGGAAACTGTCAGATTGAAATTTATCTTTTCTTTAGTACACGTACTATATTGAATACAGTTCAATAAAGTTTATAATAGGTATCATGCTGAACATGCACAAAAAGAAATCAACAGGCTATATGCAAATTTAAAGGTTAACTCCGCCCAAGTTTTTCAATAAAAAATTAATTTTTCTGATTGATTAAAAGGGGGGTCATGTGCCATTACTTAATCTGCAGTATTTGTTTATTGTTTAGTTGGGGTTTTACACTGTTTTCATCACAACTGGCTATTTGGCAGGGGCAAGTTTTTACTGGTGGAGGAAGTCTGAGTACCCAGAGAGAACCACCGACCTTCGGTAGGAAAATTGGCAATCCTTGTCAATTGAGATCAGAGTCGAACACACCCCGCCACAGGTGAGATTTGAACTCACAACCTCAGTGTTGATAGGCTAGTGGTCATTAGTAGTCATGACAAACTACCTCGCCACCAAGGCCCCTATTCTGCAGTGAAATTTCTATCAGTCATTATCAGACATAACTACCGAAAAACTGGTCTTTATCATGATAACAACATGTTTTCCAGTCATTATCACCATGAACATGGATAAGGCTTGCACCCCTATTATAAAACGCAAATGTGATTCAGATTTTTTGACAAATATATCTGAAGCTAGTACGTCTGCTGGTAGAAGCCATTGGGTCTATGTCACTGCTGGTGGACTGTTAGTCCCCAAGGGCATTATCAGCCCAGTAGCCAGAACTTTTGTCCTGGCAGGATTCATTACTCAAATGCCTTTAAATTTTCCCTTCAAAATTTGACAAAAATTACAAGAAATTTCTAAGGCTCTTCCTTTTGATGTAGAGGTAACCCTAAACTGAGTTTGGATACCTGTTTGTTTTAATTGTTTTGATTTTTTATGGTTGTGCTTATTAATTCATCATTATATCTCTAACCGGTTTTCCAATATTTTGATCTCAAGCACTGCTTATGAGTTGTCAGTCAACGAAACGGCCATATAGTGCATCAAATTTATTTCGATATTTTATGATATTTTTTATGGTCTATGTCACTGCTGGTTGACTGTTAGTCCCCGAGGGAATTATCAGCCCAGTAGCCAGAACTTTTGTCCTGGCATGATTCATTACTGAAATGCCTTTAAATTTTCCATTCAAAATTTGACAAAAATTACCAGAAATTTCTAAGGCTCTTCCTTTTGATGCAGATGTAACCCTTAGCTGAGTTTTGATACCTGTTTGTTTTAATTGTTTTGGCTTTTTATGGTTGTGCTTATTAATTCAAAATTTTATCTTTAACCGGTTTTCCAATATTTTGATCTCAAGCACTGCTGATGAGTTGTCAGTCAACGAAATGGCCATACAGTGCATCAAATTTATTTAGGTATTTTGTGATACGTTTTATTCCCAACATTGTCAGAATCTGACAAAGAGAAACTGTTGTGTAAATTCGTTTTCAAAGATATTTTATTCAGTATGAAAAACAATCAATGTGAACAATAATGGAGTGCGGTAAAAAATCAAGCACAAAATGACAAGTATATAATGTAAGTAATATCCAGAGTTTACAATGAACATGGGCTTGGATAAAAGACTAAGTCTAAAAATTCTTTTTTATATTTTCTCGCAATAAGGCCACAAAAAAATATAATTAGCTTCTCAGGCCCCGCTGCGTGTCCCTTAAACCCGCCGCATTCGTCGTTTTTTATCATACAAAAAATAAAATTAAAAATCGGCAGTTCCGCGTCCCGCCCGGAAATTTTTCGCGTCTGTTTCCGTTACCGACACTTTCATTGGGAGGTCGCAGATTGAATTTGATAAAATTAATATGAATTGTAAAGTCAGGGAAGCTATTTCTACGTTCGGTAGATATATTAAATATTAACTTAAGAAAACACAAGATGACAGTGATGAACCGCATATGTATACAAAAAGTTGGTTTTAATTTCCCATTAAAATAGGATTCTTCAATTTCTTTTTTTATACCAATATATTAGAAATAACAGATGCTATATTTTAATTCAGACACAATGAAAATTTCCATGCAAAAAAAAGAAAGAGCCGCCTTGCCTCATTAAAAAATTTCAAAAATGGCCTGAGAAGCAACAAATTTTTTAAGTAAAAACAAGGAAAAAAAAAAAAAACTCCTCCCTGCCTCATCAAATAATTTGAAAAGTGGCCTGAGAATCTAATGATTTTTTTTACATGGTCTAAGTCTGCAAAAAAAAAATCTGTACTTGCTTCAATGAAATAAACATAATCGTTACTTATGCAGAGGGAATTATCATGAAACATAAGACAGTAGTATTGACTTCAACACTGATAATGCCCTTGCCTGCGGCTTTGGTATTGTTAGTGTTTCAGTCAATACTACTGTTCTTGGAGCAGTCTATATTTCATGATAATGCCCTCTGCATAAGTTATTATTATATAATTATAATGTTTGTTTATCATACTGTTAATGTGTAAATTAATGCATGTGTAGGATCTTCAGTTAATGCTAGGTGCAGCACTTGGCAGACACATTGATAGTAAACATTGTATCTGGTACGCAAATCATCTATAGATAGGTGATAAAGATTTCTTAACCCAGTTTTCAAATAACTTCTGTGAAAAAAGCCTGGCATTAGTTGAACATCCTAGCATTTGTTTATTATCGACGATAAACTGGTAGATTGATTAATGTGATATACCGGTAGCAAGCTTGATATCCAAGTTTTTTTTTATTATCATGTTCACAATATTTCTGTATAGTTTGTTCATCAATAAAAATATGGCATTAAATTCGGAATTTTGATTAACTCCAGAAATTTAAAAAACTTACTGTAAAATCGTTGAAGGACAAATTTATATAGGTCACTGTCCTCATTAAAGGCGAAAGGTCAGGCATCAGAGATATAAAGTGAGCCTGAAATTAAAATAAAACATAAACAAATACATTGTGTATATTACTTACAATCATTCCAAAATAAAAAAAAAACAAGAATGAGAGAAACAAATTTTATCAATTATAAATATTTAATTATGAACATTTTTTTTCCATGCATGTAAAGGATTGTCAGTATTATATATAGGTGATACAGAGTTATTTGGTTCAATTTCTTTACAGCTTTTATTTCATGTCTTTTTGTGTTTGGATGTAGTTAAATTGCCATGTTTTGTACGAATTGATAAAAATGCACCTGCAGGTCAAATTTTATTTTTCGTTCATCATGAATGAGATTTATAAATACCTTTAAACTAAGCACTTTTCCACCATTTATTAAACAGTCTAATATTGCAAGCTCAGAAGGAGATATGACACCATCACCAGGAGCAGCTAGAAATACAAAATAATCATATTTAAAAATGCAAAGGTCTAATTTTGATGACAAAATTGAGATTTAAACTGCCATCAAATACCCTAAAGTCATCTTTTTAACATTTTTGAAGCTAAGATAGTTACCAAGAGAAAATGATATGTACATAATTTTCTCATTAATTGAGATACATTCAATATTCTCTACAGTGTTCCATCTTGGAGGCTAGGGAGAAGTCAGGTGTCCTCTCATTCTAAACTTTTATTTATTTTTTGACACACAGAATCAGTGAAAAAACAATATAAAATTCATTTAATGAAGAATTTCTTTCCTAGAGTATTCAAAATCCATGAACTGTAAAATACAAAACCTTAATGAAGCTTTACCAAGAAAATAACACATAAAATTTGGTATCTAAAAATGTTTAAATTAAACAACCACCCCGTTAACAATGCTGCTGGGGAATATCAGTTCCCATTTCTACCAACTGCTAGGATATTTCTTGAATTTGCAGTGGGTTGCTAGATTTCTGTATGATTAAGTCCTCATTGTGATTTTATGATGAAGAACAACAATAAAAGGACAGCCTTTTGTTAAGCATATGTGTGGATTTTGTGGAATGAATTTATGCACCATAACCTTTCTTACACAGCTTGAGAATATTTTTTAGATAAATGTGTTAGAAATTTGCAGACTTAAAGTTCATATGTTTTCCAATTTTTTAACTTGGTAAACAAAGTTGATTTTACCTGCATATAGGCTGCCATGTTTCAGTATGACAAAAAAACAACCTTCATCAAAATTACCATTGAAATTTGGTATTACATGTAGTTTGTCATCTGCAATACATATACTAATAAAACATATAAAATATGAACATGTTTCTCTAAAATTACACATGCATGTGCAAAGAACTTACCAAAAGGTGACTGACTTCTGCCAGATCCTTGGAAATATCTAGATCTTGCTGAATGGAACATTGTATCAACACTTGGTGCTTCTGTCTCCCTATAAAACAAAATATGTATTCAATAACAGCAGTCATTACTTTGACATGTTCTATCAAAGTTGTTAAAAGAAGTAAAAATACAGTGATACCATTTCGTTTGTAAATTAAATAAAAAGATTAAAGAAACTGAACTATAATGAGTAAAATAACAGTACAGAATAATGCAGTCACAGATTCAGGGGAGGGAACAGGACGGATGGTACATACCAAGTATGTATTCCGTAATATCCACAAAAAAAAATTATTTTCAAAGTTATTCTAAGTATGCAAAATATATGTGTGTTTGTTTAGTTACAGTTTTACACCATTTTCAGCACATTTTGGCTATTTTGGGGCAGCCAGTTTTGATTGGTGGAGGAAACCAGATCATTGGCAATCCTTGTCACCCTGCCACAGGTGAGATTCAATCTCACAACCTCATGATCAGTGTGGACAGGCTAATGATCATAAATAGTCAAGACGAACTACCAAGACCACTCGGTCATCGAGGCCCCGCAAAATATATGAAAAATGTTAGAACTCCCAAATGAAAATCCTTGATCAACATCTGTCGTGCAATTGTCATTTTACCCTTACAGAACTGATAAATTTTCAAATAATTTTCTTGTAAGGATAAAGAAAATAATTTAATTTGTTATATTCTAAAATCAACATACTGCTGTGGATGATAAGAGCTCCTGGTCAAATCTGTCTCTTCATCTTCATACAGAATAATCTCTGTATGTGGAATGTTAGCATCTGTGTAATTTGGACTGTACTTCTTCAGAGGCCGAATTACTGACTTCACATCAGTACCCATTAAATCTCTGACATGCTGTTTGATCATGGATGCCATTTCAACTAATAGCTGACGTTGTGGAATTCTCGGTTCACTTGGGGGTATATTTTGTTCTATAAAATTAATAAATATTTCTTAATGAATTTTTTAATTAACAGTGCTATAAAATATCAACATACTACATTGTACCTTATAAAACTATTTATGCATGAAATCAATGTGCTTTGCATAGCCATAGAATTACCACTAAAATGATATTGCCTAGTAACGAAAACATTAATATGACTGAGAATAAAATCATACAAGAAAAAATTGAAAATGATATGCTGAAAAATACAGTTACTATTGAAAAACTGAATAAAATATTTTTAAATACCACTCTTTATCAATGTGACTTCATGATCCATTTAACCATGAAAAACAAATGACACAAAGTAAATAATGGAATTTTTCACAATTAGACAAAGATAAAAATATATAATAAAACCCATTCAAGTATTTAATCAATTTGATTTTTCAAATAAAAGGAAAAGCTGAAATTCATAACTATTGGTTTAAAAAAAATCTGAGTTATAACCCCTTTGCCTTCTACAATAGTTCTAATGCTCTAATCTTTTCACCAACAGATATAAATTTAAAATTGGTATAATACATGTAAGTATTTCAATAGAAAAATCAAATAATAAAATAGCTTCATGATCATGAACTAGTTAATTTTCATTTTAACATGTTTATTTCCTCATACAAAGCTATAATGGTATTTGATGAAAGTTTAACATTTTGGACATTTAACTGGTATTTAAATTTTCTCTTCCATATTTTGGGTTATTCTGTAAGCTTAAAACAATTTTAGACTAAGGACTGCTCCTAGAAAGTTGTTGTCATAATGTGACCACTTTAAAGGGTATCAATAAAAATATTGGTACACATAGTGACATACATGTATTATCAAATGATTATTATCAATAAAGTTTCCATGGAACCCAGTATAATACATGTATATGTATGATATATCTGGAACATTAGTTGTTTATTAGCATCATTTATATATACATATGTAATTGATGAGTTCTTAAAATATAATAATGAATTTTAAGTATTAGATTTTACCATGAGTTATCTCCCATTAGAGAATTTTTCTTACTTACAACCTTCAACTTACTTTTTGTTATGTACAATAATTCTCCTATAAATAAAATACTTTTTGTTCAGAAATATATTTTTTCCCCATGTAAACACCATTTTATTTCAAATATTATTACTATATTTCAGTAATATAGAAAAGAGAAGTTTCTGTACTGACACATGACTGATGTACATGTACATAACTACAACTGTACATGTAGTTGTCCTGCTACAATTAACAAATGTACACATATACATACATTTGTACATGTAAATGGATGTAAATTTTTATTATTAGACAAAGCATAAGTCGAACCACATCTAAATAGAATAAAACCAATGAAATTAATCATGGTATTTGATTTTAGGTACATGTATGTCTTCAGTATCTATTTTTTTTTTATATGAAAAATATATTGTAAATTAAAACAGATTGATTACAAATGTTTTGATTTTTTAATTTACATTCAATATATAAGCATATTTTCTGGAGCCAATTGAGCGAAATCTTTAAAATTATCTGGAGCTTTGTTGCTACCTGAATATGCACAACTCAAAGGAATATCATCATACTACATGTAAGGCTTTAATTTTGGACATCCTTAAAATGGCCTAATTACTTTTTCTGCTTACCTTCTGGTGTAAATTCTTTGAAATTCACCTCAGGATTGCTGCTAATAATATGTTTTTCTGCAAGAAGTTTGGTCATTTTCTTATAATTATGTCTAGAAACTATTGCCTCCCTTACTTTTGGTAGTGGCATTTTAATCAGTTCTGCACATTCTCCAACAAATGTTTCTAGAGTAAATGCTGGTGGCTGGTAATAATGAAATTCATCCTGAGGATCTCCTGGAGGAATAAATGGAACTTCATTGTATCGACGTGGAGGTCTTGCGGGTAATCCATCAGGTCCTCTCGGCTTAAAAGGTTTGACTAATGATTTCCCATCCACATATGTTCCAAGACTAGTCCTTTCTCTATACAATGGATCAAGTACAAATCTTTTGTCCTCTTTTGCTATATAACTCACATGGCTCAAAGGGGAACCATACAAATGCAATGTTCTTCGACTTATCCCTCTTTTTGGATTAGACTCTGATGGGGGTGGGGATATCAAACTTGGTACAGCACTAGGGGGTGGAGATTGATGAAATGAACTGTATGTGTCATATTCTTCATTTTCAAAATCATAATTTTCATAAAACGGTCTTTCAGCTGGATCTGGTGATGGAGGAAAAGGAATGGGTGGCAGCTTTGGTGCTCTGGGTTTCCTTAGGAGTTTAAAGTTTCCTTTCCTCTTTTTCTTGTTTTCCTCTGATGGATCTGTTAACTAAAATATTATTTTAAATAAGTTAATTCTATTGCATAATAAATGTACCCAGGTCATAATATCACTTTAGCATCATCATAAAAATCAAAATAAATAAGTAAGTAGATAACAGAATTTAGACCTACATTTTATATATGCAAGTACACTTGTATAATCTATGGAAGTCTAATTCTGCAATCACAGACTTTCTCTTTCAAAAATACAAAAAACACATATACCTAACAGTGGACACACTACATGTCTCGTCTGAGTATACACATGGACCCAGATTAATGATTATCTGATACCCGACATTGCAAGTCAAAGGAAAATGCTTTAAAAGAAATAGAATTGGTCAGTCGATAATTTGTCTGAAAAATCTCATTCATGTCATTCAAGCTTAAAACTGTGTCCAAGGCACGCTGACAGGTCTCAGACTGGTATGTACCCACCAAACACTATCTATAGACCAAATATGGTTGGTCTTTGTATTGCAGTTACTGAGATATGGATATTATCCCAAAACGTGAAACAAGTCAGTCAAGCATGAAATAGAGGTTAAAGGTATGGTGTCAGATGTAAAATTTCAACATGTATATATATACTCAAAACTTCAATCAACCAAAAACTCTGGGGCTAGTTACAGTTGCTGAGAAATAGACTAAATAAATAAAATGTATATTAAGTCACTCAAGCACGAAATTCAGGTCAAAGTCTGGTGACAGGTGTTAGACTGGCATGTATCTACTAATTATAAGAACTATCTACAGACCAAATATGATGGGCCTAGGTAATACAGTTGCTGAGAAATGGACTTTATCTAAAAATGTAACACAAGTCACTCAAGCATGAAATTAAGGTCAGGGTCCAGAGACAGGTGTCAGACTGGCATGTACCCACTAAGAACTATCTACTGACCAGATATGGTTGGCTTATGTACTACAGTTGCTAAGAAATGGATTTGATCTTGAAAATGTGACATAGGTCACTCACCCATGAAATTGAGGTCAAAGTCAAAAGGCAGGTGTCATACTAACATGTACCCACTAAGAAATATCTATTGAACAAATATGGTGGGTGTAGGCATTAAAGTTGCTGAGAAATGGACCTAATCTCAAAAATGTGACAAGGTCATTAAGTATGAAATTGAGGTCAAAGTCCAGCGACAGATGTCAGACTTGTATGTACCCACTAAGAACTATCTATAGACCAAATACATTGGGTCTAGGTATTACAGTTGCTAAAAATGGACTTTATCAAAAACTTGGATGAGTCACTCAACCATGAAAGTCAAGGTCCAGAGACAAGTGTCACACTGGCATGTACCCACTAAGAACTACCAAATATGGTTGGCTTAGGTATTACAGTTGCTGAAAAATGGATTTAACCATGAAACTTGTACGCAGATTTTACATTTATGTTTATGGTCAGTGAACCATGAAAATGAGGTCAGGGTCGTAAGTCAAGTATACTGTGGCAAACCTTATACAATAAGCTATCTGTGGACCATAAATCTTAATTTTAGGTATTATATGTGCAAAGTTATTAAAGTTGCCGCTGCCGCCAGAATGTAATACCTATATCTCGCTTTCCCGACTTTTCGTCGCAGGCCAGACAAAAACTGTCTCAATTATCAACACCAAATATTCTTTTATCTCTGGTTTGTTGGTTTTCTGTTATAACAACACAAAATTGTGTACCAGTTGTTTTTCGTTTTTTTTGTTTTTAAATATGTCGCTATGCAGGAATATGAAAATCATTATTAACCAGAAGGATAAAATATAAGTAAAATTAGGGAATTACAACTGGGCCATTACAGGATAAACAGGGCCATTATAAAATTGTACTGGGCCTGTTACAGAAACCCTATCAAGATGGCGGCTGTACATATATCCATCTTGATAGGGGATCCTGTAATGGCCCTGCTAATCTCATAATGGTCCTGTTTATCATGTAATGATTTTATTTAATTTATAAAAGCAATCCATTTTTTACATATTAATCTATCCTTCTGGTTAATAAATACATCATGTACATGTACAGATATGATATATCAGCTCTGACACATGCAGGTTGTGTTTTTAACATGAATACCTGCATAATCTGACACAAAATACTTTTAAGTAGGCATACAGACTGTATAAACCTAATGACAGTTGGGTTTAGTCTGTTTAATATGGGTATTTGAAATAGGACTTGTGAATTTGCAGTAGGAAAAAAAACCTACATATCGATCTTCCCACTTGTCAAAGTGCTGGGTAGGCAATGCCAAACAAATATTTTTTAATTGGTGCCCCATGTATGTATATATACTGGTATATATACATGTATCTATATCTTAATATAACTGAACAATCTCCTACACTTGCATTTCAAATGGCAAAATTTCACTTTTTGCTTACACTGAACATTGTGGCTCATTTAAGATGTTAAATTTGCTTGCTTATTTTGAGAGTGCAGGGTATTTTCGGATAAAGCAGAAGTGTAAAAATGGGCTGCCAAGTCAGAAAAATAGAATCGGAGACACAGATTGACAGAATCCCAAAAGGGGATTAGGGAATCTAACGATATGTCATTCCGTAGGTGTGTGTTTTTTTTTCCATTGCAACAGATGTGAAACATAAGTCCCAACTCATGAGCTATGTTATGCGCTGCTTAGCTATAATAATGTAGCTCCTGTGACAATTTTTAAGCTCAGGGGAGCTACAAAGCAGTCCAATTACTCATAATGGAGCAAAAATAACTTTTACATATGGCAATAAGAGGTCGTGTTTACCTGAAATATCATTGAACTGTATAATTTACAGCATATTAAATGTAAAATTACTTCATTATTAATGTCGAAATCGTTGTTTTGCACATCTGGTCATTTTGTCCCTTTCATAATTTTCTTTCCGCCATGACATATATCGCAAGATCGCAGGGGGACTTGAAAAAGAAAACAAAATTCAAAACATTGATGAAAATTTGGAATGCCAGATTTTTATATTGGAAATCTCCCGTTAGGTGATGATATGCTGCTTTATTTTAACTGA
The DNA here is from genome assembly GCA_028015205.1 of Mytilisepta virgata. Lineage (NCBI taxonomy): Eukaryota > Metazoa > Mollusca > Bivalvia > Mytilida > Mytilidae > Mytilisepta > Mytilisepta virgata. Next base: position 62,294,486 of record CM051518.1, on the reverse strand, counting down.
TAATGATAGAAATATAATCTTTTTACAGTTTTTGAACCAAAACAGGTGGAAAATATGCCTAAAACCTGTCCACATTCATCTTCTGACTAGGCTGGAAAAATTGGTTTCATCTTCATTTTATACGTTTAATAGGATGTTCAGCTAACGCCAGGCAGAGCTTTTTTCCAGAAGTTATTGGAAAACTGGGTTAAGAAATCTTTATCACCTATCTATAGATGATTTGGGTACCAGATACAATGTTTACAATTGACGTGTCCGCCCAGTGCTGCACCTAGGGTTAACTGAAGCTAAGATCCTACGTTTAATCAAAGAGAACGATTCTCCATAGATAACTGCATCTCTATAGACTATATTTTAAACAGCAGCTGAGAATCAAAAAATAGTTTGGATGAAACCATACAGTTTGCTTCAAAATAACTGAAAATTAACTGAAATAGCTATTCCATCTTTTCACAAACCTCTCTGTCCGCCATTTTGACGCGGTAGCCATGAAAACGATAATACCGCGGGAATTCAATACACGAGATTAGCAATTATGGGGTCAATATCTAGGTCATTGAGGTTTTACTTTTCTATAATAAACAAACGGTTCTTTTCAACATGTTTTCGTCGGCAGCAGTTCAACGAACCATTATCGGGTAACAAAATGCCTCGAGCAGGTGGGATTGCATCGATGATGCGATTACCAGTACAGGAAACAGCAGATGGTATAAACACGTATTAGTTTACCAATCCATGGGCCATGAGGATGGGGATGTATGTCACAAGCATTTGCTTTTTAGTGTATGGGGCTGTTTTTTTTGTATAAAACAAATGCCTGTGATATATTTTAAGAAATATGTGCACAGAATCAACAAACTACATTATTGTAGCTAAGAATCAACTATCTGCATTTTTAACCCTTAATAGGGTAGGGTAACTGGTGGTTACAAGGTTACATATAATTATACATAATCACCATTGTCTTCTACAAAACAACATTTATAGCGAGCGCAGCGAACGCTATAGGAGCATATGCATTTTCTGCATATGGATCATTTAGAAAAGTCTGTTAAATGGGGGCAGCCATATTGTGCTATATACTAAGCCTAGAAAAAGTTTTGTTCACCAGAAACGGAAGTTAGGGAAATAACATGCTTCAAATTATAATTTTAGGGTCAGAATCGTGATGCCGGAAATGAGCTTCTGGAAAAGGCTATTGTTGTGCTCGCATCATTGGCCATGCCAACAGCCTATTAGCGATCGCAGCGAGCTCTATGGGAGCATATGGGTCAATTAGAAAAGTCTTTGTTTTAATGGGGGCACCCATTATGCAATCTAGTAAATTTATATGTTAATGGCCATATTTTGCTACATACTAAGGCTAAAAAAAGTTTCAATCGCTAGAAATGGAATTAAGTAAAGTAAGGGAAATAACTTGCTTCAAATTATAATTTTAGAGTCAGAATCGTGATACCTGAAATGAGTTTCTGGAAAGGGCTATTGCTGAGCCCGCATCATTGGCCATGCCAACAACATTATATTTCTTTACACAGTTATAATGCATGTCATATAACCATTGGAAATTAATTAGGTATGGCCATGGGAAATATCAAAAAGACTAATCCAAAATGGGATACAATTCACTTGCATAAAACTGTTGTGAAAATCATCTGGTCATGATGGTACACAGCACTGTAACCAACTGAAATAAATAATATCTTCCCTATCTCAATCAAATAAGGCTGGATCTATGCTTCAAACCTGTTCTGAATCTCTTTGTTGATCTTGTAGCGTGTTCTCACCTCAATACAGAAAGTCCCGGGTTCAATCCTGGGTCAAACCATGTGTTCATCAATAAAACCTTCTACTTAAATTAACAGTGGGAAATTGTCAGAATTTGTCCCGTTTAAACACGGTTTTTTCTTTTTTTTCTTTAGGATTGCATGCCTGTTTCATTGGTATACCATTAGACATAGGAACATCGAACAGATCTGGAACTAGATTTGGACCCAGACAGATAAGAACAGAGTCGGCTCTCATCAGAAAATGTAACACTGCTACAGGTAATCAGTTTTAAAATAATGACTAGTTCATATTTATTTGCAAAAACATAGACACAGATTTCATGTTCTGCACATACATATTTAAAACAACAAAGGATGATAAGATCTAACAGACACAGCTGATTTGTATAAAGACAGAATACAAGCAGAAGAATCCAGTTCATTTAGAAAATTTGAATTACCATACAAAGAGAGAATAGGAAGTCTACCCAAGGGACAAAAAGAGCATACACCGAAGCAAGTATTTTCTTTATACCTGGGGGCCTCAGTGGCCGAGTGGTCTATGTACTTCGTCATGACTACTAATGATCACTAGCCTGTCAACACTTGGGTTTGAGTTCGAATCTCACCTGTGGTGGGGTGTGTTCGAATCCGATCTAAATTGACAAGGATTGCCAAATTTCCTACCGAAGGTCGGTGGTTCTCTCCGGGTTCACTGGCTTCCTCCACCAATAAAAACTGGCCGCTGCGAAATAGCCAAATGTGCTGAAAACGGCATAAAACTCCAACTAAACAAACAATCTTTATACCTGTTATCCATTTTGTTTATTTATGTGTCTTTGTCAAATTTAAATGTTTATTGATGCACATGAGTTGCATCTTCATATGTTACTGGAAAAATAAAAAAACACCACTTGCTGGTACATGGACTGTGCTTTTTATACGACCGCAAAATTTTTGCGGTCGTATATTGGTATGACGTTGGCGTCGTCGTCGTCGTCCGAAGACATTTGGTTTTCGCACTATAGCTTTAGTATAAGTTAATAGAAATCTATGAAATTTAAACACAAGGTTTATGACCACAAAAGGAAGGTTGGGATTGATTTTGGGAGTTTTGGTCCCAACAGTTTAAGAATCAGGGGCCAAAAAAGGGCCCAATAAGCATTTTTCTTGGTTTTCACACAATAACTCTAGTATAAGTAAATAGAAATCTATGAAATTTTAATACAAGGTTTATGACCACAAAAGGAAGGTTGGGATTGTTTTTGGGAGTTTCGGTCCCAACAGTTTAGGAATTAGGGGCTAAAAAAGGGCCCAAATAAGCATTTTTCTTGGTTTTTGCACAATAACTTTAGTATAAGTAAATAGAAATCTATGAAATTTAAACACAAGGTTTATGACCACAAAAGGAAGGTTGGGATTGATTTTTGGAGTTTTGGTCCCAACAGTTTAGGAATTAGGGGCCAAAAGGGTCCAAAATTAAACTTTGTTTGATTTCATTGAAAATTTAAGTATTGGGGTTCTTTGATATGCCAAATCTAACCGTGCATTTAGATTCTTAATTTTTGGTCCCGTTTTCAAATTGGTCTACATTAAGGTCCAAAGGGTCCAAAATTAAACTTAGTTTGATTTTAACAAAAATTGAATTCTTGGGGTTCTTTGATATGCTGAATCTAAACATGTACTTAGTTTTTTTATTATGGGCCCAGTTTTCAAGTTGGTCCGAATCGGGGTCCAAAATTAAACTTCGTTTGATTTCATCGAAAATTGAACTATTGGGGTTCTTTGATATGCCGAATCTAACCGTGCATTTAGATTCTTAATTTTTGGTCCCGTTTTCAAATTGGTCTACATTAAGGTCCAAAGGGTCCAAAATTAAACTTAGTTTGATTTTAACAAAAATTGAATTCTTGGGGTTCTTTGATATGCTGAATCTAAACATGTACTTAGTTTTTTTTATTATGGGCCCAGTTTTCAAGTTGGTCCAAATCGGGGTCCAAAATTAAAGCTAAAAAGGGGGTAAATTATTTTTTTTTTGGGGGGGGGGGGCAATTCTCCACAGCATATTGTATTGCACAAGAAGCAAAAAATTGAATATAAATTCAAATCATATGACCAATTCTAAGTTCTCTATTTCAGTTATTCTGTGTCAGAAACCTATTATGTGTCAAATATTTGAAGAAATTTTCAATTGCACAGTATTGCGCAATAGCAAGAAATTGATATGTGTGCCCTGTTATCAAAACTTTATTATTAACAAATTCCATTGGAAATTTGCCAATAACTCTAATGAACTTCATTGGAAATTTGCCAATATAAAATGTGCTGATGAAGCTTTTTTGTTTATCTTATCTAAACTGCTTTTAAATTATCTATATTTAAAATTTGCCATCCATGACTATGATGTCATTTTCTATTTTAATATGTTATGGTGTATTTAAATGGGCTGTTATGGTTGCAAAGTATAAAGAAATGGGGGAGGGGGGGGTTGAAAACAAAATTTAGGGGGGGGGGGGGTAAATGAGAAATTGGGGGAGGGGGTAATTTTTTTCTCATTTCATATTTCATAAATTAAAAAGAAATTTCAAATTTTTTTTAGCAAAAAAAGGGGGGGGGGGGTTACAATAAATTTTATTGTTTTTTTTTTTGGGAGGGGGGGTCAATGTGCAACTTCATAGTGTATTGCACAAAAGCTAAAAAAAGGGGTAAATTATTTTTTTTTTTTTTTGGGGGGGGGGGGGCAATTCTCCACAGCATATTGTATTGCACAAGAAGCAAAAAATTGAATATAAATTCAAATCATATGACCAATTCTAAGTACTTTGATTTCAGTTATTCTGTGTCAGAAACCTATTATGTGTCAAATATTTGAAGAAATTTTCAATTGCACAGTATTGCGCAATAGCAAGAAATTGATGTGTGTGCCCAATTTTAAATTTTAAATTGGTTATTTCTGATTTATATATAAAAACAAATAATACTGATATGGTTTGAATAGGTAAATTAAAAAATTTAAAGTTCTTAGACAACATTCATTCTGTGTCAGAAACCTATGCTGTGTCAAATATTTATTCACAATCCAAATTCAGTATTGTATCAAGCTTGAATGTTGTGTTCATAATTGCCCCAACTATTCAGGGTTCGACATCTGCGGTCGTATCTAGGTGCGCCCTGCGGAGCATTTTATTTATATATATATGGCTGGCTGCCCTATCTTAATGTTTTTCTGTTAACATAAAAGGTTCAATAAAAAATTTATTCATTGTTTATTATATTTACAGATACAGATACTTAAAAATGGAATTTCATTCAAATTTCTAAAAACTTTGTGTACAAATGGCAAATGGATAGATTGGGTACCTGGCAAGATAGGATACTCTATGTTGATGAATGAAAATATCAATTTTATCTTTCTCTCTTTACGTAGGGGCATCACCTTTTGATTCCTTACAAGTTGCAGATATTGGTGATGTAAATATAAATTTGTATAACCTTCCAAAAGCTTGTGAAGACATAAGAAAACATTTTGTAAAGATATTACAAACTGGATGTACACCATTAGCTTTAGGAGGAGATCACACATTAACATATCCCATACTTCAAGCCATGAAGGTAAGATTATTGAAAGATTTATTGACAATAAAACTTGAGCTTGATTGAAATCAGATGTTCACAGTTCTGATGTTATTGGTCATACAAGGTACACTGGGTATGAACAAACGTAATTGAATTGGATGGATGTCTGTAGTTTATGATACTGTAGTTCTTTCAAAAAAAAAAGTATTTAGAAATGGAAGGCCATTCAAAATAAAACTGATAGTGGTGTTACCTATTAATCATGCATTTCGCATTTCTTCCATCTTTTGTAGGGGTTGGGGTGATTAGGGGTTCGGGATCTGCAAGAATATCCTATCACAAAACATTAATTGCAAGTATATATTAACATACAAACATGAACTTTTGTTATAACATTCAGTTTAAGAGGATTTTTGTGGATGAATATATTTTCTAGGGACAAGTAATATTAAAAAAAAAATAAGATGTTTCAAATACTAAAAATAAAAATGAAAAGGGGTCAGTTAGCTGTTTAAAGGGCTAAACTAAAAGGTAAATAAAAAAAAAAACATAAGAATGACCAATGAAAAATGTTTGTTTGTTTGTTTAGTTGGGGTTTAACGCCATTTTCAGCACATTTTGCTATTTCGTGGCGGTCAGTTTTATTGGTGGAGGAAGCCGGAGTACCAGGAGAGAACCACCGATCTTCGGTAGGAAAATTGGCAATCCTTGTCAATTAAGATCGGAGTCAAACATACCCCGCCACAGGTGAGATTCGAACTCACAACCGCAGCGTTGACAGGCTAGTGATCATTAGTAGTCATGACGAACTACCTAGACCACTCGGCCACCGAAGCCCCGCCCCCCCCCCCCAATGAAAAATGAATACAACAATAAAAGGTAGGGAATGTACTGGTAAGATTACCCTTGATTGATATCAACATGAAGAAGCTGTTATCTGTAAGTTCAAAATTCCGTCAGTGAGATTTCAAATGTTTAATATCTTTTTTTATTCTCCTGACCAAGACCAATATTAAAGCACATTTAAAATGCTACAATTTCAGGAAAAACATGGACCTGTAGGAATGGTACACATTGATGCTCATTCTGATACAAATGATGAAATGCTTGGTGAAAATATTGCACATGGTACTCCATTCAGGTATGGATCAGGTAAAGACTGATGATTTCAGTAAATTCATTTTCTTCCAGATTCTTTTTATTGCATCAATTCCATCAAAAGAAATGATTTTTTAAGTTTCCTTTTTAGATAAGGATTCTGAATTTATTTACATTTGAGATAGGGCCTCGGTGGCCGAGTGGTCTAGGTAGTTCGTCATGACTACTAATGATCACTAGCCTGTCAATGCTGAGGTTGTGAGTTCGAATCTCACCTGTGGTGGGGTGTGTTTGACTCTGATCTTAATTGACAAGGATTGCCAATTTTCCTACTGAAGGTCAGTGGTACTCTCCGGGTACTCCGGCTTCCTCCACCAATAAAAACTGGCCGCCGCGAGATAGCCATGTGTGCTGAAAACGGCGTAAAACCCCAACTAAACAAACAAACAAATCAAAAGAAATTATTTTTTAAGTTTCCTTTTTAGATAAGGATTCTAAATTTATTCACATTTGAGATATGGGCCTCGGTGGCCGAGTGGTCTAGGTAGTTGGTCATGACTACTAATGATCACTAGCCTGTCAACACTGAGGTTGTGAGTTCGAATCTCACCTGTGGTGGGGTGTGTTCGACTCCAATCTAAATTGACAAGGATTGCCAATTTTCCTACCGAAGGTCGGTGGTTCTCTACGGGTACTCCGGCTTCCTCCACCAATAAAAACTGGCCACCGTGAGATAGCCAGGTGTGCTGAAAATGGCGTAAAACCCCAACTAAACAAACAATCAAACATTTGAGATACTACATGTATTAGGGAGTTTATAAGTTCCATAATGACATTGAGTGGTACATGTAGGAGCCTAAATAATAGTCAGATCATTATTAATGAGCAAACAAACTGGAGGATTACCGGTATTTGACTATTTAAAACAAAAATTTATCAAAACTTTTTTTTATATAAAACACAAAAATTTGAAAGAAATACAGTGTATTTTTTAAAAGGTGCTTACATTTATGGACAGTAAATATTACTAGTATTGTCATATGTGTATATGACCACGCATGTACAGCCAATGTATAAATGAAAAAAAATCTTATGATTTTAATTTTTATTTGATGCATCTACTTCATTTTCAGACGTGCCTTAGAAGAAGGGTGTTTGGATGGCAACAGAGTTGTACAGATAGGTTTAAGAGGAAGTGGCTATACCTCCTCTGATTATGACTGGCCAAGACAACAGGTGCTTTGAAGTTTTCAAAATAACTTTTCCATATTCATCGACGTGTATTTAGATCATACCACCTTTATAAATAATGATACACATAAACGTTTTTTCTGTCAGAAGCAATTCTATTTCAACTTTATTTGGAATGCTATAATTTGCTCCACGGTACTGTTTCACTAAAGGTCGTAAGAGTTACGACTATTCGTAACTTGTTTATATTCAAAGGATTTACAATTATTTGTAACTCTTATGACCTTTAGTGAAAGAGTATCCAGATGATCAATTTTTTGTAGTCTTTAGACCTATCTCTTAGTTAATGTCGCGTCTACATTTACACATACATGTATCTCCCTTCATTTCTGTTCAAAACTAACTGATTGGCCAAATTTGTATGGATTCTAATGAAGCTTGACATTTATTATGCCCTTGTAACTATTTTTCTCAAAAGTTACTGCATCAGACAACTTTCTTTTTGATATAAACATTTTTACATTCCAGTTTTAAATGACTTATACTAATTTAGTATTCTTATATTTCCCAGGTTCATGAAGAATTTGTGTTCAACTTAAAAAAGTAGTTTTGAACTAGATTGTTTTATTATTGGAAGTCCTACTTACCTTATGCAGCCAATTAACTAATTCACATAATATTGTTTGTAAAAATAAATGAAAACCACTGTGCAATCTGTTTCTTTGGAAAAGTCAATAATTAATTATGAATAAAGGAGAAATAGTGTATGGTAAAAGAAAGCTTTTAGATAATCTCCAAACCTAGTTGCAGTTAATGTTAAACGCATTTCATTTTATTATGCTGAAAAAAGTTTTCAATTTATGATGCTTTCTTCAGGGTTTCAGGTGTATCCCTGCTAGTGAATGCTGGCACAAGTCTCTGACACCCTTAATGAAAGAGATCAGAGAGATGATGGGAGATAAGCCTGTATATATTTCCTTTGATATTGATGGACTGGATCCCTGTTTTGCTCCAGGAACAGGTAGTATATTTTTAAATCAATTTTAGTTGTTAAGCAATTTTCTCTTTCTTTCATTTTTATGCCCCGCCAACGAATGTGGATGGGGCATATATAGTTACCCTTGTCCATCCGTATGTCTGTCTGTAGGAACTCTGTGGTTAAGTTTTGTGTTCTAGTTCATTTCTTTGGAACTAAGTATAGTATATCAATGAAACTTCATCAGTGGATGTGCCTTGGTAGTACTGAGCAGTCATACAATAATTGGGTCATTATGACCTACATTTTATGCTTGAGCGACTCTGGTAAAGTGTTTAGGTTTATATCTTTGGAACTAAGCATAGTGTATCAATGAAACTTCATCAGTGGATGTGCCGTGCATAGTACTGAGCAGTCATACAATAATTGGGTCATTATTACCTACAATTTACACTTGAGCGACTCTGGTTAAGTTTTGCGTTTTGGTTCATTTCGTTGGAACTTAGTATAGTTTATCAATGAAACTTCATCAGTAGATATGCCTTGTGTAGTATTGAGCAGTCATACAATAATTGGGTCATTATGACATACATTTTATGCTTGAGTGACTCTGGTTAAATTTTGTGTTTAGGTTCAGTTCTTTGGAACTAAGCATAGTGTATCAACGAAACTTTATCAGTGAATGCGCCATGGAAAGTACTGCGCGTTCATATATATTGACCTACATTTTAGGTGGGGCATCCTTGTCTTACAGACAGAATTTCCAATTTAAGACATTTTTCTGTGCTACACTTTACCAATTCAGGGATCAAATATTTTTCATTTGTGTACATTTTTACTATATTACTGTATTACTAATTAATAAACAGTGTACTCTTCATCAAGTATTAATAAACATTATCACAACATTAAGAGCTAAACTTTTATTATCTTCCATACTCACGATATTGCATAAATAAATTTAAACATCATGCTGTTGAAAGAATCCACTGTGTTTATATTTAATTGACCATGTTTATTAAGTTTACACAGACCATGGAAAAAAAATCACATTGTTGCTCCTCAATTCAGGTAGAAGAAAAATAGATTTTTTCTCCATTAGGTACCCCAGAAATAGGAGGACTGACAGTTATACAAGGACTAGAAATAATCAGAGGTTGTAGAGGCCTGAATATTGTAGGAGGAGACTTGGTTGAGGTAAGTAAAACAAATTTCATATCTTAAACTGTTTCTTATTGCAGTTTTCTTTCAGAAGTTTAAGAAGAAAAAAAAAATAGAATTCTTTTCATATATCAATGGCATGTATAAGCAACATAATTTTGAAAAATATGGATTTCAACATAATTTTGGATATGCAACTGAAGTGCGACAAACTTTAAAAAAAAAACTTTTTTGATGTTTGTGATTGTTTGTTATCTCAATTAGATATCAGATATATCCTTTAAATTTTTGTTTTGATTTAAATATAAAGAGTATTTCTTTTTATTTCATAGGTATCACCACCCTACGACACAACTGGGACAACTGCTCTTGTCGCGGCTAATTTGCTGTTTGAAATGTTGTGTGTTCTTCCTGGTGTTCAGTATAAATAGTCCACCAGGATAGTTGATTATTATAAATTATCAGTTTAATCAGTGTTCATGTACTATTAGTAATAAGTGTGAATTTTAGTAAATGATAAATTGAAGATTTTACACTTATTCATAAAGGTTATATCTTTAAACCTCAAAAATAATTCTGAATGGGAAATTGAAAAAATAATGCACTTTTAAAATTTGAAAAATTTAAAAATTCAATTGGCTAACTCAGACCTATCCTAAAATTGTAAACCATTTTAAGTATTTTTAATGCACTGTGTGCATATTTCATGCAACAAATGGATAAAATACCTAATTTAATAAAATTTTAATAATTAGAGTTATCTCCCTTCTACAATGAAAATTCTATGAGCAAAATGTTTTCGTTTCTCTTGAAGACATGATTGAACAAAATTTGTTTTAGTTATGACTTAGCTAATTGCATCTATCAGTATCAACCAAGTGTAGACAGTTCAAATTGATTTACGGACTCAAATATTGAAAAATCCATTCCATGGACTTAGGTTTACAGGCAGTAACAAACATATTCAACACTAGTTATCTCCGCACTTTCGAAGAAAGTTTGGGGATATAGCGATTGTCTCTGTCCGTCCGTCACACTTTCTTGTGACATCAACTCCTCCTTCACTTTTTGGTTTAGGAATTTAATTTCTATATACTAGAATGGTTGCATACCACCTGTAAATGAGCACTTAGGTTTTAGAATTTTGATTTTCTAAGCAAGGGGCCCACATGGGTTGAATTTCAAAAAACTGTCAACTCAAGCTTGTGACCTAAACTCCTCTTTCATTTTACAATTTATGCATTTTATTTCTATACAGTATTGTCATGCATCATATGCAGATGTGCAATAAGGTTTTAGAATTTTGATTTTCTAAAATTGGGGCTTACAGGGGTCGAATTATGAAATTTCGAAAAACAGTCACTTTAAACTTGTGACCTAAGCTCCTCTTTCATTTTACAGTTTATGGATTTTATTTCAATACAGTATTGTCATACACTATATGCAGATGCACAATACAGTTTTAGAATTTTGGTTTTCTAAATTTGGGGCCCACAGGGGTCGAATTTTGAAAAACTATCAATTTAAGCTTTTGTTTTTCAATTTATGCATTTTATTTCTAAACAGTATTGTCAAACACCATATGCAGATGTGCAATAAGGTCTAAAATTGGGATCCACAGGAGTCAAATTTTTAAATTTTCAATTTAAGCTTGTGACCTTAACTTCTCTTTCATTTTGAAATTTATTCATTTTGCTTATAAATAATATTGTTCTACACTATATTTAGTTGCACAATAAGGATTTAGAATATTAATTTTTAAACCAGCGCTCATTAATGTCAAATTTAAAAAAATTCTCAGTTTAAGCTTGTGAACTAAGGTTTTTTTTTCATTTTTCATTAGGTTTATTGATTTAATTTTTTTATAGAATGACTGCTTACTATTTTTGGATGGGAATAAGGTTTTTTACTATAGGTAAGTGGCCCAACTACTTACAGGGAGTAGGGGGATCACTGTAGATTCCAACAGTACAGATACTAGTTTGATTTAAAATATGGGAAGGGAGATGGGAGACAGGGGACAGGAGAAGACAGTAATGTACCCTTTACTTTGATTACTCAGAGTCAGTGAAGTTTGTTGTCGGTGGTAAAAGCACTAGAGAGCAGATGCTTATGAGGTTAAACAAACAAATCACTTTTGACAAAAACTAGCAGTAGTGGACTGAAAATGATGATAAAATAACAGCAAGTTCACCTTGGCTACAGAAAAGATGCATATTCTGAAAATATACAGGACTGATAATCAACAAATAAAAACCTGAAGATTTTGATATAAGGTGTACATTAATACACATAGTTGCCAAATTTGTTGACAACATTGTCCTTTATCAGAAGTCATAATAAAACTTTAGTAAATATTGCAATTTCCAAGAAATTTTAAAGTGCCCTTTACATTATCAGTTGTCAATTGGGGTGTAAATTTTATATGTACAAATTAGTGACACTTTATACTTTTTAAAAGAAATATAAAAATCTGATACCAAATTAATTCTGGAATATAAATTTTTTACAATTAAAATTCCTAAAAACCTTGTAATATCTTTCTTGTTTGTATATTTTTTTAGTAAAAAAAACAATAAATATATATTCTTTCTGCTATCTGCAAACAATTTGAAGGTATTTTTGTGATAGGTCACTTGATTTTCATATTACCGTTTCAACACATAGAACTATTAACAGATCACATATACTGAGAGACCATTGAAAAAAACAAATGTTTTCCATGCGATACGATATAATTTCTTACACGAGTCACATTTAACTACTTTAATAAATAGAATCCAGTGTCATGCATAAGCATACACCTGTATTTATGTGACATTCTACGTAATTTTATATACTACCTTTGTGAAATTAAAATTTGGAAAAAGAAAAAAAAAATGTTTTACTAATATTCCATGTTTTCCCCATTCAGTAAAACTTAAGAACATTATGTCCAATTTTAACTCATTTATCTTTTATCATTATAATACTTTTCAAGAATTCAAAAAGACAATTTGTAAAGAATGATATTTTTGGGAGTATACTTTCTTTCAAAATGTATAACATCAAGCTGCTATTTTTCATTTAATGAATTCCTATCACACCTATGAAATATAGTCTATAAAAGTGTAATTATTCAGAAAGGTAGAATTTAGTTTGCCAGATTTGTTAAGTTTTTTGGTCTCTTTTTACGCTATCTGGTGCTATATTTTCACCCAAAATTGCCTTTATTTATTAGCCTTTTATATATATTTAATTCAGATATGACTTTTTTGTTGGAGTAATTTATATTTACATATTTTTGTATGATTATACATGATTGTTCTGTTAAAATATTTTTTGATTCTTTAATAAACCATGATTAGTCCATACTTATTTTTTGAACAATTTATTTCAGTGAAAGTCAAACCTGTGCACAAAGGCTACAAAAGAATGCTCTTTATGAACATGTGCCCATTACACATAGGTTTGATGTCCCTCCACCGATTTGTGATTTCCACCAGATTAACTTTTTTTAACTTCACGACAGGTGAGTATACGGAGCAGGAACTGCTTACCCTTCTGGAGAACCTGGTTTCACTCCTGGTTTTTATAGGAGTTCGTGTTGGTCATTGTTTTTTAGTTTTCAGTGTTTATTTGTTGTGCTTGTGGTTGTTCATTTGTCTTCCCGGGTTTTTCTATCAAATGGATTACGTTTTTTTTTTATTTGCTCCTTAGGTATATTTGTCCTCTTTAATGTAATGAGCTTTGATCATACCTGGGACACTGTAATGATGCTCGTTATAAGATGTGATTGGTGTATAAGCCGGTATGACTGTATATGGTTCGATTATTGTTTTATAAATTTGTGTTCTATTGACTGCAAGTTTTTTTCTGCTAGGTGTTAATAAGGAAACGGATTATTTCAGAAAAAATCCCACTGATTCTAACAAAAATAACCCTTAAACTGACGTTGTTACTACGCTAAAGTTTCGCACTGACGAAATCTTCTGAGTTTGGAAAACAACTTTTTCAACAGTAGGTCGGAATTCCAGTTGTGACAAACTGTGCCAGGTTTTGGACCTTCCTATTCATTTTTACTATGAAGCCAAGTAGTGCTACTACAAATTTCACTTTCCGCTATATACATGATATACTGTAACTTATCAGTCCTAATTTTAAAGTTGATTTATCCCAGTGAACCTGAATTTAAAGAGACCACAGACACATCCACCTCTGGTAAACGATAATGGGCAATTAATAAACATGATGATTTTAGCTTTCCAATTGTGAAATTCCCCTTTAATAGCAGTATCATACCAAAGTCTGTAGCCTATGGTGTGTACATTTCACAGTTGATTAATTATACTGCCGCGCATATGATACAATGTGATATATACTACGAATTTCTCGACAGAGCGAGCCAGGTTGTTACTTCTAAGACAAGATTATGTTCAGTCTTTTTGATTTTATCACTCCACTCGTAGTAATCACGAATTGATCCTATAAATTAGACTAGATAAATGTGTATGTTCTCAGGGGAATTGATTTACCCAAAACAGTCATAAACTATCTGTGCATACATTTTCATAATGAAGAACAAAACTGAAAAGATATAATGTTTTTATCGACAAGTATAGTTGGAAAAAAGTTCTATTTGTGCTGTTGAGATCTGGAACTTGATAATCTGAATTTGGCGCAGTAAACTGGACTGCAACCACAGCGTAAGTAATTATTGTCCCAAATATCTGAAAAAGTTTATATCTTCAACAGTTCAAATCGACATTTTGAACTTTTTGAATCTTTGATATATTATATACGCTGTTCCTCAAAAAGAAAAGTTAAGAGTATATCATCAGCATTTGCATAATTCAGGAAACATATAACAAAAATATGTTGTTGTTCTAACTTTTTGTCAGGTTGCCGTTGAATTTATTCCATATCATTTTGGTTTATAGAATAAGCAGTTCACAATAGTTCTGATTTGCGTTGGAAACTTTTTTTTATAAATTATCCTAAACAGAGCACGGAAAAAATTTTGGTGGAACGGGTATTGGTCTATTTAATTACTTCAGATAACTGTATGAACATCCGACGGGCTTCAAATAAGAAGAAGACTTCCTAGGGTTCTAAGTTTATTTACGTATGCATATCATAACATAGCCTCTGAAAAATAAACATTTAATCACAATTACATAACAAATACACAAATATTACCATAAGTAATGTCAATTAATAGATTCAAATAGAAAATATATGTATTAAATAATTTCATGTACATCTAGATAGAAATTACAACTATCACTTATATATACACGTATTCGTCATGTTATCGTTTCAAGAACATGAGTTCTATTAAAACAGTTCATTCAAAATCAAGAAAATTACTACAATTCTCATTCACAATATTAATCACAAAATTATTCAGACAACTAAGTACAACTATTTAGCCATACTAAATTCACTCGAACTCAAAAATATAAAAGGTTTAAAATAATAAATATGTACCATCAGTTTGACAAGAACTGCACAGAAATGCATTTATATAGTCTGGTCAGCTACAACTAACATCAAGCTTCGGCCAATACATATAATACAGTAACCATACCTAGACAATAGATAAATCAATATTTACCCAATTGTAAATTAGCTAACTTCTTAGAATTCAATATGAATTCTATCAATAGTTTTCATTACAAACTCAAAGTTAAAAGAACATAATATTTTATCCTCAGTAATTTACAATTGAATATTACTAAAATCTAAGCATTCTTTTACCTAAGTTTCAATAAAATGCTTTACAAATACTTCAACTTTATGTAACAAATTTGACCAAAAATGAATAGTAAAAATATAACAAAAAGTACTTACTTTACATACAGAAAATATATATCCGACACACACTCTTATAAATTCAAATAGTAAATGGGTAAAGATCCAAAATTACATGGCTATTTAAGACTAAATAAAAAAACTAGTACTGACCAGATATTTGAAGAGAAGATCTCAAAAAGTCTATGTATAGAAATAACCTGACTGACCATAACCATATAAGGGAATAAAAAGTGTAAGTCCAAGCTAATGAATAATTATAAGTTTCGCTGATAACCAAATAAGGTAATGAAATATAACTTGACACAAAGTCTATTGTAATAGTAAAATGTGCTCACTGTCAAGTAACTGCATTCAATCGTAAAACTAGATAATATACCTGTAAGAAAGTTTAGTTAATTAAATCTGGTGGAATTAAATATTAAGAATGAATCAAAATAAACTGAAATTCCAATGATCGAATTATAAAACAGATAATGGAAAATATCCTGAAACAAATACATGTATGTTTAATATGGGAGATAACTCTAATCTAGCAAACCAAATACCTATTGATCAATAGAAACTGACAATATTAATAATCTGTAAAAGCAAGTACATTCATATAATTAAACTCAAATATTTATTCAAATAAAAAAAAACAAATAAAATTCAATACGGGCACACAGTTCCCCCTGCAGAGAAATGTCGTCCCCGACATTTTATTTAATTGTCATTTATATAATTACAGTAATAGACATTCATTTATTTACAATAACGGACAAAATAGTGTCGCAAATTTTCTCTTTCATCGACATAAACGTCTGGTTGTCCGTTAGTGACATTAAAAAATTAACTTTTTCCTTCCATTCCGGTTGAACAGTTTGAGGCAATACGTATTCGTTAGATTGCATCCATTTTGGTTTCTGAGTTGTACGTGTAGACCTACGTGGTGCAACAAGCGGTTGCACAGTTTCAACATTAATATCTGAAGGGTTCTCCTCAGTTAATGTTTCTCTATTTAATTCCTTATCAGAATTTTCCTGAACTGGTATTCCTGTCCCAGATTCTATATCCTGATCAATATCTATTCCAGTAACTAAAACATTCTCCGTAATATCGAGATTGTGAGCGTCCTCACTATGATCAGCTTCCTGGGTCTCTACAGCAGAGCCAAGATCGTCATCCGGATGCTGAGAGACAATATCCGGTTCCTGTACATAATCAGTCGTCTTGGCAACTGATTTCCGTATAGGAATATACAAATCTTCATCACTACTGTCGTTATTTTCTGACTTATCAATCTGGTCTACATTAGGTTTAGTTGGAGTTGATTTAAAACATTTCCTTTTCCTGGGTTTAGGTTTTGGTTTTTCGTTTGTAACGTGATCTAAAATATCTGAAGTATTTTCATTCAATGTTCCTACTGGTAATAATAAGTTTCTATGCAAAATTCGTTTTTAACCTTGTCCACTCACTGGTTTAACCTCAAATACCGGAATATCTTTGTTCACCTGATCTGTAACTATGTATATATCCTCGCTCCACTTGTCAGCTAGCTTGTGACGACCATCGAAAGCCATAATTTTTACCAGAACATGATCACCTACTTGTATGTTAGCTCCCCTAATTTTAGTATCATAATTCCTTTTCTGATTATCCTGTGATTTTTTAATTGCTTGTTGAGCTTTTTCATACGCCGAATTTAACCTTTCTTTTAATTGACTTGCATACTTAGATAAAGACCGATTCTGAGAGTTTAAATTCAATCCAAAAGTGATATCAACGGGTAGACGAGGTTCACGGCCAAACATTAAAAAGAATGGTGATTGCCCAGTTGTATCATGGCGTGTGCTATTGTAAGCATGAACAAGAGTGCCAATATGAGATGTCCAGTTAGCTTTTTTCTCAGATTCCAAAGTTCCAATCATGTCAATCAATGTACGGTTAAAACGTTCACACATCCCGTTACCCATCGGGTGGTACGGTGTGGTCCTTGATTTGCTGATGTTTGTAACTGCAAGTACTTCTTTGATTAATTTTGATTCGAAATTTGCCCCTTGGTCGGAGTGAATACGTTTGGGTAATCCATAATGTTTAACAAAGTGATTCAAGAAAGCATCTGCTGTAGTTTTTGCACTCATGTTTTTAGTAGGAATTGCCTGTGCATAACGAGTAAAATGGTCGGTTATAATTAGTACATACTGTGTTCCACCTTTTGCCATATCTAATGTTAAATAGTCTAAACATACCAACTCTAAGGGTTCTGATGTCTGTATGCTGACAAGTGGTGCTTTTGCCATTCCTGTTGTCTTGAAACGCACACATCTACCACAGTTTTCGATCCATTCATCAACATCGTTTGCCATATATGGCCAATAAAATCTATCCCTCAGTAATGAAAGAGTTCGTTCTCGTCCTGGGTGTCCAACATCATTGTGCAAACTGGAAAGTACCTGCTGACTGAAACTAGAAGGCTACACTAATTGTAATCGTTGTTCTTCATTAATAATAACTTCCCTGTACAAAATACCTCTTTGAATTTTTAGTTTTTCATATGACCTATGCATAGCAATATGATATGAAGATTGTGAAAATTCGTCTAATTTTGGTTTTCTACGATTCCAAACTGCATTAATCCAAAACTTCAAATGTGGATCATCCCTTTGAGCTTTTCTGATTTCGGATTGACTATACTGAATCAAATCTTTACCAACAATTTCATCATCATTTGGGACAACAGACTCTGACATAGATAAAGTTTCAACATAAGGTTGGTTATGGATGCCACTACATATTGCATGAACAGTTACAATATTCAGTACACTAGTTTCATTCAAATTGTTATGTTCTGATTTTAATTCTGGATATCTAGATAATGCATCTGCATCCTGATTACGCTTTCCTGATCTGTATAATATTTTAAAGTCATAACTAGAAAGTGCTGCTAACCAGCGATGACCACAAGCATCTAACTTTGCAGTAGTTAACACATACGTCAATGGATTATTGTCGGTTAGAACAACACATTTTTTGCCATAAAGATATTCATTAAATTTATCACAAATAGCCCATTTCAGCGCTAAAAATTCAAGTTTGTGAGCTGGATAATGACTTTCTGATTTGCTGAGTCCACGACTTGCATATGAGATGACCTTGTTTTGTCCGTTTTGTTTTTGATATAATACCGCACCTAATCCCTGCTGACTAGCGTCAGTGTGTAATTCAAAAGTTTCGTCATAGTTAGGGTATGCAAGAATTGGTGGAGTAGACAACATTTCCTTCAACTTTCCAAAAGATTCAATTTGTTTGGGGCCCCATATCCATGTATTTGACTGAATATTTTTTACTGATATTTTCCTTTTACGCTTTTTTCCGGTCGTGGCATTAATTCAGTCAATGGTTTTGCAATCTGTGAAAAATTTTTACAAAATCGACGGTAATAACCGGCAAAACCTAGACATTTTCTGACCTCCTCTGGATTAGTAGGTATTGGCCAATTAACTATTTTTTCTATTTTCTCCGGATCAGTCTCGATACCTTCGGAAGAAACAATGTGACCAATAAATTTTACTCTCTTTTGTAGAAAAGAACATTTCTTTGCAGATAATTTGAGACCAGATTGCTGTATACGAAGCAAAATTAGTTCCAATCGTTCCAAATGTTGTTCAAAAGTATTAGAAAATATAATTAGATCATCCAAATAGATAAAACATATTTTCAAATGAAGTTCTCCAAAACATTCTTCCATAATTCTCTGATATGTTGCTGGGGCATTACTTAAACCAAATGGTAGTCGGTTGTGTTCCCAAAATCCTAACGGGCCAACAGTAAAAGCAGTGCGTTCTTTATGCTCCTCTGCTATTTCAATTTGATAATATCCTGACTTCATATCAAGCACGCTGAAATATTTTGCATGAGAAAGAGAATCAAGAACTTCGTCAATACGGGGCAAAGCATAGCTATCTTTTATGGTCTTATTATTTAACATCCTAAAATCTATACACATTCTAAGTCTACCGTCTTTGCGACGTGCTAAAACAACCGCTGAGGACCAGGGAGAATGTGATGGGCGAATAACCCCGCATGCAGCAAGTTGTTTTAAATGTTCTCTTACCTCGTCATACATGGATGGAGGTATACGCCGGAAGCGTTGTTTGAACGGAGTTTCATCGGACAGTTCTATTCTATGTTGAACGCCTTTGTAATGACCAATGTCCGTATCTCCCTGTGAAAATATATCTACATATTTAAACAATAAATCTTGAAGTTCACATTGTTGTTGTTTTGTTAAATCATCTGAATCAATATTAACATCTTTGATTACGCAGCTATGTTAAGGCAATGTTTTTTATTTTTGGTCACGGGGAGATAACTCCTGCTAATTACATGAATATTCATGAACATTGCGTGCTACGTCATGGACGTCAATGCCGGCGTTGTTTCCGTCATAAAAGATATTTACGTTAAAATTTCGGTTAATTTTTCGTTGAGATTGATGCGAATGATACAACAACGTATATCCTTACGTTGTACATCGCAATGCGTGTCTATATTTGGAGAAAAAGGCTTTGATGTGGTAAAACTTGAGCCGTCCATCATCGTACGAAGGCGGGGTCTATTTTCCTTATATGGAAATCTTGATCTTTGAGAAGCTTGAAGAGTGGACATTTCACGTGTTATCAGCCGAGGAGAAGGAGCAACAATGACGCAGGCCTTGTAATTGACCAGACACTGATTATGCTGATCTTAAATATTAAGGTAACGTATATCATTAACCTGACAACATTCATAACATGACCCACATGCATTTGTCCACAACACGAAGTGGTGTATCACCTGTTCACTGTTGACACTGGCACTGTTGTTTGTCATTTTTCGTGAACCGTATTTAAAAAAAGAATATTTGTGTGAGAATAGTACAAAATCCAATATCAGAACATGATAAGTCATAAAAGTATATGTTTTGTTTAAACATAACATTTACCACCCCCCCCCCCCCCCCCAAAAAAAAAAAAACAAATCTCCCCAAACAAACTCTGGCTAAGTTTTTAGTTGTTAATAAAGCCTCTTTTTATTGTCACCAGGGGATTGTAGTTTACTTTGAAAGCCAAATAATAAATAGAATATAAGCGTTTTGTCCTGCTCTGATCTGACAATCGGCCCCAGGGTAAGGAATGGGGGATTTGTTTTTGTTTTTTTAGGTGGCTAGAGAAAATCTAAATGTTGGTGCTGGTGAAAAGTTTATTTATTTAGTTGGTGTTTTACGTAATCCCTTTTGGGATTCTGTGTTCAGAGCTATTTTTCTGACTGGCCGCCAAGTCAGAAAAATAGCTCCGGACACAGAACCCCAAAAGGGATTAGGGTTTTATGCTGTTTTCAGCACATTTTGGCTATTTCGTGGCATCCAGTTGTTTTTTCGTAGAGGAAGATTGAGAAAATGACAAAAATATTATAAGGTTCTCAGCAGATAAATATTTATAGTGACACCTTTAACCAGTGACTTAAAATTACAGTAATTCTTCTATAACTTAATTAAATAAAATACAGGGCAAATATATTGTTGTTAAGGTTATTATTTTTTTCAGCAGCAACAAAACGTAGAGCTATGTATTTCTATGGAGAACAGGAAGCAGAAGTTTATATAAGGCCAATGCTCTGTATATCGGCCCTGTACAAGTGCTAGCTTTCAAGAACTTCCTGTTATATTAAACGGTCCATTTATATATACTGTATTTCAGGTCATTGATTACCGTTATAATGTAAAATACAGCCGCTCATCACAATATGAAGCCATTGGCTCGTTGGCTATGCTCACTTGCCAAATAAGGCTTCATATAATGACTGCCAGCTGATATTTTACAATATCAATCTGCAATAAACCTGGTAACATTATACATATTTTTTCATATAGACTGCAAAAAAAATATTACAGTCAATCTTTAAATAATTTAGAGAGCTATAGTTTTTGGGGTTGATTTAATTGGATATTTAAAAAATAATATTTGATTGTCAGCATGATGCACAGCAACAAGATCTTTATGCCCCGCCACAAATGTGGCTGGGGTATATAGATTTACCCTTGTCCGTCAGTCCGTACGTTTAAATTCGGTTAAGTTTTGCGTTTAGCTCCATTTCTGAGAAACCTATAGTAATATATCTATGATATTTCACCACTACAGCCATCCTGTATAGTACAAGGCAGTTCAGCAACACTGGGTCGCTATGACCTACATTTCATGCTTCAGTGACTTTGGTTTAATTTTACTACATTAGGGTCAATAAATCAGAATCTTATGGTAATATATCAATGACCTTTCACCGCTACATTCCTCTTATATAGACAACGCTATTCAGCAATATTTGGGTAAGCAAGTAAGTAAGTAATGTCTTTATTTAAAGAGGTAACACAGTTAGCATTAAAAAGCTTATCTTCCCGAAGGCCCTCAAATAAAATATAAATTAATACAATGCACAGAATAAATTAATCTAACATTGATCCTATTTCTACAAAGATCCACACCATGTAGACCATCAATATAAATATATACATATATATATAATCAGTAAAATTATATGCATTTAATATAAACATTGAAGCAATAGAATATCTTGCCTTCAAATACTGTGACTTTAATTTAATAAATTTAGAAAGCTGCACGGAGCTTTAAGTAATCTGTATAATTTCTTTTGAAGGTTTCTATATTTTTCTTTAACTTTAGGTCTGTTGGTAAAGAATTCCATAAAATAGTCACATTGACCTACATTTCATTGTCGAATAACTTTGCTTAAGGTTTATGTTTAGGTCCATTTCCTCATATTTCTTACATTTGAATTTTTTTTTTTTTTTTAAATGCTCATTCGAACATATAATAAAAGAAATCAAGTTGATACTGCCATAGCTCCATATCTTAGAAATCATGTTGTCAATGATACTTTAACAAAACAATTTTGGTGTTTTAAAGTACAACACAGTTCTGTACCATATATTTGCTCCATTATAAACTTCATTTTTCACTTTTATAACTGGATATAAACCTATATTGTTTTTAGGGCGGGACGTGTCTTTTGGACACATTTTGTAGTTTTCTTAACTTTTGACAGAAAAATGAGTTTTTTTTATTGGTATCGGGTAAAGATTATATTTTAATTACAAGTTGATGTTATATGGCAAAAAAAAAGATTAAAAAGGACAGGAAAGTTACATTTACGCTTGTAAAAAAGTAATTCGATGTGAATAGTTAAATAAAATGGAATTGATACTTGGAACACTACATCCAACCTTGAATCCATATCTAAGGGCCAATGCAAAAACCAACCAAGAGTATAAATTAAGTAATATGACTTTTGCCCCTTTGTACTCTCACCTTGCCTTAAAAACATAAAGAATGATGATCACAAAAACTTTTACTTTACTAAAATTCTGACAAAAATCATTATACCATTCTTGAATTAATTCTAAAATTGGCTGTTTTTTTTTGTGCTTAAGTGTTGTAAAACTTTACACCTATAATACAGGGTCTTGCATAGGGAAACATGAGGAAATAAAAATATCATTTATGATGAAAACCGCCTTTGTGGTCTCCTGGTAGCGTGCTCGCCTCGAGTGCAGAAGGTCGCAGGTTCGATCCCCGGCCGGGTCAAACCAAAGACATTAAAATTGGTATTTGCTGCTTCTCCACCATGCACACGGCATATAGCCTACAATGTATAGGAGTAAGAGCAAAGGACTGGTAGTCAGTATAATGTGTCCGAGTGGGGTGATATGTCTTCCTGTGGATATTTACCTCGTGAGCTAGCACGTTAAAAATCTGGCTCAGCGTGTCGGTCTAGTACAAAGCAGGGATCATATTCATATCATATTAACATGTTCTCGTTCTGATATGCACCTGGTTGCCACTGGACGATAAATAATAATTCATCCATCCATCATTTATGATGAACAAAACATAACAATTTAACCTTCATGTAGTATTTTTATATAAGTTTGTTATAAACATCCTTCAACGAGAACTGCATGAAAATAACCATGTGCCTATATGTTCAATCTGATATTTTGAAAATAGGTGAAAATTTGAAATTTGAATAGGAATACATTGTACACAAACATTCATTGCAGTTCTAAACTCAAAGAGTCATATAGCATCGACTTAGAAAAAAGTACTTCATTGATATATTACATACATATATTCCCTATTTGCAGATATTGGAGTGGTCTCCCGTATGCATGAGTTATCTTTCCTTACATAATGAGCAAAAATTTCTTTAACCTTTTCTGAAATATGGAATAGGAGAAAGCCTTCATCAGTTACAAAAATTTTGGAGAATAATGTGTATGGAACATATATATTCCTAAGAAAACAAATGACTATTTGTTCATTTAATGTGCACACAACAGTTTTCAGTTTCCTAAATGATGTCAGGAATTGATGGTGTCTGTTAATCAAGTTGGTAACTGACCAATTTGTTGTATCTTAAACCCCTATATAAAAACAATATACAATGTATATCAAATAAAAGATTTTTTTTCAAACTTTTCCACCATGTGACATTTATTTCTGATAAATTTCCACTGTCACAGTGACATAAACGAGATAAAATACAGTCCCTCCCCCCTTACAAAATCCCAAATACATGTATTGGCTGATTCTAGACTAACAGATTTAGGTGTGAAATTTAAAGGTGTATTATTATAGATATTTGAAATGTTATATCAATCTGTTTTTAAAACATAGTTTCAAGGTAAATTTTCTGGCTTCCAATAGAGTAATCTCCCCTTAGTTAATATTAAATTATATTATATGTTTTAAATTCACATTTCTGATCTTTTTATACTACTAAAATAAAGTTTAAGTATAAAGTAAGATAATAAATCATAAAAATTCACTGTGCATTGATTAGCAAATTAGGCAATTTGCTTCCAGTTTTTTATTATTTTGGGGAAAAGTCTATAGAATTTTATTCAAAACTGTTGTTTGCATCATGTGAAAGATGCCTACAATAAGAACGTGGGAGACAACTCACATCTATCATGTCAATAAAAAGCACAATAAAAACAAGTAATTTGACCTAAATTAAGAATTGTTTTGAAAAAAATGTGTTTGTTGTTACACAATCTTACACTTATTACCCATTTATTTAACATGTACCTTGTATTCTTATTTTACAGCCTCAAGCTTTGTCATGTGTAACCCTGAACAGGAAAAGGTTTATAACCCGAGAAATGTGATACGACAAAATGCAAGGTAACATTATTTCTGGTATTTGGTATAATACTTCTTGATTTTGGTCACTGACCTACATGTAACGAATGAGTGACTGATAAAATTTTACATTAAAGTTCTTTGTAACTAAATGTAAATAATGTAGCTTACAGGTAAATATGTAAGCAATATCACTTCGGATTTGTTAAACCTGTGCATAGTTGTTTCGGACTGAACGTAACTTTGATGGCCTGAAAATAATTCTCAAGCTTATCTTCCACTTTTCAATGTGTAAATGAAACTGATGTGCACGTTATCTGGGACTCTGTGTTGTATTTTTGTTCACAGTGCTTATGAAGTCATGTTTTCCCTGTATTATTATCTTTGTAAAAAGGGGCTAGAAATGTGCCATTTTCATGACTTTTCCCAATTAATAAAAAAAATTATCATTGCTGAATAAAAAAAGGTATTCTTTTAGGCCAGGCAAAATTTATTTTTGGTGAATAGTTTCAGTCTCAAAGAATTTTGTAAATGTAAAACAAATTCATTTCATTACAAAGTTAGATAAAAGGTTTGTTTCACTGGAAATTATTGAGTTTGTTTCATTCCTGATTCCATAAAATAAGCTATTTAAAAACATGGGGGAAGAAAGTTGCATTATATTATAACAGTTTCTAATAGACAGTCAGACAATTTAAAACAACATTAATAATTGCCACAAAACAAAACAGGAAATTTATTTAATTTTTGTGCACCCGTCTTTAAAGACAGGACATATTATGGTATACCGTTGATTCCGTCTGTCGTCCACACATCGGACAACAACTCGAAAATGCTTTCACCAATTTTCAAAACTAGTTGACTTATTTAAATCTATTGACGTAAGCTCCCTTTTGTTTTGTTTTTTTTTCATCGATTCCGATATGACATGGATCTTTATTCGTTGAAAAATTGTCGAAAACTGTCAATTTTTCACACTTTGGACGGTTATGGAATTTTATTCATTCAAATTTCAGTGTTATGGAACTTTGTTCATTAAAAAAGGGGGGATTTTTCACATGTCATGCTGTATCTTAAGAACGCATTGTCATATTTACTTCAAACTTTAAACAGTTGTTTGTTGTGATAGTCTAAAGGTCTTTATACTTTTTGGTGAAGTTACAATTTTCTGTTCCAGAGTGGGATGCGACCTACCTGGTATTCATAAAAAATAAGCAACAAAATCAAAGAGTCTATATGTTAACCGGTGAAATTTTATTTCCTGCACGACAGGTGTATCATGCCCTCATGTTGCAGCAGTTTATTTATTTCTGCCTGGAAAAAAATTGCCCCCGAAGGTGAAAACAGACCTGATCATGTTAGGAGAAACCAACAATCATTCTGTAAATTGTCAGAAAATATACATTTATTTTTAATTGCCAAATATGTTATAAACTTCTACCTGTTTCTGACGCTCATATACTAATAAATTATATATATTTCCCAACAATTTCCCAACAATTTACTTGTACTTGAACAAGAATGTTTTACTTTGTCAGTTACTGATAAAAAAGTATATTCTAATTTGTACAGTCACAAGGATTTTATGTAGATGTATACTTAATATAAAATTTTCCGTTTTTATTAATAGGATGGTGATAGGTTACAGCCAAAGAGCCTGTTGAAAATTGAACATATTAAATGTAAAATTGTCAGTTGTGGAGTTGGACAAAGTTGAGCTGAAGAAAACTGAGTGTATTATACATTGTACGGCAGTACATGTAGCAGTTTGAACAAGAGATTGAATTTTAATTTGACAAGATGAATTGAAAATTGAAATACACAATGACATTTCTGGAGTAATCCTGAAAAATTTTGATTTAAAAAGTTTCTGAAATGTTCATCACACCATAAAAAAAAACCAATGGATTTATTTGAATTACGGAAAAAGATTAATCAGTTTTGGATAAATATATAACGCTAACTGAATGAAAGTTTCTATATTTAGTTTGAAAAATGTTCATTGAAATAGTTGTTTTTAATTCAGAATACAAAAAATCAGTAGATTTAATTTTTATCTTTATTTTGTTTATATGTTTTGATGTTCTTTATCTAAAATCTAAAAGTAATTTTTGTCCTTTGTAAATTTATACAAGATACTTTTGGGGGAAGATACCTTATGCATATGGGAGACAACTTCAAATACAAGTAGGGAATGTGACATCTGGTTAACAAATGTAAAATAATAAATATAAACATTTATTTTAGCAGTTTATTAGAAAATTTTGTATTTTGAAAAAGGATTGTTAACATTTTTTTGTATTGAGTATTGACATACTATGTGATATTTATTATTAATAGATTTATTAAAATCATGAGTCTTGAGTAATTTTTCAAGTTTTATTTTTAAAGATGAGGTGGCAAGAATTTGTATGAAATTTCTTGCTCTGTAGTAAGTGAACTTGATATCTCTGCTTGAGGCTTTGATAAAACATACAAGTAAAGTCAAGAAATACCAAAGGGATATTCGAAGGAGGGGAAAATCGAAACAACTGAACTCCGGAGAACAACGAAGACAAGACCAAAACAATACAAGCACTACAACTAAAAACTAATAACATGAACAACATGGACCCCACCAAAAAACGAGGGGTAGACTCAGGTGCTCCGGAAGAGTAAGCAGTCTGTTGACAAGAACCAACAATTGTGCAAGTATCAATGGGGGGGGGGGGGGGGCTTTTTATGACCGTGGGGTGCGTCAGTGAACTGGAAACCCCTATCCGAAATTATCCATATATCGAATTTGTGACCCGAAAATATCCAGGAAAGCTAAAATTACATATCCGAAATTATCCAAAAATAAAGCCATGATGAGACATATTTAAAGGCAACCTGAATTCTCCTTTGTGCTTTATAAAAATCTGCAGAAAATCCTGACCAAAAATCTCCACCAGTTTTGTAAAATCTTGACCGGAATTTGCAGCACATCCTTTATCGAGTACCATTGAGTTACAGAGTTACACACACACACACCCCCCCCTCCCCCTTCCTCTCTCAGCATTGGGGATGATAAAAGGTCATGTTGATGGTAAGTGGTGCAGAATCTGCATGAATTGGCCCCTGCCATGATCATGCAGGGATCATATAATACTATATATACAGTTCCTGGATCATGTATTCCTGTAAAACCCTTGTATTATGTACACATTGACCCAGAACAGTTAATATGGCTCATACATTTAAAGGTAGAAGTTACATCTATTCCTAAGCAAAGAAGGTAATTTTTCTCACAAGTAGTGATTAATTACCGGTAGTCCACCATTTTAAAGCATGGAAAACTTTTGCATCCAGACTGGTTTCAGAAGCTATATGCAGTGAAATTTGGCAGTCTCTGCAGTAAAAAAATAATCTCTGAACTTTAAAATTTTAATTCCTTGCCAAATTTAGGGAGATTTCAATACATGCAAGCAAATATTTTATTCGAAAATGAAAAATAAAAATTTATTTGTAACATTTTAGCATATGGTCCTACAGGATTGGTATAAATACATAAACGTGGGGTTTTGTAACATTTTGTTGGAGCCAAAATATTAAATCTGATCATTCTGAAACCTGGTGGTTTGTAATCCTGTGAAAAAATCTACTATACTGGTATGATATGTGAAATACTGAATGTATAATTTATCCAGATCTCATTGTGCATCCCCCCTACTTTTCTTGTGTTGTGTTTCAGTAAACCTAAACTGAATGTAAATTGATTTTTCCCAGAAAACCAAATAGAGTATTAATGTTTATTTATTTAATATGGTAACAATACAATATTAAAAATATGTTCATAATATTTGCGCTTCTAAAGTTTATATAACTGGTTGCCGACTACAAGATGGAAACAGTAATTCCGGATATCTTTTTGGTCATCGGTCCGCTCTTAGAAATCCATCGTCCTCGTTGCGCTTTAAATCCGGAGCGAAATGAGAGTAGAGTTGTTGAATAAAATAAAATCGAAAAGTGCATGGGCATACGCTGAACAGACATTATTGACATGAATATGTGTGAAATCTGCTATATCTGCGGTAATAGAAAAGTGCTGCTACTTTTCCTGGTTTGTATTCGTTTTTGAGAAAACTGCATTTAAAGATGAAAAATCGTGCTTTTTTGACGCATTCGAGTACTTCATGTCAAATTTTGTAAAAAATACACAAATCCAGACAAAGTAGCAGCACTTTTCAGAAAGGCGGGGTCCTATAGAATATATCGTATATATTCTTGTTAATAGCTGACACCCCTACGCCCTTGCACTTTTGCGAAATGTATGTACACCCGGTCCGTTGTTGGTAATTCGCTGTAGTATGCAAATGAGCAATCACGTGACTGAAATAATTACCTGTTAGGTACCTCTTGTCATTGTCATTAACATAGTGATTAACGATAACGCTCATATGCTAAATATGAAGAGTATTCCTTATTTAAGTGGAATAGACCCAATATTATGAAATAAAAAAAAAACATATGCCTTAACATCGCTGCGTATGTCTGACTTAAGTTCATGAATACTTTCAGGCACTTTGATATTATCTTCTATTGACACAGGTTGAATTTCACAAACTATACTTTTTGGTGGGATATTAACAGTTCTCGTAGAACAATTTGAAATAGTAACATCAATAAAACCTTTCCCCTTTCCTTGATATGTTATCAATGAGGGACAAACATCTAAATCATCTGTAAGAACAGAGTTATAAGTAGGTTGTAAAATTGCACAAGTTGTGTGGAAATCCAAACCTTTATCTACATATCCAGCAATTGTTTTTGTTGTATTTGGCATAACAGTAATATTTTTATTTTCAGCACTTTTGACAATTCCAAGAACATTTTCACGACGTTTCAATTCCCTGTCTCTGTACAACATACTTTTAAAAGTAAGACTCCATGCTGTATTTAAATTTGCATTTTGTAACATCTTAGTACCTAGTGTTTCAGTACAAGAATTCATAAATACAGACAATACATTCGTTCCAATGAGTAATGGTACTCTTGTATTATAAGTGCTTTGCGGAACAATTAATGCCAAACAAGTCTGAGTTTGACCAACAGGTACGCCCGAAACACAAAGATCTATCTCGATATATCCATCATAAGGCAATTTCTGGCCATCCGCACATTCAATATTCAAAATATCATGCAGTGGTTGTATTTGTACATGTGTTAAATTTTCATCATAAAACTTACGACTAAGTGTCGTGACAGTGGAGCCAGTGTCTAACAACGCATAAGTACCGATGCCGTTAACAGTAACATCAATTTCATTACTTTGTCCAACTAAATTTTGATTCATATTTGGGCCTACAGTTCTAACAGAATAGCCTATGGGTGACCCTTTGCCACAGACCTTACGTAGTTTAAAGGTTGGCCATTTTTGTGAAATCGATTTCTACATCCAGATTTAACATGACCTTCCTGGCCACAACGAAAACAGACAACTACATCCTTGTTTTGCTTGTCCGGAAATGAATTAGAATTCTGATTATGCATGTATCTAGTTTTGGAATTAAAATTCCTACCTTGACTTCTGTGGTCACGTATATATGGTCTTCCTCTAGATGAGTTTTGCTCTCTGGATGCCATCTGTGTTTTAAACTGGTTCATCTCGGTTCTTAGTTGATTCACTACACCGGTAAGCTTTTCAATTTGTTCATCCTTGGCTGTTGTTGCTGACTTTGAGTGTGTAGTTTTAAACGGAATATCGGCTTCTAAACGCCTAACTTCAACTCTAAGTTCGTCAAAAGATTTAACTTTATCAAACTTATAACCTGCAACTGTTTTTAAATGGGAATTTAAACCAGCATAAAATACAGAACAAAGCATATCATTAGTATCTTCAGTTTTAATAGCACCAGCTTCAACAGCCTTGCTAAGAAGATCTTCAAGCCTGCTAGCAAAAGTGGAAACATCCTCTGTATCACCCTGTTTAGCACTGTAAAAGGAAGATAATAAAGTTTGTCCTCTGTCAACAGAACCAAAAACACTCTCAAATTTATGCAAAATTTCTTGAATACTAACCTTTGAACCCATATGCATTAGAACTCGAGCAGCGCTATCCTTCAGGGATCGTCTGATAGCTAACAAAATCTCTTCACTCGTATATACCTTCTCTGAAATTAAACATTGAATTTCATATTTCCATAAATCAAAAGCTGCATCTTTTGATGTACCTGAAAAAACAGTAATGCGAGGTGGATGCCTTAAACTATTTTGAGAAGGGATTGTATCTACCTTAGGTTTTACATCGCCTAAAGAACCAGAAGAAACAACTCCTAACATCCAATTTTTCAACTCTTCAGGGGACTCACATTTTGGCTTAACTCCCAACTGTTTAAATGATTCTACCATTTTTTCAATTTCCTCTTGTGAAAAATCAGCCATATTTGTATACAGTTCAATACACACAAAAAAAAAATCAAAAAGTTACCAGTATAAATATAAATATGCAAAAAGAAACAATTTTTTCTTAAATTATAAAAGTGTTTTTCCTTTTTTTTTACACTTATTGACAATGCAAAAACAAATACAGTTACTAATATCAATAATATAATTCAAATTTTCACATTTTGTAATCAAAAACCAAAAAACATAGGTTCGATATTCACAAATAAACAGATTATTTCTACCATTTAAGTATAGTATATTAATTACTATATAGTGTGTACAAATAAATATAATATTGAATTAATCATTTTTTTCACACAAAGAACATGTACTTCTAGATTTCCCACTGTATTAACTCCACTGCAGTAACATCACACTGTCGACATAATTCCACTGTTGTAATAAAACTGAATCTAAACGAGCTCCAAATTTTCAATCAGTGCACACAGACAGACACCATCACTGGATAGACTGGTAAAACTAATAAAAATACATCGTTGAAATTCATCAACTGCAAATCCACATATCTTTCAATAGTATTTCTGTTTCATGGTTTGTGGCTTCGCTAATCTTCAGCTGATCCAGAACCCGAACGTGGGCGCCATTTTGTAACCGGGCTTCAAATAAGAAGAAGACTTCCTAGGGTTCTAAGTTTATTTAAGTATGCATATCATAAAATAGCCTCTGAAAAATAAACATTTAATCACAATTACATAACAAATACACAAATATTACCATAAGTAATGTCAATTAATAGATTCAAATAGAAAATATATGTATTAAATAATTTCATGTACATCTAGATAGAAATTACAACTATCACTTATATATACACGTATTCGTCATGTTATCGTTTCAAGAACATGAGTTCTATTAAAACAGTTCATTCAAAATCAAGAAAATTACTACAATTCTCATTCACAATATTAATCACAAAATTATTCAGACAACTAAGTAGAACTATTTAGCCATACTAAATTCACTCGAACTCAAAAATATAAAAGGTTTAAAATAATAAATATGTACCATCAGTTTGACAAGAACTGCACAGAAATGCATTTATATAGTCTGGTCAGCTACAACTAACATCAAGCTTCGGCCAATACATATAATACAGTAACCATACCTAGACAATAGATAAATCAATATTTACCCAATTGTAAATTAGCTAACTTCTTAGAATTCAATATGAATTCTATCAATAGTTTTCATTACAAACTCAAAGTTAAAAGAACATAATATTTTATCCTCAGTAATTTACAATTGAATATTACTAAAATCTAAGCATTCTTTTACCTAAGTTTCAATAAAATGCTTTACAAATACTTCAACTTTATGTAACAAATTTGACCAAAAATGAATAGTAAAAATATAACAAAAAGTACTTACTTTACATACAGAAAATATATATCCGACACACACTCTTATAAATTCAAATAGTAAATGGGTAAAGATCCAAAATTACATGGCTATTTAAGACTAAATAAAAAAACTAGTTCTGACCAGATATTTGAAGAGAAGATCTCAAAAAGTCTATGTATAGAAATAACCTGACTGACCATAACCATATAAGGGAATAAAAAGTGTAAGTCCAAGCTAATGAATAATTATAAGTTTCGCTGATAACCAAATAAGGTAATGAAATATAACTTGACACAAAGTCTATTGTAATAGTAAAATGTGCTCACTGTCAAGTAACTGCATTCAATCGTAAAACTAGATAATATACCTGTAAGAAAGTTTAGTTAATTAAATCTGGTGGAATTAAATATTAAGAATGAAACAAAATAAACTGAAATTCCAATGATCGAATTATAAAACAGATAATGGAAAATATCCTGAAACAAATACATGTATGTTTAATATGGGAGATAACTCTAATCTAGCAAACCAAATACCTATTGATCAATAGAAACTGACAATATTAATAATCTGTAAAAGCAAGTACATTCATATAATTAAACTCAAATATTTATTCAAATAAAAAAAAACAAATAAAATTCAATACGGGCACAATAAGCAGTTCACAATAGTTCTGATTTGCGTTGGAAACTTTCTGTCTGCCTTATTTTTTTTATAAATTATCCTAAACAGAGCACGGAAAAAATTTTGGTGGAACGGGTATTGGTCTATTTAATTACTTCAGATAACTGTATGAACATCCGACGTCATCGTGAGAATGTAAGAAATTTTCTTTTCAATACATGTAATACCTAGTTTGAAGCACACTTTTTAGCTCACCTGACCAAAGGCCATGTGAGCTTTTGTCATAATTTGGCGTCCGTCGTCCGTCCGTTCGTCCGTCGTCCGTTAACTTTTCACATTTTAATTTTCTCCTCTGAAACTATTGGGCCAAATGGAATGAAATTTGGCAGGAAGTATCTATGGAAGGTTCTTTAAAAAGATTGCTCATTTCGTCCCGATCGGACAACAAACATGGCCATCATGGGAAATTGTTGTTTCTGATTGGCTGAGTTTTCAAAAATCTTCTCCTCTGAAAATGCTGGGCCAAATGGAACAAAGCCTGCCAGGACGCCTATATGGGAGTCCTCATTTCGTCCCGATCGGACTACAAATATAGCCGCCATGAGCAGTTCTTGTTTCTGATTGGTTGATATAAAAAATCTTCTCCTCTGAAATCGCTTGATCAAATGGAACGAAACTTTTACAGAAAGCATCTATAGGAGGTTCTTTACAAAATTCCCTTTTTTCACCCGATCGGAGTACATATATAGTCACCATTGGCATAGGCTTTTTACTTGACGTTTGTCATTTAGTAAAGGGTAAACTTCATTAAATTAAAACACAAAATAGGAGTTGAAGTTATATGTATAGCATTGATTAGCAGTTGACCATTAAAAGATACTTATCTTAACAAAGTATGTTTCAAATTTTAACAAGATATATTCATCACATCAAAATCTACACGATTTTTAATTTACCCAAAAATTGTTAATTTTGTGATTTTTCGTGCACATTTCATTTTTTTTTACGGACAAGGCGACATAACTCCAGAACAACATCTGAATTTAATACGGTAACAGTATAGACATGATAGAGGAGCCTAAGGAAATTTCAGTCTAGTGAGTCTTTTTAGCAACTTCAAACTTTGATCACATATACAAAGAACTTGGCAATATTTTGTAACCATTTTTCACCATTTTAGTAAGGATGATTTAAGTTTTTTAGAATAATTATGAATATTTACCCTGGAAACAATAAGAAAAATGTGTTCATGTACTTATTAATAAAGTTTCATTTTTTTACGTAGAAAGGCTAATTGGCAGTTCTTGTTTCTGATTGGCTAATATAAAAAAATCTTCTCATCTAAAATCGCTTGCCCAAAAGGAACTAGACCTGACAGGAAGCATATATGGGAGGTCCTTTATAAATTTTCCTCATTTCGTCCCGATCAGAATACAAATATGGCCCCCATGAGCAGTTCTTGTTTCTGATTGGCTGATTTAAAAAAAAATCTTCTCCTCTGAAGTCGCTTGGCCTAATGGAACGTTCCCTCATTTTGTCCTGATCAGGCAGCACACATGGCCGTCATGGGTAGTTCTTGTCTTCATCGGTTGATCATCTTCTTCTTTGAAACAGCTTGGCCAAAGGGAACGACACTTGATAGGAAGCATCTGTTGGAGGTTTTTTACAAACTTTGCTCATTTTGTCCAGACCAGGCGACAAACAAAAATTCTTGTTTCTGATTGGTTGATTTAAAAAATGTTTTTCTCTTAAACTGCTTGGTCGAATAGAGCCAAGATTGACAGAAAGTGTTTATGACATATAACACAAATCTACAGAACCGCAGAATTGCTTGAAACCAAACATGGTCTGAATGTTCCTCTTCAGGTGCACACCAAGTGTTGTTACTATGGTGCAGATCACTAATTCAAAAGAGCCTTAGGCAGAGGACTTAGATTAATATGAGACCTTATCGGAAATACATGCAAAAATCTTTCTGGAAAACCGCCAAATTTTACATATGCTGACCTGTAAGTAGAAGGACCTTGATGAAGAAATTTGGTTGCAACAAGGCTTACCACACTTCATAATGATAGGGAGAAGTGACGTCTCTCTTTGAGGTCATCAATAAAAATGGCTTTCATGTTAGGTGAGCGATACAGGCTCAGCCCTCTGAGCCTCTAGTATGCTTACCTTAGAATGAAGAAAATATGCAATGTACTTCCTTAGCTTTACCAGGAGATAATTAATTTCTGTGTTCTGCTGTTTTCTGCACAGCTTCATTCGTCAAAATAATTTAGTGCATGTAATAAAATCAATCAATACAACTCTGATGTGTACCTGAAGCTGTTAATCACTGAAGTACATTTTTGCTGTTAGAAAATCAAGACATAAGAAGAAACAATTAGAATAGTTCCAATCAAATATCTAAGGCTGCAATGATTGCGGTTTTGCAAATATTTACAACTACTTAATATGCTGATAAAAAGTTAAATTCTGTCAATATTTGAACGAAAAGTCGCTACCAACGGAAATCAACAGATATGAGATTATTTTTATGATGTGTAGCTGAAAATCCACAGCAATCGCAGATCTTCAATCTTTCCATTACCATTTACTTAAACATGCCTTAAAGACCCAAAAATAGCAAATCTATATTTGAAAGTCTTCAAAAGCGATATTCATATAAGAGAAATTTTAGTAACTTATTGTATTTTCATTTAGTCCTAAGAGGACACAGAAAACAGTTGTGCTGTTATAAAAAAAAGATTTGCTCAAGTAAAATCAAATATTAATAATACATTTGTAGTAATATAAAGGGAGAAATAACTAAAAGATGTTTGTTAAAACATTAACATGTCAGTTATATTGGCAAAGACCTAATTGACTGTAGAGCTTATTTAAAAAGTCGCATTATCAATGTGAAAACCAATTTTACCGAGGATTATATTGTTATCAGAATATGATTTCATAGTTCTTTTATTCAGCACTTAAAGAACAGGTTTTTGCGTTATTTTGTTTTGTTTAAATAAAAAAAAAATTTTATTTAAATAAAATGAGTTTAATGTACTTAATTGACGTCTGTTTACATGACATTCGTAGCTTTTCAATTTAAACGGCAGAGAAATGATTTTCTAATTGCTTTTTCTATGATTGGATTCTGCAAAAACAGTGAATTGATTCTTTCATGTGGATTTTGTGTTAGATTGTGATTTGCAACAAAAAAAGGTTTGTTGTTTTTTAATTATCAAATGAATGCAAATGCATCTTCATGGTAATGTTTAACTCGCAATGAAACCGACTATTAAGGCGCGATAGTTAACCACTTTTCATAACTTTGATTTTAGTTTTAGAGCCTATGACTCTGATCAATTGATGGAATGCCTCAGAAATTAAATTAAAAGATGAAAATGCATGCAGGAGGTCCAAAAGACTAAAATATGACACAGCGGGTTCACTTGTGTACAAGGAATGCCAACACGAATTACCGTGAATTCAGTTATTTTCGTTGACATAAATTTTCGTGGATTGGGAAAAAATTGCATATTCGTGGGTTCTTAATTTCGTGGATTTCATATTAGAAAATAGGAAAGCTGTTGCTATTGGAGAATTTGTTTGAATATCAATAGGACTAAAATGACGAATTGTTGAATTTTACTTTAGTAGCTTATTCATAACTTAATACATGTGTGAAAGGTGTTTGCTTGAACTGGTTTAATAAGTTTAATCATCGAATGCCATCGACTCTAACGTTTCGATATTTCCTTTTCATGAATATATCTGAAGATCAGTATTTCATTTGGTTCTTGAATTCGTGGATTGATCTGTCCACGAAAGCCACGAAAATTGGTGTACCACGAGTACTTCACAGTATATAAAATCAACTGATACATATGTAGTTATTAGTTAAAGTCATAGTGTCAAAAACAGCGCATATAAGCTATGGTAAAATTAATATTTTTATATCTTCAGACCGTTCAATAAACATATGTACATTCGAATCCGTGTATTACTCTATCATGTCTCTGGTTGTACATTTTCATGCATGTATTTGTTACTTTTAAGAACTGTAGGAAAATCTGCGGATGCGAAGAACGTGTTAGGGAAAAACATTCCACTTCATTGATTATATCTAGCGGTCTTCGTTCAGCCTCCCAATGAGCAACATCACAAGTATTACATAATGTATATAGTGTAACAATGGCGAAAAGTAACCAGAACTCAAAATAAACTCAGTAACATGTAAAAATAAAAAGAAGATAGAAATCAGCGTGAAATACAGGGTCCCAGTTTGGTCTTAACTTTAAGTCAAAATTGGAATTTTAAACCCTTCGTGTGCGACCAGAGAATACATTTTGTTACAATATTTAACATAATAAAATGTCTTTTAATTAATTCTAAAATAGAAAAATATATAATAATATATGTTAATTCAATTCTTTTGAATAGTTCAGCATAAAATCGAAAAAACAAATGTCTGAAATTTCAACAGGAGTTTTATGTTTTGGTTATAAAATAATATTCAAGAATATCAATATTGAAGACTGCTATATAAATTTTAATCTTTCTAAAACGCCTATTTTTCCGTATATACCTTCACCAATTTGTCATCGGAACCTGCTCTACATTTAGGGTTATTTTGTTTCGAAATATTTATATACAGAGCATCTAAAAAGATATCAATTCGGTATTTGTTGCTGTTCCAATTGTTTATATAATATATTATGATTTCTGTTTTTGTATCCTGATACTGTCATGATCAATCGGAATTGTCGGTTTTTCAATCTTTCACTCACTTCATATTGCAGTACTGTCAAAATGAGGAATGGTATTGGAAAAGAAAATGGCGATGAGGGTCAAGGATACATTATTGAACAATCTCCAGAAAAGAATCACAAAGGGAATGCATCTTCGATTTTCGATAGCCCAA
The DNA here is from genome assembly GCA_028015205.1 of Mytilisepta virgata. NCBI lineage: Eukaryota > Metazoa > Mollusca > Bivalvia > Mytilida > Mytilidae > Mytilisepta > Mytilisepta virgata. Next base: position 62,256,443 of record CM051518.1, on the reverse strand, counting down.
TTTTAGTTATGAAAGTATGTGGAATCTGTATTTTATCACCTTATGAAGGAAAAACACGTCATAGATTTCTTCTTTCCATTTTATACAGCGTATGTGTGATCTTTATATCGTCATTAAATACGGTTCGTTATTTTCTGGCCTTCTTAGATGAGTCAAGAATAACAAAGAAAAATCCTGGTGTCTTAGGATATATTTGGTTTTATACAGTTATTTTGTATCTACAGATATCATTTCTTTTCTCTAGTAGACATGTTATGAGTTTCTGTAAAACGTTTGATCAATATCAATGTGATTTTGGCATAAACTGTAACGTACAAAAAATTCGACGTAATACTAATATTACTATTTTTCTTGTCATGATGGAGTTTATCGTTGCACATATTACAATAACTATGGCATTTATATATGGTTGGATTGATGTTAGTACAATGTACGGCATAAATCTCTGGCCTCTGCAATCTTCGTCTGGCACTATTTTCGTTTTTGCCTGTCTAGTTTACAGTGTTTTAGCATCTTTCATGCTAATAATGACAGTCACAACCGTTGTATTTTACTTTGTGGTTCTATTTTGTGTTTGGAAAGAATTTCGAAATGTAACAATAAAAATGGCAAAGCTATCCCGCGATCAACAAAGAGCAGAAATTGAGCTTGAAAGATTACGTAGACAACACCAAGCTGTTGTTGGCATACTAGCATCTGTAAACCCGGTATTACGTCACATTGCTGGTTCCCTGTATGGTATGGGTATACCAATTATTTGCCTTATGTTGTATGGAGTAACGTCTGGTTCCCTGGCATTGGAAGACATGTTTAAGATTACTGGCTCCATCATGTATAACTTGATTGGAATGTTTGCTATAACAATAATGGGAGCTGTAGTAAATAGTGAGGTACGTAATGACAAATCAATTTTGATGATATTATCGCACAGTTAATATTGATGTAGAAGCAACAGGTGAATCTCATGACAATCTATTGACTGAAGAAGATGAAATTCTTGTCAATGAAATATCATTGAAAAAGTGAACTACCGTATGAGAAAGTTCCCTTTTGTTGAATTTAAGTTACAAAATATTACCAGCTCAATTGCTTGTACATGTACTTCGAATTTCCTACTTTAAATATGTATCTGCTATTTATCATGTTTGCCTATTTCTTCTTCTATATTTTAGGACCTTGTGCACATGCATATAGGTTGAAGGTACACTTTTGCCAAAAGAAATATTGGAGGACGAATTACATCATAAGAAATCTCACGAAATATTTGAAAATTGTTTGTTAACAACAATTTTATAAATAAAAGGCCTTTTAAATCACTTTAATGATATACTGATTATAAGAAAAGTCCCCGAGAAAGGTTAAGAGTAACCAATACACGACCACGTGTCCGAAGAAACAAACGCGCATGGAGTGACCAAACATGAAATCACATTCAATATTTAGTTCTGGGTCAGTATAGGATGACTTGGTACAGACAATAAATAGTAGTGGGATTAATCGGTTTATAAAGTTTGCCATCCTTACTGTTAAGTTTATATAAACAACAAGATGACTGACAGCTGGAATTCATGTAAAACAGTAGTGTACTTGATTTAGCATTCTCAGATACTCGGGATATGAAGCTGCTGGTCTGATATTATTGTACTATGATACATATAAATCAGAAGCACCACTTCCTGATATTGTAAATTATACATTGGCATGAAGTTTAATGTGAGTCGATCGCAGTTTTTACGTAAGCTTTCAAGTCAATGGGAGAAAGAGTCATATTAGCAAAATTACATACTCTTTCGTTTTTGTAGCCATTATAGTGGCAAGATTAGGTGGGACCAATTTTAAAAGTGCAACTGCGTCAAATTGATTGTATTTGTTCACAACGGTGCATTAGAAGGTGGGTGGTAAAAATGTTCAGTTATATTAACCATTTCAGTGAGAATTAATGTAATCTACCAATGTATGAAATACAAGAACATTTATGATTGCTGTTATTTGTAGGCGCATGCTCCACTTGATGATCTCCATAATATGGATCTGTCAGCTGTGTCATCTAGACTACTCGGTCAGGTACAAAATTATTGTAATGGTATAATTTATGAATTTTAAACCCCAACATGAAAAAATGTCCATCATATTGCACGTCAAAAAATTAGTAAGACATCAGAATATATTGCTTTTTTTTAAAGAAAATGAAAATAGACGATAGGAATATGTGAGCTATACTTTAGAAATTTAGTTAATAGCCATGTTCATCATAATAAAAAAAATACATGGGAAGAAATTTGTTAGAAATATGCCTTCATTTGACAGAAAAAAAATAATAGAAAAGAGACCAAAATGATTTCTGGTAGTTAATAAAATGTACTAGTCAAAACACTGGTTAGTGCTGATTCTAGAGATGTGTCCTAATTTTCAAGGCCGTTAAACTTAAACATTAGAGTAGGCTTTTTACTTGACGTTTGTCATTTAGTAAAGGGTAAACTTCATTAAATTAAAACACAAAATAGGAGTTGAAGCTATATGTATAGCATTGATTAGCAGTTGACCATTAAAAGATACTTATCTTAACAAAGTATGTTTCAAATTTTAACAAGATATATTGAGCACATCGAAGTCTACACGATTTTTAATTTACCCAAAAATTGTTAATTTTGTGATTTTTCGTGCACATTTGATTTTTTTACGGACAAGGCGACATAACTCCAGAACAACATCTGAATTTAATACGGTAACAGTATAGACATGATAGAGGAGCCTAAGGAAATTTCAGTCTAGTGAGTCTTTTTAGCAACTTCAAACTTTGATCACAGATACAAAGAACTTGGCAATATTTTGTAACCATTTTTCACCATTTTAGTAAGGATGATTTAAGTTTTTTAGAATAATTATGAATATTTACCCTGGAAACAATAAGAAAAATGTGTTCATGTACTTATTAATAAAGTTTCATTTTTTTAAGTAGAAAGGCTAATTAGAGGAATTACTATTTAGCTCGTTCGGAACCTTAGGGGTAATATGATTATATCAATTAGTAGTACATTTTCATTTTATTTGTATTGCTGTTAGATCTTACCTATTCCCAGTAAAAATTCTCACTTCCTGTCCTTCGTTCCCTATAACTTCTAACGACTACACAAATGTGTAATAATTTTTTCATCACATTTTATTTTAGAAGAAGATAAGTACTTCTATTTATAAATGTTCGAGATGATCAATTAAAGAAATTATACATTTTATTGTTCATTTTAGGTAAATGTATTTACGAACAGATTGACTGGTCCTTCAATTGGTGTTAGTGTCTATGGGCTCTTCAGTGTAGATTATTCTGCAGTTTTAATGGTTAGTACATTTAGTATACGATCACTAACAGTTTTTTTTTTATTTTTAATTTTTATTAAATTAACTATATACCATTTGAAAACACTGCTTGAAGAGATTTAAAATAGAAGCGTAATTATTGTAGAAAACACAGGAGTAATAATAATAATATAGGCTTTTTACTTGACGTTTGTCATTTAGTAAAGGGTAAACTTCATTAAATTAAAACACAAAATAGGAGTTGAAGTTATATGTATAGCATTGATTAGCAGTTGACCATTAAAAGATACTTATCTTAACAAAGTATGTTTCAAATTTTAACAAGATATATTGAGCACATCAAAATCTACACGATTTTTAATTTACCCAAAAATTGTTAATTTTCTGATTTTTCGTGCACATTTCATTTTTTTACGGACAAGGCGACATAACTCCAGAACAACATCTGAATTTAATACGGTAACAGTATAGACATGATAGAGGAGCCTAAGGAAATTTCAGTCTAGTGAGTCTTTTTAGCAACTTCAAACTTTGATCACATATACAAAGAATTTGGCAATATTTTGTAACCATTTTTCACCATTTTAGTAAGGATGATTTAAGTTTTTTAGAATAATTATGAATATTTACCCTGGAAACAATAAGAAAAATGTGTTCATGTACTTATTAATAAAGTTTCATTTTTTTAAGTAGAAAGGCTAAATAATATTCTAATTCCAAATTGATGTTAACAATTATGATTAGGTAGTCAATAAGTGGCGTTAACGTCCATTATAGAATGAAAACATGTTGATGTGATATGAATGTGACCTATGTTTGTACTTGTTTTTAATGTGTAGCTCTCGAGGTCAACCAACTAATTTGGATCCGATATATTCATATTATTTTTATGTGAAAATAATGGTACTGATGATGAGGCTAGAAATGCTTAGTCTTCAAGCTCAGCAGTTGATGTTACTCCATGTTTTTTTTTAAGAGTTCAAGTTGCGAAACCGATGTTTTTTGTGTTCTGTTACGATTGCTTCGCGATGTTGTTGCTCAAAGTATCATTTTATTGTACTTACTCTCTGTTTTCTTGTTCCAATAGATTTTGACTTCACTGGTACGCGGTAAATAATGTGGTATATGCTATGCAATTTTTAGTTCCTCCCAAGTCATGGTTTTGTATCCACGTTCTTTCCAACAAACCCCTGACATCACACATTCATATTTTGCGGGTCGAACATATCGCTGCCCGGAGTGTGACCTAGAAAATTCTACCTACGACGCAAATGGATTCTCTTGTGACCTTGAGAAGATTCAATGAAAATCGCAAAATATGAATGCGTGATGTCAGGGCCGGTTTGTAGGAACGAACGTGGATACAAAACACTGACTTGGGAGGATGACCCAAAGGTAGGTATTTTAAAAACTGTGTCCGATGTGGCCTGCCAACCAACATGGCCGACATGGCTAAAAATAGAACATAGGGGTAAACTGCAGTTTTTGTCTTATTTCTCAAAAACTAAAACATTTAGAGCAAACTGACATGGATAAAAATGTTCATCAGGTCTAGACCTACCTGGCATGAAATTTCAGACGAATCGGTCAACCCTTTGTTCGGTTAGTGCCCCTGAATTGTTAGTTTAAAGGAAATTTTGCAGTTTTTGATTATTATCTTGAATATTATTATAGATAAAGACAAACTGTAAACAACAAAAATGTTTAACAAAGTAAGATCTACAAATAAGTCAACATAACCAAAATCATTGATTGACCCCTTATAGGAGTTTTTGCTCTTTAAAGACGGCGTCGGGCGTAAACTTTCATTGAAAGATCTTCTACTCTGAAACCACTGGGTCAATTGGGTCCAAACTTTGGTAGAATGGTCCTTGGTTGGCCCCCTTCCAAATTTAAGTCCGGCATCCCCGACTTCCAACCGACATGGCTGCTGTTACATAAAACAGAAAAAAGAAGGGATGAATTTTTAAAATCTTCTATGAAACTACAAGGCCAATTGGAACCAAATCTGGCAGTAATGGTTCCTTCAGAATACTGTCCCATGACTGTTAACCAAGATAGCCGCCACAGCCGAACTTTAGTTTAACATAGGGCCCTATGGGAAAATTCATTGAAAAATCTTCTTGTCTGAAACCAATTGACCAGATGGAACCAGACTTGGCCGCAATGGTCCTTAGGAGGTCCTCTTTCAGAAATGTGTCCGATTTCGTGGACTGTGAACCAAGATGGCCACCACAGCCGAACTTAGTTTAACATAGGACCCTATAGGAAATTCACTAAAAAATCTTCTCGTCTGAAACTACTGAGCCAACTGGAACTAAAGTTGGCATCATTGGGTTCTTAGATGACCCTCTTTCAGAATTGTGTCCGATCACCCGGATTGTCAACCAATATGGCCACCTCAGCCGAATTAATTAGTTTAATACAGGATCCTATGGGAAAATTTATTTAAAATCTTGTTGTCTGAAACCACTTAGCCAGTTGGAACAAGAGTTAGTAATGGTCCTTAGATGGTTCTCTTTTAGAAATGTGTCCATTGACCTGGACTGTCAACCACGTCTTGCTCAAGGTGAAAATTTAAATCCAGGTGAGCAATACAGCTAGGCTCTTGAGAGCCTCTAGTTTATTAGTGACATTATACATTTTATAAATTATGTTGAATATAGTCCGAGACTTCAATATCCGGGCACAAAAACATTTCCAAATTATTTTTTTCTGAAATTGCAAAACATGGGATCTGTCATATTCTCCTTATCTGAAAGAACGATCAAACTGTATTTATAACTAATATAACTACGTATCATATTTTATATTCCAGGTTTTTGGGACAATCATAACATATGCTGTTATCGCTGTGCAATTTTCGTCGGGGATTACCGATCCTGTGACAAATACTCATGAAACTTTAGACAACAATACTACTCATATCACTGGATTATAGCTGTTACTTTAATGTAAAAAAGGACAAATATACCTTAGGAGCAAACCAAACAACGCAATACATTAAACTCTGGATGACGAACAACCGGAAGTGTAAGCAGTTCCTGCTCCGTATATGGCATCAGTCGTAAAGCCAACAACGTCAATCAAAGTTAATTCAAGATACATGTGATTATTTTATATGTTTTGTATATACATGTAACACTCCGTTGTATCACATAAACCTTTAATTCCTAAAACAATATGCTAGATTAATTATTCAACACGTTTCTTCTTTCTTTCTATCTTGTTTTATCAAATTGAAGTAGTTACACATCTAAGTGCATTTGTTTCTTTATTAAAGAGGCACAATCAAAACAGAAACAACATAACAAGTGAAAGGAGTTAAACAGAGCTGATTAATTTCATGTATTATATAATTTGGTATGACGACTGATATAAACTCTTCGAAACTAATTTTGCTGAAATCGAATGCAATGATTGTGTCAACATAATGACATCATCAAAAATTTTAAGACATATGTAAATAGTGAATTCATACTACACACATCATAATGTAAAATCCGTTTTTGGCAATCCAACCAAACAATGATTCTAGAATAAATGATCTTATGCAGGAGAATATACTATGTCAAAAAATCTTATATACAAAAAAGATTGTTGTACTGTTAAACATGCTTTAGATTTTAGTCAATAATATTTTTGCTGACTTCGAGGAACGATCTTCTTCATCCGAAAATTTTTTGGGGAAAAATTTTGATACTAAAGTCGAGCGGTCTATTCTCCTTGTCCTACTGCAGAAAATTTGGACATAACCGCTCAGATGCATGTGTAATAAATTTTGGTTGCCCAGCTAAAATATTTTATTCAGTCGGATGTTAGCGCTACACAATTTTGTCACATGTACTTTTTTATCATTCGAAGTTCTTTTCTCTATTGATTCAAGTAGTATGTAAGTTATTTGTGGTGTACATATAACAACACATAACAGTTACACACGAGATCATAATTATAGCCGATATCTAAACAAATCTGTCAAATGTCAGAACATATTATCATTCCTTGCGTTCCGAAAGGTAACGAATGTCATCAATGGGCTTAAAGTCATTTAAATAAGAAAACACTAGAGTATGACGCACTGTGTTAAATTCAGTGGTTGGATTTATTGTCAGTTTAATCACAAATGTTGACCATATAAAACAAAACCCATACTTTTCTTAAACCTCCGCGGCAACTTTGAAAAAAAGAAAAAAAAGAAAAAAAGAATTGATGAATAGAAAACATTGTAATAGTGGACAGGATATTGATTCAACGCCGTGGCTATATATCCCCTTCCGATACTAAACACAAGACATTGTTAGATAAACGAGGGGGTGGAAAGGGTATTGGGAGACAGGGAGAAAGGAGAAAGGGGGCGGGAGAAAGGAGAGAGGGGGCGGGAGAAAGGAGAGAAAGGGCGGGAGAAAGGAGGGAGAACTATCAAAGGGAGACGAACTTTAATGTTGAAAAAAAAATATAGAGGTAAAAAAACGAAAAAACTGGATACTAAATGTTCTAATAAATGGACAAATCTTTGAAAAAAGGCAACATTTATATTTCCCAAACCATTTTTGCCATTTCCGATCATTTCATTAAAGAATTTGATGTTCAATCTGACTTAAACTAACATGATACTATAGACAAATTATTTTATCGACATTTCAAACCATTGTTAACATGCTTAAGTCTTTACGCATGAAAAATCTAAATTCTCCACGTTTACGCGTGGGCTTGATGTGGGATACTTAGGCATAGGAATAGTACATCTTCGTCCCAGAAACCATACCTCTGAGGGCTTAATACTTGTAAAGATAAAAATATAACTTTGGCATTTAAGTAGGTAATGTGTGTAGACTCTGTATAGGCCAATTTCGACCTACTGCAAATTATAAATGAACAACAAATGGATAATAGGACAGGTCAACAATGACATATATTCCAACCAATCAACATCACCCAAACAGACAGAACCCCAAACAAAAATAACATAAAAGAGCACAGAACACATCACAGAGTTAGGATAGTCCATGCATATTTCAACAATTTTCCAGGTCACCTTAAAATATTTACGTTATCCACTTGACCATACAAAGTAAGGTGTTCTCGAGGACAGGGAAAAATAGAGATGACACAATAAAAAACTATGTCTAATTTCATGATCCTCATACATGACCATACATATCAAAAATGAGTTTCTTGACATTGGGGCATGCACAATTCACCATTGACAACATTCCAACATTGTGTATTAATTTGCGTACGAGTCGGAGGCAGGCCTTGTTCGTAAAATCAGTATATGCTTTAATAAAGACCTATGCCACCTATATATGGTCATATATTAATTCAAATTTGTATTAAAATCGATTGATCTGAAAAAAAGACGGTTGTTAAGGTGGGAGATGGAAGCAGAGGGCGGGAGAAAGGAGAAAGGTACCCCCCTTTCCTACCCCTCATAAACACATTCGATTCCTCAGTTTTGCTTTTAAATGTTAAAAAGTTAAAACAATAATCCAAACGTTAAAAAGTTGATTCATACAATAGACCATGTGTTTTCTTCAGCATTAAGTTAATGAGTAGTTAAATCAAAAGTACTTATTTTGCTAACCTAAATATAAAAAAGATGTACGGTGTAGTTTTTGTCATGAAATAATTAAGTTCTGCGTTAGTTAGCGTTTTGTGCACAGTTTCACTCATCAAAACAATATATACATATCTATTGTATATTGCAGAAATTGTTGATAAGAGTCTATTTTCACATTCATATGTATACATCTCTTTGAGAAACAATCAGAATTATTCCCAATGATTTGATCAAATTCTACAGGAATGACTGTATTTCGGCAATGCAAATATTTACAACTACTTGGCACGCTGATAAAATGTAAAATTCTGACGTCTTAACCCTGTGACTGCTCCTGTTTGAAATCTCCATTCAATTATAGTCATGTGGGGCATGTTTTCACTGGATATCTTAATCTAGTTGATATTCAAAAACTACAAATATGCTAGCTAAAAGTCCCAAACACCGCGAACCTCAGTCAATTACTTGGAAATATAATTTCAAATTGCTTATGGACTCTGTTGAGGACTACGCCAGAAAACGGACTTCAAAGGAACAGGAACCTGCTGATACACTTTCCGGGTGGATGAAGGCTATTAGTGCAATGCTAAAGTTCCAAATTAAAAACCTGCAAGGGACTATGAGCACGAAGGCTACAGCTAATTGCTCTACAAAACACCTTTAAAAGATTTTAATACTCATATTGACATGTATTAACGAGGGCCTTCAGAATTACTTTGAAACATCATATTCCACCGGTGGTGTCAATCTTAAAACTCCAAAAAGTTACTACAATGTCTAAAATAAAAATATTTGGCTACATGCACCAACATAAAACCATTCGACTTCTCTACACCCTACACTACCATATCACATTCTCAATTAAAATATCGATTGAAACAACTAGTTAAAATGGCACACAAAGGTATAAATTTCTAATTTAGGTAAAGAAAAGGCTTATTTCGAGTGACAAAAAGTATTCTGAATATAAAACTACAAACATGTTATATTTTCTCATGGACAACATATTTGTTGAAATTGCTGGTCCAATTTTTCAACAAACAATTGGCATTCCAATGGGAACCAACTGTGCTCCTCCCCTCGCCGATCTATTTCTGTACTCATATGAAGAAGACTTCATTCAAGGGCTAATACGTGAAATCAAAAAGAAACTACCCCAGTCCTTTAATTTCACTTTTCGTTATATAGATTACGTGTTGTCTTTAAATAACGACAAATTCCAGTTGGTTCCCATTATCAACGAATAATAATGAATCCACAGTATTTCATTTTTCAGTTCATGCATTTTATTCTATTCAGTATTGTCATAAACCATATGTAGATTCCGAAAGTAGTTTTCTAGTTGTACGTTACTGTAAGTTTTAAATCTATAAGAAAATATAAAGATATGGGTTATGCGTCCTTGAGACAACATTCCAAGACAAGTGTAGACTTCAAGAGCGAGCTACAGTTCGTAGTTTTATATTTATCCGAGTTCTTATTTTCATTTCGTTAAATCTACTATAATCAAGCATAACAAAATTATCGTTAACGAGTATGTCTCTCAGACATAGGTATGTCCTAGGCTTTTTACTTGACGTTTGTCATTTAGTAAAGGGTAAACTTCATTAAATTAAAACACAAAATAGGAGTTGAAGCTATATGTATAGCATTGATTAGCAGTTGACCATTAAAAGATACTTATCTTAACAAAGTATGTTTCAAATTTTAACAAGATATATTGAGCACATCGAAGTCTACACGATTTTTAAATTACCCAAAAATTGTTAATTTTGTGATTTTTCGTGCACTTTTGATTTTTTTACGGACAAGGCGACATAACTCCAGAACAACATCTGAATTTAATACGGTAACAGTATAGACATGATAGAGGAGCCTAAGGAAATTTCAGTCTAGTGAGTCTTTTTAGCAACTTCAAACTTTGATCACAGATACAAAGAACTTGGCAATATTTTGTAACCATTTTTCACCATTTTAGTAAGGATGATTTAAGTTTTTTTAGAATAATTATGAATATTTACCCTGGAAACAATAAGAAAAATGTGTTCATGTACTTATTAATAAAGTTTCATTTTTTAAGTAGAAAGGCTATATGTCCTTATGTAGTTTTTAACTTCACCTCTAACATGTTTAATCTGCATAATTGTATCTCTTATTCTGTACAGTAGACAATTCTTTTTTGTCAATAAGTTTGATTAAAACCACCGTGTTAATAAACTTAAATATAAAGCATCCGTCGCAATGCTAATGTTTTTTTTCTCTTTGTGATTGACTTTATCATTGGTCTACTTAAAATAACCATATCCTTTAAATATGGCTTGATTGATGTTTATACATTGTGCGGCATTTAAACATGTTTTATTCTGGTATTTTGAAGCTGTATTTCACAAATGTAGGCAACCATTTCTATGGTGTTTTTTTTCTCTTGTGTCTTCCTTCAGTCCATAAACATATCTTCTGTCATAGTTCCTTGGTTGTCTATCTTTAGTTTACTGTTCAATATTTGCCGAATTTATATGGTATTCTTAATGCATTAGCTGTAAACATGACAAGTGCAGAATCTGAAGAAAATGGGCAGATTTTTTTTTTCTTGTGTGTGTTTTGTGTTACAGTTAAAACACTTTTCTTGAGAAATCTTGAATAACCTTGAATTGGTTCAACCTTCTGTAGTTTTCGAAAATTGAGAATTTAACATTGTGACCTAAGCTCCTCATTCATTTTTAACTTCATGCATTTAATTTCTATACAGTATTGTTCCATAGTGTAGATGTGCAGTAAGGTTCTAGAAGAACACACATATATATTTAAGGAGCAAACCAAAAAACCATCCATTAGATAGAAAAACCCGGAATGACTAGAAGTGCTCCAGGAGGGTAAGCGGTTCCTGCTCCGTATACGGCACCCGTCGTGAAGTTAACCAAAGTTTGTTTGTTTGTTTGTTTAGTTGGGGTTTTACGCCGTTTTCAGCACATTTGGCCATTTCGCGGCGGCCAGTTTTTATTGGTGGAGGAAGCCGCAGTACCCGCAGAGAACCACCGACCTTCGGTAGGAAAATTGGCAATCCTTGTCAATTTTAGATCGGAGTCGAACACACCCCGCCATAGGTGAGATTCGAACTCACAACCTCAGTGTTGACAGGCAAGTGATCATTAGTAGTCATGACGAACTACCTAGACCACTCGGCCAGCGAGGCCCCCAGTTAACCAAAGTCAAGGCAGTGGTAGTCACAAATCAGTAGAGGTACATGGAATGTTACGATAGTGGGAACAGGTCCAACATCACCTTCGATATTGGAACACTGTAACGGTCAATCAATTCATGATGACAACCGTAAAATTTCTTAATTGACGACATCAAATTATCCCTGATAAAACCTTGTTTAAGCAGCTTTTCTGACAGCAGTAATCCTATTTGTCGAAAGTCATAGTAACTCACGCATACTCTTGAATATCAAATAAGCTGAGAAACGTAGACGCCATATGCAGGCAATGCTGGTATAACAGAAACTTTTTTTTTTTTAATTGGGGCACACAGGGGTCGAATTTCGAAAATGTTGAATTAAAGCTTGACATAAACTCCTCTTTCATTTTTTATTTTATGCGTTTAATCTCTTTACAATATTATCATGTATGTAGACGCACAGTAAGGCTTAAGAATTTTGGTTTTCCAAATTGGAGCCCACAGGGGTCAAATTTCGAAAATTGAAAATTTAAGCTTGTGACCTAAACTCCTCTTTCTTTTTTTTTATTTTATGCATTTAATTTCTTTACAGTAATATAACACACTGTATGTAGTTGCGTAATACGGTTTTAGGATTTCAATTTTCAAAAACGGCGGCCTGCACGGGGTCGAATTTCGAAAACTGGAAATTATAGGCTGGTGATCGAAACTCTTCTTATGCATTTTATTTTTCAGTATTGTCAAACCCTTTATACAGATGCGCTGTAAGGTTTTAGAATTTTGATTTTCCAAAATGTGGGCCATTCTTTAAGGACATGATTATTAAAAAGGTGCACGGGGATACAACATGTGGGGAGTGTGGGAATAGGTGTCGTTTCCGACTGCCTCAATCTAGTCTTGTCTTGTCTTTGGAAATAAATATTTCGTGCGTAAAAAATAATCATTTCGTTCCTTAGAAATAACATTTTGTAACAAGAACAAAACTAAAAATATGGACTGTCGGAATTGACAGTTATCCCCGCACCCCTGCAGTCAGTTGGGACACCTACCCAATTGCATAAATCTAAAACCTCATGCCCATTTAAAGATGTTATGCAATCATCCTATGAAGAAATCACAATTGAAAAAAAAAATTATGTCACAAACTTAAATTGACAATTTTTGAAATTTGATTCTTGTATGCCTCAAGTTTAGATAATTAAAATTCTAAAACCTTATTGCACATCAATATATAATTGTGCATGACATTACTGTATACATGTGAAATGCATAAATTGATAAAGGAGTTTACGTCACAAGCTTAAATTGACAATATTCGAAATTGCTGTTAAGTTCCAATTGTCTCAACAGTTTCAAACAAGAAGATCATTCAGTAAACTTTCCCATTAGGTCATATGTTAAACTAAGTTCCGCTCTGGCAGTCATTTTTGATGGTGGACAAGGTCATCGAATATAATTCTGAAAGAGGAACAACTAAAAACCATTGCTGCCAAGTTTTGTTCCAATTGGCCAAGTGATTTCAGACAAGAAGATCTTTAAGTAAATTTCCCATAGGGTCCTATGTTAAACTGTATTCGAGTCTGGCGGCTATACTGGATAACAGGTCGAGTCATCGAATATAATGCTGAAAGAGAACCACCTAAGGACCATTGCCTCCAATTTTTGTTCCAATTGGCCAAGTTGATTCAGACAAGAAGATCTTTAAGTAAATTTCCCATAGTAGCCCATGTTAAATTAAGTTCGGCTCTGGCGGCCACCTTGGATGACGGGCAGGGTCATTGGATACAGTTCTGAAAAAGGACCACCCTGCTGCCAAATTTTGTTCCAATTGGTCAATTGGTTTCAGACAAGACGCCAAGTAATGACAATAGCTCACATGTCCCTTTGAGTCAGGCGAGCTTAAACTGCATACATTGGAAAATGAAAAACAAGTTTATCTCGCAAACATTTAAGCAAAAAGTTTCAATGAAAAAGGTATAAGGATAATCGTTTTAGTTCGTTACGTAAGAAGTTAACTACCCGTAGTAGTACATGGAATGGCTCAATCTTCTTGTCAAGCCCACACAGGCAGTCTATTTGGTTTTGGGTAATAAATATTTTGCAGTTTTTTATTTGTGAATCAATAAATTGTATATGCCATATTTATTTTACAACAGAAAGTACCATAATACGTAGGAGAGTTGTGGTGGTAAAAAGCATGTTTAACAGGCAACATATTGCATGCGACTGTCTAAAAGGTTTTTGTTGAAAATAAATATCCTATGTTTATATATGGGGGAAATGGCTATAGTACACCGGTAAGTTTGTGAACCATGTTTTATAAATTTTTCTTGTGTAAATGACGAATTACATAATTTGACTGTGCAAATTGTTATTTTATGAAAATATTTAGTTTTATTAAAAATACGCTCTAAGAAAGACAGATTGCATCATATTTATCGCAAGAGCTAGAAATGGAACGGCCAAACCAATACATATAGGACAACTAACATGAGCAAAATTAGCGTATTTGTTCTATTAGAATAGAAATGATTCATTGGGGTTATAGATTTGAAGTCATCGCTCGGTATAAATATCAGAATACAATAGCCTAGACCATGTGTAAATTACTTCAACTCTATAACTCCCATGAAGTATTTCTGAAATATCATGATCACGTCGTGTTTCCTCCCTCAACAAAGAAGACTTCATATTATGACTCGCGGCTGCTATTTTACGATAATTATCTGCAGTAAACCCGAAAATGTATAGACATCTGGAACGTGTAATTTGTCAATGAGTCACCATTCAATCGATAGATAATAATATATAACTATTTATCATATTTACATTTCAGGATTTTGAGTTATAACGTATCCTGTTATAGCTGTACAATGTTCTTCAGAGGCTACTGATTGTACGACATACACTCATTACAACAATACCAATATCACAGTATTATCAATATAACTTGAATGTCAAAGTTAGTAAGTTATTTCTAAATGCAAAAGTCAAAATATAAATGTTTTAATGACTTATATTCTATATTTCATACTATTATTTTTTTTCTATACTCGATACTAAGTTTCAAATCTGGCAAGCGAAATCGATGTTTCGAAAAACGGAAATAAAACTATTCTATTATCACAAAGATTCCTGTGTGTCCCACAATTGATCAGAGTATTTTCTTCTTGTATTTTATATGATATAATATACTACAGCAAAAACAGACAATAGTGACACGAATACACGAGTAAGAAACATATACCCTACTTAACAGAATTTAAAACACGATAGCACAACTGAAGCACATTGAACTCCCCAAAAATTTATGATAATTATAAATAATTTCATTAGAAAACAATTGTTCTTGATTTTCATTCTGTGTTTGTTTACCAGACTTTGTCAGATATTTATATTGGAGTAATCGCTCATGACATCACGCACTGGTGGTGCCTCATTGTCATTGCGTGAAATTGGTGTTGAAGGTATTTCATAATCATTGGTACTCTTTGACTCTGCGACATCGTCTTCATCACGTTTATGTTTTGAATGTTTGTTGGAGTTTCGTTTGCGTTTATAGATAAAAATAAAAATGATATAGGATATGTTAAGAACCACGCTGAATGCCAAAATGCTGCTCAAAACATATATGGTAGTAGGGCCACTTTTTTCTGATTCAGATATTGAATTCGAACTAACATTAATACAGCGCTGAAACTTTTCCAGCACACCAAAGAATAACGTTATACATACACGATTAATATTTTGAGTGTCTTCCACAAAGGTGTTGCGTTGTTCAGTCTTGTTGTACAGACTAGTTGATATCAACGAATTGTCAGTAAAGCTTTCCAGTTTCACTGAGGTTTGTTTTCTCCCACCTAGTCTATTCCACGAAAGAGATAAAGTATCTCCCACAGTTCGTACGGTTATTCGTAAATCGACAAATTGATCCTTCTTGCAGATTTCAATAGTTTCTTTCGTTTTATATATTGATCCTATGCCGAAACAATCATTTTCTGGAAAGCATGACACGTGATACCCTTCCACTTCCGTAGGAGATGCACACCGACCGTTTGATTTCAGGGTATAATTCCGCAGAAATAACATAGAACAGTCACAGTGTAAAATATTTTCATCAATCTCCGATCTTCTTGTGATCCCTGGCACATATTTGTATTCCGGAAAAGTAATCAGATGATTCCCAGTGAGAACAAGGTTTTTAAGGAAAACGAATCTCTTGTCTATGTCTTTTGCCTTTATTGTCTTAATTTTATTATAACTTATATCCAAAGATCGCAACTGCTTCAGTGAGTGTATTGCAAACGGAAAGGTTTCAAGGTTGTTGCCTTGCAGATTTAGTGTCTGCAGAGATATAACATCACGAAAGGCATCACTTGATATGGCATTGATGGAATTCCACTGAAGGTCAAGGATATGCGTTCCAACATAAGGCAGTGTATGAGCAATGTTAGTAATGTTGTTATGACCAAAATACATGTTCGTGGCCATCTGACAAGTCGTATTAGGTAAGGTAATCACTCTGTTATAAGATACGTCTAAATCATAAATACTTCTCCCATTGATACAACCAGTATAGGTTTCTATTTGGTTATGGGATATATTTAAACGACGAATGTACAAGTCGTATATGGTGATACCGTTAGCATTGGTTAGTATCGACGTATCAAAGTGTTGAATTAAATTGTAGCTTAGATCAATGTATAGTTCGCAGCGATTGCAGTATCGGAAGTGTTCAAACTGAAACATATGGTCATTTAACTCTTTAATCAAATTATTCTTAAATGAAACTGTTACACGGACACGTGAATATTCATCTAAAAGCAGTTTGAAATATCCGAGAGAGTTGATTCTGTTTGCTGAAAAATCAAAATCTGCAATAGAAAAGGGGTGCTCCAAATTTAATGTCATTGGTGGCAATTTCTGAATATCGTTACCGTTCAGATATAAATGACTTACATGTACATTTCCAATTGATCCATTGAGTGATGATATAATGTTATTGAATACATAGCTGTTTATTCCACTGTGTTTCAGCGATAAATGTTCAAACAATTTTTTGTTTACTGAGCATGTTATGTTATTGTTATTGTTATTGTTGTCAAGATATACCTCAAAGTTAACATATTGGGTATGTATATTACACAATAAATTCAGTGGAATGCAATTATTTCTCATATTAAGTATTTTTAGTTTCGTAAAGTTAAGCTGGGGAATTGCTTGAACATTATGCTCACAAAATAAACCAGTTGCTTCAACATCTATTGTACTAGAATTTTTCATTTTTGTTTCGACATTTTTTATAACATTTGGAGTATCGAGTGGATTATTCCCTACATAAAACTTATCTGCTTTTGGCATCGTCTTAGGTAAAATCTCCAAACGATTATATGAAATATTCAACAGGTACAGGTCGGAATCATCGCCATCAAAAATTATTTCTTTCAGTCTATTTCCATCTAGTCGAACCTTACAATTTCCATGGCAATTTGGTATAGGGAGGAACACTTTCTCTAAAAGATTGTATGACAGATCTATATCTCCATTCCAAGGATTTGTAAACGAATTGGTTTTCGATATTAAATAATTGGGAATTTCTCGTATTTCGTTTGAGCCAAGAAAAAGATCGGTTAGCTTCCCTGATCGAAGTTGCACTCCCTCAACAGACGAAATTCGATTTTTGGATAAATCTAGGTACCTCAGATTATGCGCCGAATTAATAACAGTTTCAGATATAGCTTGAATCTTATTGTCCTTCAGTATAAGATCGGTTAGAACTGAAAGTCCTTGTAGGCTTTCCCAGATCTGTTTATCCAAGATATTTTCTGACAGATCTAGATATTTTAGTGATGATTTTGATGCTTCAAATGTGTCTGTTCTAACATTTCTAAGTCGATTCCGTTTTGCAGAGAGATGCCAAATACGACCCTGTTTTGATATGAAAAGATCGGATATCTCATTTTGATCGAGAACAAGCTTAATTTCTCTATTACCGTATACGTTAGAAATATTCACGATCTCTAACTTGTTGTTTGACAAATTGATTTCGTTAATATATGTAAGGTTCATGTTAACCATTTCGCAGGATTTCATGTCTTGGTTTCTCATGCTTATGCTTTGGAGAAATAACAAGTTCTGAAATGAACACGATGGAAATTCTGCAACTAAATTATCATCCATTGAAATAACTTCAACAGAGTTTTTGATCGGCTGGAATATTTCGCACTGTAAATGTTCTAATCCCACATCATTGAAGTACACTTTTCTGAGTTGGTTTGCATCGTTAAAAATTCCAGCAGGCAGACTTTTGAGTGTCCATTTGTCTGAACTCGTATGTGATAATTCTAATGTTGTAACGGCCGAAAAATTCCATCCATAAAATTGTGGAAATGATGGTATTAAAGGACAACACGTCACGTTACTGATTCCAGAACATCGACTAGGAAACATTCCATGCAATAATTTTAAAAAACAAACAAAAAAGACAAGAGAACGTAAAAGTGTTTTCAAAGAGGTATCCATTTCATGCATTCAGGTAAATGGTTTGTCACTTATAAAAACAAGTTAAAAATAACATAAAATAATTTGGTTTGTAATAAAATAGCCCCCAAAAAGATCTAGTTTTATCGTTATCTTTATCTTTATCGGAGACTACTTTATACTTTGATATTTTTGTCAAAGTCTTCCTGATTGAAAATTTTATCTAAACATGAAGTATTCTATTTACTTTGAAATATTTAAAATATGTTATGTAATCTGAGTATTCGTGAGGAATAATGTAATAATTTGAATTAAAAATAATAGTATTGCCTAGGTTAAATTTCAATGTGCACTAACTGTACATCCATTTTCAAAGAACAATGAAACGAAACTATAATTAAATCCCTTTATTTAAATGAACGTGATAAAAATGTTATCACTTAACAATGACTGACATGACTGATATAAAGACTTTATATCTACATGAATTTGCAGTGAACACCACTGATACATTTTTAATATTCCCTTTCTATGTTTCTAGTGCTTATACTTTCTTCAAATTTACAAAAAACTTCAAGCATTTGAAAATAAGCTTTTAAACTAGAAAGCTACAGTCGGAACGACAGTGGTCGCCGCACCCCACATTTAGTTAGGACAAAAATCGAAAACCTTATTGCCCGTTTACAGATGTTAGGCAATTATTCTATGAAGATATTAAATCACTAAATCCAATAAAAAATGGTTAAAAAATTACTATTTTTCAAATTTCTTCCCTGCGGTCCCCAAGGTTTGAACAAAGGGATATTTTAAGGAGGGGAAGATCGAAAACAACTGACAAACTCCGAAAAACAAGAAGAAAAGACCAAAACAATGCAAATACTACACTTAAAAACTTAAAGCATATGAACAACATGGACCCCATCAAAAAACCGGGGGTTGACTCATGTGCTCGGGAAGGGTAAACGGTCTCTGCTTCCTGTAGGACACCCGCCATGCGGCCCATGTCAAATCCGGTATGAGGAAGGGACAACAATAATCTTCATCCAAGATGGCTGCCAGCATGGGATTTAGTTTAACATAGCATTCTATGGTAAATACATACAAAAATCTTCCAGAGAAAAATTAATTGATTGAAACCAAATATAGAATGCTCCAAGTGTTATTACTTTGGTGCTAATCCGTCATCCAAGATTGCTGCCATCTTGCATTGCTAAATCTTCTTCTAGAGAACCGCTTAATAGATTAAAACCAAACATGGCATGGATGTTAATCTCAATGTCCTTTAGCATTGAACAAATGGAAATATCAGGTGGGCGATACAGGCTCTTGGGAACCTCTGTTTTTATTGACAGAACAGCAAAAGCAACGCTAGGTTTTAAATCGAAAAAAAACGAGGTATCAGAATCGATGTCAAGGTAGTACGTGAATGTGTCCGGATTTTGGTAAGGTGTTTTTTTTTTCAAATATACGTATTTTTAAAAAATAAAAACTTCTTCTTCAATTGATTTGGGAGGCAACTTACAATAAAGTAATTGCGCCCTTATACGTAATGTCGGCGATTAAATTCACCATTGTAGAAAAATAAAAATGTTTTTAAGGAAATATTCTGATTATTTGGCGAGTTTAGTATACAAAACTTTTGTGAAATTCAAGTATAGACGAAAAATGATAGAGCAGAATAGTTGTTTGTGAATGGGTTTAACATAGTGTTGAATATGCTTCAATCTGTGATTTGTTGCAAATATATTTGAAATGTGTTGTAAATTTATTTTTTTGTACATATATGCACTACTTAGGTCGCTGTGTGTTCTGTTATGTTAGAATAACAGTTACAGTGGATTGTATAATCTGGTCCCCTTTTCGATACAGTTCTCCGCACAGGATCCCTTCGTAGTCCTTTTTGGCAGTGTTATATCTGTTTAAGTTCAGGAAATGCTACAATAGTTTCTGTGTATTGGGAGGGCGAGGGAGTTATCTCCCTCGCCCTCACACTACCAGACGGCATTAAAATACATGTGGTATAGGGATGGATACAACACCGATTTATTGAAATATAAAATATAGTAGTCAGGGTGCATAATTCCCTACCCAATTCGGGATCACTGTGCGGGGTCTGAAGAACAAAGACACGTACTCCCCTTTTATAATTGAAGACAACATTTAAATATGTTTTGATTTTTGATACTTGCCTGCTTTTCCGATGAGCCGAGGAATGTTGCGTAGCATATGCCGAAATTTGAAGTAACTATACTGATATCAGTGGTAACGCCAATGATACTCCGTAGTATTTGGAGGAACCACTCCTATCACAACCTAGTGTATGTGTATAAAAAATGGAAGAAAAATCATGGAAAAAAAATAGATATCAGTATTTTATACGTACATTTGTATATCTTATATACATCTTCTATCAGCAAGACATCAGTATGTTTTTGGCAATTGAGAGAATACTATAATGACTGGCTGACAATAAAGTTGTATAGAATTTAGGTTCGGTTCACCAGAAGAGCAAGTTGTAAGTACATGTCCTTGTTCGGGAATAAGTAGACAACAGAAGATTGTCCTGTAACTATATGTCTTTAATGTATCCAGTAATAATTTCTGTCCCTGTTTCTATTTCTTTGTATAAGCGATGTATGTTTCAAAGAATTTGACTGATGACAGCAATAATTGGGATTTGTTCATTTCATTAGTTTGTAGATTCATCTGTCATATATAGGTTAACTGGTATTGTGATCATGTAGTTGCCTGCGGGCGAATTATTTAAAATGATGTGTCCGGGTAAAGGTGACCCGTGACCTGTTTATATGTACTTTTACGATTGATCGGAAGGGAGTTGTATTGAAATCTATTGATGAGAATTCTGTTGATTTATGATATGGTCAAAGTGAAAATGTTCTTAAATAAACAATTTGTTTTGTGGAGCTTTAGTAACTTTCAATAGAGGATTTATTTGTGTTTTTAATACTGAATTTAAACATGACTAAGGTAAAAAAAAAAAATAAAAATAACCAAGGATTAAATTGTGTTTTGTGGTGCTATTTTGATGTGTGGATTTTGAGCGGGATCATAAGTGTTATTTACAAGGGATGGGGTGAGTATATTATATATATAACATATTGATTTGTAGGAATACTTAACATAAACAATATATAATATAAATCGTTTAGAAAAAAATATTTGAATTGACTACATATAAAGAAAACTAGGAATATTTGGTTAAAAACATAGATCTAAAAATATGTGAGGCTATACGAGATAATAATAATAATGAATTGGCGGGCCTGAGTGTAAAATTCTCATACTAATATCCATGGTATAGGTATACACCGTATAAATAAAGTACATGTATAGGAGTGCATGCATACAGTTTCTTCTGACGTATCTTATTCCTTAGAAAATAATATATGTGTTTTTGTCGGGGCTGGGATTTGTTTCCCACCCTAATGTAGGTAAACCCCTTTTATATATTTATATTGTTAAAATCTAAAAAAAAAAAAAAAAAGCAAAACAAAACAAAAAAGCAAACAAACTTCATGTGCTTATTTAAACAAAACACCTGTTTCGTTTAGATATACAGGTATATGATTAAGCGTAGCAGGATTACCAGACAGCAAATTTTTGATAGAATAATCAGAAATTCCCTGAGTTTTAAGAGAATTCATTAATGCAGTTCTTTGGTTTACATATTTTGAACATGTATACAAAAAATGATGAACATTATCTGTAGATTCAACACATGTATCACATTTATCGTCTGCACTTTTTCCAAGAGTGCTTAAATATTTATTGATATTTATGTACCCATTTCTGATCTTTAGTAAAGACGTTTCCTTTTCTCTAACCATACGGGGAATAATAATTTTAAAAGCGACTGTGTCTTGTACAGCAAATAGTGTTCTACCTTTGCTGTTATTTCTCCACTTGGATTGCCAGATATGTTTTAAAATATTTTTACATATGTTTTTAATGTCTTCCTTGTATAAAAAAGTTTGTAAATATGGACTATATTCTGTTAGGGCTTGCTTAGCCGCCCTGTCAGCTAGTTCATTGCCTGTTATACCAACATGGCTTGGAATCCATTCCAATACTATATTGATCCCTTGCTGAGTAAGAGTTGTGTATAAGAAATAAATATCATATATAATATGATTCTTAATTTTAAAAATATTACCAGATATAGCTTGTAAAGCTGACAACGAGTCAACAAAGATTACAACATTAAGAGGTTTGAAATCTTCAATCCAGATTAATGCTAGAAATATCGCAACAAGTTCACATGTGAAAATAGATGCAAAATTAGGGAGCTTATATCCCTTTGATATATTTAATTCCGGGATTACGTAGGCGCAACTGCTCTGATTCTTTTCTGTATCTTTTGAGCCATCAGTATATATTTTTAAGTAGTTGGGGTATTGAGATTCAATGAGTAGGGTTGCGTGACTTTTTATTGAACATGGAAGATCCTTTTTTGCACAGCAGGTTTAAGCAGGTGCCATGGTGGGGTGGGGAACTAAATATACCTATATACATTAGTAGGATCAAGATTGTGCTCTTGTAACATGTCATTTGCTAATATATAATAGGGTTTTTGTTTTTCTTTTATATGATTGCTGAAATATAAATGTGGAGCAGCATTAGTTAAACTCTGCTTTGCAGGGTGGTTTTGGTCGTGACTCATTATATTGAGATAGGATTTAGTTATAAGTGCTGATCTTCTGTCCTCTAGAGGAGGATCTCCCATTTCTACTTGAAGACTAGCAGTAGTAACATTTTTGTAAGCGCCTGTACATACCCTGAGGGCCTGACTCTGAATTTTATCTAAAATTTTCTTGGTTGAATGTGATGCTGTGTTGTAAATCTCACATCCATAATCAAATTTAGATCTTATTAATGCTATATATATATTTCTTAAGGTATAGCTGTTTGCCCCCCATTTGGTTCCAGTCAATACTTTCATGCAATTGATTACTTTAATACATTTCGTTTCTATATACTGTATATGTTTCAGCCAAGTTAATTTTTCGTCCAAAATCATACCAAGGAATTTTACTTCCTTTACAACTTTAAGTATATTATTACCAATATTTAGGATCAGTTTGTCCATTTTACGCTTCCTGGAGAGGATTATTGCTACAGTTTTTTGGGGCGATAGGAGGAAACCAGATTTCTCACACCACTGGTAGATACTGTTTAGGTCCTGTTGGATTCGATTTTGAACAAACTGTAAACTTATACCAGACAACCATATTGCGCTATCGTCAGCAAACTGTGATATTGAGCTGTATTTTACACAATCAGCTAGGTCATTAACCATAATATTGAAAAGGGTGGGGCTAATGCAGCTTCCTTGGGGGGTACCATTTTGAACTATATGTATTTCTGAGTAAGTACTATTTATTTTAACTTGTATAGTTCTCTGTGTTAAGAAGCCATTTACCCAAGCTAGCATATTACCTCTTATACCAAGTTTCAACATCTTGTCTAAAAGACCATATTTCCATATCATATCGAAGGCTTTCTGGAAGTCTATAAATACCCCTACAGTAAATTGTTTTTTTAAAAAGATTTCTGTATATCATTATCTAGTCTTATGACTTGTTCAAGAGTGTTTCTATTTTTCCTGAACCCACTTTGGTTAGGATTATACAAATTATTTTTTTCTAAATACCATCTTAGTCTATTGTTTACCATTTTTTCCATAATTTTTACAAAGTTGGATGTGAGTGCTATAGGTCTGTAGGATTGGGGATTGCTGGGATCTTTACCTTGTTTTAGACTTGGTATAATTGTGGAGTGTTTCCATGCTGAAGGGAGTTCCTGTAAAAACCATATTCTGTTTATAAATAATAAAAGGATACTAAGTGTTTTGTTATGAAATTTTTTAAACATGTTATAAGTTATTTTATCTTTCCCTGGCGAAGTGTCAGTTGTATCTGATATTGCATCAGAGAGTTCCTGTAAAGAGAATGGTTCGTTAAATGTTTGGGAGTTATCTTTAAAATGATTGAATATGTTTGAATAGCCCTTTTCCTCAGTATTTTGCTTTACCGATTGAAATTCTACAGAGTAATTATTGGTACTACTGACCTCTGCAAATGTATTAGCTAGGAGGTCTGCCTTTTGTTGGGTACTCTCATATTTTAGTCCATCCTGGAGTAGTGTTGGGGGCCCTACTAATTGTGTAGGTTTGCCCAACATTTTCTTGATAGTACTCCAAACCTGACCTATATGTGAGTCACTATTTAGAGAATCACAATACTTTTCCCAATATCGATTTTGTGCATCTTTTATAGTATTTTTACATTGTTTTTCTTTTTCTTTATATGTTATGTAATCCCCCCCCCCCCTACCAGTATGTTGTGCCCGATTACGGTCTTTGTTTCTTTCCTTTACTATTTGTGTACACATTTCTGTCCACCATGGAACAGATGGTTTTTTTCTATTATTAAATTTCTTGACTGGGATGTACCTGCCAGCACAATCAAGAATAGTATTTGTCAGTCTAGAACAAGTTTCATTTACATCATTAGAAATCATGTCCTGACTTAATGTTTGGTCACACATGTTGGCAAATCCATCCCAGTCAGCCTTTTTATAATTCCAGTTATAGTCGGTATCTTTTTCTATCGCAGTATCAACTTTATTAAAGTCTACGTTAATAACAAAATGGTCACTTCCATATGTAGAGCTATGATCTACTGACCAACTAATCTGATGGGCTGTGTTTATACTGCAGATACTAATATCAATACAAGAAAGCTCTAAATTGGTTGGATTTTGTCTTGTTCCAGAACCATCATTCAATACAACTACATTGTTATTGGATATAAATTCATATAATTCTTTACCTTTGGTGTCATTTTCTTTGCTCCCCCATAACGTGTGATGAGCATTATAATCTCCACAGACTAAGTAATTCCCTTTGAGTTGATTAAATAATTCCTGATAATGTGTCAATTTTGTATCTTTTGAAGCATCATATAGATTAACCAGTGTGAAGGGTTTCTTGTTCAATGAAAATTCAATTGCAGATATTTCAAACTTACTTTTTAAATGTTTTTTAGTATATGATAGATTATTATTGATATAAATAGCTGTGCCACCCCTCTGACATTTTCCCTTACAGAATAATCTGCAAGAGTGTATCCATTGATTTCAGGAATATCTTGGTCAGCTTGAAACCATGTTTCTTGTAGACATATAATCATAGGTAATTGCTTTTCATTAGATAAGTTCCAGATAAATTCTGGGCCGTTACTGTTGAAACTGTGACAGTTCCAGTGTTGTATTGTAAATACACCTGACATTATTATGTGTAATATAAGGTACATGTCCATGGTTATTATAATATTTGCACAATATAGATTATTATAAATGTTCATCATATTAAATATCAAGATTTGCACCATAATATGCAAGGTCTATAACCTTTACTGTGTTTATTTCACAGTGGAAAACTTCAGATGCAACTTGAGCAGTGAATTTACATAGTTCATCCAGAGTAAGCTTACTCTGCTTTTGGATTTGTAATTTATTCATGGTAACTGCAAGTAATACAACTATGTCTGACATTTCTACTTGTTTACTGTTTATATTTTGTTTATTTGTGGTTTGTACTTCCTTTTTGTTATGTTGGCTAGACTTATCTTTTGTAATAGATTTTGCATTTTTAACAATTTTGGAGGCTTCAGAGAGGGAAATTTTCTCCTGCTTTTCTTAAGTGCCAATTGCTTTTCAACTCTCTTGGGACATTGTTTATTGTTAGCTTGATGATGTCCTTTGCAATTGGCACAGATAGGGGAATCAACTTGGCATTTACCTTCATGTTTCTTGGCACACCTTATACATGTTTTGTCCTTATTGCATTCACTGGCAAGATGGCCAAATGCTTGGCAGTTGAAACACTGCAAGGGTTTTGGTACAAACAATTTAACCCTGTACTTTTTAAAACCTATACATATGTACTGTGGAAGAACAGGCTTAGTGAAGAATAATTTTACTGTCTTTGAAGGCAGTCTAGTTTGTTGATCCTTATCATAGTAGGTGAGTCTAACAAGTTTATTCACACCATAGTCACTCAGTGCTTCTAATAATACTTCCTCAGAATATTCCTGAGGGATATTGTAGATGCACCCTTGTGAAGTCTCTAAACTTTTAGGGATAGAGCATTTAATGTTCCAGTCGCCTAGCTTAGAGCAGGCTAGTATCTGTTTGAACTGTTGATTATCTTGACACTCTACAACTATATTTCCTGACCTTGTAGGTCTAATGTTCTTTACAACACCATATTTATTAGACAAACATTTCTGTATTTTTATTGGATTTTCATTTGCTAGTGGTGTACCTGGTGCATGTATTATAACAACATATTTGTCAGGGCGAGGGAGGGTATTGGATGACTGAAAAGGGGGGTACGAGTAGACCGCCTCAGGATAGTGGATGGAGTTTGCAGGGCTTCTAGGTAGGACTTGCTTGATGGACTAGGGGTTGCGTATTTTCGTTTTTTAGACACTCTTGTTGGGTCTAAAGGAAAGGACTTACTTGTAGTGTCAGTATCTTTGTCACTCTCAGTATCAGACTGTTCAGACTGGTCATACATATACGCCATCTTGAAAATTTGAAAACAAAGACCGGACACAAAAATGACGATAACTAGTCAAAATACAAAATATCTGTACAAAAAATGTACAAAAACGTAATAAATAGGTGAAATAATTGTTAAATAAGTAACTAATCTTACAATATCTGGTTAATATGCAAGTAATCTTTGAAAATCTTGAAAAACTTGAAAAATAAAAACATCGGGATGGATGGTAAATGTAGGGGCGGGCGGGCGTGAGAATCTAGGATTATTTTTATAATGGCCTTTACTAAAGTTTCGATTGTAAAATCTTACGACCTTCATTACGAGTTTATTTCTCGAGTGTATATGAAAATTGTTGCGCAAATTAACTTATTGGTGCAAACTATATATGTCATTTTCAAATAATCAACATCCAACTTTTCACTGATATCACTCACCTACATTTTGTTTGTTATTGCTCTTTGTTGGATTTACAAACCCCTTAATTTTTATATTTGGTTGTACTAGAAATCAGTATCAGCACATAAACTGTTCTTATAAACCGGATCAACGCGTGCTATGGAAAATTCAAATAATTTTTTAGGTACATGTAACAAATGAAGTCCTTCGTTGTCATGCAACTAGAATTCAGCTTTTAGTCCAAGTCAAGTAGTTTAAATGTGTCAGAGATTAATGTTTAAGAGTCAAGACATCTGTTTAAAACTTTTAAAAAATGTTATCCATTTAGCAAAATTTTCACGTAAAAGTAAATTTAATTTTCCTAACACAAGTAACACTTTTAGAGGTTATATATATAAAAAAAAAAATTGATACCAATTTTTACATTTCGTAGATTTACGACTCATCAGGCCTAAAATGTTGAAAACCCAAAAGTTGAACAGCAAATTCAAAAATGCCAAAATGGAGGACAGAGCCTAGTCAATTGTAAAATTAACGGTCATGTTGATTATAATTTAGAGCAAATTTCCTCGAAAATAGAAAGATATTTTTTTAATATCGATTTTGAAATAATTATCAAACTTTCCATTGGTGGTCAAATTTGTTACGTTGCTTAAATGACACTGCTCAAGTGAAATATTGTCTTACATTAACGATAATTATATTTTGTGCCAAATGTTCTATTAGTCCCTGTTAAAACTCCATGCTACTTTACTTATAGGAGTAAGAATTGGATTCAAGATCTACTATGATAAGGCCTAAAGAGACATGATATGTAATTCAGAGGAATATCTTTCTTCGTTTAGCTACTGAAATACAATTTTTACCTGTACACTAACCTTTTCTTGCCATCTATTTAACAAATGCTCCTGACTAACAAAGGGAAAATATATTCAATCTTATTGTTTTCAAAAATCATATTCTGAGGATCATGCTGTCAAGATACTGACATTTCTTAGCAGCACTTTTAAATAAAACCTTATAACAAATGTTGGATTTTAACTAACCAACCTCTATAAGCTATAGTATCTACTTTTTACAGCTTTTTTACACACATAAAATGTCACACGTTCCCTTAGTGCATCAGGACATGCTTTGCCTTCCGGAACATTTGATGAGATTGTTTGGGTTTGTTTTTGTGACTTCATCTTTGCTCTTTGCGCTTTTTTCCTTATTCTCTTACGGTTTCTTATTTTATTCTCGTTATAACATTTTTGTAGTGTTTGTTTTCTTTCACTTACGAATTACCTTTTCTTTAATTTTTTTTCTCTTATTGACTCTCTTTCGTCGTATTACTTTAGTTTTGCATGTCTTTTGTCCATGATTAAAAAACTGAAAAGATATTATATCTCATAAGTTCTTAATATCTCGATATTCGTACTAATTAGCCACTCTTTCATGTGTACGTAGCAATTATTATTATTATCAGTTAAATATTATAAAACTTTTGGATCAGAGAACTAAACATTCTTGTGAAATCATATATAGGTAATTCAGAATTTGATGCATTGGATCTTATTTGATAATGTCTCTTTTGGTGAAAGGTCCATTGTTTTTTCACAATTTATTTACCCGCGTGAAATTGACTGTAACAGTAATGAATGCTGCAGCTTAACTCTGTGCTTACAAACTTTTGACAGAAAGAAAAGACCCGGTAAGAAGTTTAAGAAGTTTCATGAAAGGTACACTAGATTTTCCGTGTCGAATTATTATATTTCATGTTGACCAATTTATCATTTTAAGGAGTGATTGCGTTGATAGAAACATTTGGAAAAAAGAACGTTACCGCCAGTGGTGGAACTCGTAAGATCACTGGTAGAACAATGATTAACTTCAGAATTTTAGAATGTCACAAAATAAACATTACGCCATAATATTTTATAGCTTCTTTCAAACAACAGACACTATTTCATGGATGAGTTACACGAACGACTATTTGACTACTTATTTACCTGTACATCTACCTCAGGGTTACAATGTTTAATGGTTTAATTTTAAGTTAACTTTGTAAAAATATTTTATTTATTTATTTATTGTAAAATATATATTAATATATATTTGATATAAATATAATTTATTATTATTTATTCATTTAATTTATAATTAAACCAGTAGTGAGTAAACATATTTAATATTCTCTTTGTAACATATTTGTACATAAAATGTATTTATAATATAAATTGAAGTTTATCTGAAAATGTAACTCTAAATGTATAAATTTGTATACATGTA
The DNA here is from genome assembly GCA_028015205.1 of Mytilisepta virgata. NCBI lineage: Eukaryota > Metazoa > Mollusca > Bivalvia > Mytilida > Mytilidae > Mytilisepta > Mytilisepta virgata. The sequence continues at coordinate 62,226,651 of CM051518.1, read as the reverse complement.
TAATATTTGTTTTGTCAATTGTTTTTTAGTGATCTTTTTCATTTGCAGTAAATACGTGTAAACACTTTATCAAGAAAAATATTTAACTATGTTAGATTTCTTTGGTATATTAACAGGTACATAAACATTTTATCTCCATAGGACCTCTTAATCCCAGTAGTCGTCCGGGCAATGAAACATCTTGGGAACATAATAATCAATTACTTATCTAAAAGATGTACTATTAAGATAAAAATTAATATATGCTATTTGATAAAAATTTAAAAACTTCCCCAGAATTTAAGAATAATTTAATATATTTTTGACAAATAAGTTAAAGTTCAAATCTATGTTTAATTTGCAAATTTTGTATGGAAGTTAAAAAAAAGTATCACAAAATACCGAAGTAAATTTGATGCACTGTATGGCCATTTCGGTGTCTGACAACTCTTCAGCAGTGCTCGAGATCAAAATGTTGAAAAACATGTTCACGATATAACGATGAATTAATAGGCACAACAATATGATAATTTAATTTTGGAGATATTTTATTTAATTTATTCTTTTCAAACTAAATCAATTGAATAATTTTCATTTGTAATAGAAACAAATAGAATCTGTGGTGGTTTATTAATATCGATATTTTCAAAAATTTGACACCGATGAAAGTTCGTTCAACAATATTTCAATTCGAGTTCGAAATATGTTCCAATTTGAATTCACACATTTCAATATCTGTCACGACCAATGAATCTCATACACATTACAAGATTCAAATACCACGTTTCTTACCACACGCAAAACACACGCACACGATTTGCAAACTGCATGCACACGTTAAATGCATACGATGTGTACATTACATGCACACGCTTCGCACGTTACACGTTTTTTTTTCGGGGATTTACACGTTAATACCGGATTTGACATGGGCAGCATGGCGGGTGTCCTGCAGGAAGCAGAGACTGCTTACTCTTCCAGAACACCTGAGTCTACCCCCGGTTTTTTGGTGGGGTCCATGTTGTTCATACGTTTTTAGTTTTTAATTGTAGTGCATGTATTTTTTTGGTCTTGTCTTCGTTGTTCTCCGGAGTTTGTCAGTTGTTACGATTTTTCCCTCCTTCGAAATTCCTTTGGTATTTCTTGACTTTACTTAAACCAAGTATACCTATAGATTTAGTATCATCATCCGGAAAATGAGACGGAATGTTTATAGATTAATAGTACTGCGTGCCTTAATAACAGTTATATATATAACCAGTCTTGTTTTTATGTATTTTATAACACTGCACAACCATAATTCACTGATGTCCTCAAATTTAACTCCATTTAATCATGACATTGGTGAGATTTGTATTTTGGATTTTCAGTATTTTTATGATTATTTTCTTCTATATAATATGATTATTTCGCCTCCATGCGTATGCATTTTCACTTTGGATGTCCGTTGCAAATTTGGTTTCGCTCGTTTGAAGAAACTACTCGGAGTTATGCTTTGAAAATTGAAATAAAAACTCTTTATATTGTCATCTAAGGAATGTATGGTGTACGGTTGATTTTAAGGGGGTTATTATACGTATAAAAAGTGAATTAAACTCTCGTTTACTTTGCATGATGCTATTCTATTTATAGACGAGTCGATCATGCGCAGTGGATCAAAAAATTGAAAATATAAATGTAAACTGTATATTATGAATATTTATTGATACCAAGTATATAATTTGTAAAGCATTGAATTCATTTATTATTAAGTCACACAAATTTACATATTTGATTAATTCACTTCGCCGACACAGTGTAGACAATATCATTTTAAGTTATAAATAGTTTTCATTATTACCTACAATTATGACGTGTGCAGATGTGGATCTATTTGTTTCTTTTAATCTCTTAAAGTTATGTAGTTTAAATATTTTATTTTGTCTTTTTTCCGCATATTGGACAGAAGTGAGATTTATATACAGAAAATGATATACATGGATTTGTAGCTGGAACATGTGGAACTGTGTACGATTATGGTATTCCGGTAATATGTTTGGCCCTTTATGGAGATACGACTAATCGCTTCAATGTTGCAGATGTGGTAGCCTTAGTGGGTACATTGATTGGTGTAACAATTGGAATGTTCATTGTAACATTTCTAGGAGCACAGCTGCAAGTAATACAATCGAGTGGCTCAGTAGCTAGTAACTAAGGAGTATCTGCAAATCATATATCCCTCTTTACCCTTACCTTTTTGATATTTCAATTTCAAAGTCTTCCTGGTTCAAAGGTTTCTTTTAAAAAGGAAGTTAGCTATCCTAAAACAATTCCTTATAGATATATCACCTTAGTATTTGACAGAGAATAAAGTTATAACTTAAACCTTTTAAGATTGCATTTTACATCCGGCAATTATCTTCATATTGAAGTATAATAGCTTATATCACCCCAAACTATGAACAAAGGGCTATGTTGTATTAATCCTTGACATAAATCTCTACACATATATGACCAAAATGTAACCAACGGAACGGGCCTTTACTGCTGTGCATCATATTGGGGCAACAGTCAGGCGTTCAATACGAAGAAAAGTGACCCCCCCCCACACCCGAATGTTCAAGGCGACCCCTAACACCGTCGATTTCTCGTATGGAGTACTATGGTTATAGGTCCTCTCCTCATCTGCACTATCCATATATCCGGTTTGCAAGAACCACTGTCGAACACAACGAATAACAAAATATTGACTGATGTAAATATTGTTCATCGACTAGTATTCCAGGGAATGTTTCAGCAGATACTACTGATACATTCAATTGTATTCATTTCTTTTAATTTACAACAAAAGCTTTGCACATAAAAGTTTAAAACACACGTGATGTAATTAAAGTATTTCATTGGAAGCAAATATCTAAATGTCTTCTTCCTTTTCTGCTTTCTTGTTATTGTTTTATAGTTTGACTTTCAGGTTATTTATGAGAACATGTACATACTAATAAAGGCCTTTGTCTTTTCCAAAACACTTGTGTAGCCTGGAACTTTTAAATGCTGGGAATATCTCACCCTTTTCTAGATCATTCTTGACCGAATGTCTTTCAAAGCATTGCTTTTCAATGACCCTGCGAACCGAATTCTATTTTTTCACCTGCATCAAATTGACGTTTTAAAAATTAAATTTCTACTATCAGCTCTGTATGAGGGAATTTTACTCTCAGTAGCAGTCAAGCAGTTTGAATGTTTCAAATGTTTAAACAAATATTTATATATTGGACTTTGCGTACTATCTTTATAAATTCAAACATTTCAAAAAGATACCACCAGAAAGAAATTCTATCAAGTCAAGATTGTATGAATAAGCAGATTTAAAAAAGATGAAATGCACAAAATATCTATTTCAAGTAATTTGAAAAACATTTTAAATATACTTTTAAGAGATGTGCATTATTTTTTAACTACCTTTGGGGTTTTATACCAGATTTGATTTCCAGATTTTTTATCGAAGCTTTACACTTCCCATATTAACAGGTTTAGACGTATATTTTAGTTTTGTTCATATTATTTCAATATATTTTTTTAATTTTTAAGACATCTTATTTCTGGATTAAGACGCCTTTATTAGTCACAATAGCCGTTTTTGGTGACAATAAGTTTAACCATTGAACGAAATTGTTTTGTCCTTCAGCTTCAGAATTTTTTTGTTTTTGTTTCATAATTACTTTTATCTTTTATCCAAGGTAAAGATCACTTTTAAATGTTTAAAATTGTTATTCATTTCACTAAAGAGTCATTTCTATATGCCTAGCACTGTAAGAGGTGTAATATATATATGGTGACTTAATGAAATTCATAGATTAATCCGATTGATATATGTATTACTCCTGTGACCTGTGATAATATATATCATACAATCTGATAATAAGTGTAATTATAGGTTTTAAACAGCTTTTACGTTTTGCACGAATGTGCTCTCGGTTAGATGATTTATCGAGCGAAACCATACGCTTACTTAAACAGTTTTATTACAGGGTTATAAATTTCACAAGCTGCTTAATGCTTTTAAACGTTTTATAATAAATATAATAATCTTTTTTCCAGCTTCCAGAATAGCACTTATCATGAAAGGGTTTTCCTATTTTAGTTTCTACTGTAATATCCTGAATAAATGAAAAAAGTCTCTCTAGTAACCCACAAAAACTTGGTAGTTACTTAAAATCTTTCAAGAGTTAGGGCTGCAAATATGAAATTATGTGCAATTCGGTATAACTTGCTCTTTCTCCCAATGGCTTGAAGACTTTAAATTCACACTGGCCTCTCACGAATACTATTGAACTGTATGACGAAATAGTATTAAACACATTATGGAAGTGTTATGTCATATTTTTTCGTTTAGTAGAGCGACAGTATCCGACCTGCAGCTATGAGAGCCTTAGCTAGTTTTACAGTTAAAACGAACACATGCTAACCCTGTTATCTAAATTATGTACCGTCCACTCCAATTTTCAGTTCTAGCAAGCGGTCACCTTGTATGTAACCATACTGTATTGGTCTTATAGGGCGTTAAAGCCATATCACGGCGAGACCTCATTAGATTAAGGTTGATTAAAACAAATAGCATCAAAGACGAATGGACTATCTACTAATAAAATATCAAAGCAGTGGATAAACAATAAAACAAATATGAGATAAACTTTACCAAATATATCACAGACGGACATGTCATATAACAAACTAACATTCTGGATAAGGACTTTACTCAAGTATACAGTCAGACAGACATTATACTCGAATACCGACAAATTTTCCTCAAATATTGTGAAATACGGCTGCCATCTACCTTTTGTAAGTAATTATATCATATTGGTGACTGTGTAGTATCGACAAATAATGTCAGATTTATCAACACAGTCAATTAAAATATGTTTAATACTATGTCGGCATTGGCATGGAATACACTCGGCGGGCGGTTCTTTTAAATATGGCGCAATTGTGCAGCAAAATTTTTAACCAATCAAGATACATGAATTTTCATACACAACTACCCGTTGACCAATCAAATGGGCAGATTTTTCATACTATTAGTTCATATGACATTATTTACGATATGATACGGATTTCAAAGGACATGGTTCGATTTGGTATGATATTTGGCCCCTTGAATTCCAAAATGAAAGGAAATGAAAAAAAGTACTCCCCCTTATCGTTAAGTACTCTTAAAATGTTATATTTTGAGGAATATGTTTTGTTTTCAAGAAATTTCTGTAATAAAAGCAAGATGTCTAATTGTGAAGAAATCAATGAAAAATGAAAAATGAAAAATTCCACTCATTTTCGACCTTTGAATTAAAATTGTGATATGAGCAACAACATTTTGACAAGGCTGCTTCTCATAGTCGTTTTGACCAAAATGTACTGAGAAAACACTCAATTATCTTCAAATCCTTGATTTATCAGATATTTATGACGTTGCTGTAGCATCATGGGAAGGTTTTTTTTCCAATGATTGATAGATTTTGAAATTTTGATCATTACACGATAAAAATGATACAAATGGGAATCTGAAATGATCTTAACTTTAACGTTTCATGTCAGATAAGGCCAAATAATGGCTGAAATCACCTTCTTTCTCTAACCATCCGAAGTTAGATTATACCGGTCAATCGTGACAGAATATTAAATAGTTCATATTCTCATTTATTGCGCAATATACATGTATGTATGGTGTGATATATAATTTGATGAACTAAATTATAACCGTCTGGTTGATCTTAGCATGTTCCACATTGCCATGATGTTGAAATAATTTCATAAAATGTCAGGTAGATAAAGTCCCATGATGACAGATTTTGGAGAGTTTGGGGTGTCAGGTCAAACTGTGAAACACTGAATTTCGTAGTACATCAATTTTCGTCGATTTCGTGGACATCTCAATCCACGAATTTAAAACTTCAATGAAATATCACTTCAATCGCTTTTGTAACGAGGAAATATCAAAATTTTGTTTCCTGTTTAACAGAAATTTAGAATGCATGATCCTCGTTTGACCTCAAGTGACATCGATAATAAAATATTATGTTTTAATTCAGCCGCTAATGGTAATTAATTTAGATTGATCAAATGTTAGACTAACGACATCGTTGGTTATGTTGATTACAATTCAGAGAAGATCTGTTCGATAATCGAAAGTTGTTTGTTTAACCTTCGATTTTGAAAACTTTTCACCGATTATAACCGTAATTTTTCATTTGATTTTTTATATATATTACTTTATTTTATTTTTTCATTTATTTATCTTTTTCTAAAGTTGATATCCACGACATAAGAATCCAAAAATATGTCTTTTTCCCCAATTTACGAAAATTATCATAATTCAAGGGAATTTACGGAAAACCTGATCTCTTATAAAGACGAATTTTGAGAAAAAGTAACTCCAATTGAATTATCAGTCCGTACCAAACCATTACGATTGTAGTCGGAATTTATTACGACCTTGTATCCAGTCCCATCCAAATGTCTGTAAAAAAATAAGCATTGTTTATCTGGGTTTGTTCTTAAGATGAACAGTGGCCAATGGACGTTAAACAAAGACAACCAGCAACAACAATCATGAAACTAGCTGCATAAATGACAATACCCAAGACGGAAAAATGTCATCCGACATTTAAAATATTTTTTTTGTGCCAAATGTACTATAAGACCCCTCTCAAAACTCTCGTGCCACAGAACTCAAGATCTACCATGATAAAGCCGAACGAACAAGTCATGTATATAAATCAGAAGCATATCTCTCTTCTTGTCGCTACTGAAACAAAAGTAAAACCTTTTTCGCTGTACACTATCCTTTTTACATAACAAGGAGGACATACTCCGCCTTCCGGGGCATTTGATGAGACTGTGTAAATTGTTTTTGTGCTTTTTCCCTTACTTTCTTAAGTTTGCTTTTGTATTCTCGAGGAAACATTTTTGTATTATTTTGTTCTCTGTTCCTTTTTCACTGATTGGCCATGTCTTTTGATTTTTACCCTATTGACTCTTTATCGTATTGCTTTAGTTTTACATGTATCTTGCCGATGATTAAAAAAGGGTAAAGATGTTTATGATAGTTTCAATGTCCATACTTTTTCGAGATATGTACTAATTAGCCACTCTTTGGTGTGTTGTCAGTTAATTATTATTAACTTTAGGATCAGAGAAGTCGAAATCACCATTCCTCGGAAATCATATATTTAATTCAGCTGGGACTGGATCTTATTTAAGTATGGCTCTACGACTTTTGTTTTTAAGGAAATGCAAGTACATGTAAACCAATACAAACCCAGCATAAAAAGTCCACACATTGCACTGAAATGAAACTTTAAAATGGCATTATAACCTTTAACATGTTTAATATGGCACATTTATTATATTTCTTTTAATATTTATAGAAGAGCTAAAATACTGTTTTGACACGACGTTTTGATTGTTTAGTAATCATCGAAACATAAAATCATTTATAGCTACATTTAATTGTCAGGTTAAGTAATTTTATTGATTACAATATCAATCATTACTGAGTTGTTAAAACAGCCATTGTTGATAACTGGATAAACTGTACCATTTAACTAATAGTTTCGTGGGATGTGTTTTTTATCATCGTAAATTATTAGGATTGTTGAATGCGACTGGGGATTGTTACCTGAATTTGTTTTAGCGAATTTGCATATTAAAATAATTTATTCAACATGACTGCAACATGTGTCAGACGGATTTCTGTTGAAAATGTTTCTTCACCAAAGCTTTCAAACGAGACTAACGCTAGTATTATGTATCAGCCAATTGTCAAAGCATTACAAGTGGGAGGATCATATTCCTGTTGGAACACTGATAATGTAAATTATGTTCAAAAGATTCAAAGAACTTATTGCATCATGATTCAGATTATAGTAATTCTGGTCAGTGGTAGATATTTGACCGTCTTTAGGAATAGTTCTAAAGAGCTTTACGAGATAGTTGGACTTTTGGCATTTACATGGTACTATTTGACAGACATTGTGTGTTCAATCGGATATTTTATCCTGAATACAAAAAATATTCCTATTTTTTTAAAGACAGTAGATGACCATATTCATACTTATGGATTAAATATCAACATCCGGAAAACGAGACGGATTGTTTATAAATTTACAGTACTATGTGTCTTAATATCAGTCATATTTCCAACCAGTTTGGTTACTGTGTATTTTATTACACTGGACAGGCAAAATTCACTAATGACCTCAAATTTAACTCCATTTAATCATGACACTGGTGAGACATTTGTTATTGCCATTGTCCTTTTCAGCATTTTGATAATTATTTTCTTCTATATAATATTTTCTAATATTTGCTTTCTAATAATCAATCTTTACATATTCAAACAAGAATTCAGAAACATTGGCGTTAAAGTTCGTGAATCTACAAAGAGGTGTGACTTCGTAGAGCTTGAGAAAATTCGACTTCAGCACGATTCTCTTACTCGGGTTCTGAACAAATCAAATGATATCCATGGATTTGTAGCTGGAACTGTGTATGGCTATGGTATTCCTGTAATATGTTTGGCACTTTATGGAGCTACGACTAATCGCTTCGATGTTGCAGATATGGTAGCCTTACTTGGTACACTGATTGGTGTAACAATTGGGATGTTCGTTGTAACATTTCTGGGAGCACGTCTGAATAAAGCTGTACGTAATACACTCGAGCGCAGTGGCTGATGTTGTCTTGAAACTGTCACTTAAATTTACTCTTATGAATATATCAACTTTTGTGAAAACTAAGGCGTATCTCCCTCGTTCATAGTTATATACTTAGATGGCAGGTCTCTTTGACGTATGGATTTCCTCTTCACGTTTTGGGTTAAAGTTTGGGCGTTCACATGTTTAGACTAGACCTGTAGACACAAATGATGATTTGTAAATCAATGTAATATGCACATCCTGATCTTGTGCATCAAAATTTATATCAGTATTATTCAGTATTGAGTAATTTGAAAATGACACATGAATTTGTCGATAGTTCCTCAAATGCCATATGATTTTATCTTTGCGAATAAACAGCCCCTTTTACCACTGAACTATTTACCACAATTATATAAAGTCACTAAACGGTAAATGTTTTTTATATTGTAAGGTAGAAAAATTTGCTGTTTCCTTTAAATTTTAAACTTTTATGGTAAGGGGAGATCAATGGATTGATTGGTGCTTCATGCTTAACGCAAATGGAGCCAGTATACCAAGCTCACACGATGATACCAAGGTCTACCTATAAAACATATTTTCCGGCTCTATTACTCATATTTCTATAATATTTTATAATTATTGTATAATAAGTATTGTTATTTTAAAACTCACTATCAAAATATCGTTAAATTTTGTTGTTTCTTCATATTGCATTTTTTCCAATATATTTTTTCGGCTTTCAACATTCTTGTTCATGCCAACAATTTGACGATATGTGGAAACTATTGCTTCAAATTCGTATCATAGATCTTTTACTATTTATTTGTAATTTCAAAATAAAATATTTGTTTCTCTGTTAAAAAATGCATCATATAACTGTGTGTTTTCTTTACATGCGCAACAAAGATTCGTTGTTAAATATTTTAGTTTTTACAATGAATTTTAGGGAGGATTTATTACAGTACTTTTATACATTCAAATGTCTTTAATTTATATTCCTATATATGTTCAAGAGACAGAAATGTCAATTTTTATTCATCGAAGGACTGATCTATCCTTAATTGTACTAGCTTAAGTTTCAGTCTGACAGGACATTTGTGATTCTCAATAGAATGAAAAATGGTTTTGTTTTCGAACTTTAAAATTGGGCAAATTGGTCATAAATGTAATATTTATTATTAGGCACATGGACCACTGGAAGACCTCTTCTCAATTGATACAAGTTGTCTACCACATGCACAGATTGCTCAGGTAATATTCCTCAAATAAAAATTTAAGGAAATTGTAAAAGTTTTTAATCTATTACATGTTATGTAACTACATGAGGAACGATTAATTCTCTTTCATATCTTTTTGGATCAGAATTAGAATTGTTTCTATTTTCGGTCAATAACAAACACAATGTTTACACATGAAATCGTTGATACTGAATAATGATTAAAAGTAAACAAGACGCATTACATAAAGTTGTAATCTTAATCATTTTTTGGATCCTATTTGTACTTCAAAATACTTTTCTGCAAACTATTAATCTAATAAAATGTGAAATGTATGTCCGTTTAATGAATGTTTTCGTTCTTTTTTCTCTCCAATAGATTCAGATTTTTATAAGCAGGCTTACAGGTACCTCTATAGGATTGAATGTCCTTGACCTGTTTGTAATTGATCACAGCACAATACTTATGGTATGTATCTATTTGTTTAGGTTTAGGAATGAGAGAAATTGTCTAAAGAGGACAAATATACCCAAGGAGCAAACAAAAAAAAAACGCAATCCATTAGACAGACAAACCCAGGAAGACAAATTAACAACCACAAGCACAACAAATACACACTGAAAACTAAAAAAAAACAATGAACAACACGAATTTCTATCAAAAACAGGAGTGAAGGCAGGTGCTTCAGAAGAGTAAGCAGTTCCTGCTCCGTATACGGAACCTGTCGTTAAGTCCAATAAGGTTCTACTAATATTTTCGGGGGCATCGGTGGCCGAGTGGTCTATGTAGTTCGTCATGACTACTAATGATCACTGGGGTTGTGAGTTCGAATCTCACCTGTGACGAAGTGTGTTCGACTCCAATCTAAATTGACAAAAAATTCCAATTTTCCTATGCGTACTATAGCGTAGAATTGATTATAATAATTCGTAATATTGAGAAAACCTTATCGCAAAGAGCAACAGAATTCACTTTTATTTGAAGTGCAGTTCAACTCATGTTCTTAGAAAGGAGATAAATACAGACACATTGATACACATGCTAAGTAATATATACGTTTTATAATAAACATATACTTCAACTCGGTTCATCTGCTTTTGCTTTGAGTATGTGTGTTTTTTCAAAAAGATATGTCAAATATCATTTATTGCGATTCATCATATAAAAAATGTTTACATATTCGCAAAAACACAGATTTTCTTTTTTCCTACCTTTTCATCGATTCTTGTGTATATATAACGTCTAAAATTGTCAGAAAAGTTCTCCATGCTGACATTTAGGACACAACTTGAAATTATTTGGAATGCAGCAGTTTTGTTGAAGGGGAACAAGTCTGTGGCTCACGTAAAATGTTTATGTTTTATTGTGTATCATGTTTGTGGATCACATTATTTTTATGAAAATGTATTTGTTATCTATGTCTTTGTAGGTGTTTGGCACAATCATCACATATGCAGTGGTAGTTATTCAATTCAATCTTTCAACAGAAAAGTGTAGTTGTGTGGGAACAAATGTTACATCGGTATAGTTCGAAAATTGCAAGATTGACTTAGCCTAAATCATGTAATATTTATTTTCAGATAATACAAGGAATTTAAGTGTCTGATTAAATATTTGTACATGCTCACAGACTCAAAAAAGTTAAATTAAAACAAAAACAGAAATTGAATATATATGTATGGCACTTTGTGTTACCGTCTAAATCATGCATGAAGAACTTAGAATTTCCAATAGATTTGCAAACCAAAATCTTCGCTTTTCACTCGATACCTCAGTCTTATTATAAGATGAAAAAAGATCTTAATGGACCAATAATTGATAATGAAGTAATACAATTTCGTGTCACGAATTTATACAGGAAAACCATCCATTCTAGTCAGCCAATGTCGGAATTTGTTGGAAAATTTATTTATTTTCCATTTTCAAAAATTAAAAGATATCAAATTTGGTGCGTACGATTATCGTTTCTGTACTGAATTTCCTAGGGTTTGCTTATAATTCAAATGTCCTAAAAACAAACATGAAATCTTTAAGAACAGAAGCACCGTAAAACACATATGAATTACCTTTTGCATGTATATATGCAACCTGATTTTGTATGTACATTTAAATTCAACAAAGCATGTCAATATAAGTTCATAATTCTGGTGACATGAAAATATCTCGTCCTGAATATGCGGGGGAATGCTGAATTATCACGACTCTATATACTGCAATACAGTTTTAAATTGGGACCAATTTTCAAAATCGGAAAAAAAGACAGAGCGGCTTTATCAGGCCATTATTTGAGGTCGAATGGTTAAATCGACCAATGAAAATGACCGTTCCATTTCTTATTTATCGCAAACAGTTTTGTCATATTATTGTGTCGAACATCCTTTCGCTAAGCTGGGGCGCATTTAAGTGTATTGCAGCGTGATACCAAAGTCAGTGATACCGAGGTCGAGGCTGACCTTAATTTAGCCAATCGCAATAGTGAAATATATATAGCTGACCTAAATCAGCTCGTCTCACCAGTATTTTCTTATTATAGGATATATAACAAGTTAAATTTCCAATTGAAATGAGTAGCTAGTTTCTCGTATAGAAAGCATCTTATGTATATAGAAAAAAGCACGTGTATATTGGAAAAGGCAACTGCAAGTTACAATTATGGAAAATGTATTGATTCAATCACAGGTACTCGTTGACAGGAACCCATATGGTACCCCTATTATACAGGACTCCCCTGGGGAAAAAATGTTTTTTTTATGATTTTTAAAAAAAAAATTGTAATGAAATTCACATAGATATTACTATCAAGCCGTATTTTCTATTTACACCGGGTTACTTAATACATGTATATGTATCAAGCGATAAGGTAACTTAAAGTCACTCCGGTTTGAATTGTTTATAGACCTGTTACCGACCATTTCTCACACGCGAATTAAAACTTTTCGTGGACATCTTGATTTCTTCAAGTAGAAGCAACAAAAATATCGATACTATCGCCATCTGTTAACTCGTCTGATGCTTCCGAGTGTTATAGCTGTAACGGTAAATAGCGAGAGTTCAGATTAAAAAGTCCGGGAAATATTTGGCGCAAGTTTATGAAATGAAAAAAAAACATGCATTTAAAAGGAAGGTCGAACGCTAAGTGATGTCAATAGCTCAAATATACCTTGGGCAGAACATACAAGTAGAGGGTTTAAGATTATATTAAGATTATATTTGTAGATCAAAAAACATTTACGTTTTTATATCCTTACATACATGCCTATACATGTACAAGATCAATTTCAACAGTAACCAATTTTGAACAACGGTTAATTAAAATGAATATACAGAGAGATATTTATGAAATATACATATCATAGAAAAGCGCTTATCTGCGCACAATAATGATAAATAAACTATCATCCAAAAAGGTATCATAAATTTAGTTGAAGGTCATTAAGATAAAAATGAAAAGTAACCTTTCATAAAATAATAATACGCAGAAAGCCAATATAACCAGTAAAAAACAATCCTTCACAAGTTGAAACATGAGAGAAATGCCAGGTATGTAAACATTCATAGTATCCGATAGAAAGATTTGATGAAACGAACATAGGTTGATTTATGTACATATGTTGTCCTCATACTGCTAAACTGATACTGAAAATTGTAACGAAATGACTAATAAATACAGATTTTTTTTACCTAGATACATGGCTTTTGTATTGATCTTTTAAGGCAGTAAAATAACATCAAAGTAAACTTCTCATCAGGCAAATTTTAACAAATATGACTGGAAATTATAAAATTTTCAAATAAATCTCATCTTAAGTTTTAGAACTAAACGCTAAACAGGAGTGTTATATTCTATCTTAATATTGCTTCACTAATAGTACAATCACTCTTTTTATAAATGTGTATGCTCGCGTCTTGTCTAATAACTTTGAAGCAGTAAACTAGGCAACATTGTGATGTTTTGTGGGAGTTCAACCCATGAGCTGCCTAGCGCGTCCCCAGGTGGCAAATAGGGGAGACCAACTTGTCAGGTTATAATACGGAAAACCTAACCGCCGACCATGTGGAGAATGCCACACTCCCTGCCCGCTAAACAATCCTTGTACTTTTCGAAAAAGAGTAGACTGATGGCCGCTACAGATGGCTAAATTTTCATACCTACCCAAGCATCCTCCTTTTACAATTGGTTCCCCTTTGTGTTCCATCCCATCACTATTTGAATTGTTTGATAAATTGTTGAACTGGTTCTCATCACGTGACAAAGCATAAAATATTTACGTTAAGCAAACAACAATCAATCAATCTAAGCAGTAACGGTGGCAAATTTATATCTAACTTCGAACACTAAATATTTCCTGCTATTTTACGTACAATGGATACACATGTATTAAGGACAAAAATTCTTAGATTTTGAATTAAATTCTTTGAGGATCTAATGCTCTTCAATAGGATAAAATAAACATAATAAAAGTAAAAAATAGGTGAAATCGATTTCCATTTTGAAATTATATAAATACTATGTTTTTCTTTTTTAAGAGGTGATCGACAGGGAAAATATATTTATACTTCAATCGTTCTATTTGAGCAGTCAAAATGCGTTGACAGTGTATTTAAAAGTTATATACGGTCACTAAAAGTATACAACATTTAGGCCACACCTACTTGACCTGATTGACGGGACTGAAATGAACAAAGTTGCTGATTTCAATCATTAGAACACAATTTCAATACTTATTCGCTTGTTACTTATCTTATATTTGATAAAAAAATATTTGCAGCCAAATGTCATTTATTTCAAATAATCTTATGCGATTATGGTTTTCCTGCTCATCGATCTTTGAAAGGTGAGTTCTCCCGCCAAATCAATTGGGGCCTCTTGAGGGTAACAAACGTTTTAAATAATCTTGAAACTGGCACTAATATCAACCAATGTCACCCGAGATTGCAGTTTAATGAAAATAACAGTGCACTGACTTGATATAAAATTCGATAAACGAATTCGGCACGAATCGGGGAAATGCTCGGGAAACCCTCGCATATTCACCCGATTCTAAGCCTCATCCATATATCGATTTTATATCAAGTCAAAGCACAGTTAGAATCTATGTAGCCAAAACAATTTATTTGGAATAAAAAAGTATATGTGGGCCAGGAAATACCGAGGCGATAAGAAGTGAAAGCCCATATGATCAAAATTCTAATTCATTAAAACGGTAAGAAGGAGAACACATACGTAATATCATATTTAACCAAAAAGGTATGAAAACCCATAATATTATTATTCTTCCATAAATGGTTGTTTTCAGTGGGAGATGGCACATGGAAGAAATAATTCCTCAATTGTTTTTTTTTTTTTTTCGTTAAAATTTGGTAGAATAATTAAGAATTTTCTTTGGGAGATATCATGATGTTACAATGTGTAGCTCTTAGTGGAGTAAATACCCCACCCCGGTACTTTCTTGCTTTGTTTTTAAATTTACTGCGGAAGCTATCCCCGCACTCCCAACACGTTGGATCCCTGTATGACATTGCTGTACAGAAATAAAATGCATAAAATAAAAAATGAAAGAGAGTTTTAGGCTTAAATCCACAGTTTTCGAAATTCGACCCCTGTGGACCCCAATTTTTGAAAATCAAAATTCTAGAACCTAGTTAATGTAACATGAAAACTTGAAAATTTTTAAAAGTTAAAACCGAAATGACTTAATAACAAAAAAAATCTAGAACAAATTACATGTACATACTATCATCAAGGACATAACATGACATAAGGAGACAATCCCAAAGAAAACGTTGTAATCTTGTCCACCAATTTATTTAATTAACTTGCTTTTAAAATGTATACAATAAACTTGCTGTAATTTTGCGTCTTTGTATGTATTCTTGTGTATTTGGATATATCCCTTCTTTCAAAAAGCCTTCTTTTATAAAAAGTAACATTATGTTCGTAAGCGTTTTATATGCTAACATTTTAACCACCTTTGTTGTCGATTATATTTCCCTGCCCCAGGTTTTAGTAACTTTATTTTTAAACTCAATTGGATTAATATATAAAATTCAACAAATTATAAATTTCCGTAAAATTACAATTACTTAATATTTAAGAAGAGCAGGAACGAAACACTTAAGAATAGTTATATATAACGACAATATTTCCGGGTGGCCTGGAGTTGTTTGGTCTTACACAATGTAATGTATAAACACATTTATTGACTTTTTAAAAAAATTATCTGTATCATGTAAGTAAAAATAATAATGCTTTAGTAACAGTGAAATATCTATTTAAATATTTTACATATTATAATTTTACATATTCATAATTAATCCTTGTAGAATTTTTCGATTTAAATTATTATTCATTTATTCAATATCAATATCAATATGTAAATTTCTTATTATAATCATTATTTGTTTATTCAATATATATTATCTTTTTACTTTAGAACAGAAAAGTGGGGAACATGATATTTTTTATATGCATTTTAATCATATTTCTTGGAACTGGTGTGGAATGTGATCTAACTTTTTTGGATAATTTTGTGTGTCAGTACAAAGAAGACCATCAGTTACAGTACGCTAATTGTTCTTACAGACACTTGTTGACAATTCCAAAACTTCCATCAACCATAAACTCCCTACGTCTGGACCACAATTCCTTAAAAATTATACCATCAAAAGCCTTCCAAAATCTTCGGAATCTCCTTACACTTGATTTGTCATCGAATCGGATCACTAAAATAGGTAAAGACGGATTTTTCGGATTAGAAGATTTACAGCGATTAAATTTACAACATAACAAACTACATTACAATCATTTTTCGTTCCCAAAAGGAATATTTCAGCCTTTATTACATCTTAACTACTTAAATGTGAAATTCAATATTCAAATGGACAGGTCTCCACTTTTTCCAGGTGATGTTATATCTGATCTTGTTTCTCTTGAAACGTTTGAAACTGACGCTTATGATTCCGGCTTCCCTGTAGGATTCGCGAAAGGATTTTCCTATCTGACTCGACTGAAAACATTGAGGACTGGACGATGTTTACTATATACTGTTAATAATATAACTTTTTATCATTTGCCATATTTAGAATATCTAGATCTGTCTGGATGTGCAATAGTCAGATATAGAATTGGAACTCTGAGTAACAGAAAAAACTTGATAAGCTTGGATGTTTCCAATATTGCATTGGATATTCAGAATCTTGTTTATTTATTTTATGATTTGCGGTCATCTAGAATAAGAACTTTAAAGATTACACATACCGTGTGGGATTCGGCTGATATTCCACCTTGTTTCTTCTATGAATTGAGTAACACCGGAATCAAGGAATTAATGATCAATGAAAACAATTTTCAAGAAGCAGTAGAGAGCCAATTATTATATTGTGATAGATTGCCACCTGGGCTTGAAATTCTGGATTTTAGTAGCAATTTTCTTCGAAGGATTTCTCTAGATATTCGAAATTTATCCGTTTTAAATTTAAAAAACAATTCTCTGGGGAAATATCTGCCTTCAAATTTATATATGAATTGTAATGAAAGCTATTTAACGTCTATAGATCTGTCATTCAATTTAATCAAGAACTTGTACGAAAAATTATTCCACAACCAGCCAAAGCTAAGAAGCATAAATCTCAGTAATAATATGCTGACGGACTTGGACTTTGATCTTTCACGGACAACGAATTTAAAGGTATTGGACGTATCCAGGAACAACATAAGTACAATTAACATCAAAGCAAGAAATACAATTACAGAAATAGCCAAGATATCAAACCTTACCATCAATTTGGCAGATAATATTCTGCAGTGCCGATGCTCCTCTCTTCCATTTTTATTATGGATGTTCGGCAACCTGAACATTTTCAAAGACCACCATACTTACAAATGTATATATGACAATAACACAATTGTTCAGCTTAATGACTTTCGTAAGACAGTATTACAACTTGACAAAGAGTGTAAGACATATAAAGATTTAATCATTGGTATTACAGTAGCCGTCATTACATCTGTTATCATTATAACAACTGGTTTGATATATCGATATCGGTGGAAGTTACGTTATATATATTACATGACAAAGAGTAAATATTATCGATATGCACCTCCCGATTCCTCAGATGATTATAAATATGATGCTTTTATTTCATATTCAGACAACGAAACAAATTTCATAAAACATGAAGTCATCCCGCAGTTAGAGAGAAGCCGAAATTTGACTCTTTGTATTCATCAAAGAGATTTTCTTCCAGGTGAAGAAATAAATGTAAACATAACAAATGCGATCCGTGACAGCAAGAAGATTATTTGCATTTTAACACGATCCTTTTTAGAATCTTATTATTGTATGTTTGAATTTAACATGGCTAGAATGGAAAGTATTTACTCAAGAAATGGAAGGAATATTTTGTTTCTGGTATTTTATGAACAACTTCTTCCGAAAGATCTTCCACTTGTTATGCTAGAACTAGTTCAGCAACAATCCTATATCGAATATCCACATGATGAACAAGGAAACGTTGTCTTCTGGGAAAAATTGAAGGAGGCAATACAATAAACGAAACAGAGTTTAAAAAGGGTATTGCTTGCTTATCAAATTTAGAACCTTTATCCATGATCCCTGAGTAATAAATGTAAATATGTACGGTCATGTGTTTTCAATTTATTTCCAAGACAAAATATATTTCAACCCAGTGCACATCTGTTGATAAGCCATCATGTGTGTATGATTGACTATTGTTTGCTTAACAGTTCAACATTTTATCAAACACATTTCAAATAGGGGTCGGACGAGACATAAAAGGAAACCGATTTTGACTGCCACTATACACGGATGGACGGTTGGGTAAGGTCGGATTATTCAGTCTTCTGTACATGCGATAGCGGAAATTAGCTTACTCTTTTTCGAAAACAACAAAAGGGATCTTTATCGTGCAAGAAGTGTGGCATTCTTCAAACACGCTACCCAAGGCTTTCCATATTATGACCTGACAACCCCAACCGAGGGTTTCTCCTATCCACAATCTGGGGACGCGCTATGCAGCTCTGTGGGTTGATCTCCATTGATCCATCACAGGTTCCCAGTATTATGTATGTAACTTTTGATGAATTCCCCAAACTAAAGATACACATGATTCAACAAGTAGATAATAGACTTATATATAGAAATAGACTACATGGACAACATGAAGTTGCCGTTGCCGAATATTTTATTATGGGATAAATATTCTATATAGATATATAAAAGTTACCAGTTTTGATTCACATGATATGCATATTACGTTAAACTCAGACTCAGTATGTGATTTTAAGTACGAAAATGTTGAAAGGTCAAACAATTCATGGTCCGATTAAAAAGGAACTTAAAATACTAAGCACAAAGAAAAACCTAAAACCATCCTAGGAAAGATTTTCGATTTATGATATCAATTTAACGATCGTATCGAACATGTCAAAATACGCGTAACTACGTTATATATACCTGCGTGGACTATGAGTCCAGTGTTTATAAATACTCTGTGGAAACAGTTTTGGTGTACATGACTTCATGATATTAAGTATAGCCAAATTTCAAAAAAGACCATTTGACAATTATCTTTGTGTGTACATATATCTTAATGTGGCTCAAGATAATTTCAAAAGTGAAGGTGCCATTTAATTAAACTGTTTCAAACAACCATTTGTGTGGCTTTTTTAGTAACATTTTCATAATCGTTAGATTAAAACTTTTAGTACTCTATAGCTTAATTTGTATCATGTATAATGTATTACATGTGTATGTTGAATATATATGAGGAATGGAATTGTATTGCATTAGTTGATATTGTTTCATTCCTATAGTAGTGTGTTTTTGTATGTGGTCATATTTAGCAACAACTGTGTTCTCCACGTAAGGAGAAGACCTCGTAAGTTAGCGTAACTTGTGTCCGATCCGTATTGTGTCTTAGTTTGAACAATAAAATAATTATGAACTCAACTGTGTTTTATTCCCTCCTTTAAATCAATTTTGGTAGAAATGATACTTTTCTTTATTGTTATAGATTTATATAGAACAAGATCCTATATAAAGATTTTTATATCACTTCCTGTAAATCCAGATATAAAGTCTGTAAAAACATTTCTAAGACGAAGTGCGTTCACTTTGTCATGTTTGTGTTTCATTATTATTTTAGTTATCTCGTTTTTCATTTTACAATATACCTATACTTTGTAGCCTTTTTGTTTTTGTAACATTTTCACCTTGGTATTGAATTTTTTCCCTGCGAAATCTGATTGATGTCTTTAACAGGAAACACCTTCTAAAACACCTGATGTCACTGATTTTTGTCGGTGGTCACATTTGTTAGGGCTAAGTTTTTGTCCTGTCTTATTCTAAACTTTATAGTTCGCTATTTGTTTTTTTTTTTTTTTTTTGTTTTGTTCGATATACCTTTAGTATTAGTTCTTTTAACCGCCTCTGTGGTCTCATGGTAGCGTGCTCGCCTCGGGTGCGGAAAGTCGCGGGTTCCATCCGCGACCAGGTCAAACCAAAGACATTCAAATGGGTATTTGCTGCTTCTTCACCAAGCACAAGACATCTAGGAGTAAGAGCAAAGTACTGATCGGCTCGAAGTCAGTATAACGTGTCCGAGTGGCGTGATATGTCTTCCTACAAAGAGTTGTCTCGTGAGCTAGCACGTTACAAATCCGGCTCAGGACTAAGCATATCAACATGTTCTCGTCCTGGTATGTACCTAATGCTTGCCACTGGAGGATAAACAATAATTCATCCACCCATAAGTTCTGGTTTTTTCTCTAATTCTTTGTCTGTTTTCAGGGCATCTTTTCAAAGATTCCCGCCAAGGCTCGAGATTTGAAGGTTTGTAGAAATGCGATAATCAACTGCTTGCAATGTAAGATTCTATATTTCTCTGCAACGTTTTAGAGTAGTTTATTCACTTTTCAAAATTTCAGCCTTTAGTCTTCAAAAGAAATATGTTCTTTTGTATTAAGCTCTTCTGTCACATTGCAAGTGCAAAATCCTATGTTTGATATACAAGCAAAACACAAATCTATATGTTACGCATTTATGTGTTTCAAAATACGTAAGTCTTATATCAATGTGCAATTACAGGTAGAAATTCCTCCACATGATGGCGACATATTAAACTGGACAACTATGACGGCATACGAGATTATAGTTCCAAACACCTGAAATATGGAAAGCTTTGCATAATGTATTAACTCAATGATTTACCTGTTCCGTTGATATTGTGCCTTTCTAATACCGGATTTGACATGGGCAGCATGTCGGGTGTCATGCAAGAGCAGAGACTGCTTACTCTTCCGGACCACCTGAGTCTACCCCTGTTTTTTGTGGGGTCCATGTTGTTCATATGTTTTTGGTTTTTGAGTGTAGTATTTGTATTGTTTTGGTCTTGTCTCCTGAGTTTGTGAGTTATTTTCAATTTTCCCCTCCTTCGAATATCCCTTTGGTATTCCTTGTCACTATCTATCACAATATTCTTTTCCGAAACAATCATTGAAAATATTTTTTCCAGTAAGCGATTCGGTTCAGAATTAGAAACAAATTAATCTGGTTTAATTCAGTTGTGAAGCAGTACTTTGATTTTCAAAAATCTCTGAAAAAAAGAGTCATTATATTACCACACGGTAAACATGTGTTTGAATGCTCATTAAACATTTGAAACGACCGAAAATGAATAGAATTCTTAGCTTTTTTATTGAATGATTGATTTATTTATCGCATTTTATATCTTTGGATTGTTATTTTTGTATCACTTTGGCTATATCATAGCGATCTGTTTTGTTATTCTGGAAGACGCAGGTAAACCCGAAGAGAACCACTGACCAAAAGCGAATTCTTAGAACAGTTTTTCCTCCGACTTGTTCAAAACTATTTGATCTTTTTTAATTTTTTTAACTTGAATTTGTACATCAATCTTACCATCAGAATTGTAGAGTGGTCAATAATAAATAAACCATAGACACTTATACCTACAGGAGGACCTGTCAACCTGGCAATGAATACATGTATCTGTTGAAAAAAAGGAATATTCTAAGACAACATTGGTTATAACGTTGGTTTTCATTGGATGACGTTGAAAATTTCAAGCCATGAATTTTGCAATTGATTCCCTCAGAGATGAAGACGCATGCAAAATGTCCCCGCGTAATCAATGTTTGATTTGATAGTTTCAAATATCCGTGTACTGGCTCCGTTAAGGCAACGACAGTAAACTCTGATACCAGTAAATTATAAAATACACGTGTGAACATAGTTACATGTAACTTCTTAACGGTAAATTTCTGAATTGAATGTTGTATTTAATGGCGGATTCTTTTTGTAACGTTCATATATAACTGACTTGTAACTGAGTGAGAAAGGCTTCGAAATACTTTATATATTCATATTTTACAGGTTTGTCGTAAATTCATACAGTTTATAACCAAACCTGCTCCTTAATAAGAAGCTAAAAAGGGGTTTTTCTATTTTAGGATAGCCAATATTCCATTATTATTTTATAAAATGATGACGTTATATCATTGGATGCTGTACTGTGTTTTCTAAAAGACGACGTTAATTACAAATATAATACTTAAAGTTCACGTGGCTTACCTTACTCATAGTTATTTGTGGTTGATTATTCATGTTAATCTTTAAAAGATCTTGCAGGGAAGCATGTGCCTAAACAAGAAAGAACTATTGACCTAAAGGAATTCTGTATAACACCGGTCTACATGTAGAATATACATATATAAGTATCTTCGTTTAACAGAAAGATCTACTTAATTGTTTTATCCAGGCACGAACTTTTCAAATTAACATTAACTGGCATGTATTTTTTTTAAACCGACAAATGCCATATAAATGTGTACATGTATCAGAAGTTCGATATACTGATTTATAATTACATGTATATAAGTAGTATATATGCGGTTTTCAGTTAGCGGTGGTGGTGGTGGTGGAGCCGGAAGTGACGTCACCGGAACCGGAAAAGACGTCACCGGAAGTCATGTGACCGGAACCGGAAGTACCCGGAAGTCAGGCGCATGTGCAACCGGAAGTGACATGTTTTTCGCGCCATTTGTTGACGGAAGTGACGCAAGTCACGTGGTAGGACCCGGATGTGTGGTCTGCGCATGTTCAGGAACCGGAAGTGGTTTGCGCGCATGCACAACCGGAAGTAATGTGTTTTCGCGCCATTTGTTGCCGGAAGTGACGTAAGTCAAGGAATCGGATGTGTGGTCTGCGCATGTTCAGGGACCGGAAGTGATTTTCGCGCATGCGCAACCGGAAGTGATGGATTTTGGCGCCATTTCTTTACGGAAGTGACGTAAGTCACGGAACAGGATGTGCCATGCTTGACCAGATTGAATTATCTCCCTTTTCTCGCACTTCTCGGTCGTCTCTGGATCTTTCATCGGTCTGATACCTTCACTGTTATGTCGAAGTCCGAGAGTATACGAAGTACACTATTGGATTATCTCCCCTTATTCCGCTCTTTTCATTTGGGGGTATTTTCTGTGAGGACCAACGGTAGGATTGGATTATGTCCCCCTACCTCCAAGTGATGCTGTCACCAAATGGAGGGGTGTCCTTAGCAACTGCCTTAGCAACGGCGGTCCATTTCTATGATGCACTTCGTTTCTCTTCTCTTGCTCCATCCCGCTCCTCGCTGCTCTTCTCTTGCTCCGTGCTGCTCATCGCTGCTCTTCTCTTGCTTATCGCTGCTCATTGCTGCTCTTCTCTTGCTCATCGCTGCTCATCACTGCTCATTGCTGCTCATCTCTTGCTCATCATTGCTCATTGCTGCTCATCTCTTGCTCATCGCTGCTCATCGCTGCTCATCTCTTGCTCATCGCTGCTCATTGCTGCTCATCTCTTGCTCTTTGCTGCTCATCGCTACTCAGGACCTTACTCGCGTGCTCATTTCGCTCCTGCTGCTTGTCACTGTTCGTCATCGCTGTTCATCTCTTGATCCGCCCTTTTCCCGCACTTCTCGGTCATCTCTGGATCTTTCATCGGTCTCTAGGGTCTGATACTCTCACTGTTATGTCGAAGTCCGAGAGTATACGAAGTACACTATTGGATTATCTCCCCTTATCCCGCTCTTTTCATCTGCGGGTGATGTTTTCTGTGAGGACCAAAGGTAGGATTGGATTATGCCCCCTTACCTGCAAGTGATGCTGTCACCAATAGATCAATGGAGGGGTGTCCTTAGCAACCGCCTTAGCAACGGCGGTCCATTTCATTGCACTTCGTTTCTCTTCTCTTGCTCCATCCCGCTCCTCGCTGCTCTTCTCTTGCTCCGTGCTGCTCATCGCTGCTCTTCTCTTGCTCATTGCTGCTCATCACTGCTCATTGCTGCTCATCTCTTGCTCATCACTGCTCATCTCTTGCTCATCGCTGCTCATTGCTGCTCATCTCTTGCTCATCGCTGCTCATTGCTGCTCTTCTCTTGCTCATCGCTGCTCATTGCTGCTCTTCTCTTGCTCATCGCTGCTCATTGCTGCTCATCTCTTGCTCTTTGCTGCTCATCGCTACTTAGGACCTTACTCGCGTGCTCATTTCGCTCCTGCTGCTTGTCACTGTTCGTCATCGCTGTTCATCTCTTGATCCACCCTTTTCCTGCACTTCTCGGTCGTCTCTGGATCTTTCATCGGTCTCTAGGGTCTGATACTCTCACAGTTATGTCGAAGTCCGAGAGTATACGAAGTACACTATTGGATTATCTCCCCTTATCCCGCTCCTTTCATCTGTGGGTGATGTTTTCTGTGAGGACCAAAGGTAGGATTGGATTATGCCCCCTTACCTGCAAGTGATGCTGTCACCAATAGATCAATGGAGGGGTGTCCTTAGCAACTGCCTTAGCAACGGCGGTCCATTTCTATGATGCACTTCGTTTCTCTTCTCTTGCTCCATCCCGCTCCTCGCTGCTCTTCTCTTGCTCTGTGCTGCTCCTCGCTGCTCCTCGCTGCTCTTCTCTTGCTCCGTGCTGCTCCTCGCTGCTCTTCTCTTGCTCATCGCTGCTCATCACTGCTCATTGCTGCTCATCTCTTGCTCATCACTGCTCATTGCTGCTCATTTCTTGCTCATCGCTGCTCATCGCTGCTCATTGCTGCTCATCTCTTGCTCTGCTGCTCATCGCTACTCAGGACCTTACTCGCGTGCTCATTTCGCTCCTGCTGCTTGTCACTGTTCGTCATCGCTGTTCATCTCTTGATCCACCCTTTTCCCGCACTTCTCGGTCGTCTCTGGATCTTTCATCGGTCTCTAGGGTCTGATACTCTCACTGTTATGTCGAAGTCCGAGAGTATACGAAGTACACTATTGGATTATCTCCCCTTATCCCGCTCTTTTCATCTGTAAGTGATGTTTTCTGTGAGGACCAACGGTAGGATTGGATTATGTCCCCCTACCTCCAAGTGATGCTGTCACCAATAGATCAATGGAGGGTGTCCTTAGCAACTGCCTTAGCAACGGCGGTCCATTTCATTGCACATCGCTGCTCATTGCTGCTCTTCTCTTGCTCATCGCTGCTGATTGCTGCTCATCTCTTGCTCATCGCTGCTCATTGCTGCTCATCTCTTGCTCATCGCTGCTCACCACTGCTCTTCTCTTGCTCATTTCGCTCCTGTTGCTTGTTGCTGATCGTAATCGCTGCTTTTCTCTTGCTCTTTACTACTCATCGCTACTCAGGACCTTACTCGCGTGCTCATTTCGCTCCTGTTGCTTGTTGCTGTTCGTCATCGCTGCTCTTCTCTTGCTCATCGCTGCTCTTATCTTGCTCTTTGCTGCTCATCGCTACTCAGGACCTTACTCGCGTGCTCATTTCAGTTTTAGGGCTACTGCTGCTAGTGGTGGTCGATTGTCGTTATTCAAAGATTGGATCTGTGAGAGAGCACACGGTGGGTCACTCTGCATTTATCCAGGCTTGTGACTGGCTATCATAAGATAGGCTGCATTAATCCTCCTCAATTTTTTAAGGCCACTCTGCATTTGTCCAGGCTTGTGACTGGCTATATATATGTATAAACATATATAGGCTGCATTACCCTCCTTCCCTTTTTTTATTTTATTTTTTTTAAATTTTTTATTTTTTTTTTATATATTTTTTTTTCTGTTTTTTTTTTTCTTTGTACTAATTTCACATAGAGTCGTTGCTGTCTTCAGCTGGTGGTGGGTCGTAGTCGTTCAATACACGATTAAGCAGATATTTTCGTTTTTCTACGGCATATTCCCATGATTCTTTTGATTCGTAGTCTTCCTCTTCTCTCAAGCGTTTAGCCGTTTTCTTGATCTTTCTATGTACGGGGTCTTTATTCATGTCTTGATGCCAGGACAATAGTCCGAGGTAATGGTTTCGCATTTCGTCTCTGTATGTGTCAAACATGTCTCGATATGCTGCCAAGCGAGCATCGTCTTCTTCCATTCCGGCTTCGTCAAGTTCGTTTACTTTCTGTGAGTATTCCGATTGATGTACTTGAAATGTTCTATTCAAAATGACTTCCCATGGAGACTGTTCGCATTGCTCTTCGGAATCTTCGTTGGACTCCTGTTCACTACTTTGTTCGGATTCCTCGTTATCGGCTTCTGTGGTGGTATCTGAGACTGAATCACTATGGTCTGTTGAATCCTTCTCCATACCGTGTGCATTCTTTTTGTGTCGCACTATGTTGAAGTTTCGCTTGGACTGGTATCCACATATGTCACAGGTATACATTTAAGACGTCTTTCTTTCCTTGGATTCGATAGTAGAATGAG
Organism: Mytilisepta virgata; assembly: GCA_028015205.1. Taxonomy (NCBI): domain Eukaryota; kingdom Metazoa; phylum Mollusca; class Bivalvia; order Mytilida; family Mytilidae; genus Mytilisepta; species Mytilisepta virgata. The sequence continues at coordinate 62,200,014 of CM051518.1, read as the reverse complement.
CTGCGGTCGTCCTGCAAGTGCTTATATTACCTACAGGTTCCTCAACGGCTTGTTGATTCATACACAAACGTTTGGCAAAGTATTCGTTTCGAGATTGTTGCAGTTCAGATTTCACTTTTCTGATGAGGTTTCTAATAAGTCTTGTCCACTCGTTGTCAATCCTTCTACACCCCTTGCAGACATTCATGTTTTTGTAGAATTCCGCAAAGCTCTTATTCATTTGACACTTTGTAAATTTCTTGTTTGGATCCACTTTGCTGGGTCCTCCACTTGTGTTGTCCAGCCGTTTGGTTCTCTCCACTTTGGTTGGAAGTATTTTCCTTTTCATTTCTGGTTTTGCTTTGGTCTTTGAAAGATCCACAGGTATTAAGTATCTACCAGGAACCAATAAACCGAGAGGCGTTTTCGACTCCATTGGTACGTGTGTGTTGTTTGACGGTCTTCAAACAACTGACGAAATTAAACAAAACCTCTGAATATATTTTCGTTAAAAGCTTTCCATTGGCGTCATGGTGGCGAAGATTGTTTTTGTCTATTCATTCAGACAACACAGTTCGCTGCTCGTCATTGTAGTTTGCTGCTCATCATTGCTCATATTTTGCTCCGCGCTGCTCATTGCTGCTCATCTCTTGCTCATCGCTGCTCATTGCTGCTCATCTCTTGCTCATCGCTGCTCATTGCTGCTCATCTCTTGCTCATCACTGCTCATTGCTGCTCATCTCTTGCTCTTTGCTGCTCATTGCTACTCAGGACCTTACTCGCGTGCTCATTTCGCTCCTGCTGCTTGTTGCTGCTGCTGCTGCTGCTGAGGAGGTGAAGGTGGGATTCTTACTGTTTCGTTATGAGTCACCTCTTGTTCCCGTTGATGTTACGATGGACATCCATAATTTTAACTCTAACCCTAACCCTAGTGCTGCATCTAACCCATATCGTAGGGCTGTCTCGTACTCCTACTCTAAGCGCTCATACCTCACGTCGGTGGTTCACTGGTGCAAGCGTGACAAACACGAGGCAAACAGTCACGCTTGCTTAGGTGATCCAACGACGTGAGGTATGAGCGCTTAGAGTAGGAGTACGAGACAGCCCTACGATATGGGTTAGATGCAGCACTAGGGTTAGGGTTAGAGTTAAAATTATGGTTAGAACTAGGGTTAGGGTTAGGGTTAGAGTTAGGGTTGGGGTTAGGACTCGAGTTAGGGTTATCGTTAGGACTGAAATCCGGAAACGTTCGTTTCCGTCCGGAAAGACTCTAAAATTTCTGTTTCATGAGGGTGCTCTCTTTCAGGTCCGCGTTACATGTCAGCAGCCATCTTGGATGTCCATCGTAACATCAACGGGAACAAGAGGTGACTCATAACGAAACAGTAAGAATCCCACCTTCACCTCCTCAGCAGCAGCAGCAGCAGCAACAAGCAGCAGGAGCGAAATGAGCACGCGAGTAAGGTCCTGAGTAGCAATGAGCAGCAAAGAGCAAGAGATGAGCAGCAATGAGCAGTGATGAGCAAGAGATGAGCAGCAATGAGCAGCGATGAGCAAGAGATGAGCAGCGATGAGCAAGAGATGAGCAGCAATGAGCAGCGCGGAGCAAAAGATGAGCAATGATGAGCAGCAAACTACAGTGACGAGCAGCGAACTGTGTTGTCTGAATGAATAGACAAAAACAATCTTCGCCACCATGACGCCAATGGAAAGCTTTTAACGGAAATATATTCAGAGGTTTTGTTTAATTTCGTCAGTTGTTTGAAGACCGTCAAACAACACACATGTACCAATGGAGTCGAAAACGCCTCTCGGTTTATTGGTTCCTGGTAGATACTTAATACCTGTGGATCTTTCAAAGACCAAAGCAAAACCAGAAATGAAAAGGAAAATACTTCCAACCAAAGTGGAGAGAACCAAACGGCTGGACAACACAAGTGGAGGACCCAGCAAAGTGGATCCAAACAAGAAATGTACAAAGTGTCAAATGAATAAGAGCTTTGCGGAATTCTACAAAAACATTAATGTCTACAAGGGGTGTAGAAGGATTGACAACGAGTGGACAAGACTTAATAGAAACCTCATCAGAAAAGTGAAATCTGAACTGCAACAATCTCGAAACGAATACTTTGCCAAACGTTTGTGTATGAATCAACAAGCCGTTGAGGAACCTGTAGGTAATATAAGCACTTGCAGCACGACCGCAGCTCATTCTACTATTGAATCCAAGGAAAGAAAGACGTCTTAAATGTATACCTGTGACATATGTGGATACCAGTCCAAGCGAAACTTCAACATAGTGCGACACAAAAAGAATGCACACGGTATGGAGAAGGATTCAACAGACCATAGTGATTCAGTCTCAGATACCACCACAGAAGCCGATAACGAGGAATCCGAACAAAGTAGTGAACAGGAGTCCAACGAAGATTCCGAAGAGCAATGCGAACAGTCTCCATGGGAAGTCATTTTGAATAGAACATTTCAAGTACATCAATCGGAATACTCACAGAAAGTAAACGAACTTGTCGAAGCCGGAATGGAAGAAGACGATGCTCGCTTGGCAGCATATCGAGACATGTTTGACACATACAGAGACGAAATGCGAAACCATTACCTCGGACTATTGTCCTGGCATCAAGACATGAATAAAGACCCCGTACATAGAAAGATCAAGAAAACGGCTAAACGCTTGAGAGAAGAGGAAGACTACGAATCAAAAGAATCATGGGAATATGCCGTAGAAAAACGAAAATATCTGCTTAATCGTGTATTGAACGACTACGACCCACCACCAGCTGAAGACAGCAATGACTCTATGTGAAATTGGTACAAAGAAAAAAAAAAAAAACAGAAAAAAAAAAATATATAAAAAAAAATAAAAAATTTAAAAAAATAAAAAAAAAGGGAAGGAGGGTAATGCAGCCTATATATGTTTATACATATATATAGCCAGTCACAAGCCTGGACAAATGCAGAGTGGCCTTAAAAAATTGAGGAGAATTAATGCAGCCTATCTTATGATAGCCAGTCACAAGCCTGGATAAATGCAGAGTGACCCACCGTGTGCTCTCTCACAGATCCAATCTTTGAATAACGACAATCGACCACCACTAGCAGCAGTAGCCCTAAAACTGAAATGAGCACGCGAGTAAGGTCCTGAGTAGCGATGAGCAGCAAAGAGCAAGATAAGAGCAGCGATGAGCAAGAGAAGAGCAGCGATGACGAACAGCAACAAGCAACAGGAGCAAAATGAGCACGCGAGTAAGGTCCTGAGTAGCGATGAGTAGCAAAGAGCAAGAGAAAAGCAGCGATTACGATCAGCAACAAGTAACAGGAGCGAAATGAGCAAGAGAAGAGCAGCGATGAGCAAGAGAAGAGCAGTGGTGAGCAGCGATGAGCAAGAGATGAGCAGCAATGAGCAGCGATGAGCAAGAGATGAGCAGCAATGAGCAGCGATGAGCAAGAGAAGAGCAGCAATGAGCAGCGATGTGCAATGAAATGGACCGCCGTTGCTAAGGCAGTTGCTAAGGACACCCTCCATTGATCTATTGGCGACAGCATCACTTGGAGGTAGGGGGACATAATCCAATCCTACCGTTGGTCCTCACAGAAAACATCACCCACAGATGAAAAGAGCGGGATAAGGGGAGATAATCCAATAGTGTACTTCGTATACTCTCGGACTTCGACATAACAGTGAGAGTATCAGACCCTAGAGACCGATGAAAGATCCAGAGACGACCGAGAAGTGCGGGAAAAGGGTGGATCAAGAGATGAACAGCGATGACGAACAGTGACAAGCAGCAGGAGCGAAATGAGCACGCGAGTAAGGTCCTGAGAAGCGATCAGCAGCAAAGAGCAAGAGATGAGCAGCAATGAGCAGCGATGAGCAAGAGATGAGCAGCGATGAGCAGCGATGAGCAAGAAAAGAGCAGCAATGAGCAGAGATGAGCAGCAATGAGCAGTGATGAGCAAGAGAAGAGCAGCGATGAGCAGCAAGGAGCAAGAGAAGAGCAGCGAGGAGCGGGATGGAGCAAGAGAAGAGAAACCAAGTGCATCATAGAAATGGACCGCCGTTGCTAAGGACACCCCTCCATTGATCTATTGGTGACAGCATCACTTGCAGGTAAGGGGGCATAATCCAATCCTACCTTTGGTCCTCACAGAAAACATCACCCACAGATGAAAAGACCGGTTCCGGTCACATGACTTCCGGTGACGTCATTTCCGGTTCCGGTGACGTCACTTCCGGCTCCACCACCACCACCACCACCACCACAAATGCTAACTGAAACCCGCATATATACTACTTATATACTGATTTATAACTTCAAATGTGGATGAAAAATACGCGCGACGAACTGATACTCCTGATGAAAGCAAATAAAACCCAAAAACATAGCGACTGTCTGAGAACAGTAGCCTAAACACGACAAACAATTAATAAAATGATATCATTAAAGCATAAAAACAAAGCAAATCAAAACAATTAACGTCAATGCTGATAACAAATATCTACATTAAATGAGTGAAAGTGAAATCTGCATGACGTTGGTACATTGTACTTTAAAAATATTTTTAAATGTTCGACACTTTCAGAAACTAAATGAATGTCCTCATCCATTGACTTGTCCTAAGAAAATTTTACATTCTAAATTTTCGATCGATTTTTGGGTTAATCATTTCTGAAACTTACCAGAAAATTATTATATTTACAACTACTCATAATTTAAACTGTTCTAAAATTTTAATAATATTTTTAATGTACGTTTTAATTAGCAAGTAGCATGTATGAAATAATATGAACATTATTTTCGAATCGGGTTACATTTGCTGAATTTTTGCGTCATTGTTCCGTGGTCCTTTAGCGTTCGTCTTGTGGGTTCATCTGCTAAGCGAGTTATAAACAACATATCGACCGATAGATTTTAACCAGTCTTGATGTAACAAACCATTTGATTGTTATTGGGGGGGGGGGGGGGGGGCTACGATCAGATTTGAAAGGAAAGGGCAGGACCAGGATTTGAGAAAAAATAAAAAGATAGGATCACTTTAGGTGTGAAAAAAAATGCAGGACCTGTGTCAATCAGGAAATATCTTGGTTTAAAGGAAAATAAAAATTTAGGCCGCAAAAAAATCTAGGAACAAAATTTAGACGAAAAAAATAGGCAGTATCAAACATTTGATGCTACCCCCCCCCCTTCCATAAAAATCAAATAGTTGCTCCCTTATCGCTACATTTTTATAGATAACACACTGCCATAATTAACTCACCGCATCATTCAAAAAAGCTCCACTAAATGTCAAAAGAAACATTCCAAATACTGCGCCTATCATAACTATTGCCATTGAATAAATGTCCGCATTATCTAGACTTCCTTTGGTTATTCCATACAACATTAGACAAACTTCCGGAATGCCAAAACCATAGCACATTGCTGCCACATGGCTAAACATCGGATTTCCTGCATTTACAAGACCTGCAACTCCTTCATACTGCAAACGAATTCTCTCGATGTTACCTAGTTTGTCTTGTATGGTTTTTCTAAGAAGTTCATTTACGTGTTTAAATTCATTTTTTAATAAATTCATATTAAATATTAAGAACAACAAATTTGAAAATGTTACTGTACTGTTTAAAAACCCGGTAATGACCATCATTAATGTTCCCAGAATAAATTTCACACCCGTATCTTCATCAAATGGTGCCGCATTCGACGCTAGCAGTAGACGATTTCTGCCTCTGACATAGAAAATGGCAAACAGGAATAACCCAAGTTGAAAGGCTACTATAGAAATGCCATATATAATCACAGTTTTCTTTAGAAAATTTCGCTTGGTTTTAATGTCACAATACAGATCATATTCTTGGTAATAACTGTCAATCATGTTTAGAAACTGTGGCAGATGTTTCTTAGAATATGTAGGTATAATGAGATAAAAATATAGATATGCAATCAAACCTATCAAGGCGTACTTGTCCTCAATACCGCTTCTGAAAACAGAAAGATACCGTAACGAAAAAGCGATTAATATCACCTGTACCACAATACAATAACAAAATCCTCTATTAAACATGGAAGTCCTGTTCATAGAATCAAAGTATGATCCACATATTTTAAAAATCACAACAACTGGTTCATACATTTGGCTTGCTTTATCTGTCGTTTCGGTTTCCTTAATTTCTGAATTAATACATGTGAGATCAGCTCCTAGTGGCTTTACTTGTACTATTTTAGCATCCATACTTTACTAAAAAGAAATTATTCAATGGTTATTTTTAACAGATAGGCCAAATGATTCATAAGAGAATTTAGATACAGTCACTTCTAGAAATATTCACAGATCTGTTGACAAAACTTATTGATTTTTACCACTCTATTGTCATGAGTTTCAGGACTAAATGCACTTAAATTTACCTGAATAAACTTGTGTAAATAAGTTTTGTCGGTCATATTTATTTTTCCATTCCGCAACATTTTGCATTAATGGGATAGTATTAACACTAATGACATGTTCAAATATTACAGACCTTTAAGACCTCAGACAGTTTGAAAATGAATGTTATAGCAATTTGATAGTTAGTTCGGCACTGTGGCTCCTTTAAGAACCTTTTTCGTTTTATTTCACGAATCCGAATGATAATTTAGAGGAAGCTATTTCCCTTTACTGCTTCTCGACAACTAATCAAGCACGATATCAGCAATCTTTAATCCCTAATCCATGTGGAATTGTGCACATTTTTTTGGTATCAATTCAGTTATTTTCTAAATACATGTTATCAAATTCCATAAACCTTAAAAATGTGTGAATACGGATTTTCTCATATCCAATTATACTAGCCATCACGTGACTTTGATGATGTAAGACTTCGTCATATTGTTATCTAATTATCAACATGAACACTACGAGTTGATCGACAAAAACACATATTTCTCATTACATGAACAACATGGTATTATTGCTCTTAGTTTTATAGTCTTACAACATTAAATAAAATATTTTATATCTTTTTATCAGTTTAAAATGGTGATAAATTACGTCCCGAGCTTCGATAAATTTGGTCTGATTTTCCTTTTTCGTTCCATCGATTGTTTCGCAAATTTTGCTTATCCCCTTCAATAAAGTTAACAATTTCTCAGTTATGCAAATGGTTTTGATTGCTGCCAACTTTCGTTATTTTTTGGATACAGCCGTGATATACTAACAAAGAAAGGCACGGGTGGTATTTAAATTTTGCGATTGTCTATAAAAATGTGCTGCTATATCTTAAATATATAATAAATTACTAAGGGTTTAAGTCCATTTTCAATATATATAAGTACACATTGATTCCAATTTCGTTTGAAAATTTCCTTCATTCGTATATAAAATTTACACAGCTACTGTTTTGGAAAGGGAAAATTTAGAAAATAACCCTAATTAAGATAAGAATATAAAAGTTGTCATTGGCGATCATAAATTTGTGCTGCCATAGGCATAATCTTGAAACGTTGAATTTTTCTTTAAACTGTTTGAGATATTGACTTCAGGAAATTACTTCCAAATCGATTTGAAAATGTCCGATTTATCGCCTTTCGTCTGCGTGCGAGTCAAGATGGTGAAAAACCGATGTCGCTTAGACTGTGTTATGTACATATTGTTGGAGTGCATATCTTTTCAGCAAATGACAACTCGATATATTTTAAATTTTAGATGTACGTCCGTTCCATTTAATTTGAAAAATGGATCCTTTTCGATCAGATTTGTCATATTTCAAAATGTAGGCGCTCATCCCAATCAGCTTATATATTGACAAAACAAAGTAAATATCGTTCATACGAGCAAATGGAATTGATTATATAATATATCAAATGTTTACCATATATAAATACCAAATAAAAGATAAATTATTAATTTAAAATAAACTAAAATGTTACTCATCTGACATTTGAAATTATAATTCATCTCTGCATTCAAATTTGTGACCCCGTCCCCCCTTTACACACACCTCTTTATCAAAATACTGCATTTATTATTAAAAAAATGTAGCGTTAAAAAAAATTGAAATCCCGCTGTTTTTTGTCAGCAAAAACGGTTTACCTGTATACATTCAATGTACCTGTGTACTTCAATGGTTGGAACAATAAACACCCGGACAGCCAAGGTACAATACACATGTCAAATCGTTAATTAGTTATAATTACTTGAAACAAATAAAATATTGCGGAGAACAAATTTGCTTTAGATAAAAATCAAATAAATTTTACGAAAAATTCGCTTTTCTTGCGGGTTAAGAAATGAAAAAAAACTTCCACCATAGCTGTACGTGTATGTACTTTTGTTAGTTTGTATAAATTGGTCATAAAGTTCATATTATTAATTATTACCATAGCTTTATTATATGTATGTAAATAGTTGGATATGACGAGTCGGATTTGTGAAACCGGAAAAATATTTCTTAAAAGGGCTGTATATTTTAATTAATACTAGGCAACTACCCGTGAAAAAACAGATAAGCTTTAAAGCTAATATGGTAAAAAAAAATCTATAATTGCTAAGTAAAATTCCAAAAATAACAGTCTAAGACACTTTCAGGAAATATACCAAAGTTGGAATCACATCTAGATGATTCTAATATTTGTTACTGCTTATGTGATCTAGAAAATACATGGTTTCTTGTCAAAAATAAAATAAATAATGGTCTTTGAGACTTCAAGGACATTTACCAAAGTTGGAACCACATCTTAAAAAAATTCCGAAACCTTTAGTACAATCTACATTAGTGGTACAATTACTGAGCCAACTGTCAGTTCTAGATTCCAAATAATGTGAGAGGAGTTGCGCGACAAAGGAATAATGTACCCTTAAGCTATTCAAATTCCGGAACATTTGGCACAGTCCCCACACATAGCGCAATCAATGACCCAAGATTATCCTGGACATTACTAGCGTACGTACGCCGAACAGCAAAACATCAAAACAATATCTTCGACCTTCGGTGAAGCGCGGGGATAATAACAAAATGACCAAAAAGAGTAAGCCAAAACCATCTAAGACAGAGCTGTGCACGAGGTAGATATACTCCTTAGTTTTAATTTTTTTTACATTTTTGTTACAGTAAATTTTAAGTATCAATTTAGGGCTAGTATCGAAATACTAGCAACGGAGCTGGGGATACCATCGGGAACTAGGAGTACACCAACAAGATTCTCAAAATTTAACTTGCCACCACTATCACTATTTATTACATATGTACCAGGTACTTTAAGGTCAATTTCAAGTGTTTCCTTGAGACAGATGCACAATAAAATAGAAATACTAGAAGGAATTTTTTATTTCATTTCAATCACTTTAAATGAGTCGCCGTCATCGGAAGGAAATAGAAAATAACAACTTTACCTTACAAGGAACAATAATAAAATCCCTACAGTTAGTTTTAAATAAATTTGCCCAATGCAAATAAAGGAAATGGTTTTGCGTCAAATTGAAATTATTCATTAATTTTTGACATAAATTTATTGTTCAAAAATGTTAAATAAATATCACACGATACATGAAGTATTCATTAAGAGTTAATATACATATAGATACATTTGCAAGTAAGTACTTACTTTACTATTGATTGGGTTCAAGTGAATTTTGTTTGACTTTTTTACAATGTAGTCATCTTTCATTCGAAAACTTTTGATTTCTAAATTGTGTAATCTACATCTTCATATCAAAATACCAATGCTCTTTTTTTAATGCTCTTTCTTTTACATATTCAATTTTATTATTGTTATAAATTTCTGATGAATGTATCAAAGAGTACTAATGTTTTACGTCATTAAATTTGAAATTATGTTTTGCCCCTTGGAAATATATAGATAAAAATGCAATTTGGTCCATTTAACACAGGACTGTTACTTTAAGATACAATGTATTGCCGTCGACCTCGTTTAAAAAATGAAGGAAATCTAAAATAAATCTATAAACATACATGTTTAAATTCCATTTTTGCATGCAAGATATAAGACGTTTGTTATTCATTATACATAGGGGAAACATTAGTTTTAGTACAATACATGTTAACCCTTTCATGGGAGTGTTATTGCTAACCCAATACAGCGACAATATCCAACCAAGAACTATGAGAGCCTTATCTAGTTTGACAGTTAAAACACATGGAGAACGAGTACATTCTGTCCCTGCTATCTAACTTAGTAGGTACTGTTCAACCAATTTTGCTGTATGAGTAAGCCGTCATTTTGTTGATAATCATATTGTATTGGCTTTTATAGTATGTTGCATACCCTGGACTGTCAGGAAAGTTTAGGGGAGGGTGAGTACCCAGAAAAATAGTTTATGACCACCACTGTTCAGTTACTGTACCACATCAGACTATACTGACTCTCTTTTGTGTTTATGTTTGTGTTTTGTGCTCTTTTATGTTATTTTTGTACAGTGTTCTGTCTTGTAGATGGCGTTGGTTGATTGGTATGTCATTGTTGACCTTTCCTGTCATCTATTTTGTTATTTGTTTATATGCGCATTAAATAATAATACGAAAATTAACCAAAAAAAATATCACAGGAAAGGTCAACAATGATATACGTGCACTCTTTAACTACTAATTGCATATACATTTGTTCACGTTGAATAAATTTTGTGTTTTGTACTCTTTGATGTCATTTTTTGTCAGTGTTATGTCTGTTTTATGTCATTGTTGACCTTTCCTGTCATCCATTTTGTTATTTGTTTATATGCGCATTAAATAATAATACGAAAATTAACCAAAAAAAATATCACAGGAAAGGTCAACAATGATATACGTGCACTCTTTAACTACTAATTGCATATACATTTGTTCACGTTGAATAAATTTTGTGTTTTGTACTCTTTGATGTCATTTTTTGTCAGTGTTATGTCTGTTTTATGTCATTGTTGACCTTTCCTGTCATCCATTTTGTTATTTGTTTATATGCGCATTAAATAATAATACGAAAATTAACCAAAAAAAATATCACAGGAAAGGTCAACAATGATATACGTGCACTCTTTAACTACTAATTGCATATACATTTGTTCACATTGAATAAATTTTGTGTTTTGTACTCTTTGATGTCATTTTTTGTCAGTGTTATGTCTGTTTTATGTCATTGTTGACCTTTTGTGTCATCCATTTTGTTGTTTATTCATATCCCTATCCCCTTAAATCTATATCACCTACAACAACATGTTTACAGTCAGAATACTATTTTCACAGTCTTTTTACCAGATATATATTTTGATTCCCATGATCAATACAATTTGAGTTTCGTCGGCTAATATTTCGCGATTCTAGTAACTATTTAGTTAAATAACGATTAGGTCTGATCTGGTTCGTAAAATGATTTAATTGGAAATGTTTATTTAGCTTTTCTAAGCTATGCACAAGGTAGATGCTCCCCGTTTTCATTGAACATTATTTACAACAGGAAATCTAATAATAATCGTGTGTGAAAACGTATTTCATGAGTGGTATGTCTTTTTATATTAAAATTATACAAATATGACTAACATTCGCCTTAACAGTTTTTAAAGACAAACTTTGTCTATTTTTTTATATGAAATTGGAAGTTGAGTCCTCTAGCATTTACTTAAGAAATATAGTATTCAAATTGCTAGGAACGTCTTACGATAATATTAGCTCACTATTAGTCAGTTTAAGAGTCAATTTTGTTCACCAGCAGGCTGATGACCAAAATATTCAACGCAGTAAAAATAAGCCAGGTATCTTTGAATATTAGCTATAAAGCATTTAGAGCTAGAAAGCCTCTAAATTGCTGAAGAGTTACCCCTTTGAATTATCAAGGTTTTTAATATTTTAAAGTAAATCAGATATCTACTGGCTGGCCCCCTTTCGCGCCAAATGTTTCTGTCAACATGAAACTGCCTCGAGATTTTATTCATTTTTTGAAATCAACACAAATGTACCTTCTCAATAAAATAAAACTTTCTTTAAACATTTCTGAAGAAAAATAATTGTATAGAAATAGCCAGTGGTGAGATTGCCGTGTACCTGACGAGAAAGGGCATCTAGTCAGTATATATCGTATTTACAGTTTGGACGTTATAACTATATGCACATTTGTAAACTGTGTTTAATTATAATTATTTCCCTCTTCAAGATTTGTAAAATCATTAGAATAAACAAGAAATAATTGTAAAGCTATTTAAAGGAGGAAATTAAAAAATAATGTCCCAACCTTTCAAATGTTTTATGAACTAAAATATGATTATTTTTCCAACGTTTAAAACCAATATGAAGGTCAAATTGAGGAAATAGTTTTGAATGAAAAAGGAAAGAAAAATTCATGCAATATAGTTTTATATGGACATAAATATTAATCTATTAATCCAATTAGGTCAAAAAAATGGACCCGAACAAAATCCTCTTGAGATGTGCCTTAATAGTTTGTTTTTTAAGTATTACTCGATGATGCAATGTAATTCCTATACTACTTTATTCTATTATAACTTTGTACATGTAGTATCAATATGATCTTTTACGACTTCGCCTCGTCTTTACATTTTTGTCGGATTAAAGTCTTGTCACTTTTCCCTTTGTCGAAATGTACATACATGTAGTTTTAAAACACTAAACTGATTTACACTTTTTAACATCAATAATTCAATACTTTTTTCCTTCATTTTCATGATTGTACCGGATTCATCAGATCTGGCTTCCAAATACCTGTTAATACGAATGCTATGGAAAAAGCTCCTTTGAGCCAGTTATCGTGGATGATTCGATTTTCAGTCGAATTAATACCGAGAAAGCGGTCTCATTGGTTTAATAAAAGAAGATGAATAAAAAAGCCAAAAATATGACTTTAATGAAAATATTTATTAGAATAAAAGAATTCCGCCACTTCTCAGTTTACTTTCAAATTTTTATGACCATAAATCTACCAAATAAAAAATGCTTTTCATACGCATAAAATTCGAAATTCGGTATTTTTTTTCAAAAAGATCTGCTCCTGTATATCTATCTTAAACTTTGAAGAAATAGCTAAATTTTACTTCTCAAAAAAGTTGAAACGTCGGGACATTATTTTGTATTTCCATAGAATAAAATATAGTACTTTTATAGGTTTGTCATGGAGCATACATGCTTATTGAGTATTGCAGCGATCATTTTTACAGTAGTAACTGGACAAAGTACGTATTGAGTAACTTAGAGTAGTAGTCTTTACATGTACAATTATAGAGTAAAATGAATGCAACTTAGTCTTAGTTAATTTTAAGGCATAAATCTTTGTAAATTGTGAACCAATAGTACGCATATACATTTTAAAGAGGTACGTAAGGATCAAATCACGATCGTGTGTCACACTTACCCTTAAAATTACCTTCATATGGAAAAATTATTTTTGCAACACTTAATGACTGTACCAAGCCAGCCTGTCCTGAATCTTTGTTGATTCTGTGTTTGTGGCTTGTGACTGTGTTATGTTTTTTTTTCATCTGAAGGTTTTTAACTGGATTGAATGGTATTTCGTTGTTGATCTTTCTTTTTCATTTTAATTTAAACAAAGATTGCTTTCAATTATATGTATTAAAAATCCCCTATTTTACAGTTGCAACAACAAAAAATACCAATAAATTTGATATGAAACTACATGTAGAAGAAGGAAATTTCAGTGTGATAAGTTTAGTCATATATCGCAAATTTACAAACGTGAGGAAAATATAATTTAAGGTATCCGGACCATAAATGACCACGTGATTATTCAAAAGTTCCCGGATGTTCCATACAACGCAATTGAAATGACCTCGGTAATTATCGGCAAACTTCGGAAATGCCAATATAACAAACTTATTTTTACAGACTCTGCATATAAGCAACAAAGTGTGTTTCAACTTGAGAAAAATATATATACAAAATTCGAGCTTTAAATTGTTTGGTCCAGCCATTCACGGTCAAAAAGAGATACAATTTTCGATCATGATCTATTACGGTCCGGATACCTTAATTTTTTGTAGGAAACCTTACACATGAAGGGAATGTGTCACAGAGTTCTACTTACAAAAATTATGTAGCATCTAACGCACTGACGGGACCTGCATCTTCTAAATGGTCAGAATTCTGTTCACATACCAATTGGGGAAAGAAGACAGCTTGGTGGAAGGTTGATTTCAAAGAATATATCTTCTTCAGTAATATAAAAATATATTACCGCGATACCTGTAAGTGTTGATATGGTGACAAAAGTGTTCTATCCATTTATGAATTTCAAATACCTCATTTCAAATTCAACCGATTTCAGAATATAACTATTACATGGTAGCTATATACTACTACACTGTAATATTCATGCACATTTTATACCCATAAAACCAAGTATGACTATCCTGTCGTTCTTTTGTGTTCAGATATTTTTTTTTTTTTTTTTTGTTGTTTTTGTTTTTTGTTTGTTTTTTTTTTTTTTTTGAGTCCCGTATGTTGGCAGGCGTTGATTGATTGATATGTCATTTTATCTATTTTGTTGTTCAAGCGTTGCACACACTAATAACAGCATGCAATAGAAAATATATCGTACAGAGTTATTGAATAATTAAATGTTTTTCATTTTTCTTTAATTCACCTGTCTATGGTTTTCATCATAATATTCTATGATTTCCGTGCATATTTTGTCGATTTACAAGCAAGTCTTGTTCAAAACCTAAAATGTTTTAAGCCGAAACACTAGTAATAACATGAATATATAAAAGAAATCAGGAATAAGAAGAGCGCAATCCAGAGCTGTGGATACAGAATTGTCATCAAGAACAAAATTTAACCTGTAGATCAAAGACATTGTCACAGGTGTAATATCATTGAACATATATTATACAATTACGGCCCTCTGAGGAGGGAGGTATGCAAAATTGTCAACCCTGCTTAAGGTTAGATCCTCATAGGGCCACAACTGTTTTATCGAACCAATACTGGTTTTCAATTTGGCCTCTTGAAAAAGAAAATAAATGAAAATGCATTATGTATGTAATTACCTTGTGATGAATAAGGTTATTCACCGGACGATGCATTTTTTTAGGTTTTTCCCCGCCGGTGAATAATAGGATTATTCACTGGACGATCCATTTTTTAGGTGATTCCCTTTTAAAAAAATTAAATACACACAACTATTTTCTCTTTTGAAAATTTCTCCAAATTTTCCTCATGGTAACATGTTTAATTAAATTTTTCACGGGTACATTTGGTTTGTTTTTCAAAAATAGGGGAAAGTATACTGTTTCCTTGATACTTTTTAAAATTAGAATGGCCTTAAGATAGCAGAAGAGAAAGAATAAAAATCTTTTTATATGATCAATTAAATTGACACTTGTAATGCTCTATAAGAGAATATGCATGTTTTACGTATATTGATGTCTTCTATTTTTCCCTATGCTTCAAATGAATTACTTTTATGTAAAATATATCAGACAAAGAAGATGGAATGTTTTCAGCCATCATTTGGTCCCATATGATATGAAAATTTAAAATTAATATTTCAGATTCAAATTTTTATCATTTCTATCGAATAATGATCGATATTTTAAAATCCATCAATCATAGTACAATACTCATTCCCATGATGCAACAGCGTCGAGATTGAGTGTTGTTACAGTAGATTTTGGTCAAAACAACTATGAGCAACAGCCTTACCCAAAAAATATTTTTTAATATGTCTGGCTTAAATAAAGACTCATTTCAGTGAATATTCCTGTGGGCAAAGCTGTTGCTCATATCAAAATTTTAATTCAAAGGTCCACAAAATGGGTGAAATTTGGTGTTTTTCATTGCTTTCTTCACAGTTAGCTATCTTTGACAGCATATTGTCACTATTTAAGAAATTTCTTGTTAAAAACAAAACATGTTCCTTAAAATGCAACATTTTAAGAGTACCAGTACTTAATGATACTGAGAGTGAGTTGTTTTTATTACTTTTTGATTTTGAAATTTAAGGAGCCAAATATAGGGCAGAATCATACCATGCCCTTTGAATTATATGTCACAAAAAGTTATGAATTAAACCATCCTAGTAACCGTTGACTTCATAGAATACATACCCTTTGTCAATTGAAACAACGAAATATGCGATCAAATAAACAATCAATATTTCTATGGTTTCTCATTTTGTAGAAATATCGTATTATCACATTAAAACATTAAACTAGCATAACTTTTAATCAAATTCATGTTCACTTTTAAAACTGTTTACAAAATGGACTATCTTTTTGCTTTTCTTAAAATTACCACCACCTGTGAAATCTATGAAAACATTGAGTTCTGGGTTTTCACTGACAGTATGTATGCAATAGAAAGATTCGGCCGCCTGGAACTACTATTTGTTTCTATTAAGGGCTGTAAAATATATATTTTAACATTTTTCTTTACAGTTACTTCCCGTATAAATGGATTTTCCTTACACATTACAAATTTGTCAACAATAATCAACAGTGGACCAGATGGTTACCTCTGTTACAAAGATCCAGATACTTTAGAAAATCAAAAATTTATCTTTGACCTTGACTGTTTTGCAGTCGGAAAGAATGTTATATTTTATAACTCAAGACCACCGAACACTAGATCGGAAGCATTTGTAGAGTTGTGTTTTGTCGAAATATATGGTATGTTCATCATATGTCGATTGATTTTAACCTCTAAACAACATGGTCTGTATATATTGCTAGACATTTTAGAAGTGGGCTGTGCATAAATGACACATAAAAGAATACTTTATAAACCATAGCTATATTGACACGATTGATGTCAAGTCAATGATACAGTTTACTATAATGCTCTGACATTAACATGTAATATGATGGAAGGATTTAAATTCTTTTTTTTATTTTTGGTTTGGTATATTATGGTCTTGCCCAAACCAAACCGAATATACTAGGTCTTATTGGGTCTTATTGGTCAATGTTTTAGCTTGTCTGGCCGACATGGACTTGTGAAGTACTGCACATTGGACCAATCTAATCACCACTACTAAAAACAGAAAAAATCAATTACATGTATTTGAAAAATCTTCTCCCCTGAAACTAATATCAAACTTTGATCAATCTTTGATGGAGCGGTCCTCTTTCGTGTCCGGCCTTTGAGTTTTTGCCATCATTACAAAAAATAGAAAAAATAGCTTAATTTCTTCTGTAAAACTACTCAGGCAATTCATATCAACCTTCAGTGGAACTGTTATTAGATGGTGCCATATAAACGATGGGTAAATATCTATATGGGTGCTGTTGCCAAAATTTTTAAAAATGAGCACAAAAATATTTTAAAATCTTCTCAAACTATTGGAGCACTTTAGATTTTGGCGAAACGGTGATTTGATAGGGAATTACTGCTCCAAATTATATCTAGGGTTCCAGATTATGAACCAATATGACCACTTATACTGAAGTAACGCATCAAATAATATCAATGAGGCTTTGCTAGGTGAGGCCACAAGCTCCTGGGAGATAGGAAATTTAGAAAACCATGTCAAGTCAGATAGGGATTGGTTCGGGGGGAGGTTGGGTGGACATCATAATATCAGTGTCAATAGGATATGACCATGAAGGTCTGGCTATGTGATATCAATTGAGATTTTAGTATTTAGTGTGCAAATAGTTGCAAAACCTGTTTTAGCATTATAAATTTTCCAAAAAACTAGTATTCAAGATTTAGGTAATATGCAGTTCTAAAAATTACTATTTTGTCCGAACTGATTTCCGCGGTCGGATGTCCAAATAAAAAACTAAAATACTTTTTAATATCAGCAGATCTCGGAGCAAATATTAATTTTGAAAGGCTACATCATTAATTCTGAATACGTTTGATTCATATAGAGTTTTTCTAAACTGATATAAATTCATCCCCGTTACCAATTACATATAAAATAAGAGGGAACAGGTTAATGACAAATGTTTTTCATTTAAATTAAACATTACGTGTTGTTTGTTTTGATCAGGATGCCCACAGACGTACTGGGGAATAAACTGTACATTATCATGCCCATCTAACTGCTTACAACATCATTGTTTTCCTAATAATGGTTCTTGCGTTTTTGGTTGTGATTCTTCACTGTGTTTGAACTATAAATGTGACAGTAATGAAATTTGTTTGGATGGTTGCAACAATGGCCATGCAGGACAGTTTTGTGACAAATGTAAGTAATTACCAAATATATTTTAAATTATACATTTTTAAATACATTTTTAGTTACCAGAAAATACCTAATTGTGTAAATCAACACACATAGTTATTATTACTATACTAAATCGACCAAATGCTTTAAAAATTGCTGATACAGATTTATTGAATTTGATAAAGTAAAGATAGCTTTGTCCTTAGCACAGTTTTCCATATTATATATCTTCGTCAATCAGACATTTTAAGTTATTTGTAGACTGAACCCATTTACGCCTAGAGCACTTCCGACGAAAGGTCCAACCGCTACATCAAAGTGGTATATATATGCATCTTTATTTTGATTTGGACATTGTATTTTAGAAACAAATGCTTAACATTTTTCCCGCGAAGTACACATGTGTTTCAACATGTGAAAATCATTTGTTAAAAGACTGTTCAATTGTTTTCTCAATCTTTCCACAGAACCAAATAGACAGTATTTTCTTTTAGGAAAAATCTATCACATATAAAATATCGACAAAAAGATACCGAAGCGACAAAACAGTTTAAGAAGTCCACAAATTCGAAGTCCAAGGAAAAGACAAAGTCAGGACATTGGAACACAACAAACAAACGCCACAACGAAACATATATAACTAAAAGAATAAAAAATGTATAATAAACTAACCAGAACTAGGACAAAACAGCACAGAAACTAAAGCACTAGCAATTTGACTCCTATAAAAAAAAAACGGGAGTGACATCAGGAGCTCCGGAAGGGTAAGCATGTCCTGCTCCGTTAACGGCGTCTGTCACATTACCAGTGAAGAGTCAAGTCTGGTGTGGTGTCAAGTTCGGTGTGTTGTCAATTCAAGAAGGACGTGAAATCTAACTGAAGATATCTTGTATCATATACGAAAATCTAAAAAAGGTGATCCGTTTCCAGAATTTCATTATTTTGTAGACCTTTTAACATTTGTTTAATTCAGATAATATGTACTTTGCTAGACGTAATAAATATAAGATAAACACGTTTATTCTTTACAGACAACAACCTTGCTTTGCAAGGAAAATTCACACAAAATCACGTTCCGCCAGATTTTCAAGCTAATTTTGGAATAGACGGAAACCGGATGACCTGTTCAGTAATCAATTCTTCCAACATGTGGTTCCAGGTTGATCTCGGAAACCTGTGTTTCATTCATACAGTATATATACATTTTGGAGGTAATTATCTTAAATTTTTATAATAATTGTAAAAGTATTAAGAGTGTTACTCAATTCTTTGCTTTAATTATGAGATTAAGTAAAATATTAAAGGTACATTTATATTTTGTGTCAGAAAATATGAATATTGATTAGTGAATTCAGGAAATCAAGCCTATAGTCAATTAAGAACAAATATTTATTAGGCACTAGTTTATATTACATTTCAAGTGCCAAATACATTTTGTACTGATACTGAACTAATTATACGAACTCCTGTAAACTCTTACAGTGAACTCACATCGGGTATTTCTCAAGGGAAGGTCCGCTTCTACTACACATACCCAGGCGTCGTTTCGTCCATCCTAGTCAATCCGGTAGTACTGACAAAACAGAACATTAACAAGAAACTTTAAGGTGAACGTGATTGTTTTAGTGGTACATTGGAAAGACCGATCAGATAAAACATACATATCGTAATTTTTTGCAAAAGAAATGATAATAATCAATCCATGATGAAACCCGGTAAAAGTTTCTTTTACGGCAATAATACTTTTGTATCTCCGCACTTTCGAAAAAAGTTCAGGGATATTGTTATTGCTCCCGTCTGACTTTCCATCCGTTACACTTTCTTGAGACCTAATAATAAGGTTTTAGAATTTTTATTTTCAAACATTAGCTTGTGACCTAAATTCCTATTTCATTTTTTGAATTGCTTTTCTATATAGCATTGTGATACGCTATACGCACTAACGCTTTAGAATTTAGATTTTCAAAACTTGGGGCCCACAGTGGTCGAACTTTGAAGTTATGAATTTAAGCTTGTGACCTAAAGTTCTCTTTCATTTTTCATTTATGAATTTTATTTATGCGTGGAAAGCCATAAAAAGGATCATACTATTCATCAAATATGGATTGAACAGTAAAGTATAAGGCGGGGGATGGGGCGGATGTTGGGACAAAATTGTATTTTTAGATAACTTTTGGCTCGTAATCATGTTGTTCAAGCCACTGATACGTTTCAGATTGATTTCTTTAACATTATCACGGCTTGACCTTAATTCTAATGATGACCCATCTGATTCAATTTTTTTTCGTCAAAAACAGATGGCACAAAAAATGGAGACGAACATCATGCTATCGTTGCCAGTAACACATCTCTCTATTGGACAAGTGGTGTACAATTATACAACGGAATTCTACCAAACCATGATATCGAGATAAAAAATAGTCTTTTTCGATTTGTAACATATATTCCACCACCGGACACTAGAATGAAAATAAGCATATGTGAAATTGAAGTTTTAGGTAAGTGTTTTGATTATTGAAATCAAGATGATATTCTAATCAACAATGAGGATAAAATTAATATGATAAAATGACCCAAATATTGTGCAAAAAAATGTTTTGAACGAAACTAATTTGTTTTTTTTTATACTCTTCGTTTTTAAAATCGCTATGAGATCTTTACCAGGGTCAAAAGTAAAAACCTTAAACCAAAATTAACATTGCGAACGGCATTGCGATACACAGCAGTAACTCCATTTTTACTGATTACATTTGATATACATTGTACAATGTACTTTATAATTCTGCACAGACAAATACTACGTCATTTAATTGAAGGTTGTACAGCCGGACGATATGGGATGCTTTGTGAAAACCAGTGCTCAATAGGGTGTAATGGTTCATGTCACACTGAAAGAGGAGTGTGTCTCTTAGGATGTACTGATGGCTGGATTGGTGACACATGCGACCAAGGTTGGATTTTTGTACTTTTTGAATATTTCTTTAAGAAAAAAATTCTCTGTTGAAAAGTAAACTTTAAATATGAAACGCTGAATTCAGCAAGAAATTAGGACAGCTAGAGGCGGCGATTCCAGAAAAAAAAATTGTGGCGTAAGTTGGGTTAATATACATATTACAGATCATAAATACTCACCGCTATGCAAAGGGGGGCTTCTCTGCAACTGTGAAACATTCCATCCTACTAAGGTGGAGTATCTTCCAATGAGGCAGTTAGGCAGTTGCCTCACCTAGCTTTTTTTTGAAAATTTAAAAATTGTCCAATAAAAAGCTTACACAACAGTTACACAAATTATTAACCAGTGATATTTACTCTAATTGTTATTTACATCTGATCAAATGAACTTGAATATTCCTACTTACATTTTTGAGTTTTAAGAATCGAGTTTCATGTCGTCTGGCTTCACTTAAGTACACTAGATTTAATTAGAGAAGTATGACAAAAACTGCCTGTGAATACATTTATCATAAAACTTACATTGTATCCGACGGAAATGAAGAATCACTATTAAATATTATAATACATCCTAATATTAAACTGAAATTCTTGGTTACACACTCTGCTCAAGAAAATTAATTAAATTGGAACAAATATTTTTCAGATGCAAATCCATTTCAAGTACATGAACCCTGTACTTTTCAGGTCATATTTTAATTAAAACTTTCGTATGAATGACATACAGCATTGCCTTATATATCATTATTTATCGTCGTCTTTTTAAAGCTTGTGAGGATTTTTATTTTGGTGCTAATTGTTCAAAGAAATGTAACTGTCACAGCCGCCCATGTGACAAATCAACAGGAATATGTTCAGAAGGGCGATGTAAAGCTGGATATAAAGGACAATTATGTAACGAAGGTACTTATTACGTAGTCTTTCTATTTGGTATTTTTTATGCGATTTCTATTTTGTGTGTGTAGATGTGTGTATTCATTTATAAATCTCTTGTATATCCGGCCTGGATATAAGTTTAATGCAGTGCTTGCAAAAGGCTGGCATTTTCATTTAATATTATTTTCTATAGCCCGAGACAAATATATATAATCTTGTGAATTATTCCAATAAATAACGTAAATTTAAAAAAAAAATATTTTCAGTTTATTTTTTACCATTGAAATAACAAATTTTATTTTATCTATCTAACTATCTTTTGTTTTGGATAAAAATGTAGAAAATAGATACCTTTTTCATTTTGTTTATGTTCACATATTCATAATTTTAATTTTACACGGTGACACTCATGTATTCAACTATTGAAAGCATTTTGACAGCCAGGCTTTCAATTACAGCTACCTAAGGGTCAAAACGGACTTCAATTTGAAGCGTTTGTTTTTGCTAGCTATTGTTAAACATTCGCCAGGCCGGGTCTCTACCTTTGCCTGTCTTTAAGGTATTATTTCAGCGTACAATCTTCTTTTTTTATTATTTTCATGAATCTTAATTTGAACTTCTATATCATGTCATAACGGTAATCATACTTCAAGGTACTGTATGTACTTGAGCATTGCTGATGGGTTGTCAGTCAAAGAAATGGCCGTACAGTGCATCAAATTTATTCGGTATTTTGTGAGAAATTTTATTACATACCATAAGGTCAGGATGATTATGAGAGTGGTTCCGTTACTTCTATCTACAACTGGCGCACCGGTAATTGTTGAAAAATATAAAATTTTAAATTCAAATATGATCGGCAATTATAGATAAATACCATTATACAAATATATGTGAAATTGTTTTAGAATGCGCCGATGGTGAATATGGCTTTAACTGTAATGGATACTGTGATACCTGTCTTAATTATACATGTGACGGATTCAATGGACAATGCACCCATGGTTGTATTTCAGGTTTTCGGGGGTTACTTTGTAAGTTAGGTATGGAATTTTTCAATTACTTTATATGCTAACTGTTCAATAGAACAGGAGATTTTCTTGTCACCTTGTACTACGCTTGTTTAGTCTCACAAATCATGTTCTCTAGAAAGAAAACAGAAATGATACTGGAACTGGTATAACATACTATATCGAATTCGATAGTTTAGCTAAGGTTTCAGTTGATTGACTAGAAGTATTACATGAACCGACTGAAAATTCAAGTTGAATGTAAACATTATTGCAAATACTTCTGTATAATACGATACACTTTTATTCTCTTTTCTAACACATTATGTTTAGTGACAGTTCTACATATGCTTTAAAGAAATCAAACTTGAAGTAGTAACATGTACAATATATAAACACACTCTAAAATAATCAGGATTTTTTTCCCTGCAGAATTAAAGTACAATATTTTACGGAAGTAATAACTATACTTACACATTAACCTATCTTTGCTCATGTTTTATATTCCAACAAGGTGTTTACACAGTGTCAAAACTGATAATATATTCCCATTTCTAAAAGTTTTTAAAGAGGGCAAACATACCTAAGGAGCAAATCAAAAAACGTAATCCATTGGACAGACAAACCCTCGAAGACAAATAAACAACCACAAGCACAACAGATAAACATTTAAAACTAAGAAAAAATGAACAACACGAACTCCTATAAAAATCAGGAGTGAACCCAGGTGCTCCGGAAGGGTAAGCAGTTCCTGCTCCGTATACGAAACCCATCGTGAAGTTCAACAAAGTCAATCCGGTGGAAGTCACAAACCGGTAGGGGCACATGAAATGTTACGACAGCTTTTGTGACAGCAGTAATTCTCTTTCAAGAAACAAATCCAAATATGAAGCGGACTTTGGTGTATCTGTAGTACCCTTAATTTCAAGCTCACTGGGATAGATGAGATGTAGAAAGTCTTGGAATTTGTCGTTATTTAACGACAACACGTCATCTATATAACGAAAAGTGAAATTAAAGGATTGGGCTAGTTTCTTTGTTTTCACGTAGTAGCCCTTGAATGAAGTCCGCTTCATATGAGTACAGAAACAGATCGGCGGGGAAAAATATCACCAAAAATATAATACATTTCCATGTTAACATATACATAGACCACGGCATCAATCGTTTATTTTTTAAATACGTATATAAAAAAATATACCTCGATAATGAAACAGAAGAACAAACACTCCAGTAAACATAGCGGATAAATTTACACGGTTCTGTATTTTTGTTTTTTCTTTGAGCTTTGTGAACTGCAGTTACTTATTTATGTTATCTCGCGATAGTCGATAGTCGATATTTATTTAAATCTTTTAACAATTCCATGTTTTATTCCAGGACAAAACTCTTTGCCAGATGTAATTGTCGTCGCTATCGGTGTTGCAATGAGTTCAGTTATAATTATTTTAACTGCCATAATTGCAATCGGATTTATAAGGTAAAAATCTGTTATAATCATATTATCAGAGAAAGCTTATTTTACAAAATATGCTTACACATTTGACATATCCTTGATCAATAAAATCCACAAGAATAAGTAAAAAGATATCTAAGAAAGAACTGAAATACTACTAACAGTTATTGCTTAACTTGAAGCTTCTTGTGGTAGATAAAATGAATGTGATCTTAAAACTAAGAATTTTGACAGATGTTAGTTCATTTATATAGCGCGAGCTTAATTAAAACAAAGATAGCTTCTTTTATGCCCTCTGCTTTAAAGATAGTAAAATATCGCTTCACATGACTACAATATGTTTGATCAAATTTAATATATGTTTATATAGAGATGTTTTTATCTCAGAACAGCCATAGATGACAACTCATCTGAATAATAGTTTCTGTCTTGGATTTTTAATCAATTATTTCTTTATAGTAAATAATTTAAATATTTACATTCATATAATGGTATCCTCAATTTTATAGAAATTGATTGTTTAAAATATTCATTCAGAAGCAATTGGGCACATTTCATGTAATTTGGGGGCAAAATGATGGAAATTAGTCTTATTGTGTGTAAGTGCGTTTCTTTTCTTTCAATTTGAAATTGCATGTAAAAATATTAGAACCATGAATGTTGTGTATAAGGGAAAGTTACATTTTATAATATAGTTTACATTGCATCACTTCTTCAATTTATCAAATATTTATAAAATAAATTTGTATAATTTTACATCTTTTAGTCGAAATAATGTAGACCAGAAGACAAATTTTAGGAAAAGTGAAAAACCAGAATTCAGAAAAACACAGTCTAACGAAGATTGTGCAGGTAGATTTTTTCAAATGTTTGATTGGGTAAATTAGACACAATTTATAAAAAAAAAATCAATAGAGACATATGTTCATAAATATCGAAAAAACCAAGCAATAAGGCAAAGAACAATATCCAAAGACAAGTCGTGATGAAAACAATGCCGTCAAAATTACCACCTTTGTATAGTTGTCACTAATTGAAAACTAAAGTTCAGTGGTAAACAAATACTTATACTAAGCTTTTTAAACCAAAAACCCTCACTGCATGAATTGAAGGAATTACATGCGTGTATAGAAATTAAGTTCTTACTACGCACATACATTTCGTCAAAAATCTCGCATTATAATTTTTTTTAATTGTAGACCTTGGTTCAGTTAAAATAAATTACAGACAGTACAGAGCTAACTTAAACAAAAGTACAACGGAACATCAGTACGATAATTTATGTGAGCAGTCCAAAGGAAGAACAAATAATACAGACTCAAAAACCAGTAGCATTGAACACAGGTTGACTAATGAATACGAAGATATTTCTTAATCACGAGAATGAAGATAAATTTGTAATAAATCAGTCTAATATTTCATATGCACTTTTAAATTATGTGATTATGATTATTAAGGATGATCGCTGGTCTAATAGGAAATAAATAGGATTTGAAATAGGTGTTTTAGTTTGAGAGAACATATGAATAGTAAACAAATAAGCAAGAAAAATGTATAGGTTCATTTGCTCATTTTAGGGCTATAAAGCCTTGAAAATTTGCAGAAAATAGGTTTTCTCTGGATTTTTCATTGTCTTTGCATTGGCAACTTCACTCCTTGTGTGAAAAAATAAAAAGGATTTCATAAAATTTTGTCAAATACCATTTTAAGGTATATATGATTGAATTATAAAAGAAAAAGTGGGGGTTCAGGGGCAAAATATTTAATGTTTCAGAAATGGATAAAACCCGAGGTTTCTAAATATCAGACCAAAACATGACCAGCGAGCATCCTTAAATATTGTTTTATCCTGCAATATCAACATCGAAATGATTAATTCTTATAATTAAAAAAACGTGATTGCATATTACCCCTAAGAAGGCCTCAAATTAACTCGCACATCATGTGTATCAAAATTGGTATAAAAAAAATTATTCTATATGGCAATCCATATGATCCAGTAAACAAAGCAGCTTTGAATAATATGATTTCGTGAAGTATAGGGGAGCGGATCACACTCAATAATTAGCCTGGATTTTCCTTTTGAACAATAATTACAAAGTACAATAAAAACCCAGTTAATTTTTTTGTTCATTACTATAATTTAAAATTTATTTATAAATACTAGTTTGTAAACAAAGCACATTTTGTATAGCTTAGTTAAAATTAAAATACAAGCATTATGAAGGCCAAACTGCAATAATAATTAAATTGCTTAAAAACATAACCTTTCTCGCAGACTCATAAGAGCAAGGATTTTCAAAACATCTATAGTCGAAACCTTTTCTACATGATGTTCAGTTTTAACAACATCGTATTTGAAATAAAAATTAAAATGAAAGACAAATAATGATAGGAAATAAAATGTTTACATAAAGAAATGAAAGTTCAATACAACTGTAAATTGTCTAAAAATTAAAGTTTCATGAAAAAAACATTAAACTGCAACCTACTACAAACATATCCACATAAAATATGTATTTATTACGTTGTGTCAGCTAAATACAATGGAAATTATTACGACTCGCAATTACAAAATTGCACCAGCGTCAATTGAATCAGAAAAGCGATGTATCTGCCCGTAGCTTCATTTTCAGTTTTTAATTTTGCTGGTTGAAAATTATCTGTTTGTAAAGCATTAACAATTTCATCCTGATATTTGTTATGCTGATCCCAAACGACGGATAGCTCTGAGATGTTAGGAAATATGCAAACTTGTATTCTGCAGGAATGTACAGTTTTACGGACAGTTCAGCTGCAGTCTCCTATGCCCACTGTAGAAAATCCCAATGAGGATGTCAATAATCAGGCATTTGTACAGACCCAAAAATTATATATATGATTTTAAAGGATATAAAAGGAATTTACTTCAAAATAATTGCTTTAATATCGATTAGATAGACAATTAAGAATCCTTGTAGACTAACAAACCAATGTCAACAACAGTAGTATTAAACTGCCAGCAAAAAAGTCAGACTTCCAACAATATTCCCTTTGATACTGACATGAATGAAAAAGATTTTAAAAATGTGCATGTATGTATCCCAGAACTGTACCGTATACCACTAGATCCACTCAGAAATATGCACTAAATTTGGTTATAAAACTTTTTCCAGAGCTGTTTGGCCCACAGCAACTTCGACTACGTTTAAACTGCAGGTGGGAAAACAGACATGGATTACACCAGAGAGTCATTAATAAAAATATAAATATAACTTTTACCCCGACCTTAGCAAACCTGTAGTGTGGTAGACGATCATCAACGCAATTAAGGAGGGAATGCGCACTTGTATAGTACATCTGTATGTCAGACAACTGTGGTATTAAATATGCGGTTTCCAAGTGTGACTTAAAACACTTTCACACATGTAGAAGTCTTAATATAATTAATAAGTTCTTTAAATTTAACAAAAATCTGCAAAACAGCATAATGTTGAAAATATTGCCATAAAGCACCCAAAGTACTTAAAACGGTTTCAAAACTCTAAATCTAAAAAAACAGAAAATTGACTGGAAACAATAAATAACATTGCTCTTAGGAGTTGATTACAATATCATTTTCTACAAAAAACTTATACATGTATTAACAAAAAAAACATGCTTATTTACAGAAATTGTCATTGAGTTGAAAACATATATACATGTAATTCATTTTATAATAGATTATTGTAATACATTTGTAATGTAAGTGCATTTACTGTAAGGACAATTTTTAAAAAAAAAATGAAAAGTGCACTGTAGATTAATTAATATTGTTATGACAATGTTACTACGTATCTGTACACAATCCTGTTAGCATTTCCTTTCGCAATTAACCTTGATACCCATGTTGTCCACTAACTGTTTTATTCGTCTAAAAAAATGAGTATGTATCTGTAGTCAACTTTGTTTAGTATTATTTACAGAGATTGCAAGTCTGTGATATAAAGTTTATTATCTGCACTTTCTAGATGTCTTCATAAACGTTCTGACTCTTACGATCAACGAATTCTGAGCGATCTTCCTCCCCTTTTGTTCCCGATTTACTTTTTGTGGCCATGGCCTCGTGCTCATCTTCCTTTAGGCAAGTATTTGTGTAAGAAATCTCTCCAGTTTCAACAGTATTTTTGGTCAGAAGATCTAAAAAGTTTATGCAAAAAATTAATATTTCAGTCTTATAAAATGTATTTAATATTTTAACCTTTTTGAAAAGGATGGTAATTTATTTTGTTTAATTAATGACATTTTGTACATTTGAAGATGAATTGGAAGACTGAAAATTCTGCAAGCTTCTACATAAATATATTTAACTTGTTTAAGTCAAGTTTCGAGCTTTCTAAACTAAAATCGTAATATTTCTCGACATTAGTTTAATCAACGAAATGGCCATACAGTGCATTAAATTTATTTCGGTATTTTGTAATACGTTTTATTTAAACTTATTTATTAATAGTGGATTGCGAAATAAGTTACACCAACTTATACTATCTCGTCATCAAAGCTTTTTATTTGTTGAAAAAAGTGTGTAATGAAAATAAATCATTTTAAAAATGTTAGGACTTAAACCTAAAAATATCGCAAAATTTTTATTTAGATACCTGTTCATATAAGGGAAAGATATTTCCAGTAAAAAGCAAATGTGTTCAGGTATAAGAGTATTTTCTAGTGGAATATGAATACCATTTATTAAAAATATTTCTTGTGTTAAGTGCATTTAAGATTGTTTCGAATAAAATTATAATAAAGTTTGAATTTCCCCTGACATGAGACCCTCATGTGAATGGTAATGGATTTGCACGCAAGAGAAATTTCAAACTAATGACTTGTGTCATGTCGTAATTACCTGTGTAGTTAATACTCTCGACCTTGCACCCTGGTTCAAAATTTCGTCTTCCTCTGTTGGAACCATTCATATTTATATTTCTGTGTCTACAATAAGACGTTGTAGTGCTGTTTTTTTTATGTTTGAAAAATTACTAAAATAAAATAAAAAATATAAACATGTTAAAGGAACCACGGCAGCTACCCTGCTTAACCCTGAGCCCTATCGCAAATATCACAATTCTTAAATCACTGGCACCGACAACTCCTATAGTATTAAAGCAGTTTTCAAAATCTAGTCTCTAAGCACCTGTGATGGATCACGGGAGGTAAACCTACAAAGCTACCTGGCTCGTTCCAAGATGGCAAATAGGGGAAACCCTCTCGTTGAGGGGAAGTGGCTCTGTAGTTTTTTTTTTTAAAAGTAGGCTAATTGCTACTACAGAAGACTACATTATCCGACCGTACGTAACGCTTGTACAGTGGTAGTTAATACTGGTTCACCTTTGTGTCCCGTACCACCTATTTCTGATTTTTGTTTGATACATTTTTTACTTTCTATCGCTAGCAGTTTAGAAGGCTTCACTAGCTATATACTAGTAGTTACTGGGTAATTCAAAATATATCCTCACCCATATCTCTGGCAAATATAATGCACTGTAATTTTCAATTAGGAAATTTTACGGTCGTCATCACGAATTGATCGACTGTTACAGTATTCCAATATCTAATATGGTGTTGGACCTGTTCCCACTGTCGTTACATTTCATGTGCCTCCATCGACCTGTGACTACCACCGGATTGACTTTGTTGAACTTCAAGAGGATTGTTTACCCTTCCGGAGCACCTGGGTTCACTCCTGGTTTTTATAGGAGGTTGTGTTCATTGTTTTTTTATTTTCAGTGTTTATTTGTTGTAGTACTTGTGGTTGTTCGTTTGTCTTCCCGGTTTGTCTGTCCAATGGATTATGTTTTTTGATTTGCTCCCTAGGTATATTTGTCCTCTTTTCAAGTATCAACTTTCTAGCCTTCATAAGAATTCACTTATTACTGGATAACTCAAAATACATTGCGGTCCCAATTCTGGTCTAAGGGAAACAATCAAAATATCGAAACCTTTAACAGAAGCCAACTCAGATAGTGCTTATTACTGCATTTTGTACATACCAATCCTATTTCAGATAGTGTAAGGGGAGTTTTAGAACAACCCATTTCCTCCCATTCTGGACACCTATGGAATATGCCCCCAGTATTTTCAAAACATTCTTACGCCAATGTTCAACTTTGCATATTTAAGATGACATGTCACATTTGATTCAAATCTCAGCTTAGTTCCTAAGATTTCACTAATTAATGGATAACTGAAAATATATTTTGCTCGTAATTCAGGCATCATGACAAATATCAAATTCGAAACCTTATGCGCAGACAACTCTTAAACATGTAGTGCCAATTACACACCAAGATTCTTGTGGTTGATAGATAACCCTGGAAACCACATGAACACATACGTACGGGTGTCATAGAACAGCAAAACATTATCCCCGACTCTTCTGTTTAGATTTGTGTGAATTTGGCATTTTCTTTTTCTTTTTTCCGTCCTGATTTAATTTCCATTTTAATAGAACTCATTTCAAAAGCGCATGTAAGAATTTTTTCCTCAACATTGTATTCCAATTATTACTGTTACATGACGTATTAACTAAAGTGTATTAATTTAGGTGTTCACCTGATACAAATAAAGATGATTGTTGCAATACTGAGAATCATGGCAGTTGCACCAATTCCTATTCCAATAACACCAGAAACATTGGCTTCGACAACCGATTTAGAATTACCTAATAAAAAAATATATATATAACTTTTAGGCCAGTGTATATCATGGTCAATTACTGTATAGGGGCATATTTTGGGGATTTAACATACTGCCTAATTTGCTGCTTAGATAACACCGTAAGGGGAAATGATTTGACAAACATTACCAGAAATTTCTCAAGCTCTTCCTTTTGATGCAAAGGTAAACCTTAGCTGAGTTTGGAGATCTGTTTGTTTTAATTGTTTTGATGGCTGTGCTTATTAATTCATTTTATTATATCTTTAACCGGTTTTCCAATATTTTGATCTCGAACACTGCTGATGAGTTGTCAGTCAACGAAATGGCATTATAGTGCATCAAATTTATATCGGTATTTTGTGATACGTTTTAATACAGTTTAGATCTTGAATTGATTTTTTCTTCATTTTTTGATATTTTGTTAATTTTGCTATGTTCTTTCCAAAAATCAAATAAAAAACATACCTTGACGATGTAATTACGGGGATATAAGGCATTCTTTTACTGTGTTTTTTTTTATTTTCTAAATAGGTATTTTACAGATTTTTTTTTTAGGAATTTTGCATTTGGATAAAACTGAGTTTTGTGAAGATAATTGAACATTTGTTTTCCCTGAATGATCGGTAGGTTCTAACGTTTATATTTAGATGTTGGTAGATGATAGTTATGCAAGGAATAATATACAGGATATTGGTAAAATCCATTTTATAAGGCCAAAAAATTATAAAAAAAAAACCTACAGATTTACGATGTTTTCCGGAAAAAATTCATATTTCTGGAATGAAATTTTTCTTAATTTCAGAGGAGAAGATTCTTTTATATAAGCCAATCAGAAACAAGAACTGCCAATGGTGACCATATATGTACTGCGATCGGGATGAAATAAAGAGACTTTGTAAAGAACCTCCCATAGATGCTTCCTGTCAAGTTTGTATTTGGCCAAGCAGTTCAAGAGAAAAAAAAATAATCAACCAATAAGAAACAAGAATTGCCTATGGCGGCCATGTTTTTTTACCGATCTGGATGAGTCTCCATAGATGCTTTCCGTCAAGTTTCGTTACATTTGGCGAAGGGATTTCAGAGGAAATTATTTTTTTTTATATCAACCAATCAGAAACAAGAAGTGGCCATGGCGCTATATTTGTAATCCAATCGGGACGAAATGAAGAAAATTTATAAAGGACCTCCCATATATGCTTTCTCTCAAGTTATGTTTCATTTGGCCAAGCAGTTTCAGAGGAGAAGATTTTTTAAAACTCAGCCAATCAGAAACAACAATTGCCCATTTTTGTCCGATCGGGACGAAATGAGCAATCTTTATCACGGACCTTACATAGATGCTTCCTGTCAACTTTAATTTCATTTGGCCCAGTGGTTTCAGAGGAGACGATTAAAATGTGAAAAGTTAACCGACGGACGACAGACGCCAAGTGATGAAAAAAGCTCACATGGCCTTTCCAGGGGTGCCGTGATATGTTATGAGATCTTATAATCTCTGGTCGCTTTTTTCATTTTCTAGATTTTCCAACAAAATTATGAACGTATCATGACGTTGTTTAATTGTGGCGTCAAATTCGCGGAATTAAAATTTTCCAGCTATATTGTGACGTGAACCATTATAACGTGCAAATTTAACTTGACAACCATAACTTTATCGTATCCCCTTAAGCAACTTAATACTCCTACATTTTCTTTCTTTTAACCGAAATAATTTCATAGGTTTTAATTGTAATTTTTCCATATTCATAGTACTTCGAAATTATTTTAAAGGACGATATTTTATCAGTGTAAAATTATTCTTAATTAAATAGGCATTGCCTTGAAAACAAAAAACTTAAAAAATTAATATTCATATCACCTAGATTACAAAGATCTCCATAAAAATTTTCAATACATCCGTTTTTACATTTTCCAATATATCTATCACAGGTGTGATTAACACAGGTACTACAGTATCCGTTACAATTAAAACCATATTCGCCTTTGGAACATTCTGAAACATGAAAATTTTGATATTTAGTTTCATTTAAAATTAAATAATATATATTGTACAAATTTTAACACTAGATATTCATTCCAAGTGTTGTCATGTGTGTAGTGATACCCCACTTGAAGACATCAGTGTGTACAAATAAAGTAATCCTTGCAATTAAGTTTATATTCAAAGATCCGTTTGTTCCCTTTAACATATAAAAGACTGGCCCTCTTTACCAAAATTCTCCACCCCAAATCAACTGATTATCTAAAACCTACAAAATAATCTATTATTAATATTTAATTTATAATTAATAAATTAATACATAAAAACCAAACATGGTATACATGTACATAACTTGGATCAAATACTAAAAAATATATGACGAAACGTTTCAAATGCATATTACAGACACATGTTACATGTATAGTCGTTGAGATTACTCTAAGGATTGATCTTCATCAGTTAACAACAATTTCTCCGAATAAATAAAACAGTTTCATTTATTTTAAATGTCGTTAAAGACGATATATACTTGTCACCGTAATAGACCGCATAATTTTACAATACGTAAAAATCTCGTCTTTTTTATTACTTTAATACCTTGATTACATGTTGGTCCTTTCCATCCCTCCTTGCATTCTTTTTGCATTCTTTTTCACAACGTCCAGTGGATTTGTCGCATGGTTCATGGAGACAATTGCAAATTTGGGCACATCCGACTCCATAATACCAATTATCACAAGCTTTAAAAAGTAGCAATAGTGAAAAGACTTATAGCATATTTCATAAAATGTGTTTTCCTTTCTTAATAAAACGACAATTTATTTTGTGTTCGAATGAAAAAAAAAACTCTAAACTAAGTAATGGAATATACGTCGCCAACATGACCCGACTTTCATCTGTTGCCTATAAATATTTCAATCTTACACGTGAAATTGATATTTGCATAAGGAATTACTTATTCGAGATTTCTTTTTGCCCAAATTTTCATGAGTTTTGAGCATCTGGTTTTCTCCTCTTATAAGATTTTATGTAGTCCAAAGTTTTGAACACCTGAATTACTCAATATGTTACCCTTAGTTTTGAGCGCATGCATCACTTCTGTTCATGTTGCTCGTAGTTGTGAGCACCGAAATCACTGCCGATTCAAGAGATCACGTTTTGAGCACTATGAATAACTCCTTATTCTTACAAGAAATCATTTTATTCTTGGGTGGTTGTTATTATTATTATTGCTTTGTTTGTTTGTCACATGATTAACTCTTTTAAATCTATTCAAATTCCATCTTTACGGTCGTCATCACGAATTGATTGACCGTTATAGTGTTCCAATATCTAAGCTGATGTTGGACCTGTTCCTACTGTCGTAACATTTCATGTCCCTCCACTGATTTGTGACTACTTTGTTGAACTTCACGACGGGTGTCGTATACGGAGCAAAAACCGCTTACCCATCCGAAGCACCTGAGTTCACTCCTGCGTTTTTTGGTTTGATATATTTGTCCTCTTTTCCATTTATCAAAGGATCAAGAAAATAGCTTTCAACATAGAGTGGTTCATTTTACCAACTCTAACAGTAATTTGCTAAATAATAACTACTAGCATTACCAAATTCCCCTCTGCCCTTCCCTAAATGAAAAATTTTTTTTTCACATTTCGCTACACATGCATGCTTACGTATGTTACATTCTGGTCTATGTTTCCACCCAGGTTTGCAGTGAGTCTGATTAGAACAGGTTCCATTTATAGAGTCACATAAATCATCTATACAACCAATACAATTTTCAGAACAAGACTGGCCAAATGTTCCTTGGGTGCACTCTAAATATAAAATGTATACACATTCGAATTGTACGCAAATAAACACGCTCATACCAGTCTTGATACAATGTAAATTGACATTTCACATGTTTCAACCATTTATGTGTCCCCAGAGTACTCAAAATAAAAAATAGCTTTATTGAATAGAAATGTATCTTGTGATGAACAATGAACGTGTGTATATGTGTGTGATGACAGATTTTTAATACCTTTTTGTTATCAAATTGGCTTTAATGAATAAATATATCGGATGACAAAAGTATCCTTGTCATACACTAACATGAAATGCAGTCTTCAACTACATCGCGTAGATATTGTGACAACCAAATGGAATTCGGAAGACGTATCGGAGATCCAGAAAAAATGCCAAGTATAAAACTCATTAAACACCCTTGCAATACGTTGTCACTGTATGTAATAAGAACACAGGTATTTTTGTTACTTATTAAGTATTAAATAACGGTCGGTAACAGATCAGGCTTATTCTTGGAGAGCACATTAGGTTTATCCAAATTTTTATTAGATTTCACATTGCTCTCACATAAGGTTTTGTGTTACATGTTTTTAGTTTATTTGGTTTGCCTCAGCGTTGTTATTTTTTCTGTTATATCTTTGTAGAAGTTGTTCCTTACTGGTTTTATTGTCTTTGGCTTTTGGTCTAATAGACTTGCAACGTTTACCTTGTGGCTTATGTATTCCCTTGGCTACATGTATATGTGCATCATGAATAGTAAATGGACACAAAGCAATTGTCAAACAAAAGATTTTAGGGCATGGCATGGAGTTTCCTTGAACTACCGTTTCTGTTCCTGGTTGCACACTGAATGTCATTTGTTGCGCAAATTTTATTTTTTAACCCTTGATTAACTATATTAATTCAAATCTACCTTGGTCGCATGCAAGACCAATTCTGCCACGGATACATCCAAAGAGACACCCTCCTGTATCACTATGACATGGTCCATTACACCCTGCTGGACATTGCTGATTACAAAGCTTCCCAAATCGACCAACCGTACATCCTGATTTAAAATAGTACAATACATAATGACTTTTTGAGACTGTTTCAAACATGGTCAAAAACCATAAATTAGTCTTTTTCAAACCCCACAAGATCATTCAGGAACACTTATCGCCTTTTTAATTAAAATTGGCAGCATTTAAGGTAGTTATCTTTCACAACTGTATATGATGACCTAGCCGGAAATCAAAGCCGAACTTAGTTTAACATACATGGAGCCTCTAGGTTTTGTTTGGTTTGTTTTCTGGTTTTGATCCTGCATGTTAGATATGCTCTACGTATGAAATATAAATAAGAATAAATCAGAATAGAAATGTTCCTTATTACTTCCTCTTGGATTGTTGTTATTTTTGGTACCATCGTTTTTTTATTATATCCTTTAGGACTGTTGTTATTTTCATAGCAATCGTGGATATATGGTCTATCCTACATTTCTTTAAAATCTCATACAATTTATTCTATTAAAATCAAACTTGACAGCTATGTACAATAGAAGTTCTCAATAAGTGTCAATAATCGACATTAAATTAAGTTTTCTGAAGAATAATATTTGGCAGAAATGATCCTAATAAGGATACGGCTACTTCTTGTTACTTTGGTATCGCCATGCTTACAAACACGGCAAGAGGGTTTTTTTATTGATAAAATTCACATCCCATTTCCGAAACAACTAAAAAAAGAGTTAAATTATCTTTGCGGGGTTCTGAGAAATCCGAGATGGTGCCAGCATAGGACTTGGTTTAAATAGAACCCTATGATAAAAGACTTGAAAGTACTTCTGGTGAAAAATTAAATACATCAAATACGAAATTGACAGACACCATTTAAGTCTTATTACATTGGCGCCTCAACGCTAATAAACATGACCTGAAGATTCTTTCTGATGAGATAAATTCTACGTATCATCCAAAAAACTAATTTATTAACGGAATTGAAAAAAAATGCAATTATCACTAACCATGTGTTGTTACTATGGTTTTGAAATCAAAGATCATCGACAGCGATTTTCTTAGTTAACATTGGACCATATGGGAGATATATTAAAATGCTCTTTGTTTTCTTTTTTCTTTCTTTCTTTCTTTTTGAAAACCACGGAAGTGGTGTTCAGCGTACAGGTAACCAGATATTCTCCAAATTCGTTATCCACTATTGTGAACGGTCAGACATTTGTTATGACATGACAACCACACATGAGAAAAATTCGGTTGATCCATCCAAGTGTCCAGTGAAACCTTTGAATCCAAGTTAGGATTACTTTAACGGTGATGTAACGTTGATGCTAATTTTGAAATGATACTTTGTGACTTTTCGATTAATTCATGTTACTTTATTGTATTATTATGAAATAAGGGGGGTTTCTGATTGGTTAAATAAAAACTACCTGACCAATGACATTGAGAATTTTCATTAATCATAATTGAAGATTTTCCCCAAATGTTCTTACTTTAGAAATTCAAGACATCTGAAACCAGAGGATTTAGTTTGAGTCTTGGATGTTTTTTTTTTCTTTCAGAATTGTGTCCATCTAACAATTGATCATAAGTAGCATGTAAAAGCAGATAAGGTCTGCAATATTGTCTAGTTTATACTAAAGTGAAGATTTGCAGATTATGATATAATGCAATTTCACAACTGTTTTTTTTTCTATTTAAAGAGACACTAACCTGTAACTTCAATTTCACATAAGCTTACGCTTGTAATGGAATTCTCTTTTGGCGGAATGTAGGTTAAATATCTGAAAAGTCTACTGTGTATACTTATATCCGTACTTGGCAGACCTCCAATGTATAAATTTATACCATCTATCAGAAACTGGGATGAATTGCTGCCGATGATTGAATGATTTGCGTGCGAAATATACGAAGATTCTGTAAAGAAAAAAAAAGGAAGACACATGTGAAAAATTTCTGCACGTCAATAATCTTTGCTTAGATATTCTATATTTGTCAACAAAAAATAACAATACAGCGTTTTGTTAGATATTGTAAAAATGACAGATAAATCTAATATGACAATGGATATCGATCTTCCGTCGACTTTAAAATCATGCTAAATTTGCAGTCTAAGAATGTTAGGAAAAATGAACATTTATGAGCATCTTTATCAATCGTGTCATATATAAAAACAACTACAAAATTCAGAACCTTTTTGAGAGTTTTAATTTAAAACTCATATATCAGATTTTGTGAGGACAAAATTTATCCTTTATTCAAGTAATTGGTTTACGTTATAACTATGTAATTATTTTGAGTAAATTCTGCTTTTTAGATCTCAAAATTTTTCAATGTTGATCTGAAGATTTATAACAAGAAAAATCCCTATGACAAATGGTGCAAACATCTGATATATGTTTTGTTTCGTGATTTTTCAGGTAAATGGAAAATGCAGTACTCTTTCGTTTGTTTTGTTAACTAGTATATAATGAATTAACTTCTCCTATAATTATAATTGTTGGACTTTATACCTATAGAGGATTAGGGTATTTCGTGGTGATTTTGAATATGATTTTCAGAATGAGAAGTAAGTAATTTGTATTTACAGCTTTTATGTACCTATCGTCTTTACAGGATAAGTTAGTCCAATAGTAAGATTTGATATTTTATATAATGTTCAAGACCTGACGGCGTCTACAAGCGTACTTGCATTTCATTTGTGCCGCATATGGATATGCCTTACTATATAATTTTTGTCCTGTTCCTTTTCCTATAAATCCTTCGACATTATTTTGCTGATGTTTTAATTTGTGTAACGGTCACGGCAACAATTTGAAATAAAAGTAAAATTGAAATAGAAATAAAAATATGAATGAATATACTAATTATCAATACCTACCTCCAAAATGTAAATATACAGTTGTAATAACACTCAAATGTCCAAGATCGACCTAAATCCAAGAGTTCGTTCCATTCATGAAAGTGCATGATTTTCTATCGCCGTCCTTCACGAAATTTGTCTTCATATTAGGAACAGCTGGGTTTTGTGTAATTGCTCCTTGCAAAACAAGATTATTATCTGTAAATTGACACAAAGATTCATTTGAATCAAAACTAAGTAACTCAAGTATCTGAACCCTACAAGTAATAATAATTTCAATACGGGGATCGATGAACGGTGCAATAGATTAACATATCGGCCAATACCGCTTCATATTTATGTAATTTTATTTCATGAAATTTACACAGATTATAACAACTCTCCGGTAAATGTCATGTATTCAAATTTCGCATTTTTCTTTTGTTAGTAGCAATATGCATTTTTAGATATTGTTTGTGATGTTCCCTTTAAAGTACCATTTCATATTTTTATTGTGCGTCAGACTAAACCAGTAAAAAAACATGTGAAACTCCACATCATCAACTCCAGTAAAAATGACTTCCTTTTGTTACTGTTTCCCTTAAATGTATGTCTCTTTGGTCATAAAAGTAGGTGGCAGAATAACAAGCAATAAAATATGTTACATTTGTCACAATATTTCCCAGCACGTCCACTAATGCAGCCATCAACACAAACTTCATCGCTATCACAGTTGTTGTTTACGCATAAATCAGAATCACAGCCCCAAACACAGGAACCATTACTTGGAAAACAGTGCTTTTGTATGCAGTTAGATGAGCATGACTTTGAACAATTTACACCCCATTTTGTCTTTTCACATCCTATATTAAGATAAGATAAAGTCTTTTTGTATTATTTACAAATATAATACATGCATTTTATTTCCTTGCAATCAGATATAAAAACAAAATACCAGAACATCGATAGACAAATGGATGTTTTGCAACCACATATGCTTTGTTTTTTTGACGAACGGCTTTTATAAATATATTAACAGAAACACCATTAACCAAAGAGTAACGGGGAGAATATAGGAACAAAATGAAACTCAAAGGTATGCCTTTACACATTTTTGTTGCTTGCTTAAAAGAAGAATAATAGATGAATCCTGCAACGAAAATTTTAACTTTCCAAAGAATTATGAAATATGTTGTTTTGGAATTTCATTCAACCCATATCAACGAATAATGTTTATTATATCTCCACAATTTATGAGATTTTTAATTGAAACATCGTTATATTGTGTCCATATGTTTAATAGTAACATGAAACTAATATGAACACTGTGCAGTGTACACCTTTCCCTAAAATAGAGACGTCAATATTGCTCAAAATCTTCTCCTGATTACTAAATATTTCTGATATATTAAATCAGCTGTGAGACCGCTAGTCAGCTATGTTTTTAAGTTAAAACCAGGCCAAAACCAAAATGTATTTTCTTGCAGCCGAGCAGCGACTAATTGAATCCGGGGGGAAATTGATTGGTGGTAGCATTGCTATGTGTCTGCAAATATTACGGCTTGTTATAAGATTAAACAAATATCATTCAAAGAGTCCGTTCAAGAAAACAAAACTGTAATATGTAAAAAATAATTTACTTGAATTTCTCACCGTATATTTCGATGTAACATATTTCTACCGAGACATAGGGCTTCTTGTTATATAAAACTATATTTTTTCCTATGCCACTACAGTAAATATCATTGATCAGATCTGGATATGGCGGACCAATTTCATCCTTAAAACAAAGTTGGCCGTTTGGAGGATCTCCTATACTAGAGGAATTAGTTATATACAATGAATATCCATCACTTCTAGAAAGATCTAAAAAAAAAAAAAAAATAGAAATAACAGATGTATACATGTTTTGGGGCTAGAAACATGTGCTTATTTGTTTACTACCGAATTTACGTTGTTGGTGCCGTTTACGGAGAAGGGTCAGCTTTTATACTGGAGCAAATTCGTTAACGGATGTTGTGGGGGTGCAGTTTTTGATGAAGGTTTCTACGTTGCCTGATGTATTTTATCAGTTTTATCAGTTTGTATGTCCCTTCAAATTAAACTTATCGGTTATCACCCCAAATATTTGGACTATTCAATTAAAGTCCCTTATTATAAGTTAGTATCATTTAAAGCCTGTTGCTAAGAAAAATCTTTCGGGTGGCTTCAACAAAACGTGATGGCCTGGTAAAGATTAATCGGGGTTGTGTCAATATGGTCAGAATTGTGCATATAATGCAGTTTACAGGAGAACACCTAAAGCGTAGCTTATCAATTTGCCTCTTCAGGCCAAATATAAAATTTTCTGAAACTTAGCAGTATCTAATGTCATTCCATGGTTTTTATGGAAGTTAAAATTACTATATGTAGTGTTATTATTATTATTAGTAGTAGTAGTGGTATGGTTTTTCACTTTTATTTCTTGTTGATGCATAGTGTAAATAAAAAAAAGTGAGAATAAAATCGTTAATATCCGAAGTTTTTTTCACTTAACAATGTTTTTGTCTACTCAAAGTTGCCTATTTAATTGATCATTACCCCACGACAAATATCGGTAGTAAACTTTTATTTTAGAAAAGAAACAATCAGTCGGAAACTCGATTTTCCACCAGGCCACTGATCTATAAAGAGCTGTGTGCGAACACCCAGACAACACGTCATTTGAAGCTGGTCCTGCTAAAGCTTTATCTGCCGTTCCGTTGAAATGGTCCGAGCTTTGAGAAGCCGTTCCTAAAGGTACCAGGTTTCCTGAAATAAAACACAAGAGTTGACAATCAAACCTGTTTCGCCAGTCTAGGCGGTATTGTCTTCCCAAAAATTGAAGCTCCCAAAACGACCTCCCAGCTATATTCATCAAACAAGCATTTATGCATATTTCGTAACTTTCTGACTACTGTGTGTCTTTTTTCAAACTGCAAATGCTTTAAAATTCCTTTAAAATGTAAGTAAAAAGCATTACATGAGTTTTTGTTTCCAAAAGTCGTAATTATTTTTTTTTCTTGCTAAAATGCCCCAAATATTTTACAAAAGCAGATTTTCCACTGTTTGTTTGTATTTCACCGATTTTTGTATCATAAATGACATCATTAGAAGGAAATGTTATGTGCAAATTCTGTTTCCAAAAGTATGATCCATGTTTTAAGACATACCTTATTTTTATTTTAAAAACACAGAATAGTAATGGATTCAGGATATCTTCATCAAGAAATCAGTTACCGACATGCGAGACACAGTAATCAGTAGCGTACATGGCCTTAAACATAGAACCGGATTTACCCAAATGTTAAAGACTAATTGGAAATCAAGAGTCAACTACAAAACAGCACAAAATTATAACATAAGAAGAAGAAAAAAACACGGATACAATAGACATAAAAGTCTGAATTAACAGTTGATCCTATACGCTAAAATGACAAAAAAGTAAAGCCAAATACTATTAAGGACAGTGAAAGCAGTAATTATTTTTCGAAATACTAGATATTATATAAATATTACTTTTTTCTCACGTAATAGAGGTATGCAGTTCATGAATGTTTCTAGTGTTTTGAATATTGTTGAATTTTAAACTATTGGTAAACAGGATGTGGCTGCAGGACAGATCCAAAAATTGTTTACACGCTAC
The DNA here is from genome assembly GCA_028015205.1 of Mytilisepta virgata. Classification (NCBI taxonomy): domain Eukaryota; kingdom Metazoa; phylum Mollusca; class Bivalvia; order Mytilida; family Mytilidae; genus Mytilisepta; species Mytilisepta virgata. The sequence goes on along the minus strand of CM051518.1, from coordinate 62,157,667 downwards.
AACTCAACATTACAAAGCTGCAAACAAAATATAAAACCATTCCCTTCAGTAGAAGCCAAGAAAACTTTGACGAAATTTTCTACCTAAGGTCTTTCGGACGGACGGACGATCGGTACGTCGGACGGACGGAGTCAAGGGGTTACTAGATCTGCTTTCGCCGTTGGCGACGAAGGTAAAAAGATCAGTGTAGGCTGTTGGATGTCGATACGCATTTTGCTAACGTAAAAATATTAACTTGCTTAATTTCGGAGGATGCCTTGGATTTTACTAGTGTATTATATACAATAGCCAGCTAAATAAGGAAATACTTAACCTCACATTCTGGTTTACAGGGTGATATTTTGTGATATCCACTGTCTAAATTCAAATAATAAGCATGCATACATATTAAATACTGAAAAATATCGACCTTTTTTGCATGAGCATTCTATATGCTAGGTTATTAAATTATTTAGCATGCACCGATTTGTGACAAATGCATTTCATTTCTCATATTTGGCGGTGTATGTACATGGGTATTGTCATTTTCCCCTATGAAAAATAATCCTGACTTGTGAGCAAGAGTTACTAACTTGTGCGCACGAGTTCTTATGATAAGGCTGGTTATATGACTATATGGTTAAATAGGGGAGCGGGGATGGGTAATCCATTTGTGAACTATGCTTACAGTACTTCTAGTTTTAGATTTAAGTTTTTTTTATTGTAGGCATTATTATTCTGAAAGTTCAGCAAACACAAAGATTTGTTAAAATCTTGTGAATTGAATTTTAAAAATTCTCCGTTTTGAAAAGAAAAGTTTTTGAATTATTTAGTTTTTACAGATAGTTATACATGTTTATTTAATCAATTGATAAATTTTTATATGACTGCAAATATATCCTAAATTGGTATGGCGTTGTTGGCGTCGTCCTTCGTGAACGTCTGGTTTCCGTGCGATAATTAGAGACCAAAAACTTGCATTTTCATCAATTTAAAAGTGAATTAATATTTCTTGGCCAATTTTGATGGGGTTTGTTTTAATGTTTTTCGCATAGAACTTGCAATATAAACGGTTTTGCAATTGTATCCATCTGCGTTCGGTGAATCATTTTATTTTTCTATGTTAGTCAATTTTAAAGCTTTTCGGGAGAAATAGAAGCTAGTCAAACTGTAGCACATTCACGAAGGAAGTTGTGGAAAGAACATGATAATGCAATAATTGTCCATCCAACAGTCTGTCCAAAACATTTTTATGAACATTCTGACCTCAACATCCTTGGATGGATTTTAACTTAACTTGGTACATAGCTAGCTGGACTTGTACTAATTGAGATCAAGTAGCCGATGGATTTCCAAGGTCACAAAAGAAACTAGAATTGTTTGAGTCCTTTTAGCTCAACTATGATCTACTGCCATCACTATGTCTCTCCGGTAGAAGTAATTTTTAGTTTTAAAATTTGCAGTTTATCAATTATGTTTTCAAGATAAAGGATAAAGTTTTGTGACCTTGGAAATCCATAGGCTACTTGACCTCGATAAGTACTATCTACATGATCTATCTACCAAGTTAAGTTGAAATCCATCCAAGGATGTTGAGCTCAGATGTTCATAAAAATGTTTGGGACAAACTGATAGATGGACAATTATTGCATTACCATATTTTTCCACAACTCCCTTCGTGAATGGATTATTATACAAAGTGTGCTACAGTTTGACTACATAATATAACTTTATTTTAATTTTTTTTAAATCAAGTAGCTTGCTTTTACTGCTTATTTTAGCTTGTATTTCTCCCCAAAAGCTTTAAAATTTACTAACATAGAAAAATAAAATGCTTCACCGAACGCAGTTGACACAATAGCCAGTTCTATACGAAAAACAAACCCAATAAAAATTGGCCAAAAAATATCAATTCACTTTTAAATTGATGAAAATGCACGTTTTTGTTCCTAACTATCGCACGGAAAACAATCGTCCACCAACGACGACGCCGATAACGTCATATCTATATTGGATATTCAACAAATATGCGGTCATTAAAAAACTGTTCAATTGAATACATAACCATCTACCTATCTGTATTCAGGTACTTTTCTTATCAAAACTGGAAACTTTAACAAATCTTTGTGTTTGCTGAACTTTCGGAATAACATTAAGTGACGTTCCCTCGAATACCTACAATAAAGAAAACTTAAAATTATGAAACTCGTGCGCTAAAGTTAGTAACTCGTGTGCTCAAGCTGGTAACTCGTGCACACAAATTAGTAACTCTTGCGCGCAAGATAGTACCTCGTGTCCACGAATTGTAATTTATTTTTTGCATGGCACTCAAGAGCATCCGTAGTATTGTCATGCATCTAAGTAGGTATATTTAATATCTTAACTTTGTTCAAAATAGTAAAATTTACAGTCAAACGTTTTGAAGCAAAAATAAACAAAACCAAGTTAAAAATTGGTAATAAATATATCTTGTGAAGGGGTTTAAGCAGACTGATAGTTGATATAAATATAGTTACTCTGTCCTCTGGTTAGGACTATCAATATCGCATGAAAAACAGTAATTCTCAGCATCAGCATCTGCAAAAGTAAAACAAGGAAAGATAAAGTTTAATAAATATCTTCAATATATTTAAAAATGGACTTTCTCAATGGACCTTGCGTTATACCTCATTAATTACTGTGCTGCGTTTGCACATACCTGTACTTCATTTTATGCTCTTTTCTCTTGTTATTGTGATGTTTTATACACATCTTGGACGATCTTCCCAAGAATATCATAATAGTATGCAACTCATTACAATTTAATATCGCTTTATATAAATACGGGAAAAGACTCTAAGATGATACCTCCGTGTACCTCCATCCACTTGTGACTCCCACCGGATTGACTTTATTGAACTTCACGACGGGCGTATACGGAGCATCAACTGCTTACTGTTCCAGGGCACTTGAGTTCACTCCTGGTTGTTATGGAAGTTCGTGTTGTTCTTTCTTTTTAGTTTTCAGTGTTTATTTGTTGTGCTTGTGGTTGTTCGTTTGTCTTCCTGGGTTTGTCTCTCCAATGGATTACGTTTTTATACCACCAATTTCGAATGAAAGTCGGGTATATTGTCGTTGCAGTCGTCCGTCCGTCTGTCCGTCACACTTTCTTGGTACGCAAATTCCTCCTTCATTTTTGAATTTTTACCAATTTTTTTTGTGCCATATTGTTGCTTCTTAACTGCAGAAGTGCAATAAGGTTTTGGAATTGCAAATTTTTAAAAGAGGGCTTGGGAGGGACCAAAAAGGGTCAAATTATACAAAGAGCCTTGTGACGTTAACTCCTCTTTCATTTTTCAATTTAAAGCATTTTTATTGTTGCCATATTGTTGCTTACTAACTGTAGAAGTGGAAAAAGATTCTGGAATTCCACATTTTTTAAAAGGGGGGTGGGAGGGACCAAAAATAGCCGACACAAAAATAAGCATACTTACTAAAATGACTATGTCATATTGTTGCTTGCTAACTGCAAATGCGCTAAAGGTTTTGGAATTTCAAATTTTTGAAAAGGGGACCTGGGAGGAACCAAAAAGGGCCAATTTATATAAAGAGCCTTGTGACGTGAACTCCTCTTTCATTTTTGAATTTAAAGCATTTTTATTGTTGCTATAGTATTGCTTACCAACTGTAGATGCGCTATAAGGTTTTGGAATTCCATTTTTTTTTAAAAGGGGGTAGGAGAGACCAGAAAGGGCTAAAACAGAAAAAAAGCATAATACTAAAATAACTATGTCATATTGTTGCTTGCTAACTGCAGATGCGCAAAAGGTTTTGGAATTCCAATTTTCTAAAAAAAAAATTTGGAATTCCACATTTTTTAAAAGGGGGGTGGGAGGGACCAAAAATAGCTGACACAAAAAAAGCATACTTACTAAAATGACTATGTCATATTGTTGCTTGATAACTGCAAATGCGCAAAAGGTTTAGGAATTCCAAATTTTTGAAAAGGGGGCCTGGGAGGGATCAAAAAGGGCCAAATTATACAAAGAGCCTTGTGACGTGAACTCCTCTTTCATTTTTGAATTTAAATTATTTGTATTGTTGCCATATTGTTGCTTACCAACTGTAAATGCGCAATAAGGTTTTGGAATTTCATTTTTTTTAAAGGGGTGGTGGGAAGGACCAAAAAGAGCCAAAACAAAAAAAAGACCATAATTACTAAATTTTATTTAAAGAAAAAAATGAAGAAAATGTGTGTGAATTTCAGTTTAAGGGGGTATAGATCCCTGAAAGGGTCCAAATAGTTAAATTATACTAAAAGTGTGTTGTGATATATTTGTGAAAATGTTATTTGTCATGATTGTTACAAATGCAAACTGTAATGCTAAGCATCCTTTCATTTTGCACTTTGAGGACTTAAAGGGCCAAAAAGGGAAAAGAGGCCAAAAGTAAGATTACAGTAAAAGTGGGTTGTAATATATCTCTGCAAAAGGTTATCTGTTAAAGATGCAAACTGTAATGCGATGGAAAATGAAAATGTTAAGAATGTTTGTTTACAAATAAATGTGAGGTGCTGATATAGCTGTCGTTCCGACAGCCCCTACCTCTAGTTTGATTTGCTTCTTAGGTACGTTAGTCCTCGTTAGCGTCGGATAAATCTCAAACTATAAATTTCTTTGCATACATGACAAAAAATCAAATGAATGCTTACAGATAGATTATTTGGGAGGGGATCAATGAATTATAAGACCGACATTTCTATAACCAACCAGTTTTAACCAGCGGATAGGGGGTGTCATGTGATAATACGAAAAAAATTACCACGGACCATATTGGGTAACATTTTTTGGGGTATGCCACGCTCCCGCTTAAAACCCCTTCTGTAGTTTTCGAAAGAGTAGATAAATGGCTGCTTTAGAAGGTTAAATTATCCGACACTATCCAATTATTCACCCTTTTCCAGTAGCAGTCAAAATTGTTTCCGTTTGTGTTCCGTCCCATCCTGTTTTAAATTGTGTTTGATTGATTGTTGACCTGGTTCCCGTCCTGAAGAAGCATGAAATATTTGCCACTGGACGTTAAGCGATAAACAATCAACCAATCAAAATAAAAGAAATAGGTCTATCAGGATGTGTTAATGTAAAATTATCCAGAAATAAATGCAATATTAACAAAAATATTGAAACATAAATCCTGCCAAAAAATATAATTAATGATGTGATAATGCAATTTTAATGACGATGTCATAATTAAAATTTAATACATACCCTTAAAATGATTTCTGAAATAAGGAAGTTTCCCAAAGAGAAGTTTTTTACTATTAAATGCTAATGAACGGATCAGTAGTTTTTGATTATTTGGTCAGTAATTTTATAGTGGTTGTTCGTTTGTCTTCCTGGGTTTGTCTGTCCAAAGGATTACGTTTTTATACCCCCGCTTTCGAATGAAAGTTCGGGTATATTGTCGTTGCGGTCGTCCGTATGTCCGTCCGTCCATCACACTTTCTTGTGACGCAAACTCCTCCTTCACTTTTGAATTTTTACCATTTTTTTTTGTGCCATATTGTTGCTTACCAACTGTAGATGCGCAATAATGTTTTGGAATTCCAAATTTTTAAAAGAGGGTCTCAATGGACTAAAAAGGGTCAAATTATACAAAGAGCCTTGTGACGTTAACTCCTCTTTCATTTTTGAATTTAAAACATTTTTATTGTTGCCATATTCTTGCTTACCAACTGTAGATGCGCACGAAGGTTTTGGAATTCCAAATTTTTTAAAAGGGGGGTGACAGGAACCAAAAAGGGCTGAAACAGAAAAAAAGCATAGTTACTAAAATAAATATGTCATATTGTTGCTTGCTAACTGCAGATGCGCAAAAGGTTTTGGAATTCCAATTTTCTAAAAAAAGGTTTTGGAATTCCAAATTTCTAAAAAGGGGGTTGGAGGGACCAAAAAGAGCCGAAACAGAAAAAAGCATAGTTACTAAAACAACTATGTCATATTGTTGCTTGCTAACTGCAAATCCGCAAACGGATTTGGAATTCCAAATTTCTAAAAAGGGGGCCTGGGAGGGACCAAAAAGGCCAAATTATACAAAGAGCCTTGTGACTTGAACTCCTCTTTCATTTTTGAATTTAAGTCATATATTATTGCCATATTGTTGCTTTCCAACTGTAGATGCGCAATAAGGTTTTAGAATTTCAATTTTTTTAAAAAGGGGCTGGGAAGGACTAAAAAGGGCCAAAACAGAAAAATACCATAATTACTAAAATTTTATCTAATGAAAAAAATGATGAAATTTCTGAATTTCAGTTTAAGGGGCTATAGGTCCCTAAAAGGGTCCAAATAGTTAAAATTATAGTAAAAGTGGGTTGTGATATATTTGTGAAAAGATTATTTGTTACTGATGCAAACTGTAATGCTAAGCATGCTCTCATTTTGCATTTTAAGGACTTAGGGAGCCAAAAAGGGAAAAGAGGCCAAAAGTTAGATTACAGTAAAAGTGGGTTGTGATATATCTCTGCAAAGGTTATTTGTTAGATAAATGTTGCGAATGTTTGTTTACAAATAAATGTGGAGTGCCGGTGTAGCTGTCGTTCCGACAGCCCCTACCTCTAGTTTGATTTGCTTCTTATGTACATTTGTCCTCTTTAGCGTCGGATAAATCTCAAACTATAAATTTCTTTGCATACATGACAAAAATTCAAATGAATGCTTACAGATAGATTATTTGGGAGGGGATCAATGAATTATAAGACGGACATTTCTATAACTAACCAGTTTCAACCAGCGGATAAGGGGTGTCATCACGGACCATATTGGGTAACGTTTTTGGGGTATGCCACTCTCCCGCTTAAAACCCCTTCTGTAGTTTTTGAAAGAGTAGGTAAATGGCTGCTTCAGAAGGCTAAATTATCCGACACTATCCAATTATTCACCCTTTTCCAGTGGCAGTCAAAATTGTTTCCGTTTGTGTTCCGTCCCATCCTGTTTTAAATTGTGTTTGATTGATTGTTGATCTGGTTCCCGTCCTGAAGAAGCATGAAATATTTGCCACTGGACGTTAAGCAATACACAATCAACCAATTAAAACAAAAGAAATAGGTCTATCAGGATGTGTTAATGTAAAATTATCCAGAAATAAATGCAATATTAACAAAAATATTGAAACAAAAATCCTGCCAAAAAATATAATTAATGATGTGATAATGCAATTTTAATGACGATGTCATAATTAAAATTTAATACATACCCTTAAAATGATTTCTGAAATAAGGAAGTTTCCTAAAGAGAATTTTTTTACTATTAAATGCTAATGAACGGATCAGTAGTTTTTGATTATTTGGTCAGTAATTTTATAGTGGTTGTTCGTTTGTCTTCCTGGGTTTGTCTGTCCAATGGATTACGTTTTTATACCCCCGCTTTCGAATGAAAGTTCGGGTATATTGTCGTTGCGGTCGTCCGTATGTCCGTCCGTCCATCACACTTTCTTGTGACGCAAACTCCTCCTTCACTTTTGAATTTTTACCATTTTTTTTTTTTTTTGTGCCATATTGTTGCTTACCAACTGTATATGCGCAATAATGTTTTGAATTTCCAAATTTTTAAAAGAGGGCCTGGGAGGGACCAAAAAGGGTCAAATTATACAAAGAGCTTTGTGACGTTAACTCCTCTTTCATTTTTGAATTTAAAACATTTTTATTGTTGCCATATTCTTGCTTACCAACTGTAGATACGCACTAAGGTTTTGGAATTCCAAATTTTTTAAAAGGTTAAAAGGGGGGTGACAGGAACCAAAAAGGGCTGAAACAGAAAAAAAGCATAGTTACTAAAATAAACATGTCATATTGTTGTTTGCTAACTGCAGATGCGCAAAAGGTTTTGGAATTCCAAGTTTCTAAAAAGGGGGTTGGAGGGACCAAAAAGAGCCGAAACAGAAAAAAAGCATAGTTACTAAAACAACTATGTCATATTGTTGCTTGCTAACTGCAAATGCGCAAAAGGATTTGGAGTTCCAAATTTCTAAAAAGGGGCCTGGGAGGGACCAAAAAGGCCAAATTATACAAAGAGCCTTGTGACTTGAACTCCTCTTTCATTTTTGAATTTAAATCATATTGTTGCTTACCAACTGTAGATGCGCAATAAGGTTTTGGAATTTCAATTTTTTTAAAAAGGGGCTGGGAAGGACCAAAAAGGACCAAAACAGAAAAATACCATAATTACTAAAATTTTATCTAATGAAAAAAAAATGATGAAATTTCTGAATTTCAGTTTAAGGGGCTATAGGTCCCTAAAAGGGTCCAAATAGTTAAAATTATAGCAAAAGTGGGTTGTGATATATTTGTGAAAAGGTTTTTTTGTTACTGATGCAAACTGTAATGCTAAGCATGCTCTCATTTTGCATTTTAAGGTCTTATGGAGCCAAAAAGGGAAAAGAGGCCAAAAGTTAGATTACAGTAAAAGTGGGTTGTGATATATCTCTGCAAAGGTTATTTGTTAAATAAATGTTGCGAATGTTTGTTTACAAATAAATGTGGAGTGCCGGTGTAGCTGTCGTTCCGACAGCCCCTACCTCTAGTTTGATTTGCTTCTTATGTACATTTGTCCTCTTTAGCGTCGGATAAATCTCAAACTATAAATTTCTTTGCATACATGACAAAAATTCAAATGAATGCTTACAGATAGATTATTTGGGAGGGGATCAATGAATTATAAGACGGACATTTCTATAACTAACCAGTTTCAACCAGCGGATAAGGGGTGTCATCACGGACCATATTGGGTAACGTTTTTGGGGTATGCCACTCTCCCGCTTAAAAACCCCTTCTGTAGTTTTTGAAAGAGTAGGTAAATGGCTGCTTCAGAAGGCTAAATTATCCGACACTATCCAATTATTCACCCTTTTCCAGTGGCAGTCAAAATTGTTTCCGTTTGTGTTCCGTCCCATCCTGTTTTAAATTGTGTTTGATTGATTGTTGATCTGGTTCCCGTCCTGAAGAAGCATGAAATATTTGCCACTGGACGTTAAGCAATACACAATCAACCAATTAAAACAAAAGAAATAGGTCTATCAGGATGTGTTAATGTAAAATTATCCAGAAATAAACGCAATATTAACAAAAATATTGAAACATAAATCCTGCCAAAAAATATAATTAATGATGTGATAATGCAATTTTAATGACGATGTCATAATTAAAATTTAATAGATACCCTTAAAATGATATCTGAAATGAGGAAGTTTCCCAAATAGAAATTTTTTACTATTAAATGCTAATGAACGGGTCAGTAGTTTTTGATTATTTGGTCAGTAATTTTATAGTGTTGTTCGTTTGTCTTCCTGGGTTTGTCTGTCCAATGGAATACGTTTTTATACCCCCGCTTTCGAATGAAAGTTCGGGTATATTGTCGTTGCGGTCGTCCGTCCGTATGTTCGTGCGTCTGTCACACTTTCTTGTGACGCAAACTCCTCATTCACTTTTGAATTTTTACCAATTTTTTTGTGCCATATTGTTGCTTACTAACAGAAGAAGTGCAATAAGATTTTGGAATTCCAAATTTTTAAAAGGAAGGTGGGAGTGACCAAAAAGGGCTAAAACAGAAAAAAGCATAGTTACTAAAATAACTATGTCATATGGTTGCTTGATAACTGCAGATGCGCAAAAGGTTTTGGAATTCCAAATTTCTAAAAAGGGGGGCTGGGAGGGACCAAAAAGTGCCAAATTATAAAAAGAGCCTTGTGACGTGAACTCCTCTTTCATTTTTGAATTTAATGCATTTTTATTGTTGCATTGTTGCTTTCCAACTGTAAATGCGCAATAAGGTTTTGGAATTCCAAATTTTTAAAAGAGGGCCTGGGAGGGACCAAAAAGGGTCAAATTATACAAAGAGCTTTGTGACGTTAACTCCTCTTTCATTTTTGAATTTAAAACATTTTTATTGTGTCCATATTGTTGCTTTCCAACCGTAGATGCGCACTAAGGTTTTGGAATTCCAAATTTTTTAAAAGGGGGGCGACAGGAACCAAAAAGGGCTGAAACCAAAAAAGCATAGTTACTAAAATAACTATGTCATATTGTTGCTTGCTAACTGCAAATGCGCAAAAGGATTTGGAGTTCCAAATTTCTAAAAAGGGGCCTGGGAGGGACCAAAAAGGCCAAATTATACAAAGAGCCTTGTGACTTGAACTCCTCTTTCATTTTTGAATTTAAATCATATTGTTGCTTACCAACTGTAGATGCGCAATAAGGTTTTGGAATTTCAATTTTTTTAAAAAGGGGCTGGGAAGGACCAAAAAGGACCAAAACAGAAAAATACCATAATTACTAAAATTTTATCTAATGAAAAAAAAATGATGAAATTTCTGAATTTCAGTTTAAGGGGCTATAGGTCCCTAAAAGGGTCCAAATAGTTAAAATTATAGCAAAAGTGGGTTGTGATATATTTGTGAAAAGGTTTTTTTGTTACTGATGCAAACTGTAATGCTAAGCATGCTCTCATTTTGCATTTTAAGGTCTTATGGAGCCAAAAAGGGAAAAGAGGCCAAAAGTTAGATTACAGTAAAAGTGGGTTGTGATATATCTCTGCAAAGGTTATTTGTTAAATAAATGTTGCGAATGTTTGTTTACAAATAAATGTGGAGTGCCGGTGTAGCTGTCGTTCCGACAGCCCCTACCTCTAGTTTGATTTGCTTCTTATGTACATTTGTCCTCTTTAGCGTCGGATAAATCTCAAACTATAAATTTCTTTGCATACATGACAAAAATTCAAATGAATGCTTACAGATAGATTATTTGGGAGGGGATCAATGAATTATAAGACGGACATTTCTATAACTAACCAGTTTCAACCAGCGGATAAGGGGTGTCATCACGGACCATATTGGGTAACGTTTTTGGGGTATGCCACTCTCCCGCTTAAAAACCCCTTCTGTAGTTTTTGAAAGAGTAGGTAAATGGCTGCTTCAGAAGGCTAAATTATCCGACACTATCCAATTATTCACCCTTTTCCAGTGGCAGTCAAAATTGTTTCCGTTTGTGTTCCGTCCCATCCTGTTTTAAATTGTGTTTGATTGATTGTTGATCTGGTTCCCGTCCTGAAGAAGCATGAAATATTTGCCACTGGACGTTAAGCAATACACAATCAACCAATTAAAACAAAAGAAATAGGTCTATCAGGATGTGTTAATGTAAAATTATCCAGAAATAAACGCAATATTAACAAAAATATTGAAACATAAATCCTGCCAAAAAATATAATTAATGATGTGATAATGCAATTTTAATGACGATGTCATAATTAAAATTTAATAGATACCCTTAAAATGATATCTGAAATGAGGAAGTTTCCCAAATAGAAATTTTTTACTATTAAATGCTAATGAACGGGTCAGTAGTTTTTGATTATTTGGTCAGTAATTTTATAGTGTTGTTCGTTTGTCTTCCTGGGTTTGTCTGTCCAATGGAATACGTTTTTATACCCCCGCTTTCGAATGAAAGTTCGGGTATATTGTCGTTGCGGTCGTCCGTCCGTATGTTCGTGCGTCTGTCACACTTTCTTGTGACGCAAACTCCTCATTCACTTTTGAATTTTTACCAATTTTTTTGTGCCATATTGTTGCTTACTAACAGAAGAAGTGCAATAAGATTTTGGAATTCCAAATTTTTAAAAGGAAGGTGGGAGTGACCAAAAAGGGCTAAAACAGAAAAAAGCATAGTTACTAAAATAACTATGTCATATGGTTGCTTGATAACTGCAGATGCGCAAAAGGTTTTGGAATTCCAAATTTCTAAAAAGGGGGGCTGGGAGGGACCAAAAAGTGCCAAATTATAAAAAGAGCCTTGTGACGTGAACTCCTCTTTCATTTTTGAATTTAATGCATTTTTATTGTTGCATTGTTGCTTTCCAACTGTAAATGCGCAATAAGGTTTTGGAATTCCAAATTTTTAAAAGAGGGCCTGGGAGGGACCAAAAAGGGTCAAATTATACAAAGAGCTTTGTGACGTTAACTCCTCTTTCATTTTTGAATTTAAAACATTTTTATTGTGTCCATATTGTTGCTTTCCAACCGTAGATGCGCACTAAGGTTTTGGAATTCCAAATTTTTTAAAAGGGGGGCGACAGGAACCAAAAAGGGCTGAAACCAAAAAAGCATAGTTACTAAAATAACTATGTCATATTGTTGCTTGCTAACTGCAGATGCGCAAAAGGTTTTGGAATTCAAAATTTCCAAAAAGGGGGCCTAGTAGGGACCAAAAGGTGTCAAATTATACAAAGAGCCTTGTGGCGTGAACTCCTCTTTCATTTTTGAATTTAAATCATTTTTATTGTTGTCATATTGTTGCTTACCAACTGTAGATGTGCAATAAGGTTTTGGAATTCCAAATTTCTAAAAGGGGGTAGGGACCAAAAAGGGCTGAAACAGAAAAAGGCATAGTTACTAAAATAACTATGTCATATTGTTGCTTGCTAACTGCAGATGCGCAAAAGGTTTTGGAATTCCAAATTTCCAAAAAGGGGGTCTGGGAGGGACCAAAAAAGTAAATCTCAAACTATAAATGTCTTTGCATACATGACAAAAATTCAAATGAATGCTTACAAATAGATTATTTGGGAAGGGATAAATGAATTATAAGACGGACATTTCTATAACCAACCAGTTTCAACCAGCGGGTATGGGGTGTCATGTGATAATACGGAAAAATTTACCACGGACCATAGTGGGTAACGTTTTTTGGGTATGCCAAAAATGCCCGCTTAAAACCCCTTCTGCAGTTTTCGAAAGAGTAGGTAAATGGCCGCTTCCGAAGTCTAAATTATCCGACACTATCCAATTATTCACCCTTTTCCAGTGGCAGTCAAAATTGTTTCCGTTTGTGTTCCGTCCCATCCTGTTTTAAATTGTGTTTGATTGATTGTTGATCTGGTTCCCGTCCTGAAGAAGCATGTAATATTTGCCACTGGACGTTAAGCAATAAACAATCAACCAATTAAAACAAAATAAATAGGTCTGAAACAGGATGTGTTAATGTAAAATTATCCACAAATAAATGCAATATTTACCCCCAAAAATATTGAAAGATAAATCCTGCAAAAGAATATAATTAATCATGTGATAATGCAATTTTAATGACGATGTCATAATTAAAATTTAATACATACCCTTAAAATGATTTCTGAAATAAGGATGTTTCCCAAAGAGAAGTTTTTTTACTATTAAATGCTAATGAACAGATCAGTAGTTTTTGATTATTTGGTCAGTAATTTTATATACGTTTTAATTAAGAAATATGTGTTTTTTTTATATAATTCTTGACCAAATTACAACAGGGGAATTTTTTTCCTCATTGCGTCATATATTTTTTTAATAATTCTTCATCACAATGCATAACGCTCTGGTCTACTATCCTTGCACTTTTTTTCGTCAAGACAAAAACAGTTCCTAGCAATTTTTTTACAATTTGTGCTATTCTAAGCAAAAACGAATAAATACAATATCGCCAAAGTTTGACAGTGTGTTTTGAATATTATTTGATTAATTTTTGAACTGTTTCTCGCCCTTGAAACGTTTGCCACTAGCATTAAGCAAAGAGCAACTAACCAATCAAAAGAAAAGTAATACGTCTGAAACAGGAAGCATCAGCAGAATTCATTGTTCTTATACACATGTGTTAATGTAAACTTTTTCCAGGAATATATGTAATATTTTCAAAAAAAACTATCAAAACGTAAATCCTGCAAAACATTATAGAAGGATGTTCGCTGCTCGGTTTCAAAATAACAAGCTTTTCATAACACTGGTAAATTTATTGATTGTGGATTAATAAAGGAACTCAAAGAGCCGAAAAAAATTATAGGTCCGTGTGCTCGTTTTCGAGATGTAAGCCATTGAAAATTTGGCGGGGAAAAAATGCTCTCTTGATTTTACATAGCTTTGCCATTGACAAGTTTTATTTCTGAAATACAATTAAATAATAACAAGGATTTTATACGATTTTTGCAAATGGCTTATTATTCTGCATGCAAAAGATTTATGAAAAGAAAAATGGGTGTTAGCGGGAAAAATAATTTATGACATTCAAATGGATAAAACCAGATGATTCTGAACATCTGAAAAAAAATCAAAAACATGACCAGCGAACATCCTTAAGTCTAACATGTATTCTTTTATATTCATTTTGACCAAATTACAAAAGAAAAATGTTACCTCCAGCCTTTTCCACTCGCATTTTTCTCATTGCTTCATAATTATATTTTTAAATCAATACTTATCACAATATATAACGCTCTGGTATACTAGACTTCCCCTTTTTTCATCAACTTCGCATTCAGTGAAATCAAATTTTTTGCAGATGATACGTCTTTACTTAGAACAATTGCGACTGATCACTACATTAATGTGATAAACACTGATCTTGAACAACTCAGTAGATTGAGATGGGGTATTATAACTAGTTTAAATGCAAGTTTAATGCATTTGAAACAAAGTTTTTAATATTTTCAAAAAAGTTAAATAAAAGTTTTTATCCACCACTATTATAATAGAAATATTTTATTTATCTTTTAATATTGTACAGGCTATATTGGTCAGCTATATACAATAGGCAATGATATAGATTTCACTGAAGGATGAATACATGTAATTCTTTTATTTCTTTGATTGGCTTGAAAAATTAACTTATGAATCTAACAGTCTGTTACTGTATACTTCAGTTATTATGTAACTGAACAAAAAATAAAAATCCAAGGTACTTAAATATTTTTCTTTCAGTGAATTTGTTTTAAAAGATGCCTTTTGTAGACGGTACTTAGTGCTTCCATGGGAAACTCTTTCTACAACAGAAGAAAAAAATACACATACTAGTACAGAAATACCTGTTGTGATGAGGTAATCATTGTTAGATATCATGGTGTGTACATTGTATCTGATTTTGTAAATGAAATGTCTATGTAATACTTGTGCAAATAGGTAAAATAAACTTTTCTTATGTATGATATATGCTCCTTTATAGATATAAGAGAACATATAAATATTTAAAATTAGGGTTTTTATACGACCGCCTTTAAAGACGGGACGTATTATGGTATACCGTTGTCCGTCCGTCTGTCTGTCCGTCGTCCACACTTCGGACAATAACTCAAAAACTCTTTCACCAATTTTCCTGACACTTTGGTGAATTGTTTATATCTATTGAAGTAAGCTCCCTTTCGATTTTTATAAATTTCCAATTTTACGTTTCCGAGTTAGGGGACTTTATTCATAAAAAGGGGGGATTTTCCAGTTTTCAGACTCTAACTCAAAAATGCTTTGACCAATTTTCATGAATCTTTGGTGAATTGTTAATATCTATTGAAGCACGTTCCCTTTCGATCTTTATAAATTTCCGGTTTTAGGTTTCCGAGTAAGGGGACTTTATTCATAAAATGAGGGACTTTCCAGTTTTCGGACTCTAACTCAAAAATGCTTTGAACAATTTTCCTGAAACTTAAGTGAATTGTTTGTATCTATTGAAGCAAGTTCCGTTTCGATTTTATAAATTTCCGGTTTTAGGCCTCTTTCAGCACTTTATTTATGAAAAAGGGGGGGGGGTTCCAGTTTTCTGACTCTTAACTCAAAAAGGCTTTGAGCAATTTGCATGAAACTTTGATGAATTGTTTATATCTATTGACATAAGTTCCCTTTCGATTTTTTAAAATATTGATTTTACGTTTTGGAGTAATGGGACTTTATTTGTTGAACAATCATGGAAACTGTCAATTTTTCACACTTTGGAAGGTTATGGAATTTTATTCGTTCAAAGTTCAGAGTTATGGAACTTTGTTCATTGAAAAAGGGGGTATTCTTCACATGTCACTCTGTATGTTAAGAACGCATTGTCCGATTTACTTCAAATTTTACACATCCAGTTTTTTGTTGTGATAGTCTAAAGGTGTTTATGTTTTTTTTGGAAATTTCAATTTTCTGTTCCAGAGTTTGATGTATCTTGTTCATCAAAAATAAGGAACAAAATCAAAGGATCTATGTGTTAATATGTGAACGACGGGCGTAGCATGGTGTTTATTACATCTGCACCCACAGTGGTGCCTATACTGGAATATTGTCTGCAAATCTTGTGTATGGAACTGCAAATTCCTCATCCTCTTCCTTGGATTTTATTCATTTTTGATATAATGATTATGCATTATTGAAGCATGCACCTTAGCAATTTTTCTAGTAGAATTTTTTAAGACGTATCAGGTTTTATATGGCTGTTGTCGCAAAAGTTTGTGCATTCAATTACAGTAATACTCACTTATTGTACAAAGTGAATTTTAAGGAAAATATGATTGTCAGTCATTTCCAATTAACGTTATTGTACAAGAAGTACTTGCCTTATAATTGTTAATGATTGACAAAGAATATATAAAATTCTATAAAAAAATTGTATCTTCAGAATTTCACTTGGAGATATGCTTATATCTTATAAACTTATAAACTTAATTCAAAATTGTGTTTAGCTTATAATTGGACTTATTGCAAATTATGAATTATGTGTTTCAGATGCATGATTCCATGTGTTACAGTTTGTTGCATGATGTCGGTATTTAAAGTTTTCTCACTGAATTATTCTGTGTGCCACTGTTTTGTTTTTATCTAAATTGTCATTAGCCATAGAATTTTATTTTGAGAAGACCTCCATTCAATCATTCTGTGTTTTGAAGTTTGATCTGCAAGTAAGAAATATAATTATTAAAACTAAGTCTACTCACATAATTATGTGTGTCCAGGTAAGTTTAATAAAATTATTTGATACCAGTTTTGATGCACAAGATGTGCACATTGCATCGATTTATAAGTCACCAGTTGTGCCCAAAGCCTAAAATGTTGAAAACCCGAAACAGCAATCCAAAAGGTTAAAGACCAAATCCACAAATATCTAATATGTTAATTTCAGGATAAAGTGTGAAAGGTCAATGAAGATACAATCAAAATCTTCTTGTTTCAAGCAAAATGCTATATATTATAATTTTTTATTTTTTTTTTATACTCATGACAACAAGACCAATTTACGATTACATGCCTGGACCTGCGTCACCGTCATATGTTTGTCTGGCTAAGTTCAACATGCATAGTATATGTATATAAACACTATGCAAAGTTTGAAAAATATTGGTTCAATATAGTTGGAGTTTCAGATTACACAAAGTATGCACCGTTCATAGCATGTATTGCTGAAAATGGCTAAGTTCAACATGAAAAATTCATAGTAAAAATATTTCAAATTTGCCCCAAATAGGAGGTGCACATCTTCAATATGTATGTAAACACTTTGCAAAGTTTTAAAAATATTGGTTCAATACAGTTTGCGTTTCAGATTACACAATGTATGTACCCTTAGCGTGACAGACAGACGGACGGACGGACGGAGTCGAGCGGCTACTAGACCTGCTTTCATTGTTGGTGACGCAGGTAAAAACTGCATAATGGACTGTCAATAACTTTCATTTTATTCAAAATTATATTTGTACCTAGAATATGTTGGTTTAGTCTGTACTGTAGCCACTGTAATTTTGTATTTTTGGTGACTACAAAGGGAAGTTTACTTTCCACTCACTACTATCTAACTTAAATTTTCAATCAGTTTTTTTTCCTGAGCATTTGATATAATATCATTCTTTATAATCATCCTTAGTTCCGACCACCTCGGTAGTCTCGTGGTAGCGTGCTCGCCCCGAGTGCGGAAGGTCGAGGGTTCGATCCCCGGCCGGGTCAAATCAAAGACATTAAAACTGGTATTTGCTGCTTCTCCGCCAAGCACGCGGCATATAGGAATAAGAGCAAAGACTGGTCGGCTCGGAGTCAGTATAATGTGTCCGAGTGAGGTGATATGTCTTGCTGCGGACAGTTACCTCGTGAGTTAGCACATTAAAAAATCCGACTTAGCGTGTCGGTCTAGTACAAAGCAGGAATCATATTCATTATCATATCAACATGTTCTCGTCCTGATATGCACCTGGTTGCCACTGGACGTTAAACAATAATTCATCCATCCATCCTTAGTTCCACTCTTGTTTTTCAGTATAATTTTTAAAAAATGATGGGATAAAGGGGGTAAATAGCTTTAATACAGTTTTCATACACATGATGATATTATACTATTTTACTTCATAACATTTTCATTAATATCAAGAGTATTTTTTATTCTTCAAAAGAACGGAAAATGCTATCTTCTGATACAATGTCATTTACAAAACATATTCCTTTTTCAAACCAGTCTTTATAAAATACTGGTTTATTACCAACTTTTATATAGTTATTCATCCATAACTTGCTAACATCTCAAATTTCAGAAATAATTTATTCCAAAATCATAAACAGTGTATTCAAATAATGTTGAAAAAACTTTTGCCATTTCATGCAACCTTCAGTTCAGATTGACATACGCCAAGCTATTTTCTTCTGTCATGTCTGTCCAGTATTTGCTGCTCAATTCTGCCACATCTACAAAGATATTTAAGTTATAATCAACAGGTTTCAAGATGTTAACAAGGCAAACGATAATTATATATTTTTATAACTTCATTGCCATTGGGTGTAATGCACACAATGAAAAAATCAAGAAAGTACGTAATTTTGTAACTAGTGGATAAACAGTCAAATTTGCTCAAAATTATCAGATAAACTGAAATGTAACAATCGCCGATTTCATATTTTTTCCTTTATCAATGAATACAATGAAATTAATGTTAAAATAAAACATGTTACATCAAACATTTATTTATTATATTTTGTAAACTTCCTTCAAATTGTTAGATAAAATTAAAATATGACAATTGCTCTCGAAAGTTATCTCCCATCTCATACTTTTCAGAAATTTAGTGATATTTCAATTACTGTTAAATGTAACATTTATTTATTTTTCTATTTTTAGCTATGTCGGCCATGTTTGTTGGCACGTGGAGTCATCGGACATATTTTTTAAACTAGATATTGTAGCCAACTTTGGTTCAATTTAGCGAAGTAGTTTCTGTAAAAGTGAATGGACGACAGACGCCAAGAGATGCGAAAAGCTTATTTGACTCTTTGGGGATTAACTCTAAGAAAAATCATCTGTTGGCGCTGATTTTCAAACTCATCTGAGAGAATTCTAATCTAAACTTTTGACATAAACTGCAATTTCCCATAATTTTACCATTCAAATGGGAATAACTCTAAGAAAAAAATCCTTCAATACTGATTTTCGAACTTGACCAAGATAATTATATTCCAAACCTTAGGCATACATTTAAATAAAATATTAGGAAATGTAAATGTGAGAGCGATTACAAATAAAATGGTATATTTTAACTGTTCAAGGGCAATAACTCTATGAAAATCAATCTTTCAGAGGGAATGCTAATATAAACCTTTCAAATAAAATCAATTAAATCTGTTCAGAAATTTAGAAGTGAGAAAGTGTGACAGACGGACAACACCATTTCTATATCCCCACTCCGTGTTTGCGGCGGAGGATAAAAAATAAAGAACTTTGTATTCCTATCTAATCGACAGGGTCATAAAAATGCAAAGAAGTTAAAGGTAAGACCTTTTCTTACTCTATTCATGTTGTGACATGTTTGGATTCGAGCCAAGCTGAAAAACAAAAATAGTACAAAACCATGTTGGAATTTCAATGAATTTTTTTTTATTCAAGTCAATTTTAAGAAGACATTCTTCTTTGAATCATGTGCATCATCACTTCCCACTAAAGAATCACTTTCAAAACTTATTCAAGCAATGACTAGTGACAACAAATTTAGAAATCAAAATCATCACATGGTCTAGGCTTTTTACTTGACGTTTGTCATTTAGTAAAGGGTAAACTTCATTAAATTAAAACACAAAATAGGAGTTGAAGCTATATGTATAGCATTGATTAGCAGTTGCCCATTAAAAGATACTTATCTTAACAAAGTATGTTTCAAATTTTAACAAGATATATTGAGCACATCGAAGTCTACACGATTTTTAATTTACCCAAAAATTGTTAATTTTGTGATTTTTCGTGCACATTTGATTTTTTTACGGACAAGGCGACATAACTCCAGAACAACATCTGAATTTAATACGGTAACAGTATAGACATGATAGAGGAACCTAAGGAAATTTCAGTCTAGTGAGTCTTTTTAGCAACTTCAAACTTTGATCACAGATACAAAGAACTTGGCAATATTTTGTAACCAATTTTCACCATTTTAGTAAGGATGATTTAAGTTTTTTAGAATAATTATGAATATTTACCCTGGAAACAATAAGAAAAATGTGTTCATGTACTTATTAATAAAGTTTCATTTTTTTAAGTAGAAAGGCTACATGGTCATTTCTCAAAAAGGTGCCTCTGACTATCAATGTAGATATTCTTCTAGAAAGCTGCATATAATCTACAAAAAAAAATATAGATATATTTATATTTATATACACTGTGTAGACAATTTTAAATATTTATTCGTGTATAGTCATAAGTTTTGTCCTTTCGAAAGTAATACAAAAGTTTTATTGGAGGATACTGCACCAAAACACCTACTCGGTGGCCCTTAACCACTTAATATGAGGATGCAAAAATGTTACTAATGCAAATTCAATTTAACCATGTTAACTGAATTAATAATTTTCACAAAATTTTACATTTTTGTAAATTTAAACTTAAAGTCCTAATTTCGGGCTGTATACAAATTATTTGTATTTAATACTAGCAATTTTAAACAAATTAGTAAAACGAAAAAGTTTGACCCCAAATAAAAATCCATTCCCCCCACTTCAGTACTAAAGGCAATCTTATTGGATCTAGAACCATACTTTACTGCTTGATTCGATCAAAAAACAAAGCGATTTATTCTTTCTTAAAAACTGCCTTTTTCTTCTGCGTGTATCATTTTATAGGCATTTTTAGCCTGTTAACAAAGTAATATGATAAAATCATAATATTGCAAGTTGCATTGTGAATAATGCCCTACTGTTTTCAATGAAATTTCAGTGCATTTTACTTCAGTCTAAAGTCAATGTATATTATATTGAAAATGTTGTCGTTTTAACCTAGTAACAAAACATATACCTACAATCCCTGTTCATGGAGAGGACTTTTTGGCATTTTGAAGGTCTAAATGTATATGTATATGTAAGAAAAATTTTGTTGGTTAATTAACCTTGTGCCGTTGTGGAATCGTCGAAATAAACATAAATATTGTACTAAGGTTTTATTTTTGACACCTCAAAAATGATTCTGCATTTCCAACAGTAAAATATATTAATGCACTTGAAAATTTTAAGAAAAAAAAAAATAAACATTTGAATTGACTAACTCAGATCTATCCTAAAATTTGAAAATCCATCGTTTTCAACACTTTTAATGCACTTTGTGCATATTTCATGCAACGTTGAATTGTTAACTTTTTATCGCCTATCATATGTTATACTTAATTTTGTTTCTACTAGGTCGTCAAAAAGGTGATTCCCTAAGGCACTCGATTTATGATAATAAAAAAATCATTATTTATTTCTTCAATAACTGAAAAATTATAGTCTATCCTAAAATACAAAATGAAGTTTTTAATATTATTCATTACTTTTAATTATTATTTGGTTTTCAAAAATGCCCCTTCGCATATCAAAAAGTAACCACAAATCCCAAATTAATCAGATATAACTTACATGATATAATAAGACCATGGACCACCACTGAACATGCAGGACCAATGCTTGGGGCGAACAAATAAAACAATGGTACGTTACACTAACATGGGAGGCTACTTTGCCCCAGTCACATATATATCATGGTGGATAAATTCTTGCCAAAATGCCTGCTTGGAATGTATCGAACTTATTAATGTGCACTTTCAATAAGAATAATGGTTGGTTTCAAGTCTTTGTAAATCGAACCATGATGTGAACTTTTTGGTGTACATTTTAATAATTTCGACTGCTCCAGTTGGACATCATAAAGTACATCATATACATATACATATACATATACATATACATATACATATTATCACGGAATTTCTCATTAATTTCGAACGTTTGTGCCAAATTTCAAGAATATGTCACACTTATAAACGTACATTTTCAATGAGAATAATGCACATTGGTTTCCAGTTTTCGTAAAACCAACTATGTATGTTAAATTTTTCGTGTACATTTATAAATGTTTTTGTAGGCTTTTTACTTGACGTTTGTCATTTAGTAAAGGGTAAACTTCATTAAATTAAAACACAAAATAGGAGTTGAAGCTATATGTATAGCATTGATTAGCAGTTGACCATTAAAAGATACTTATCTTAACAAAGTATGTTTCAAATTTTAACAAGATATATTGAGCACATCAAAATCTACACGATTTTTAATTTACCCAAAAATTGTTAATTTTGTGATTTTTCGTGCACATTTCATTTTTTTTACGGACAAGGCGACATAACTCCAGAACAACATCTGAATTTAATACGGTAACAGTATAGACATGATAGAGGAGCCTAAGGAAATTTCAGTCTAGTGAGTCTTTTTAGCAACTTCAAACTTTGATCACATATACAAAGAACTTGGCAATATTTTGTAACCATTTTTCACCATTTTAGTAAGGATGATGTAAGTTTTTTAGAATAATTATGAATATTTACCCTGGAAACAATGAGAAAAATGTGTTCATGTACTTATTAATAAAGTTTCATTTTTTTAAGTAGAAAGGCTAGTTTTTGTGTAGGACATTATAAAATAAATATTATCATGGAATTTCTCATTTCATTTCGAATGTTTTTGCCAAGTTTCAAGGATATGTCGCACTTATAAATGTGCATTTTCAATGAAAATAATATATTCCCCTATCAAATAATTTACGGTCCCCAATATTTGATTTCTTTGCGTAGACGACGCCATTCGGTTGTCAATGACAGGCTCTGAAAAAGTAGTCCATCATGGGAGTGGGAAACAGGCTACAAGCCCGTCACCCACTACGTTCAGTGGGCAATCAGTCTGTATTATAACCTGATAACCCCTATTGAGAGTCTCTTCCCTATCCACCACCTGGAGACGCGTTATGTACCTCTGTCGGTTGAGCTTCCTTGATCCATCACAGGTGCCAAGCTTTTCATTTGATTTCCATCGTTTGACGTCGTGCATTATTGACGCCAAATATAGTTGTTTTTACACGTGTGTGCTCTCCATAAAGACTTGTTCAGAATCCTAACAGCTGTAAATATTCGTTTAGGTTTTTTGCACATATGAAACTGGTTGGTTCAAGAAATGTAGGTCTCATAATTTATTTATCCCCGCCCCTAAATAATCTATTTGTAAGCATTCATTTGAAGTCACGAATGCAGATTAATTTTTCGGACCATGTTTGAAAACTGTCTCATTGTATGCATTTATACCGTTCTAATTCAGGATATACGGCTAGTCGATTTGGGAAGCACTGTAATCAGCAATGGTCAGCAAGGTGTAATGGACCATGTAATACTGATACAGGAATGTCTTTCTTTGGATGTATCCGTGACAGGATTGGTCTTGCATGCGACCAAGGTAGATTTGAATTCTTTATAGTTAATCAAGGGTTAAAAATTTGCAACAAATGACGTTCAGTGCCTGACCGGGAACTCTTGTAAGAATCAGGATTTATTAAGGCACTCAAAATTATAAGAAAAATGAAACTTTTTAAGGAATCAGGAGTAATTCAAGTGCTCAAAAATAGGGCCAACATGGAATTGTGTAAGAATAAGGAATGGTTTGGGTGCTCTCGCATAAGAAGTAATTCCTTATGGAAAATATCAATTTCACGCGTAAGATCGAAATATTTATAGGCAACAGATGTTAGCGATACAGATTCCATTAGTTAGTCTTGAGCTTTTTTATTTGAACACAAAATTAATTCTGGTTTTATTAAGAAAAAAATCAACCTATTATGAAACTTGTGGCATAAGTTGATTGCTCCATTTTTAAGCTTGTGATAATTGATATTATGCAGTCGGGTGTGCACAAATTTGGAACTGCCTCGATAAACCGTGTGACAAATCTAATGGACGCAAGGAGGGATGGAAACTACCAACATGTAATCAAGATATTAAAGCAATAAACAAACGAGATTGTTATGTATGGTAAAATTATGCAGTCTATTAACAAACAACAACAAGGGTAACAGGAAAGGGCAACAATGACATACCAATCAATCACAGCAACCCCACTGACAGAACTCCGGACAAAAAATAACATAAAAGAGTACCAATCGCACTCATGAACACAACAGAGAGTCAGGACAGTCTTACGTGGTACAGACCCTGGACAGTGGTGGCGTTAAACAGTTTCTATGTGTACACAAACCCCCCCCCCCCCTTATCTACCCTGACACACTAAACACACTACAAAAGCCAATACAGTATTATTACCAACAAGGTGACCGCTTGCTAGAACAACAAAATTAGAGTGGACGTTAAATAATTTAGATAGCAGGGTCAGATTGTGCTCCTTTTAACTGTAAAACTAGCTAAAGCTCTCGTAGCTGCAGGTATCTCGTCATAGAGTTGAATAGAAATCGGCAATATTCGTGAGAGGCCAGTATGAATTCGAAAGTTTTCAGGTCACTTGGAGAAAGAGCAATGTTTACAGAATTGCACATAATTTTATATTTGTAGCCCTTAGTGTGAACAGATTTTAAATAACTACCACGTTCTTGTGGGTGACAAGCGAAACTTTAAAATTTATTCACGATATAACAGTAGAAACTTTAATGTGAAAACCTGTTCATGATAAGTGCTTATCTGGAAGCTGGGTATTTAGATAAAAGATGTTGTTATCTATTATAAAACTTTTTAAAAGCAATAACTAAAGCAACTTGTAAAATCTATAACCCTGTAAACGAAGTTTTTTAATAATCCTATGGTTTCTCTCATTAAAAGCAAATTGGTGCAGAACGTACAAGCAGTGGTATGTACACTCCGTACGATAATGCCATAGGCATGTCTCCGTCAAGAAAGGAGAAGTATATTTCGTGTCTAACGACATTTAAAATTGATGCACACTTTTATTTCTATTTATTCGGAGCAATTGTTGTTAAGTATAGTATGTTTCAAGTCAGGAAATTATGGTTATGAATGTCTTTTTCTCGGTTAACGTTTTGTTTATTTGGTGATATTCTGATATGATATTGTACCGCTGGACATAACTACTCATAAATTACTCTGGAGCCATTCAGGGCTTGCGGTATGGTGTGGTTTTCCACTATTAAAGACAATGTTGCGATCTCTGGATGTTTGTTTCGATATATACTTGTGATTTTGTCCTTTCTTTGTAACATTACTGCTAGTCCGTTTTTCCTGACATAAATCCGTGGCAATACATGTAATGTGCAATTTAAACGTTTTTGCCATATAGAAGACATTTTGATATAAAATGCTTAAAGTTATGATTATCATGTTTGGTTTTTCTGTATTAATTTATTCTTTTTCATGAATAGCACACATTAAATAATACATCATTTTACATGTTCTATATAATCAGTTGATTTGGGATGGAACAAATTGGTAAAGTGGTTCAGTGTTTTTTATGTAAAAAGGAACCAACTGATCTCCTAAATATAAAATGGCATCGCAAGGATAACTTGTACATAGTAATTTCTTCAAATTGGTTCCCTGCTACCCTTGGGATGAAAGTCGTGTTAAAATTATTACAACAAAGTAGAACTCCCCTAAACCGGCCCCTCTGAAAACCTGTATCAACATTTTCTCGTCATGATTGCCACTGGACGATTTACAAAAATTCATCCATTCCTTCATCAAATTTCTTAACCTCTAAAACTATAATGCCAAATCTTTGCAAACTTTATAAGAATGATGAATGAACCCTATTCAAAGATATCTCATTTGGTGTTGATCGAGTGGCTGCTAGAGTGGCACATAGAGTTGTATTGGAGCCTATAGACAATCACATTTACATGCTCTACTTTGAAAATACAAGGTCAGTAATAATTAAACCTGGTAGGAATAATATATGCAAGGTACTTTATAAAAAAAAAAAACCTCATAGTGGCTATGGTGGTACATAGATTAGCATTGAAGTCTATTATAAATCCCAATTTCATTATCTACCCTGAGACTACAAGTCTAGTGATAATCAAACTTGTCCGGAATAACATATGGAAGGTCTTCTATAAACTTTTCTTATTTCATTTGGATCGAATATAAAACATGGCAAACATTCTTGGATTCTGATTGTTTTAAATGGTTTCCAGTTTTCGTAAAACCAACCATGTATGATAAATTTTAAGTCTTAAGAGTCGGATTGTCAATCAAGAGGGCCGCCACAGTCAAACGTATTTAACATAGGATCCTAAGGAGAATTTATTTTAAAATCTTTTCTGAAACGACTGGGCCAATTTCAATCAGACTTAGTAGTAATGGTCCGTACATAGTCAGAATTGTTAAACTGCAATTTCATAACTTTTCAAAGTTTATAGGAATGATGATTGGGAGACTCTTTACAAAAGGTCCTCAATTGGTTTTATTCGGTTGGGAAACATGGTTGCTAAGGTGACATAAAGGTTTGTTTTGAAGTCTACGGGAAATAAGTTTCTCTAAAACTGCAAAGCCAACATTAACCAAACATGACAGGAATAATGAATAATGTATGAAAGGTACTTTATAAAAAATTAATCATTTCGTTCTGATCAGTTTACCCTTGATATACACACAAAATCAAATAATGCAGTTTGTTACCTGCTTCATTATCTAAGTGCACGATTCAGGTTCACCTGAGCATCTAGTTTTCTGACAAAATTTAACATTTACTAATTTATTAATATTCAAATTTATTGTAAACTGCATCATTTCAAAAAAATATTTTGTCAAAATATCATGTAAGTTTGTTAACATAACTCTCCAACTATCTCTGGAGATGTAAAGAAGAAATGATTTGTATCTTCAATATCACTGTCACTCAGTTTTCTCTTACCACTAATGGGAAAAGCCGCCCATGCACAATCAATGTAATGATATTTATTGTCAATCAACACAGCATTCCAAACGTGATAACTGTCATCAAAATGTTCATAATCCAAGCAAAAACTGTAGCTTTTTACATAACTTTTCACTGTTATTACTTGTAGTTTTTGATGCCTGAAATTAAATAATAAGTTATGCATTGTGGAGGTAAATATCAATTATAAACTTGGGCTTTCAACACACCTCATTTGGATACGATCTGCAAGTTTCATGATAAAAACAAGCAAAGAAAGAGTACTTTTATTTTAATTATTTTGAAATCACACTGTGAGATAAATTAAAAATGTGGTTTGCAATGCCCTGTACATTTAAGTAGGCACATGTGTGGACATGTGCTTTTTCACAATACAATGTCATCTCAAACATTTTGTCAAACAGTTAAGGCTAAATTAGCTTAGTGTATGCCAACAACATTTTATTTGGTATAAACAAGAATAAACAGACAAAATATATTAACATTGTTAGATAATATACATTTTATGAGATACTCTGACCCAAAGGGCCAGGTGAGCTATTGCTATCATTTGGCATCCGTCATCGTCGTAATCCGACGTAACCTTTCCTTTTAAGATCTCATCTGAAACCACAGTCGAACTTAGTTTTAAATTGGGACCTATGGGAAAATTCTTTTAAAAGTCTTGTCTGAAATAACTTAGCCAATTCTAGCAAAACTTGGTAGCACATGTCCTTAGGTGGCCCTCTTTCAGACTTTCAGAATTGCGTCCGATGACCCGGACTGTCCATAAAGAAAATTAATTTGAAAATCTTCTTGTCTGAAATAACTTGACCTATTGTAACAAGATTTGGCAGCAATGGTCCGTACATAGCCTCTTTCAGAATTAATATGTCCGATGACCCGGACTTTGGTTAACATAGGACTCTATGGGGAAATTCTTTCAAAAATCCTTTCTGAAACAGCTTGGCCAATTTGAACCAAACTTGGCAGCAATGGTCCTAAGATGGTTTTCTTTCAGATGTGGGTCCGATTACTTGGACCGTCCAAGAATGTCGCCACAGCCGAATTTAGTTAAACATAGGACTCTATAGAAGAATAAATTGTAAAACCTGTCTGAAACCACTATGCCAATTGAAACCAAACTTTGCAGCAATGGTCCTCCGTCAGGATTGTGTCCGATAACCAGGACTGTCAACCAAGATAGTTGCCACAGATAAACTTAGTCTAATATAGGATACTATGAGAAAATTAATTTAAAGATCTTCTTGTCTGAAACTACTATGCCAATTGGAACAAGACTTGGTAGCAATGGTCCTTAGATAGTCCTTTTTCAGTCTTAAGTCTAATGAGTCGGATTGTCAACCAAGAAGGCCGCCATAGTCAAACGTATTTAACATATGACTCTAAGGGAGAATTTATTTTAAAGTCTTTTCTGAAACGACTGGGCCCATTTCAACCAGACTTGGCAGTAATGGTCCGTATATTGTCAGAATTGCGTCCGATGACTTGGACTCTCAACCAAGATGTCTGCCACAGCCGAACTTAATTAAATAAAGAACCCTGCAATATGTATGTGAAAATTCATTTGAAAATCTTATCTGAACCACTTGGCCAATGAACTAAATCTGACAGCAATGGTTGCTATGTAGGACTATTTAAAAATTGTGTCTGTTGATCCTGATAGCCAGGAAAGATGGCCACAATAGCGGATCTTAGTTTGACATAGGATACTATGGGAAAATGTGTGAAAGATATTTTCCCCCGAAACCACTGGGCCAATGGGGACCAAACTGCAGAATGGGCTTTTCCTTATACAAATTTCTGTGATGACCCAGACGATCAACCTTAGTTTATCATAGGTCCCTATCGGAAAAATTCACTTAAAAAACTTCTTGTCTGACAACAAAATTCCAAATCAAACCAAAGTCGGCTGCAATAGTTCTGAGGTAGTCCTCTTCTAAAATTATGTCCATTGACCACAGGCACTTGTTTCTATCAATGGGAAGGTCGACTATCCATGTATAATAGAAGAAGGTGGCTAAGGATTGTCACGACCGTCTCCGCTTCGGATGCTTTTTGTACCATTAACTTACTTGAAAAAAATCCCTACCTTATATGAATCGTTTCATTGAATATTTTCCTTTAACACTATGCATATTTTATATCCCCATCAGTGTTCCTCTTCATACTAATCTTACTATTGTTCACTAAACCGTGGTGACATCTTCAACTACCCACTTCTCACTGTATTTACTTCCGGTTCGCGTTGCAGTAAATATTATCGGTCGTCTTTGATTGGTCAATTTTGAATTTTTTTTCAGTTTCTATTTCCCTCCCATTTAACTTTGTTCGAATGTCTTTAGAGTTACCATATATATTCGGAATTCTCTAGTATTATCGTACTCCATCACATGGGTTTCTGACTTTCTGATTTATTTAATTAAGAATAAAAACGTAGTTATACTGGTGATTTCCATTCTTCAAAAATATATTAATAATGAAAATAACAACACAATAATTTTACAGCATATATATTTTTTTTAATTGATAACATTCTGTCCTAAAAACGCCAACCGGAAGTAAATACAGTGAGAAGTGGGTAGTTGAAGATGTCACCACGGTTTAGTGAACAATTGTAAGATTAGTATGAAGAGGAACACTGAGGGGGATATAAAATATGCATAGTGTTAAAGGAAAATATTCAATGAAACGATTCATATAAGGTAGGGATTTTTTTCCAGTAAGTTAATGGTAAAAAAAGCATCTGAAGCGGAGACGGTCGTGACAATCGTTAGCCACCTTCTTCTATTATACATGGATAGTCGATCTTCCCATTGATAGTCGACCTTCCCATTGATAGAAACAAGTGCCTGTGCCATTGACCCAGACATCCAGACGGGATGGCCGCGAAAGCCTACCAAAGTTTAACATACGACCATATTCATTATAGATCATCTACGAAGATTGCTCCCACACCTGAACTTAATTAAACACCGTGACGAAAATTCACCTTAAAATCTACCCCAAACTACTAAGCAAATGGGGAACGAACTTGACATCAATGATGTGTATCCTATGACAAAGACTGTCAACTAAGATGGTCACAAATGCCTAACATAGGACGGGATCGGAAAATTCATCCATTTCATAAATTTTTCTTTGAAACTGTTTAAATATTGGTAAAGATAAAAAACAGTAGCAAAATTCCGTAAGATCGAAACCCAAAGGCAACACAAACTCATGAGAATGGAACATAACAAACAAATGCTAGAAGAATACATGTATAACTAAAAGAATTAGAAAAAAAAACATATAATAAAATAAGAATTAGAACAAGACAGAACAAAATCTAAAGCACTAGCATTGTGAACTCCCACTAAAAACCATGACTCAATGGGATATTGTCCGCGGGGAATAATGAATCTCCTGTAATATTTAAAAGTTTTATCTGTCAAGGTATTTTAACCCCCCTAACCATGGGAAAATGAACCCTGTGTAATATTTGAAAGTCTATCTGCCATGGTATTTTGACCCTCCAACCATGGAAAAGTGAATCCTCTGTAATTTAAAAGTTCATCTGCCATAGTATTTAAACCGTCCTAACCATGGAAAAATGAACCCCCTGTAATTTAAATGTTTATATTCCATGATACTTTAACACCCCCTATACATCGGAAATTGAACCTCCTGTAATTTAAAATTTTATATTCCATGGTATTTTAACCCTCCCAACAATGCGCTGGAAAAATGAAACTTCTGTAATTTCATACTTTTTTTATCTGCCATAGTATTTTTGACCCTCCAACCATGGAAAAATGAACTTTCTGTACTGCCATGGGATTTTACCCCCCCCCCCCCCCCCCCTTAACCTTTGAAAATTGAACTCCTATGATATAACCGTTTATCTGGTATGGTATTTTAACCCTCTAATAACCATGGAAAAATGAATCCCCTTTAATATTTAAAAATTCATCTACCATTCTAACCATTGAAAAAGTGAATTCCCTGTAATATTTAAAAGTTTATATTCCATGGTATTTTTTTCCCCCTAACCATGGAAAAATGAACCTCATGTTATTTAATACTCTATTTGCCATTGTATTTTAACCCCTTCAACATGGAAAAATGAACGCCTGTAATAATCATCTGTCATTGTATTTAAGCCCCCCACCCGCCTAACAATGGAAAAATGAACCAATGTAATATTTAAATGTTTATCTGCCATGGTATTTTGACCCCCCAGCCACAGAAATGTGGACTCCCTGTAATTTAAAGGCATTTTAACTCTTTAACCATGGAAAATGAACCTCCTGTAATTTAATAAGTTATCTTGTATGGTACTTTAACCCCCGGCCCCCTAGCAATGGCAAATTGAACCCCCTTTTAATATTTAAAAGTTCATAAGCCATGGTACATTTGTATGTTGCCCGCTCTAACAATCGAAAAATGAATCATCTGTAATATTTAAAGTTTATATTCCATGGTATTTTAACCCCCTAACAATGGAAAAATGAAACTCCTGTAATTTAATATTTTTTTTATGTGCCATGGTATTTTGACCCTCCAACCAAGGAAAAATGAACCTTCTGTAGTTTAAAAGTTATCCGCCATGGTATTTTAACCCCCTTAACCATTGAAAATTGAACCTCCTATGATTTAATCGTTTATCTGGCATGGTATTTTAACCCCCTAATAATCATGCAAAAATGAACCCCCTTTAATATTTAAAAGTCATCTGCCATGGTAGGTTAACCCATCTAACCATTGAAAACTGAATCCCCCGTAATATTTAAAAGTTTATATTCCATGGTATTTTAACTCCCCTAACAATGGAAAAATGAACCTCCTGTTATTTAGTAGTTTATCTGCCATGGTATTTTAATCCTTTCAACACGGAAAAATGAACGCCTTGTAATTTTCATCTGTCATTGTATTTTAGCCCCCCCACCAGCCTAACAATGGAAAAATGAACTAATGTAATGTATAAATGTTTATCTGCCATGGTATTTTGACCCTCGAACCATAGAAATGTGGACCCCCTGTAATTTAAAGGTTATCTTCCCTGGTATTTTAACCCTCTAACCATGGAAAATGAACCTCCTGTAACTTAATAGTTTACCTGCAATGGTATTTTAACCTCCGACCCAACCATGAAAAAACGAACCCAATGTAATATTTAAAAGCATATCCGCCATAGTATTTTGATCCTCCAACCGTGCAAAAAAGAACCTCCTATAATTTAAACGATTATCTTCACTGGTATTTTATCCCCACCCCCACTATGTAAGAAATAGACCCATTTTAATATTTAAAATTTCATCTGCCATGGTATTTTACCGCCCCTCCTAACCATGGCAAAAATGAACCCCCTGTAATTTAAAAGTTGTCTACCATGGTATTTTAACCCCCCTAACCGTGGAAGAATGACCCCCCTAGTGGTTACTTATTTTATGGGCAAATTGAATCCAGATGACAGATACAGGCTACCTGGGAACTGTAGTATCTGTATGTTGCAGAAAGTGTGCTTTTTCTTTATTCAAATTGGTAGGAAAAATCGTGTAACGGTACTATTCCAGTTATTAGGTAAGTATGATAATGATACAGAGAAAAGACATGGAATCCATCATTGCAATAATATACCTGCACATATGCTCAAACAGATTGGCATAACCTTCTGAGGAACATCTTTTGGTTGTTAGTATGTTGTTTACATCATTACACTCACTTTCTGGGTCATACCTTGGAAACAAGAACAAGGTGTATTTTAATAAATAAAAAAAACTGTAATGAATATTTTGAATTCGATAAGAACATCATTAAAAGGTTGCTCCTAAAAAACATGAATCTATCAAAAGATAATACAGTTCTATCCGTTTTGATAACATCGTGAAAACTGAAGAGTCAAAATTATCATAAGGTCGATGAGAACAGATCCATTTTTAAAATCGAACAGTGACCAGTTAAAAAATAAAATATCTAAATAAGAAAGCTTTCCAAATTTCAAAACTTTAGCTTTGTAAAGTCACAAATATGTTCAAATTCTTGATTAAAAATTATAAATTTAACACTCCTTGGTTCTTTAATGATTTTATTTCTTTAAAATAAATACCTAATGTTGCTCGTTATCCATTTGAAAAATGATCTGGTACAAATAATTCCATTTCTGGCATTTTTCGACAAATTCTCTGCTAATCTTTCTACGGAATTCTGAAATTCGCTGATCTGAAATAATTCAAGTAAATAATTATTCAAAGATATGGTGAAATGAGATACGGGACACTATCATGTGACTATTTTGACGGACAAGAACTTATGGTGGTCAATCGGCTATTATATAAGATGAATGACTAGTTGCGTACATAAAATTTATGATCGGATGGACGAACTTACAAAAGTATTCCAGTATACCCTACACTCCACTAGTGTTGTTAAAATTACTTCTTACCTATTAATGCCACGGATTTCTTACTGATCTGGGTTGCTGAGAATTTCTCAACTTGGGAAGATATTCTATAATCCATAGGGTGAAAAATGTAAGGCGGGATCGTTTAAGAGGAAGTAGATGTGCTCAGGTATGAAGCTGGTACTAAATTTACAACTCATCATAGACATGCTTCATACCAGTTTTGAATACTTGGGACCTACAGTTGCAGAGAATTTTGTGACAATAACTTTTTTTAATCGAAAGGACGGACAGGGGTATCTAATCAGTAAACTCCCTCTAATTTTCTTTCCGAGATGGGATACAAAATACTATATGGGATAAGATAGTTCACTACGATAATCTCGATTCCCGATTTGTATAAGTTGAACATATAAAGAGGTATAATGTCAAAGTCCCCCCCCCCCCCCCCACACACACACATTTAATAATAAAAATACCTATCACTTTTGTCAAATACAGGTAATAATTACATTGAGTGTGGGGAAATACCAGGATTTCCGAGTGAAGGGAAATCTAATAATTCACTAGTTAGAACAGAAAAGTCATATTTCACTGTGGGAAGTGATATAACAATAGCCGTCACTATGCAAATGTTGACACGTACAAAGTAGTCACATAAAAAAGACATAATCCCTTCTATTTTCTAATTAAAACTTCTGAATTTGTCAACGTAATAAACAGAATAACTAATCTTGAAATTTGAATACCAAAAGACTTGACACCAAACAACACTACTAATTTACTCACGCGCTACGCGCGTTCGTGAATTAATGTGTTGTTCGGTCACTCGTTGTTGATTTTGGGTATTCGAATTTCAAGTTTGTTATATTATCATATTTCAGTAATATATAGAATATTCCATGTTTTTTTATATCACACCCCTTATCAACCTGAGACGCCCATATTAGCCAGAGAGCTTTAGCTGGAGGATCTGATATGGGTCGAGGGTTGATATTTAGTGTGATATGAAAAAAGCCATATCACATTCTTTTGATCATATATTTAAACCTTAGAAAAGAGTTTCATATCTGACGTTGTTTTGTATGAGATAAAGATTTTCATGTTTTCACCTCTGAGACAAATTACTCCACCATATGACCATATAAAATTAATTCTTAGGTTTTATTCGCTACGGACGGGTCTTCATCTGCCATCATGTCTGTTGTGTCCGGTGGCGTCATTATTCGATCACGTGATTTCGTATGGGTGCGATACGGGATTTTCGTAGCTTTTCTACTTAAAAAAATGAAACTTTATTAATAAGTACATGAACACATTTTTCTTATTGTTTCCAGGGTAAATATTCATAATTATTCTAAAAAAACTTAAATCATCCTTACTAAAATGGTGAAAAATGGTTACAAAATATTGCCAAGTTCTTTGTATCTGTGATCAAAGTTTGAAGTTGCTAAAAAGACTCACTCGACTGAAATTTCCTTAGGCTCCTCTATCATGTCTATACTGTTACCGTATTAAATTCAGATGTTGTTCTGGAGTTATGTCGCCTTGTCCGTAAAAAAATCAAATGTGCACGAAAAATCACAAAATTAACAATTTTTGGGTAAATTAAAAATCGTGTAGACTTCGATGTGCTCAATATATCTTGTTAAAATTTGAAACATACTTTGTTAAGATAAGTATCTTTTAATGGTCAACTGCTAATCAATGCTATACATATAGCTTCTACTCCTATTTTGTGTTTTAATTTAATGAAGTTTACCCTTTACTAAATGACAAACGTCAAGTAAAAAGCCTAATTTTCGTTTAGGTGTCATCACGAACAGATACTATGGACTATGTGCTTCAATCAATATCACATGTACAGAAAACCTATACTTAGTACTAAATATATGATAAATATAGATTATTACATGACACTTTTCATATCAGATACATTATCAACCCTATATTTTCATATCAGCCCGACAGCTTTTATATTTTTATCTTATAATTTCCTGAAGCAGTTAATAATTGTTTAAATCAGCCCGCTAAGCAAATCCTCCATGAATACTTTTTTGATATCAGTCTGCAAAGCAATTTCGGCATTTTTAGCATTTTATCAAACAGTAAAATTTACTACTTATTTACTGTAATTACATTGTACATGTATATAATTTGATCCAGGTTCATTGGAATCGATCATACTGAAAGAAATAAATAGATTTCACCATGAAATAACTAAACAGCTAATAACGAAATTTTAAAATCCTTATACACGCGCGTATAACTTAACACTTTAACACCTAAAATTGTACCTTAAGCTCCATTTATCGACGCACCGATGACACTTCTTTTTCAACTTAACGGACCAGGATACTAGTATTGGAAAAGTTTTACTCAGTCGTCAGCAAATTACTTTCAATGAATATATTACGACAAACTCCTTTCATTTTGATGTAGATATGTTTACCTTCAAAGCTCTCTCGTCTGCTTCTTTTATCTCATCAGGGCTCATATAATCCAAGATCTCACTTTTAGACGAATTCACCCATAATGCACTACCATTCTGATTTTCTATATAATGAAGTGGTGCCACTGCACTTGCCGATGTTCCGCATCCCATTTTACATAAGTATCAAACAATGTGTAGTACTTGTGCTAGTTAAAAAAAACAATGTTTGGATTTATATATAGATCGAACATTATAAAGGCAAAGCAAAACAAAATTTATAAAAATTTAAAATGTAGAACATCCACTTTAATACCTTCAGAAGTTTAATAGTAAACATGCTTAGTTATTGGTGAGTTAAACTTAACTTTAACAGAGAAAGTGTGAACACTAGCGCTCAAGTAAGACAAACACACCATGCATGGAGCACCCTTCCTATGATTCAAAACCGTTGTCCTGTCAAGAAACGTTAACACTATGAACAGAATAAAAAACTGCCACTGTCACTTACGATAGAGCAAATGTCAACAAACAGTAATTCAACCTTGCTTGAGCAAGTACCTCCTACCTTAACCTCTTACATTATTGGGCTAAAAGTCACATTTTTATAAAATTTTACATACAGCTAGAGCTATATATTTATATAAATATAATGTATGTCACTTTAATACTTCTCGAAATATGGTGTAGCAAGTTTTGGCAAACAGATGTGTAAATAAACACACAATGATATTGCTCCAAATTTCAAATATTTAGACTTAAATTTAAATTATGATTTATAAAATTCCAGTCCCTAGAATTGTTTTTCAAAATGACGTATTACATGTATTGCCATTTAAATTTGCGTTTAATTGATACAAGATTTATTAGGGGTCTCCAGATTCCTTTTTTCAGCATTACTTTACGAACAATGAAAACAAGCCTCAAAAATCCAAAATAAGCGTAACTTCGTGATGACCTCGATCGTGATATAAAATGTAGATTTCTAGTGTTTTTATCGTTCGGACATATAGTTGGTGACCCTATATTATATTTTTTTAGTATCAATGAAACAGAAAAGTTCCCAGCAGCAACATGATCATTTTTAGAGAAATTTCAATAGATTTGTTTTTGAGAAATGAAGATTCAAAGTGAAATTATTATTATTTTTTGTCGTTTTTATATGAAATCTACAATAAAACCCTTTATTTCGAGGAGTTTAAATCACCTAATTTAAGAAATGCAAAAGTTAAATATAAAAAACTTTCGATCTTTACATGCAGCTTGGAATATTCTAGCTGCTGGTAAAATTTAATAAAAATCTCAGCAGATTTCGGCGCCTCCGTTTTTTCAGTGATAGTTCTTTCTTATGTCCACTGCTATAGTTTTTGTGTTATATTGTTCTAATTATTTCTGATTTTATTTCTTTATTTTTTTATTGTTGTGCCAATATGATTAAAGCATTTTTTTTTGGAATGTCTACTCATTCTAATCCTGCAGTCATCTGAGTCTCATTTTCAAATTGCCAGAAATGGTATCTGTTCAGATTAACTCATGTTTAGTCAAAATCAATTACATAAGATAAAAGAAAAAGGTTAAACATTATCAATTTACCTACACCATCTTGTAACAAAATATTAATTTGAGTGGCCTAACCTAATGTAACATCTGTTGTGTATATAGTATGTATATATTTGTCATCTATCAACTGTGTGATTGGATTTACATGTAGCAGGTGTTTGTCGACTTTATTTAACTTATTATTGAAGATAGGTATAATTATCCGCCGTTTATATGACATAAAACAAGAAGGGAAGGTGAAACGACTCTTTTCAAAATAATCTTGTTAAGAATGACAGCAATTTATTGTGTCAAAAGTAAGTGCACAGGGGTATGGTCACTTTCCCCTGAATTTGTTTCACTTATAACCCCTAAATTTTTAATCTTAAGTTGTTACATTCTCGCCTTGAGAGAGGAAGGTCGTGGGTTCGATCCCCGGCTTGGTAGAACCAAAGACATTAAAACTGGTATTTGCTGCTTCTCCGCCAATCACATGGCATATAGGAGTAAGAGGAAAGAACTGGTCGGCTTGGAGTCAGTATAATGTGTCCGAGTGGGGTAACATGGCTTCCTGCGGACAATTCCCTTTTGACCTAGCACATTAAAACTTCTGCCGATCAACATTTTTTCTACGACGACCAGTAAAATTTTCTCCGGTAAGCAATTATTGATAAATTATACCAGTCAAGAAAAGAAACGATACAGGGTAATGCATTTTTCATATATTCATAATTTCAAATAGCTTTACCAAGCAAAAAAATAGACCCACACGTCGTATTTTCATAGTAGATTGTTTTCTCATCTAAAGCATGGATTTTGTGCAAAAAGATTGAAATGAAAAATTCCTATTTTTGAGATTTCAAAAATCACATTTTTTCAACCGAAAATTAAAAAATCAGTATGTTTACCCCGTTATGTGACAAAGATTTGAGTTTTTTCTACTGATTTCAGCCAGTGGATTTTCATTTTACAAAATGTATCTCGATATTCCGCAAATTTAATTTAACACTCTTTTGGAAATTTCCATTTTCCACCATTTCAAGTTTTATCCATTTTTTTTAAATGAGACGAATTAGATCAAGAAATGAAATAGCAAACCACTGTTGCCCTCATACTTAAGTTTTTATAAGGAATTTCAATGTAACAAGATATTTGGTTACGAACTCCTGTATCGTTACTTTTGTTGACTAGTATATATTACAATTGCAAAATAACAATCCAAAGATACTAATATTAGATATAGTAAATTTATACTATGCTATATACGACGCATTTCAAGGAGTTACCTCTCATCAGCAGCATTAAAACCGAAACATTTGGAAGGCCAAAAACCAAACTTATATTAAACAAGAAGTACTCAACCAAAAATACAGAAATAGGAAGCCAAATTTCAGCTAAGGAGATCTACCTTGTGCAATACAAGGAATGAACCCTTAGTATTTCTATTATTTTTAAATTTTGCTAAATACTGGTAATTTCTGTAACAAATCAATGAATAATCATCTGCCCTTTCCAAACGCCTCAAGTTACATTTCCTTGCAGTAGAATTTACCGATGATTTTTTTTTAAACATTTTGAATTATGTCTAACGCTATAGTACTACTATCAATATGCGTCTTTCAACGGATGCCTTTCTCAAGTTCACACAGGTCCTTACGGTTTGTTTGTTTTCCTGATTCGGTTACATTCTTTATCTTTATTAATGATCTTTATTTCAGTTAGTAATGGTTCTCTCTTTGATCTCTAAATGTCTTCTTCTTTTTCTTATTAATTGAAAGATTTATAAAGGAATACACATACCTGCCTTCGGTGTACTGTCTGCAACTTTGGTGTTAAGCTCTAATGCACCGGAATGTGTTGTCATCCAAACTAATGTTCGAAAATCACTTGAAAATGATAAAAAAAAATCTTCACGTTTACGACAGGTTACGTCATGTACGTATATCTAAAATCTTCAATGCCCTAGTTAAGAATACTGAAAGACAGAAGTTTTATAATTTTTATCTATCCACCTACTATGTATACACTTGTGTAAGATTTATGAATTTTCATCTTCATTTTAAATAAAGTGTAAATATCTTTCCGGATAAAGTTAAATCCCAAACTGAATTGCGTTATCAAAAATCCACCAATCCGAATATTCAAGTTCTCATTTATGGTAGTTTCAACATTCTTTAAAAATTTGATAAATTAACTCTGGACTCGAATACTAAAGTGACATCAACTTTATTTAATTCGATTTTAAATGTATTTTCTTTTTATATTCATTCCTATCTACAACTTAAATGTAATAAAATCTGCAAATTTCCCCTAGTCAGGCGAAAAAATATTAATTACCTAATTTAGTTACAGACCAAGAAGAAAATTAATGGACCTTAAATGCATTAAAACCATATTACCGTCAATGACCGTAATATAATTATTTACGAAATTTAAGGTAATCACCCATCCAATTAACTCAAACCGGGTATAAAACATTTGGGCAAGAGTACGAATTTCTATCGACACATATGATTAAGTCTATTACGAAATAATTTTTGACAGCTCTATTTGTTCAAGTTAAGATGCTAATTTGTGAAAATTGGACAGAAAAGACCCATGTAGTAAAGAGATAAATATTGTGAAGTCGTTGGGATTTATTCGGTAGTACCAACACCCAGGGGCTCTAAACGTATGATCCAAATTTTAATGTGTTCGTCAGATAGCAACTAATACGTTCTTTCCGTTGATTGAAACAGCAGTGATATTTGATAGGGGACAACCTAAGGGCCATTTCAAAGAAGTCTTGCATAGCTGCCTCGATCAGTTTCAGAGGGGAAGGTGTATAAATATTTTTTTTCTGATTTGTTTTTATTTTTAGTAATAGCAGCCACTTGGAGCCTCGGACACAAATTTGAAAGGGGACCACCCAGAGAACCTCCCATCACAAGTTTTCCAGAATTGCCCAACTAGTTTCAGAGGAGAATTTTTTAAAGATTTGTTTGCTTATTTTATTCTATTTTCAGTCATGGAGGATATACTGGTCATAGGTCCGAATCAGTAGACATAATTTGAAAGTTAACCACCTATGGAGAATTTCATCATAGTTTGATCACAATCGCCCAAGTAATTTTAGAGAAGATTTCTAATATTTTTTTGTTGAATTACTATTTTTTGTAATGGCGACGACATTAATCGGAAATCCAGACCGCTGGACAAAATATTGAAAGTGACCACACAAGGACCATTCCGTCGAAGTTTGGTCCCAACCGATCAGAAATATGTGTATTAAAATGACATGCATTTGATCAAGATCAATACCAATTTACCTGTGAAGAAAGTTTAGGAGATCATCTGGAGTGTTTACTGATCGATAACTTCTTAATGATGTTGTTTATTACAGTCAAGATGACACGTACTGGAAAGCATTTCTGAGTGGATTTAATACATCGCAGTATGATAAATATCAAATATAAACACACATTCAATAGCAAGAAAATATAGAATTTTAAAAAGTCCAGTGTAGAATAATAGATGAAAAGAAATGTACGAAAATATTCCATCTGAAGCATATTTTTTCGATAAATGTATAAAACTTTCTGAACTCTTTAGATTGAAAGCCAAACATTTAACAAAATTTTAAGACAACTGTAGGTACTTAATACATACACAACATGTTCAATACATTAAAAGGGATTTAGTAAAAAATATAATAAGCTTAATTAAAATCTTTATGTTGAGGTGTATTTCAATGATGTATTTCTATTAACAGGAGCAATGTATGCACACCTATACATGAAAAATATATGATTCGGACAATTGATTAATATGCTTTAAAATATATTAAGACGACGAATTATATTTAACAAAATAAGATTTGTGTTTATTTGGGGTTTTACGCCGTTTTCAGCACATTCGGCTATTTCGCGGCGGTAAGTTTTTATTGGTGGAGGAAGCCGGAGTACCCGGAGAGAACCACCGACCTTCGGTAGGAAAATTGGCAATCATTGTCAATTAAGATCGGAGTCGAACACACCCCGCCACAGGTGAGATTCGAACTCACAATCTCAGCGTTGACAGGCTAGTGATCATTAGTAGAGATTTACAATAACTACCCGAGTCCGAGTCCGAGTCCGAGTACGAGTACGACTACAAATCATACAGGTAACCTATAGGGGTGATCTCAAAATAATTTGTACACTAATCAATTTTACGGTGTTAAATCTTAGCATTGCAATGTGAAACCCAAACCATTCAAATATTTTTTTTTACTGAAGGGTTGAAAAAAGTGCCTTTTTCATGCTCTTCATAACAGATTTTTTTTTTTAAATCTTAATACCTTCAAACAATCTTTTAGTCGTTATCCGAGCACTTTCATGTGTTCTCTATT
This sequence comes from Mytilisepta virgata, assembly GCA_028015205.1. Classification (NCBI taxonomy): domain Eukaryota; kingdom Metazoa; phylum Mollusca; class Bivalvia; order Mytilida; family Mytilidae; genus Mytilisepta; species Mytilisepta virgata. The sequence goes on along the minus strand of CM051518.1, from coordinate 62,116,015 downwards.
CTATTGAGAGACAAATTTTTTTTAGTGAAATGGTACTGTACTAACTGATGAAATGTTTGAATGGAATTGAATAACACTTTTGTTCATTTTGTTTTGTTTTCGTTTTTTTTTTATTTAGAACTTTTTCCTCATTGTATATCGTCTTGGGAGGATAGGATAAATATTTATTTTTGAATGATTGCAAATTGTTTTAAATCGTTTTTGATCAGGAAAATTGGATTTTTTTTGTGGTAGCTGCGAGTGAATCGTAATGCATACTAAAACTTACCTTGCAACTGTTTGTATGCTTTTAGAAGTGCACAAAAATATGCCTGACAAAGAACCAAACGACGCATATTTTTTTCCAGATAGACAAATCTACGAGTTTTACCTTTCAGCTTTTTTTACAAAGCATTTGAGAGTGTGTTCTATTTTAGCTTTTCTTCAAACAATTTTAAAAAAGAAAACATAGAATTGAGAATTGAGAAGAAACGATACAAAGGGTTACTGAAGCAAAATAATGACCAACTTCACTCTTGTTGAAGTCCATACGCAGTCCTATACATTTTGTAGTGGTTAACTTCCAAGTCGTTTGATATCTGGAGAAAAGTTATCTCGTTTGAAATCATACCACATCTTCTTATTTTCAAATTATTTTTTTGTTTATAATTGTTGACTTTTCGCATTTTATTTTTCCTAACGACAAGAACAACTTAACACAAATAAACGATGTACAATCCAAAACTGCTTTAAGAGAGCATTGATAGATAAATAAATAAGACTTGTTGTTTTCATAATGTTGTTTTACTTGTTTACATAAGACAACATTGAACTATAACAGTTTAATCACTGTCGGATGAATCTAAATTCACACCCAGGCCTTTGAACAGTTTTGGAACCTGTTTTGTTAAGAATTTTTCGTATGTTTCATGGTTCCTCCTTACTAACTGCATCAAAGGCTCCTTTTTCCTTTTTTTCGGGGGTTTTCTACCGGAGCATTGATATTATCTGCCGGAGCATTTATGTTTTCTGCAGGAACATTTGTTATCTACCGGAATATCTATGTTATCTGCCGGAACATTTATGTTAACTGCCGGAACATTTATGTTATCTGCCGGAACATTTGCATGGTGAGGCCCATTTTCCAACTTTTCCTGTTCATTTTCATCTACTGCTACAGGTATAGTTTGCTCCTGGTCCTCATCACCAGACAGAGATTGGATAATATCATCCCTTGCGTCCTTGTCTTTAATATTGTCTTGATGATAATCTATGAGTTTTTTTTCCATTTGTTTCACATTCAGGAGTTCTTCCCTAACAAAAGAAAATTTGAAAATCACTGATTTAGGCCCAACACAACACACAAATAATATAACAACACACATATATATGATACAACACAACACACAAATAATACAACACACCACACATATGATACAACACAACGCACAAAAACATGCCTCAAAATAAATAAAGGAAAATATCAAGAATTTGTTAAGACGTTTAAAAAAACATTGTATCATAGCAAATGTAGTATCTGATTAACTATTTTCATGTCAAAGCAATAATGCCGAAAAAAGTAAAAGGAACAGAGTTAGCTATTTATGTAACCCCCCCCCCCCCCCCCTTTTCCAAAAGAAAAAAAAAAGAAATGAATAAAAAAAGGGAAATATGCAAAAACTGAATTTATACTTACTTTACAGAAACATTGCTAAACTTTTCTTGTGGCGAAACCAAAAGTTTCCCCAGTTTCGTCTGAAGACGGCTTTTCAGTTGCTTCACAGTTGATGTCCTGTAAAGATTCACTGTGTCTTCTGAAAACTGTGTTTGGTTAGACTTCAACTCAGCTATAATTTTGTTCCAAGCACATGGGGTCACCTGGTATGCCTTCAATAGACAAATAGTTTCTTTGTCTGATATCGGGACAGATTTTCTGGACTTTTTTTTTCAAAACGACTGAAAAAAAAGTATTACGTTTAAAAGCAAAGAAGACGTCGTTCAATGTTTTTTCGTTTCTCCCCCTTTTTTTAATTTTTTTAGCGCCAATCGTCATAACATAACGAGGCGATGTAAAATTAGTTCAAAATGGTACCGGAAAGCTTTTGTTTATGAACGATAATGTATATATATATATATATATATACTTTTTTACGTATATATATATATATGTGTAATAAATTTTGAAAAAAGAAATATGCTGCTTTAGCGAAATAGACTTAACGCAGCTGAAATATTAATGATTGATGGTGTGTTCGTATGCTTGTATATATTTGAAAAAAAAATGATTTACCAAATGGAAACGGAAAATTATTTACGTAAATCAGGGACCAATCGTTAGCATTTTTTTTGTACGGACAGCAAATGCCCGTGATTGCCACAAGACAAAAACCGAGTTACCGGTAATTGCGGATATATACATGTACAAAGTAAACTAGAATTTGGGTGACTTGGCACATTTGTTTACCTCTTGAACAGAAATTTGAGTACAAGTAAGTGAAATATTTACATGAAGTTATTTTTTAATTTATATTTTGTATGAACCTATATCAGAAGTAGTATATGGCGCCAAAAGGGTCCATGCTATAAAGATTTTGTGCAAACTAAAGCGGGCGAAATATTGGAAATTACACTCAAAACATGAAGGTTCCGTCTATCAACGCATATAAAACAAATACTTTGTTTTAAAACTTTTCATTTATAATAATAAAATAAAAATGCAAATAAAACAAGTAATGTGGAACATACCTCCATCATCTTGCTCCGTCATGTTGTCCTTCAAAGCTGCGTAAGAACTAGTGGATAAATGGAACCCATATACTGTTTTATATCATCACATAGATTGTCACGAAATTTTACGGAACCCGAGGATTATATCATGAGAAAACGGTGTACTCGATTCAACCGACATATACATATAAACATTCCTTATTTTCATTAATTAATAAATATATCATACATCCTCTAATCATTTGAGAGAGAGAGAGAGACACAGAGAGAGAGAGAGAGAGAGAGAGAGAGAGAGAATTAGTATGTATCCCCCCCCCCCCCAAAAAAAAAAAAAAAAAAAAAAAAAAAAGATGGAAAGATGTGAAGGGGGTTTATTAAATCTTTACTTTTCTTATAATATTAATACTGAAAACAGGGGGTGGATATGTTGAGATGAATTTACGTTTATTTATGTATTTTGTGTATTTACAGGACATGGATGTTAATCAACGTCGTTTATTTTTTGGAACGTTGGTTGTCATTTTGAAGTGTCCTCCAGACGAAATAGCATTAATGAAACAATTCATCATGACTCTACTTGTAATTCTGAAACCTCCTTCAGACCCCCCTTGCACTTTACATCAAAGAATTATGGGAAACAGTTTTAATTGTTGGGAAGGAAGAAACGTATTTGCGATATTTTCGAGGAGCAGGTGGGAGGCTATGTTGCTCCACAAGATGCACCCTGACACAAAGTAATTGATTGTAAGTCGCTTGGTATCAGAGAACTGTACTTGGACTTAAAACTTAACTTAAGTAAACGAAGCGCAATAAGTAGATCAGATTGACCTAATTTTGGTGAGAGGCTGTGCTACTCACCCAGACGCATCCTGACACCAAGTAATATGATTGTAGGTCACTTGGTATGGGAGAACTGAACTCGGAAGTAAAACTTAACCTAAGTCAATGAAGCGTGATAAGTAGGTCAGAGTGACCTTATTTTGGTGGGAGGCTGTGTTACTCCGCGAGATGCATCCTCATACCAAGTAATATGATTGTAGGTCGCTTGGTATCGGGGAACTAAACTCTGGCGTATAACTTAACCTAAGTCAATGAAGCATGATAAGTAGGACAGAGTGGCCTAATTTTGGTAGGAGGCTGTATTACTCCCCGAGATGCACCTTGGTATCGGAGAACTGAACTCGGACGTAAAACTTAACCTAAGTCAATGAAGTCAGAGTGACCTAATTTTGTTGGGAGGCTGTGTTGCTTCCCGAGATGCAACATGAAACCAAGTAATATGATTGTAGGTCACTTGGTATCAGAGAAATGAACTCGGACGTAAAACTTAACCTAAGACAATGAGGCGCAATAAGTAGGTCAGAGTTACCTAATTTTTACTGGAGGCTGTGTTACTCCCCGAAATGCATCCTCACACCAAGTAATATGATTGTAGGCGATATTTTACATAAAACTTAAAAGCCAGTCAACCGTTTAATATGGGTCATGTGACCTTCATCTTATGTCACATAGTCAGTCTCTTCAACGTGCACGTGCACACAAAAATATATGACCCTATGTCGGTCTGTCCGTCCGTTCGTCACACTTTCTTGTGGCCTAAACTCCTCTTTCATTATTAACTTCATGAATTTTAATTTCTATACAGTATTGTTACATACTGTATGTAGATGCGCAATAAGGTTTTAGAATTTTCATTTTCAAAAATTGAGGCCCACAGGGGTCGAATTTCGAAAATTCGGAATTTAAGCTTGTGACCTAAACTACTCTTTTATTTTTCATTTTATGCATTTAATTTCTATACAGTATTATCAAAAACTATCTAGAAGTGCAATACGGTTTTAGAATTTTGATTTTCAAAAATTGTGGCGCACAGGGGTCGATTTTCGAAAAAAAGGTGAATTTAAGCTTGTGACCTTAACTCCTCTTTCATTTTTGATTTCATGCATTTCATTTATATACAGTATTGTCACATGATTGTATGTAGATGCGCAATAAGGTGTTAGAATTTTGATTTTCAAAAATTGGAGCCCACAGGTGTCAAATTTTGAAAATTAGGAATTGATGATTGTGACCCAAACTCCTCTTTCATTTTTGACTTCATGCATTTAATATTTATACAATATTATCACATACGGTATCTAGATGCACAATAAGGTTTTAGAATTTTGATTTTCAAAAATTGGGGCCCACAGGGGTCAAATTTGGAAAATTGTGAATTTAAGCTTGTGGCCTTAACTCCTCTTTCATTTTGCGTTTTATGTATCTAATTTATATAAAGCATTGTCAGTTACCTTAAGGTATTTAGATGCGCAGTAATGTTTTAGAATTTTTATTTTCAAAACTTGCGGCTCACAGGGGTCGAATTTTGAAAATTGGCAATTTAACCTTGTGACCTAAACCCCTCGTTCATTTTTCATTTTATGCATTTGATTTCTATACAGTATTGTCACATACTATATGGAGATGTGCAATAAGGTTTTAGAATTTTGATTTTCAGGTCCCACAGGTGTTGATTTTTGAAAATTGGGAATTTAAGCTTGTGACCTAAACTCCTCTTTCATTTTTCATTTTATTTTTAATTTCTTTACAGTATTGTCATACACTGTATATAGATGTGCAATAAGGTTTTAGAATTTTGATTGTCAAAAATTGGGGCCTTTATGTGTCGAATTTATAAAATTGGGAATTATAAATGGGTGGCGGAAAGTTTTCTTTCAATGTCTTTGCCTACTTATTTACCGAAATGAAGTTTACTATCCTGACTGAAGAAATGTTGTGTTGGATATACATTTTTTTATGTACTTCAGATACTAAAATAATCTTTTATGAAATCTTAGTGTGATGAATACTTGTGTTAAGAAGTTTTATGAAAACGGGAATAGGTTTTTTGGGGCCATACGTGTCTGCCTTGCAGTGGGCGATGTTCTTCATCGATGACGTCATCTGTACTTTTTAAAAATGTGTTCAGAAATAGTAAATAAAACAAAAACAATATAATTAAAGTTAACACCATTTTATTGTGACAATTAAGTCTACCGAAAAACACGGGTTTTCTTGTATGTAGAACTATACAATCTGTTCCCATCGTCGTTGTGACCATTCTTGTCATTATGGAAATGCAGGGTACGGTTTTTATACCATATGTTTTATGGTCAGTATAATCCACCTTCAGAAAATAAGATAAAATATGTAACTAATTAATATCTTAATTAATTAAGTATAAAAACTCTAAGATAAATATTCCTGGCTCTTAAGAAATGAAATCTTACTTGTGAAGAGTTATTGTTGTAAATGATTGAACAAAATTAATTATTTCATGACGCCTAGTCTTAATTCTAGTTGCATACATTGATCATTTTGATTGGAATACTTTTACATTTTATTTGAACGATTTTATTTTAAAATTTATAATCATAACACACTAAACAGTTTCTCTTACCTTTAGATTTAAAGGTGATGAATCCACCAAACGTCTTTCTATAACCTCCATTCATTGGTCCATGTCCTCCATACTTTTTGCCATAACCTCCATACTTTTTGCTATAACCTCCAAATTTTTTACCATATCCACCATATTTCTTTCCATATCCTCCATTAAAATTTCCGAATCCACCAAACTTCTTTCCATATCCGCCATGATATTCTTTTATATAAACTGGTCCGTATCCACCAATTTTCTTCACAAAACCACCATATCCTTTTCCATAAACTGGTGCATTACCACCGAAGTCTTTACCATATCCGATTATTTCTCCTTGACCTTTACCAATTAGTCCGCCTTTTGCAGACCCAACTGTAGAAATTACTCCACCAAAAGTTTTTCCGTTTGATTTTTCGTTACCCCAACCGCTATGATGACCATTAAAATCCCATCCATTATCCATACCACTATGACCAAATCCGCTATCGAAACCATTGTGGTCAAATCCGTTATCAAAACCGCTATTCCCTTTGTGTACAAATCCATTGTCATGCGCATTGTGTCCAAATCCGTTGTCATGCCCATTGTAACCAAATTCGTTGTCATGCCCATTGTGTCCAAATCCGTTGTCATGCCCATTGTGTCCAAATCCGTTGTCATGCCCATTGTGGCCAAATCCTTCTTCGTGCACACTGTTTTCCCATCCGTTGTTTAGACTTTCCTGTCCCCATCCTTGGTCATTTTGTCCCCATTCGATTCCATCCAAACCGTTGCCATGATCCCAGCCATTATGCTGGGCGAACGAAACAGCTATGACAGCCAAAAGAACTGTGAATTTCAGCATCTGAAATAGAGCTTAATGTGTATTTTCACGTATGTTATGCCTGCGAATAAACATTTAACCTCATCTTGCATTTATGCTTAATGCTCTATATTTTCACATGTAGATGCAAACGTGATAATAATTCTGAAACTGAAAGGTTCCATGATATTTAATGATTCTTCAGATAACTTGAGAAAAGGACCAATGAAATTGCTGTATTTTTCAAAAAGTGAAACTATGTAATGTTATGCTGTTAAATAATTGTTTGAGAATATTTGTCTTTGATAGTTTGCTAATGTATTATGCTATTACATGTATGTATCTTTCATTTAATATCTGAGTCGTGCAGTTTTTGTTAAAATCTCACTTAAAAATGGATGATTATCAAAAAATTCAAGCCTGGTTGCAGTGGAAAACTATAAAGCCTCATTTTGCCTAGCAACAAAAGACTGATGAAAGTTTCATTTTGCATGCTGATTTAGATCATCAATATGAATTATTATGCAATTTTTTTATCAAAATCCGAGATCGTTTGCATGATTCTTAGGCAGACAGCTACCTAAAATCTTTCTATTTAGCTTGGTTTGTGAAAAGTGGAATTCATATACATTTGACTGTTCGGCCTATAACGCCATTTTTGTTAATGAGTGAGTTATTTTTTCCTAACCAATGTAGGTAAGGGAGATAATTAAAAGGGAGACAAATTTATTATCTCCCTTACCTACATTGGTTAGGAAAATATAACTCACTCTGGTTTCTCATTACTTGGATTACAGATCCGCCCCGAGATGTTATCACATCCCAAATATTTTTGTTTTTTCCGATTCTCAAGTAGAAAAAAGTAGAAAAAAAATAACGAGTTCGTCTTGGCAAAGAACAACATTCATTGCAACTTCGGGTTGGTCGAGGTTTGACGATTGCAATCGGGACATTATTGAGAAGCTTCTTGATGTTCTGGTCGGATAAGAGAGTAGCGGAATCATACGAGGTTTGCCGATGATAATAATTCCGGTAATTTACGCGAGAGCATATGTTACATTTGTAGATCGAAATAACCTCAATGGACATGGTAGTGTGCACCACGTGATTGAGGTTATTTCATCATAGACTGAAAACAAAATTACTGTCAACTGTTGTTAATTTTTTTTTATTTTGTATGCATGTAATTCGATTTACTCTTGATTCAATTCAACAAAACATCGATTATTTATAGTTTTTACGAGATTTTTAATTAATAAACACGTTTTTGATTCTCAGGTAGTGTATTGAATAATTCTATACAGTTGGCCAGTATTGTTTAGCTGTAAAAGCCTAAGTTCGTACTTTCAGAAAAATAAATACGGACAAGTTTTTTTAAGCTTTTAATTTAAGGATAAAATTTCCAATAGATAATGAAAAATCAGCCCTATAAGATGTTGAAAAAAACATTAACTATATATATACCAAAAAGGTGGAATATTTTTGTCATATGCAGTATCAAAAATAATATCTTTTGTTAGAAATCCAATAACCTGATTTATTTTCTTCGTAAAATATAGGAAATATTTGATGCATGTAAATATATATTCATTTAATAAAAGATAATAAAGGATTAAAATTAACATTAAGATCCTAGATTTTAAATTATTACAAAGTTAAAAAAAAATGAAAACAGAAAGTTGTTAAAAATAAGACGAAATATGACACTTACTTTACACCTTCTCTTGGTTAGTCCGTGGGGATATGGATGAGATGACCGCTACTTTGGTTTATATAGCCCTTTTTGACCATTTATTTGTCATTATTTCATCATTACATCATAGAGGTTGTCTTGTACAACAGTCTGGGTGTCACTTTGTAACTATGATGTATGTTCTTATGTAATATACAAACCTATACACACAATTACAACTTGTATTATACATAAACGAATAAAAAGTATCCTTTCTTAGATTTCAACACTTCAAGTAAAACAGTCACACAAAATTTAAAATAATTTGGCAGTTCTTGAAAGGAAATTCTTCAGCAATTTCAATGTTGATAAATTATAAACGTTAAGCATTAGTTCTTAATAAATGTTTATGGAAATTTGAAAAGATATTCGAACTTATTCTATCATTTAAGAATTTTTACCATGTTACTTATTTTACAAAATAAAACATTTCTTGGATATTGATTGTGAATATTGCGACAATTTATGTTTTGTTAGCAATGAACAATGAAATTCCGAATTCAAAACGTTGTAAAGAAGATTCAATCTCAATATAAAATCTGCATGTTTGAGATTTTAAAAAGAACGCTTCTAAAATTCTCACTAATTTTCCGAATCTAAATATTGTGTATTTAAAAATATAAGTTCTTTGATATTAATAAAATTTGTATTATAAATGTGTGAAAAAATGTACATGTATTTATATGTAAATATGTATTTACATATTGTTCTATGTTTCACAGGGAAGCTTGGAAGCTGATAAAATTACTAACATAAGAAACAGAAAAGTTTAATTTTAGCATTCCTTTTTTTCCATGGTTCACAGGGAGCTCAAATAAGTTTTATATTTTCCGACAATGACTATGTATTCTCTTTATCCTGCAATCATAAAATTGATCCTTTAAATGTTTGAAGTTGAAATCCAGCTGCCGTGAAAACGAGGGTAACGCCATGACGTAATCTGACACATTTGTTCTTTCATGTAAACAAGTACACGTACCAGTGGACTTTATTTGGGCAATGACCCAATACGACTCGACTTGTCGAGTTTATTCTACATCTGTTATTAGACCGAAAACGACTTCATCGCAGGATTTAAACTATAACACAGTTTTCTAGACAGGTTTCGGCCATGCGGCCTTTTTATTGGAATACTTAGAACAATAGACAAACAATAATATTACCAAGAAACATGACATTACAGGTCAATTCTATGACGTTCTTTAGCCGCGGAAATATTCATTTTTGTTTAAACTGGAGGGTTCAGAGTTTTAAATTTTTTATCCAAATATTTTCCTTTACTCTTCTATAGATCTGTGTACCAAATACTATTGCTATTCAGATAACCTTAAATTGTTCGATGAGTGGTTATATCAAAATGTTTAGCAATTGGGTCATCTATTTTACGTGTTCGATTTTTTTTTAAAAATCTGGTCTTTTGTAAAGTAAATCGCCCGACTGCCCAACGTAAAGGAGTTTGGAACATTTCGAACATCTCGCCGACTATCTTGCAATTAATTCCTCCTTGATTATTATAGTTTTCCGTCGTTTTCTTTTAAATATTCAGTCTCAATAATATGAGGACATATATTTTAAAGCACAGCTTTTCTCAAAAGGACGGTAGTCATACATTTTATATTATTGTCATGTTTAAATGCCACAATTGGTGGATATTCTTTTTAATCAATCGAACGATGAGAGATTTTTAAATGTTTTCATAAAATACTAGGAATGATAGGCAATATTTTGGGAAGAGTTATTACCTGTGATACCTGGCTGTACAAGGTATATATATATTACAAATATTTTTACAAATTAAAATTATTAATGCACATTTAATTGCAACTGAATGAACAATAAAGAATGCACTTTTAACAATTGTTATTAATTGGCACATATGACCAAAGAAATTTAGTGTAAAATTTAAAAATTGGCCTAACAAAATATTGTTACCACTATGCCCAGTTTTGTAAATATAGGTGAAATTTGTATTGGTCATAGTGGGAATTGTTTCGATAGGAGTGGAGTTCAAGTGAAATGAGCAACATGTTAATAAAACAGTCAGTAACTTACTCACACTTATAGAACTAAACAACGACCACGTTGAGAAATTCACGTGTGAGGAAATCTATAAGCTTTGTGAAAGTTTACCACGGAATAAATCTCTAGCTTAGACGGAATTACATACGAACATTTGAAATTTGGCGGAAGAGTACTTCAACGTCATTTATTTCATCTATTTAATCTTCTGATTGAAACTTGTTATACTCCGATGTGCTGGAAAGACAGTTGCATCATACCTCTTTTCAAAGGGGGGCATAAATCGAAATCCGATCAAAATTTCTACGGTGGTATCTCATTGTTGTACAGTATTTCAAAACTATTTGAGAAAGTGTTTTATTCACGTTTAGAGTCATTTCAGCACAACTTTCCTCATCCGACACAGGTAGCATACTAAAAGAACTTATGCAGCACACATGCAAGTTTCAATAGGCAGGAAGTGGTTCATCACAATTTGAGCGTAATAGCAACGTTATCGTCACACTCTTAGACAGTAGGAAGGCCTTCTATAGCGTGTGGCATAATGCACTGCTCTTGAAATTACATGAATATGGAGTACGTGGACGACTTTGGAGGCTAATTTATGGATTGTATGAAAGTATGCGTAGCTGTGTATTGTTTAATGGAAAACTGTCTAGGTGGTTCCTACTCGATAGAGGGGTCAGACAAGGTGGAGTTTTATCCGCTATCTTCTATTTGGTATTTATCAACGACCTTCTTTGTGAAATAGAAAACAGTAATTGGGGCTGTATGCTATTCAACCTTAAAGTATTTCTTTCCGTTCAGGCTGATGACATTGCCTTAATGTCCACTACTGTAAATGGAATGAGCAAATACAGCAAAACTTGGGGATTTAAGTTCTCGGCGTTAAAAAGTGAGATTTTAAAGTTTCAGTCTTCAAAGCCGAATTGTTCCGTCGATGATTTGAAACTTTATGGTGAAAAAATTCCCGTTGTTACATCTACCAAGCATGTTGGGATAATTCTGAACAGTGGTTTTAAACGTAAGAATAGAAGTCAGGAATACACCCTTCATTTCTAAATCCTTTAACTTGTGCAAAAATAATTTCACAGATATGTTACCGAAAAGCATTTTTGTGTGTGAACTCTGGAATAGACTTTCATTAAAGGAATTGACAATGTTGGAACGCTCCCACAGATATGTATCGTTAAACTAATACAAGGATTACCGCCGCATACACGTTCGGATAAATGCACAAGTATGCTTGGTTGGCTTCATATTCAGTGCTACATAGACAAATGTAAACTACAGTTTTTCGGTATAGTTTGTAGAATGGACAATAGTTTGTTACCGAAGCAGATTCTTCTTTTACGTTTACTGGAATTTACTAATAAATGTGTACAACGACAGGGTAGGTTCATTCCTGACATTTTGGAAATCACAGAAGAATACGATTTATCAAACTTTGCTAACGATTTTCTTAGAACAGGTTTCTTTCCTAGCAAAACTGCCTGGACCATTTGCAAAACGAACTCTTTTGAAGGAAAAGAATAACATAGATGGAGACAAAGAATGTCTGTTGACAATGACTTTAATTTCTTTTCTAAAATAGTGGGAATTGTTTTGATAGGAGTGGAGGTCAAGTGAAATTTGACTCTATTCCGTTTCAAAATTAGTTTATGTCAATTAAATATATGTTGAAACAAAACTTCATATACTGTATACGTATATAACCATAGATTTTAGGCTGAAATAGTACAAATAATAAAAAGATATTTTAAATGTTGATTTATTTTTATATATTTATTGTCATAACTATCGACTAGATAACACAATTCAACTTTCGTTGCCAATATACAAATGACTTGTGTGACAAAAACACACACACACATACACGAAATAACGATAATTGTTCTTTCGTGAGCAAACAAACTTGTGACTTCCCTATTATCAGCCCTAATGAATTTCAAAAAGGTACTAAATTCATCTACATGTACTTGTTCTCCAGATGAGAGCCTGATTGAGGATGATTTTTTTTTAAATTTTAGACAAATTGTTATATTTGGTGGGGTCTATGTTGTCCATATGTTTTTATTGTATATAAATGATTTGAGAACCCGAGCGTACTGATGAATGCTGGTCACATGTTTTCATTTTGAAATGTTGTATTAATGATATTTGTAATGGATTCAACAATTATTTTTGTCATGGCATTTTAATCAATTGATATTCAGTAAACAACAAACAGGCCAACAACACAACGTGTTGACAAAAGAACTGAAAAGTATGTCCAGTCAGTAAAAATATAAATCGGCTGCTCCATAGCAGCAAAATAAGTCCAAATTATGATAAATCTGCCAAAATTAGCATGCTAATCCGCCAACAATTTATCTTACTGACAAAAACAGTAAACAAACAAACCAACAAAATAAACTATACAATTCATAATAAATTTGCAATTAAATAATCAACAGTTAACAAAACAATTATTCAAACAATTTCGTTTGGAAAACGATGATTGTTAGGATATAACAAAAACTGTTCTAACCCACCCTGTAATGCATTAATGAAGATGTCATTACCTAAAAAAGACAAATGAACCCCATCATCACAGTATAAAGCTTTATGACCATCATCAAGATCTGAATGATGTATGTAATAACCATTGTTTTTCAATAAATATTATTGTACATGGAACAATTAAATATAATATGGATAACAAGAAAAATAAATATAAAATGAGTCTCATCTGCTACCTCTCTAGTAGGGTAATGTTTACATATTCTTTCTATCCGTGGTAGTATAACGGTTTTCCCTGTCTCGTTTATTATCTGTTCATATCGGCCTCTTTCAATTCTTAAATTATGGTTGCTTAACCTGAATTTGTTAGCATTGATCTCTTCTCATTGTTTTTTAAATTGAGGTATGTCTCAAATTGAAAATGTAATTTAAAGTTGAAAAAAGTTTTCCATGCTTTACATTTAAGGTAGATATTCTCACGATGCTTCATTATAAGCACAACTAAGCATGTGTGAACAAGAATTCTCAAGACGGTGCCAGTACAAAAACATTTGAGAAATTATATCAATATACAGGGGAAATCTCCCTAGTTCTGACATGACCCCAATATTTGTACATGTTTTAGATACACCCATTATGTACTTACAAAATTTTATGTTAAGATTTTTGTGCTCCCAATCTTTATAAATTTTATATAGTGACATGGACTTCCTTTTGGAGTCAAATTGAATGTTCCCCAATTTCCAAATTCATATTATAAAATAGGTTTAATGGTGTGATCAAATATATGAAGTATGGTGTTCAAGGGTGGTGAACAGGATTTTACTTTTTTTTTTAATTTGAAACTGGCTTTAATTGCTTTACTATATAAAGTTTTCTTATTCTAACTACACTTGAACCCAAGTGGAAGTTGTTTAATATTCAGATTGGACATTACTGTCAATAGGTGTATTGTCAGAGCCATTGAGAGTTGGCTCAATGCTATGAGGTGAAGTTTATCACTGGGTTGAAGAATGTAGGGTGACATCTAGATGTATTGCTGTTGGATAATGTTAGCCCCATATCTATTTTTTATATTAAAGATATTGTAAATCTTAAATGAAATCCTTATGTCATTCCCTGGCAAAGCTAATGTCTTGAACATCTACATCAAAATGCTTTACAGCTCTGTCTAGCCCTTTAAAGTTGTGCTCCCTACCACCAGACGCTGTAGGGCGTGATGTCATGAAGTTATAGATGTGGGTAAAATTTATCCTTGGTACTATGCAGTTTTATGAATACGCTACTCTATTAAAATGGAGGTAAATTTTCTTTAGTCTGGGGGACAATTGCTTCAAGTTCCGACACTTGATGAACCACTGGAGTAAGGACGGACACTGGTGTCTGAGCCGTTAAAACATCATTAATTATACCTTCTTTCTTATTCTTTTTTACTTCTATTTCATACTCAGTATCTAAGGTTTTAAGTAAGTTTAAATTTAACTTGTTTAAATTATCCCGCTTTGCCATTTCTACGTTCTTTTCTAAGGTAAACAAAACCGATAAAGAATGCTGAAGTATGGTTGCCGTCCGGAAGTGTTTGTGTGCATGTACGAATGTTATCGTGAAAAGGCTTCTTTGTAAATATCTCGAATAATTCAAGCCGTTTCGTAGATTATTCGGGTTAATTTGTAAATATCTAGCCAAAGGCAGTTTCCATAGACACATTAGTTTAAGAGCCGAGACGGGAAAAGACTCGATTATCCGCAATTCAAACAATTTTATCATTTCCGATCTACAACTAAGTGGGGTAATTTGAGTAAAAGGTCTGACGTAACGTGATTCAAATGCCATGAATAAAGTAACCAACATTTTGCCATATGCTGTCAACCAAGATGGCCGCTGCAGCCAAACTTTGTTTTACATAGGACCGAATGGGAAAATGCATTGAAAAATCTTGTCTGAAAACAACTTTGCCAACTGGAACCAGACTTGGCAGAAATGGTCCTTAGATGATACTCTTTCAGAATTGCGTCTGATGACCTGGACTGTCAACCAAGATGGCTGCCACAGCTGAACTTAGTTTAACATAGAACCCAATGGGAAAATTCATTTAAAAATCTTTTTATCCGAAACCATCGGGGCAATTGGAATGGTCCTCTTTCAGAATTGTGTCCGATTACCTGGACTGTCAACCAAGTCGATTGCCACAGTCGAATTTAGTTATACATAGGACCCTATGGGAAAACCAGGCTCTTACACTTAGATTTTTAGTCATGCTTATGATTGACAAGTTAAATCCAGATGAGCGATACAGGCTCTAATGAGCCTCTAGTATAAGTTGTGGTATTTATTATTAAAGGGGAAAGCTAATTTACAATATATGAGGGTGTAGATAGGGTTTATAAAATGGAGAATAATGGCCTAAAAAGTAATACAGAATATTTGTTACCCCAATCCCCCCCCCCCCCAAAAAAAAAAATATATACAATTTTTTGATAATTTTAAAATTGGTATTAAATAAACGACTGTCATACAAGTGGAAGGTTTGGCTAGCCGTAAAACCAGGTTTAAAACACCATATTTTCTTTTCGGTTTTGTCAGTGTTTGTAGACTTTCCCCTATTAAATACACTTGGATTACGGTAGCCTTGTTATGACCTTTATTATCTAATAATACCACCAAACATTTCAGTATAAAGACATATATAAATAACAGTATATGGACTTGAAATAAAATTCGATATAAAAATTCGGAGTGAATCGGGGAAAATGCTCGGAAAACCCTTAAGTCTCATTTGTGCATCGATTTTCAACGACTGTTATTGTCTATAAGGTAACTAAAATCATAGTATATTCCCAGCAATAATTTTTATCGCTTTATAAACTTCGGAAACTAACGGCTACAGCTTCGGCTTCTTGAAATCTCTCCAACGTGTCGTCCGCCATTTTTATAAGTTGCGGTATTTATTTGTACGGGGAAAACCTAATTAAAAATAGAATTACAATATACAGATGGGGCTTATAAACTAGAGGTTCACTTGAGCTTGTATAGCTCACATGGCTTTTATTAAGCCAATATAAAATGTAAGATCTTTTGTATCCACAAGGCTTTTAAAGAAACATAAATTACCAAAGTAACCTTGATATTTTATCTTTAACCTAAAAAGGGTTGATCATATGAGACACTTGCCAACTTTGGTTAAAGTCCTGAGCAAATGAAAAAAAGTCTTTTCCAATATGGATTCAATGGAAACTTTGAATAGCCATAGCCTTCGGGTGGTCAGACGTATCTCATCCAAAAGCTAATTTTTTGTAGAGGATACTGTCTTCATCAATCCTGCAACGTTTCAAAACATTTCATAATGTAGTTTCAGGGGAGAAGATTTTTGAAAATTTGTCAATCAAAACCAAAGATGGCATCTGGCAGCCAAGTTGTTCATACAACGGGAATTGAAGGTAGAGCGTTGGTAGAGGTTCTTCCATAAACCATTCCTGTCATCTTTGGTTACAATCTGCCGATAAGCTCCTGAGCAAATGACATAACAAACCCTTTAACATATGGATTCAATTGAGCAATGAATAGCCGCAGGCGTCGGTTGAGCAGATGAATCTCAACCAAATGTGGATTGTTTATAGAGGGTATTATTGTGATCAATACTGCAAAATTTCATAACATTTCATACTGTAGTTTAAGAGGAGACGATTTTTTGAAAAATGGCCAATAAAAATCAAAGGTGGCCTCTGGTGGCCACGTTTTTCATCCAACCGAACCCAGTGGTGGAAGGTTTGTAGTAGTCCTTCCACACATCATGTCTACCAAGTTTGGTTATAATCCGGCAAGTAGTTTCACATGAAGATCAAAATGTGAAAAGTTTACGGACAACGGACATCAAACTGATCAAATAAGCTCACATGGCCAGGTGAGCTGAAAAAGAGTATTGGCCTAAAAAAAATAAATAGTACACAATACCCTCCCCCCCCCCCCCCCCTTTCCAAAGAAAGGGAAAAAAGAATACATAGGGATGTTATACGGATAATTTACAATTGGACGAAGAATTTGAGCAAAAATTTTGATAAAAAAGATCATCCGTAGATTAATTAAGAAAATTGCTCTAAGCAATGTATATTGTATTACATTATTTAAGGAACCTTTTCGAAATGCACATTTTGACATTAGTCTTTGCAGTTTAGAATTTATGACCTAAAAATGTGTAAAATCACATGATTTTTAAATATATACATTCAAAGGACAGGTTTCCACTTCGGAACATTGTTTTTAGATTCCTGACAGTATACGAATTACAAACAAAAATAAGTAAAAAAATAACTACTCTTTTGTTGTCATACAAGTGGAAGGTTTGGCTATGTATGTATATCGCCTGACTCTGACGCTTCCGTTAACAAGGACGATAAATCTGGGGGCAAAAGTAGCGAGGCTTCACAACGGGTGAAATATGAATATTTCTTTGGGGGGAATATGAAAATTTGTTCATATTGATTACATTTTCAAATTACTCAATTTGATTGGCAACTATGATCTTCGCTAACCACGGATTACGATTGGCTTCTCTCCTCTTCACCCTTGGAAGATGAAGCCAGAATTTGTAAACTTCCTGCGGTATACAGTAGTAACGGCTCACGCCCACTCTCATTACAGCACTATTGTCCAATGAACCCACAAACTTATTTTATATAGATATAGCGCCTTATGGCTTGGTTGAAGAGGAAGCAGCAGCCCTTGATACAGATACCTGGTAACACATAACGTATATCTTTACATGACTATTTCTCGAAGTCGGGTACTGCTACTTGTATAAGATAATGGATACAAAATATGATATAAAGAAAAACTGAGAAAAAATGTACACTCTTTTAGTCTCTGTTCAATCTATGTGACATCAGGCAAAATACCAAAAGAACTTGCTTGGTACGCTTTCCGCTGGTAATGAACGCATGAAAATAAAAAATCTGGACAAATGTCTGGCGTGCAACTTTAAATGTGCCATCAACAGTCGGACCGCCAAGTGCCATTTTGACCGTTACGCTAGTGCATTCTATTTACAGAGAAACAGGTGGAGATAATTTCAGAATTTTTTACACTAGATGGCGCTTTTAGTCCCGCCTCGAATTTTTGATTGACATGACGTGTGTGAAATGTGTAAATATCGTTGTGCTAGTTTTTGACTTTCAAATAACATGGATGGAAATATGTGTGAAAATTATTTCGTTAACACCCTGGCCTATTGGTTCACCTGACACTGAAAATTATAAACGTATGAGACATCAAAAGTGAATACTTTTGCGCACCTCAAAATGGCGGGCGACACACGTTGCCACTTTTTAGCCAATGAACAGATCTCGCTCGTTTACCGTTTCACTGGGAGGAGCCTATAATGTTTTGTTTTGCAAATAGATATAGTATCAGGTCTTTCATTTTAAAGTTAAAAAGGCTGTCCCGAGACTCCGTTACATAGTTCTTACTCAATATCCAGGGGTATCAAAATACGCAAAGAATTTTTTGTCTGCATAAAATTTTAAAGGAGTGTCTATTTTCAAGATCAGTCACCTGGAAAATGCCCTGGGACCTTCCCATTTTTGTGGTTGATGATACACGTTTTTGTTTTTTTTTTAAATTTACTCAGGTTCATCTAATAGGTTACATTATGGACAGAAAAAATCCATGATGAGATGATTTTGTTTAAAAATAAGATAATAAAAAAAGATTCACTGAAAACATTTGAATAAATAGTGTTGGAACACTTTTAGTCTTTACAATATTGTGAAATTAGGCATAAATACTCAACCTATGAGCTACCAGTTTTATTTATTATCATTGGCAATGTACAGGAAAACTATTAGTAAATAGCTGTATATCAAAAAATATATTTTAGGTGTATTTGTTTTACTTTTGAAGGAAAATATTGCATGATTTTCATATGTCTATGTGTATAATTTCTTAAATTTTTATCAAAATAGTTATCTTGTGATATCTACAACTTCAAATTTTATAACCACTTTTTTAAGTAAGGTTATCTAATTGATTTAATTTTTTTACCCTCTGGTGTCATCTAGACTATTTAGTTAGTATAGTCCTATGATTCAATCAAGTAATAGATTTCAATTTTATTATATTTGGTTGTGTTCACTTATTCAAAGAATATTCATTACATTCACATGAATTTCATCATGTTATGTACATGTATACAGCATTAATCATGTTAATTGACCTATTATCTTAAATTCTGTTGAAAATTTCTAATTTTTGTGCTTTGCCTTTAATTTCAAAATCCAGGATCCTGGGTTAGACTTCCACATTACAGTTTTTCTTAAACAAATGATTTTATTTTGTTATTTCATGATTTTTAATTCATGTTCATGTCCAGATTTTTACTTTTTTACATGGAAAGTCAGCAAATTTCAATAATAGGCATGAGAAATTGGTCTATAAATCACATGTATATTTTTGTTTTACCAATTTTGGCACTAAAGGAGGTGAAATAGGTCAAATACACAAAAAGCAATAATAATTATTCTTAATCAATACAATAAATGTTAATTCATGAAAAACAAGATTGAGAAGGCATAACTTAATGTACAAATGTAAAATTTCCTTTTGTTGAAAAGAATATGCATATGATTCATGTGATTTGCTGGCAAAAGTAAATCTGTCCATGTCAGAAGCTTACAGTTTTTGACAATTGAGTAATGGATAAAGGTAATTTTAATTTTAATAAAATTTTCTTTTTTTTCCAATGCTTTTTTTGTAATTTGTTACTTTTTAACCAAAAACTCACAATTTAGGTCCTGATAAAGACAAAAATCCATTATTTAATAGCTTCCACATTGCAAAATGCACAAACAATTTAAATAGAAATTGGAGCAAGTAATTTTTTTCAAAATTAAAGTGAAAAAAAATTATTCAGTCCTGTTTTTGAAAAAAAAACAATAAACATCTGTCATTACTCAAATAGACCTACATTGCATACCAGTACTTCAGCTACTCCCCAGGCTTTCAGTTGTTAATTTCTATGGAAAATATAGGCTTTTTACTTGACGTTTGTCATTTAGTAAAGGGTAAACTTCATTAAATTAAAACACAAAATAGGAGTTGAAGTTATATGTATAGCATTGATTAGCAGTTGACCATTAAAAGATACTTATCTTAACAAAGTATGTTTCAAATTTTAACAAGATATATTGAGCACATCAAAATCTACACGATTTTTAATTTACCCAAAAATTGTTAATTTTGTGATTTTTCGTGCACATTTCATTTTTTTTACGGACAAGGCGACATAACTCCAGAACAACATCTGAATTTAATACGGTAACAGTATAGACATGATAGAGGAGCCTAAGGAAATTTCAGTCTAGTGAGTCTTTTTAGCAACTTCAAACTTTGATCACATATACAAAGAACTTGGCAATATTTTGTAACCATTTTTCACCATTTTAGTAAGGATGATTTAAGTTTTTTAGAATAATTATGAATATTTACCCTGGAAACAATAAGAAAAATGTGTTCATGTACTTATTAATAAAGTTTCATTTTTTTAAGTAGAAAGGCTAGAAAATAATTTTAAATTCATTTGTGCACATTCTACCATTCAACAGAAAGATCCTGAACCCCTCCACAAGAAAATGATAGAAGTAAGTGGAAGCATCTGCCTGACCACCCCCCTTCCCCCCTTTTTTTCCCCTGGTACATTATTTATTCTTAAATATGATTTTTTTATGTTTATTAACACATATTTATTATATCATTTGACAACCAAGCGTGAAACTTATTTATATTTCCTTTTTTTATCGATCGCTACCGTCATACCTTCTTTGTTTACATTTTATCGACAACGTCAACGTTGATTATCCCCCTTTATCACGTAATTTTACCAGAAAAAGCTCGCTCGAATTGCGTTTCACTTGGTTTTGCGGATAAATATTTGAACTGTTCGTCAGGAAAGGAACAGCACACCTTTTCCGATTTAAAAATCCCCGTCCCGAGATCTGACAATGAAGAAATTGTCCTTTTTCTGACCAACGGTGACGAAATCGTCGGCATCATTGCCAACTTTGATTGTAAAATTTTGTATGAAAAGCACGCTAAAATATCTGTTTTAAACTAATATGGAAAGAAAATATTCTCAGAAACCGTTTAATACCATCCCCTAACCCCAACTCAAAACATACGTCATGTATGGCCAAAAAAACCGGCAGGTGATTGACGTTACAAAAATGACCCATTTTCAAATGAAAAGTCACGTGACTCTGTAAATAAAAACGATGCCATTATTGACTTGGCGGTCCGACTGATCAAGGTACCACATCTTTGCCGTGTAGAGACGCTTATAGCGGAAGTCAGTAAAAAAAAAATCATGTGTGGATAGAAGTCTACGTGCAAGTCTTTCACTTTGAGGCCATATGGAATGACCGATAACTGCAAATGGAATAAAATATTGTGAATACAGCGTACATGACGTAATTTGATCTCATTATACGCATTACGTGAATTTTGTAGAAATAAAATACCTCAAATTTCTAACTGCTGTTTTTACCTAAAAAAAAAATGAACCGATGCAGATTTTTGAACAGATATATCATGTTAAGGAGGGGTATTTGCGAAAAATACCAGTCGAGAGAATGTTAAATTTCGCAAGCCGTAAGGCGAGGGAAATTCATTCTCAAGACTGGTATTTTTCGCAAATACCCCTCAAGAACATGCTATATCTGTTTAATTACACCGAATGTTAACGTACAAAACGCATTGATGATCGGGACATAAAACGCATTGATGATCGGGACATAAAACGCATTAATGATCGTGACATTACAAGCGTCCAGTCGGATAGAGTATTTTTTGGCAAATACCACGGCAGAGAGGGTAAAAAAGGCATATCCTTTTTGCATATACCCCGGCGCTGTTTAAAAATGAACGATATTCATTTGATAAAAGTAAATTGGGGAAAAATACACTGGCTATCAACCAATCAAAACCCAGGATTCTTACATAAGGTGTAATTATATTTTTAATTCTATATGAAACATTTCTTTGCTCCTAAATAAATGAGTTAAAATTACACACATTCTGTGTAAGAATCGGGCCATATAAGAAATAATGTAAACATGATCCGGAAAATCCACGAATCTTCTGTGTTTATGTAAAGAAATGCGTTTCACCAAGCATACCTGCGCTGTGATCTTAACGGCTGTCAATGTTCTAGGTAAAACGGTGTGATTGTGTTTTGCGCTGGCTGCTGAACTCTAGCTGGACATTTTACTATCTTATTGTGTACTGTGCAGTGCCAATCAGTTGGTGTCTTAAGCTGGTGCTGTGAAGAAGAACAATAAATTATCTTTATCATATTAAAAACAAAAAAGAATAAAAATCCAGAACGAAACTTAAGCACACATGACATACATCTTTCAAAATTATGCTATGTCCACGGTGTACCATTGTGTTGCTTGTTCGACATAGACAGGAGGCTTTGCAATTATTGTAACAAGTGGCAACAACGAACATGCATTCCGGTAAGTCTTTTTTTTACTATTTAATTTAGACAGCTAGGTAGAATTCTGAAAAATATCTTTTTTTGGGGGGTTAAAATTAATTTTGATATCGATAACGAATCGAATATTAATCTTGTAAAATAAACTGTGCTTGCGTGAGCAAAACTACACTAGTAAGATGGTACAAAGGAACAAAGGAGCCGGACTTTAGGACGTTAATAGTTAAGACAAAAAAAAATCAAACCCTTTATAGCACCGTCTTTTTTTCACCAGGTGTGACCAGACAGCAATACAGAGATATGGTCAGAGGTATATCTCTACATTGGTGGAGTCTCAACCTTTCATACCAGCACTACCAGTTTGCTCAGCCTGCACAAGATTAACATGATCTGTCCATCTCAGACTAGTCTGCTCAGCATGAATCGGATCAACGTAACTAGTCTAATCCAGACCATCCAGATCAGCCTATGGAAGACCAGTCTGACCAGCCTACTTTTTACGATCAGTCAGACCTTCCAGCATAGCAACGTTAAGTTGGTTACTTATTCGTTAATCAATGGATATTTGTCTGACATTTGTCAGTTATTCATTGGAAATGATTTTGACATTTGTTTGATTTTCTTTTTGAAATTCATCTAGTGTGTGTAAAGTTAGTTACTTACTTCGATGTTGGTCAGTCTTTTGTTCGATAATTGTTTAATATTAGTAGGAAATTCATCCAGTGTAAAGTTAATTACTTATTCGGTGTTGGTAAGTTATTTGTTTGATATTTGTTTGATTTTATTTGAAATTCACCTAGTGTAAAGTTAGTTAAAGTTATCCGTGGGCGGTATCATATATGGCATTGACGTTTTAAACAGACACGTGCACAAATCACTAAATTTTGTTTTAACCACATTGATTGCAATTTTGAATTTTCGTCCACATAATGTTTTATAGAATAGTCATATTTTGAGTGAATAGAGAAAAGGAAAAATAAATTCCCCTACCCTCCCCCCCCCCAAATCCAGACACGCCTACATTAAAAATAAATGCAGTCATGTACTATTTTAATCAATTTTTTGATATTAATCTAAGTAAACCAGAACGATTAAATGAAAATATGTGATCATACATTCAACAAATTTCCCACAGACAAAGAAATGAATCATTTCCCGTTGTTTTCATAAATTCTTCCGCGTCGAATTCATATGATGTCTCATTTACGGACGTGATATGTATAGATTAGATATTTACCAAACAATAACAACAATATATTATATCGTATATCGACAAAAGAATACCGAAGCGACTAAAAGTGGGAAAAATACATAGTTTCGAAGGCCAAGGAAAAGACAAAGTCAGGAGAATGGAACACATAAAACAAACGCCACAAGGATACATTTATAACTAAAAGAATAAAAAAACGTATAATAATCTAAATAAAACAAACAATCGATGTACATTTTCTCGCAATGAATAATGATTGCTCAAATGTTTACAATACTAGACTTCAAAGTTCTTTTGATTTTACAGCTAGTGCTGACAGTACGATGTACAATGATATATATATATATACTAGACATTGAACCCGCGCGAGCGCGGGAGAATAAGCATTTTTTTGTGGTGGCCATATTGACTATAAAATGTTGTTGCGGCCATGTCATTCATGGAACAGAAACTCAATATGGATGTTGTGGCAGGCTTCCCATAAACTTTCCTGTCAAGTAGGTGGCATCAACTGATAGTTTCATGTCTATATATGCTGCAGTATTCCAGAAATAGATGTTAATGCAAACTGTAACAAAAGTCAATGAAGCGTGAAATGTAGGTCAACGTGACCTAATTGTCATATGGCTGTTTGTTACTACCGAAGATGTATCCACTGATGAAATAGACTGTATGCCACGTAGAATTACCAAAATGGACCTTAAGGTTCCATCAAAGTCAAAATCTATGACGAAAACACAACTACATAAATTGTCAATATTTTTATTGTTACAATTAATTCTGAACTGGAACTTGATGAAAAGCTTTCATTAAATACACATTTCATAATGCATTACCTTTTTCCTTCAGAATAAATATGAAAATGAAATTGTAGATGTAAACATTTCCTTAGTGACGGATGAATTTTTCAAAAGATGCTGTGAGTTAGGTAGAGCATATTTTTGGAAAATAATTGTTCCAATTGTTCCATTGTCATCATGGGCAGGGCAAGCGAGGCTTAATTTCACAAATATATCCAATAATCAGACGATAAAAGCATTTTTAGTGTATGGCTGCGTGTGCTGTCCACGTTTATATTTATCAAAGATGTCCGAGATAAATTTCGTCATTAATCATGTTAATGATAATGATTACCATTTGTTAAAAATATGTCTAGGGCTTACAGGGAATTGTATGGTACAGATATATTTAGACAGGTCACATGACAAATAATGTAAACCTCCGAGAAATCCAAAAAACAACTATAAGTTAGGAATTCCTCTGAACTTTACCTTACTTCTCAATAATCTTCAAAGTTCATAACCTTTACAGTTAGGAGGTTAGGAGAAATTGCGTTATTGTAGAAAACCAATCCTGACTACATGAAGCGGAAACATCCCACTCGAAGGAGAATATTTTTAATTTGTTTTATTCTTCTTCCGTAATTTCAAACAGAAAAAGATTTAAAATATGTGCATACTTGTTTATTTAAATCAATGTGTTAAAATGATGCATTCGAGAACCTTCTAAGGGATATGTTGGGAGAATTCGTATCAAAAAAGTGCATACAAATTCCATTTGCACATAAACAAAACTGCAGTTTAAATTTGTAAATGCAGATTGTCAAATCCGATAATAACCGTTATAATCTGAACCATACATGGTTTATTTTGAACCACGCGTTTTACCGACTATTCGGTTAATTCGTAAATTTAGTATTATAGATATTACAATACTTGAAATATATTCCTAGTATTATAAAATATAAAATGCCAAAATCATGTGTATTTTCAATTTTGCAATATTAAAATTTCTAGTATTATAACATTTATAATTATACTGAGCGTCTTCTGCTGTAAATTATTAGTATTATATAAATTTGTCAATTTCCCAAAACTGGAATTACCAGTATTTCACTTCCACAACACATATTTTCCAGTAATTTTTTCAACAATACTGGTATAACTAGTATTGTTAATACAACAATATTAGAATTACCAGCATTCTAGCAACAATACTGGACATCCGGTTTTATTGTAAATTTTACAACACTGGAAAAATAGTATCACATTGCTCAAATTACTAGAAATCTCACTACTTTTTATTTGAGAATAATACTAAAATTTGACTTCTGGATTATTTTATTTGACGAAATTTAAAGGGCTAAAAACAGAAACTACCTATTGGAAAGGAATCAATTGACAATTTTTAGTTGTCAATATTATTATAGGTCAAGTACTAGGTAGTTATTTGTAAATTTTTACTTTTATTGATTTTTTTAAAATCACTGACTGGTTTATTATATTTTTTATCGTAACACAAGAAAAATATGATTTAGGGCTGAAAATCATAACCCAGTGCTGGTGTAATTGAATAGCAGATCCATGCAGTACAGTGGGATCGAAAGCTGTCCGTTAGCAAGAACACATAAGGAAAAGGTGAGAGGCTATTGATATAATGTTGTAACATCCACATACTTACACGACTTACATAAAATATAATCAATATAAGAAAATCTGATTTGAGGAAGCTGGTTGTTAATTTTAATGTTATTAATAGTACTGTACAAGAAATTGAAAAGTAAAACACTTTGTTTCTTTCTTTTTCTCGTGTGAAATTTTCATCTTGTGAAACGAGTATAAAATGGTGACATTTCTGAATATTCTTTAATTTTAAGGTTGATGTAAAAACAAATTTTACTGACACAAAACAAACCGATAGAAACTGCAGATACCAATAAAAAAGGTGAGTAATTTTTATTATTTAAATCAATATTAGTTATATTTTTCATGAGTAGCGACCCCTTGCGATAAATATTTTAGAAAATTGTACATGTTATATTCACTATTTCCCAACTGCGAATCGAGCAAATTGTTGACTCCTGTAACATGTTCATGTTTACTCTAACTTGTAAATATTTGAGAATTATTTGAAACATCCATTCTCATAGTATAAACTCAAAATTATGATCCAATTTGTAAAAAAATTCTTCTACAATTGAAAAATTTGCATTGTTAATGTTTGTGTCAAATTATTTTTCTGTTATATGTTTTAGCGCCAGATTTTACAACTATAAAATATATAATATCATGACAGTTATCAAATAAAGAAGTAAAACTTCGTTAGTATTCGATGCGGCAGAATACCGTTCACAAAATTCCAAAATGTAACGGATAACTTGAAAAGGCTTGTATTTTTTTTAACAAACCACATCTCCTACGTTCGTATTCTGTTTTTAAAAACGCAGACCGGATATGTCATCCAAATCAATACAAATTCACCATAGAACTGGCAAAATTTATTTGCTTCCATTTTTCCATTGAAATACTTATGTAACATAAAAAAATTAATTTAAACGCTGTTTAAATTATTTTTAGGGATGTGTAAGTTAATTAAGACATAAATGTACAACTAAAGGATGCGAGAACAAAATTTCTTCCAGACCGATTCAGCCATATACGAAAAACAAAAACCAACAGAAATATACGTTAGTTAATTACATCATTTTGAGACCAATTCCAGTCTTTCTGGGTTCTTCAAAGGTTTTGGTCAAAGATGAATGTAATTTAACCCTGAAAATACCACAATTGGTCTCACTTAAGTGTGTTAGTATCGCCTTCGGGAATCATCAGAAACAATCTAATAAAAGCCCAGATGGTCAATTCGAATGTTTAAGACCCGTGAAATTCGTATATCTAAGGTGCACAGATGGTCAAATACAGGGCGGTATGTATGAATATCTTTTACTTGGTGATATTGTTGGCCACAACAAAGAGTGTGTCGTGAAACTGATTTGATAGTCTAGCTGCAAGGTCAAAGTCAAAAGATTAGTTTAACTTAAATACCCTATTTCCAACTAAATAATGCATTTCCGGATCATTTTTTTAAAGGCATGGAGGAATTAGATGATGATTATTTATCAATTATGGACTTTTATCGAGGTTACTATAATATATATGGACTAAGTGATATCAAACGAGAACTAAGTCTACTATATACGAAACAATGAAATATAGTATTTTACTGAAATAAAACGTTTACACCCCGAAGCTTATATACAGTCATTTACATGCGCCTAATTAAAGGCTGCGCCGAATTACCTGACAACATAGTATTTGTACGACAATACCCCCAAAACTGCTAAAAATAAACACTACAACAATGAAAGATTTTGTCGTTGAGTTTATTTTTGTGAGTTGAAATAGTTCCCAAAAAGTGTCCGTGTAAATATGATTAGATTATACTTCCTCAAACGGAACTTTTTAGTTTGACAACAAGTTTTTAACACTGAATTGCGATGCAATGCGTGCTCAATATTTTGCAAATTATTAAGAAAGGAATGATTTTCTGACAATTTTTATTCTATATAAATGATATTGTTTTTTTTGCCAAAATAATTGAATGACGGTTTATATCATAGTGCAAATGCGCAAGGCGTTTTCGGGAAGGTATCGGCTTTGGTCATCGAAAATGTTTGAAATCCTTTTTATATCATTTTCGACATAAAACTAATACTAAAGGTTGGTAATCTTATTTTTTTTTTTAAATTTCACATTATAATTGCGATGTTCATTTTGAATCTGTAAATTACGTGCAAACACGATCGTTTTTACGACACTTTGCTCTACGTTGCAACATTTTGTACATCTTCAAGCAATCACATGAATGTATGATAAGCAGAGAAACAAAGAAAAAAAGAATGGATTATTCAAGAGAAATATTCTTTTTGTGTTTATATGAAATAAAATTATTTGATACACAGTTTTGATTCACAAGATGTGCACATTTCGTCGATTCACGACTTATACGTTGTGCTCGAGGCCTAAAATATTGAGAATCAAAAGAAAAATCCCAAAAATTAAAGAGCAAATTCAAAATGCCAATATAACAAAAGACATCCGTTATTTTGATGGGATGACCTATTCATTGTCATAGTATGCATTTTAAAGTAGTATAATTCTTTTTTGTAAAATATCTTAAATAAACAATACTTTCCAGTAATTCATGTTCTTTTATCTGATATGTCGACCAGCGTGCAGATATTGGCCATGGGGTTCTGAATTGTATGGTTTGTCGTAGAAGTCACACATACAGAACAACGATATCAAAAGAATTTTTCTTAATAAGATGAAAGTGAATACTTTTTACGCACTCGTACCCGTCATGCAAGGTCATTGGCTAACCCCATTCGAAGTGGGTACTCGTGATAAAAAGTATCCTCTAGCGTCTTATAAAAATACACTTCTTTTGTTCTCGTTGTACTGTATCGATCACTTGTCGTACCCATGTATGAAAGATAAAGTTTAAGATCAAATATCAAAATTATATCAGGGTCCAAATGATAAACTGTGGTAATTCACTCTCACAAACATGCCAAAAGACATACCTCTAGGTCAAAGGATGCCAAGGCAACAAGTACTATTAATTAAGCAGTTATTTGATCCTTAGGACAAAAGTTCAGATCATATTATTAATATAACAAACATTTTATAGTTGTTCAGCAAATAACAAATGGCCTAGGTCAAATAACGGAAAAAAGTTATGGCCCAGTCAATGAAATACCATAAAGTAAGCTTTTATTTTGACACTAAGGTCATATGTCATGGTCATATGACAGTCAAACACAACGCACCATATAACTGGAATAAACCTAGCTCGCAAGACAAAAAGTTCTAGCCTGGGTCAGGAAACATTTTTTTGACACACACACACACATCAAAAGTAAAGGTCACGAGACAGTTACATTGGTTTGTTCACCGGCTAACGGTGATAAGTTTATAAGACTAGGGGTGCTTTCCATTATGCGGTACGTTCCAATTGAACCAAAGATTCGTGTTCCATTATTGGTCCGTACCACAGTGGTTCTTTAGAAATGACGAACCAGACGAACCGGAAGTAGAATTAGTGAAAGTCGGTACGTACCGGTACGAACCGCATAATGGAAAGCACCCTAGATCAAAAGACAAAAGAGTTATGCCTTGATCATATGTTAAGAAATTAATCATGACAGCGGTCAAAACGCCACCTTGTTAATAAAAAAAAACAATTATACAATGAACATCTAATAAGATGTATATGACCCTGAGTCCAAAGGCTGAGATTACTAATAGCTTCTTTAAATGGAGATATTATATCTTTTTTGTGTACTTACAGATTTTGTTATGGAACACGTGGAACAGAAGAAGAACTCTCCTGAAAACGAACGTTTGACAAGACTTGCTAACACATATTGGTATGAGGACTTGAAGAACAGAAAATTTAAGATTTCAAACAAATATCGGGCTCATTTGATTGATGAGTTTACGAGACTGACAAGCCCTTTGAAGGATACTCAACAGTCAGATTATTCCACAAAAAAAAGATCAAAACTACTCAGCAAATTTCTTACCTGTACTATAGGGTCAGAAGAGCAGTTTCGAATAAGAAAACTACAGAGCAAGGGAAATAAACTGTCGAAGTTTTTTGACATTGCTGCTGTATTTGTTGGGAGTAGACAGGAGGGTTTTCGGTTTCCAAAATCAGACATCGATATTATGCTAGAATTTCCAATTTCGGCTGAAATGTATCAAAACAGACCTGAAAATGATGAATCTGAAGTACACTTCATTATCCACACTCATGATGTAAAACCAGGTTTTGCAAAAATAGAAGCTAAACTGAAAGACGATTATCTGAATTTACCGTTTCTACAGTTTATGTCTTCTTCATTTGGTGGATCTGACTTCCTTAACACTCTACTTGAAAGAAAAATTAAATTCCAAGAACTTTTTGTTCCAGCATCAAAACTGTGTTTGGAACAAGATAATTTTATGCGACATCTTGTTTCCAGTGAGAAAGTTGTAAATTTATTCTTAAAGTTTATTAAAAGATTTGGCATACCATTTACAGACAATGATGTTATGCATCCACATGGTCCGTGTGCAACAGGAGGTAGTAAAGAGTGGTTTGAATTTGATTTGTCGATCGGGCTTTATTGCGCATGGTGTCATCCAGATATTTCAATATGGAGTAAAAGACAACGCCAATATCTTTGGCCGAGCAACCATATCATCGAAAGCTCTCTAGAGAAAGGGTTTAATCTGGTACCCATAGGCGACAAAACATCCAAGACTCTACCACTAGAATGGAGGGTTTCATTTTGTAAAGTGGAACTTGACCTGATTAACTCATTCAACCATACTCAAATGCAGTGTTACGGTCTATTGAAAATATTTCTGAAACAAGTGATAGAATTCAAAAAAGAATTTATTGATGTTCTTAGTTCATACTGTATGAAAACTGTTATGTTTTGGGCTGTTGAAGAATCAAGCGTGACAGAATGGCAACCAGAATATTTAATCGAACGATTTGAAATATGCGTCAAGCATTATTTAATATCATGGTTAAAAGAAGGAATACTTCCGAATTACTTTATACCTGGGATAAACCTGCTGGAAGGCAAGCTTGAAAATGATATTGGAAATCGCTTGATGGAGCACATGAAATCGAATTACAACAATTTTATTTCATCGATAGACCCTGAACCTTTCTGCATAAGACACTTGCCTCAGACATTTAAGTTACGTCAATTTTTTTCAAGGCCGTTGTCACCTGTTCGTTTTCAGGAACTGGAATGGGAACAGATACATGATTACACTTATTTTGTTGATGTACTTGGCTGTTTCGAACTTCCAACATTTTTACTCACTTTTGAAAAATGCTTCCCTCCATCAGAAAATGCAATCATGGAAACAATGAAATCTGATAACATACCAGACCACGTAGGAAATATGTATGGCTTTCTATGTATTCATGAATGGTACAAAAATATGTCTAAAGGTGAACCTGAGAAAATGGAGAAGGAAATGTTACTTTTCTTTGAAAATTTGATTTTGAAATATATTGATGTAGACGTGTCATCTGCCAGATTATGTCTTGCAACGTTTTATCTTAAAAATAAAGACTATAAAAAAGCATTAGAGCGTGCTAAAGAAGTCGAAGAGAAGATGAAACCATATGTTGTTCATTTGCTATCAGCGGGATTGATTGGAACAAGGGCGAGTAGGGACATTCAGCGTGATTTCGAATATTTGGACAAAATATGTGGACATAATTATACAAGGGCTGAAAAATGCAAAAAAGCCTTAGCAAGAGACTACTGTGTTCCTCCTGGAAGCATATTGATTCCGAATGAACTGCTTCTTATCAACGCAGATAAATTAAGTCATCCGCTTCGTTTTTTACAACTCGCTCCGTTATTCTATTCTAAGTTTTTGGCATTTTTATGCCAGCATCACATGGGACTCTCACACGACAGAGACAAAACTCTGGAACATATGATTAACATAGAACAAAGGGAGAGCGTTGACTATTGGCACCACAATCATTTCATAATTGGAATATGTTATGAGACAATGGGAAAAGAGTACTACCTTAACGCACTGAGATCTTTTAGTTTGTCTCTTAAAGTGATGGAAGAGAAGAGCATTTGGTATTACAAGAAGTCTTTGTTTGTGCGAGTGGCATTGTTGTTGTTGAATATTTTTTTTAAAAGAATATTTAGATTTTCTCTGCAGTTCTGTTTTTGAACTGCATGTGTGTCTTTTGAAAACGATTGCTAAATGTGTGTTTCTAAGTAGATTATTGCCATGAATAAGCATACACAACAGAATGAAATGTTGAATGAGACCATATTAGAAGAAAGCATTTCTCTTTGCTACTTTGCAATATTTGGTCAGAAACTTATTTTTGGATTTGTTTGACGTTCATGTGAAGATTTTGTTTCAGGAATTTAACCACTTTATCCCGTTTTCGGTTTTTATGAGATGGTTTACGGATTAATGAATTAAAATCGCATGCAGCTGTTTTTTTTTTCATATCACTGGTGGACTATACCATAAAGATATAAATACAGCTACTAGGTAGTAAGTGTGATCAGATTTCCGGTAACAAGTAGTACGAATGTTGGTTTGTAAATGGTGTTTTATTGAAAAGATATTAATTAGTAGAAATAGAATAATGCACTGTAAAGATATAGCTGAAACATTCAAAGTTGAAAACAAATCATATACATTTGTAGTATATAAAGAATAAAATAGAGAGCGATATTCTCTTGCTTTACTGCGTCCGCCTATTAGCTCGATTTTCGGAGTATAAAAAATTTTTTAAAAATCTAGAAAGCAACGCGAGGTTGGCAAAACGCTGGTGACAATAGCTGTAGATAGCTAACTAGTTTTCCAATTGACAGCCAATTGATAACGCTGGTCAGCTTAAAGACCAAACCGCCTATTGTTTATGCGCATTAGGCAGCGCAACTTCGATTGTGATGTTAAGGCTCTATGACGTTGCCCTTTTCTGGACACAAAAAGCGGCATATTATCGCGTTCTGTTTCGCGCATTCAGCATATTCCAAAATGGCGTAAGTAAGTAAGTACTAAGTAAATTCTTTATTTAAAGAGGGTTACCCAATTAGAACAAATCTAATTTTCATGGGGGCCCTATAAAGACATAAACATAAATCAAATATAAAAAATAAATACAATAAAATATATGTTAATATACAGTTTTATAATTCAATTACTCATCAACATTTTGTGTTGTTGTAAAGAAGACTTGAACACAACGTTTTTTAAATAGATCTAAAAAAAACTTACAACATTTAATGATCGGTGGTAATTTATTTGGTCGAGGCACAGATAAGTCATTGTTTGAAAAAGATATTAAGCTGTAAGGCTGACATTCATCTTGCAAAAGTAAATAGACAGGTATCATACCATTTACAATTTTGTACATTAATATAGATTTTTGGCAATTGACTCGATTGATTACCATTTAAGTGACGTAAACATGAAAGAAGACGAAACAGAATAATCACAATCTCAAATAATTCTTGCGACTCTTTTTGCAACTTTATAATTCTGTCAGAGTCTTGTTTTGATACACATCCCCAAACTGTACTACAATAATCTATATAAGGTAAATATAAGAGTTATAAAATAACTGTCTAACATGAATTGGTAGATACACCTTTAACTTGTATAATAGTGAGATTTTTTAGGAAATAATTTTACAAATGCGGTTCACATGCTCATTCCAGTTTAAGTTTTCATCATTATCTCGCGTCAAAGGACGTTTTGTCAAGAAGAGTGAAATATTGCGTCGGAACATAGCCAGTAATCAGTTAAAACAGCTTAAAACAACATACGGAATCTTCCTGAAGTTTGGACACCTGGAGAAAGAAGAGTTCTTTAGATGGGATTTCAATATCGGTGACGGTGACAGTTCATAAGTGTGATGAGGGTAGTGAAGGGTTATTGTCGTGCAACGTATTTTGCTATTTGTATTTCACATGCTTCCTTGCATGGAGCTCGTTATTTACCGTGTCCCGTGAAATTGTTAAAAAAAGCAACATGTAAGCATTTTTTTTATATTTTTCGTTCATCGTGAAATGGACATTTGATTTCGGGTTCATCCATCCACACACACCCTTTCTTTTTACGACCCTCTGTGATAGTTAGTCTCCTTGAAAACTTCGAGATACATGTAGTTGTTTTTAGGACTTTCCCTGTGAGTTAAATTGTCGTTCCTTACTACTTATCAATAGATTTGGGCAGTCATAATAGTATAGCAGAATTCACTTTTTTACTCGTCAATGCATAGGCGAAGAGGATAATTAAACAAAACAGAAATCGGTATTGGACATCCACATATAAAGATAGATAAATTTTATCTGTAGTTGGTTTTGTAGAAAATAGAAAAATGCGA
Organism: Mytilisepta virgata; assembly: GCA_028015205.1. Lineage (NCBI taxonomy): Eukaryota > Metazoa > Mollusca > Bivalvia > Mytilida > Mytilidae > Mytilisepta > Mytilisepta virgata. The sequence continues at coordinate 62,081,417 of CM051518.1, read as the reverse complement.
AAAATCCGAAAAGAGAGACACAATACCATTATACGTGTATTTTATGTCCTTGGTCCGACAGTAAACACATATCCAAGAAAAAATAAATAACAGAAACAAGGTGACAAGAATGATACGTTTTAGTAAAAATATAAAGAAAAATACATCTAGGCTAGACAAACATATACAGGGAGAAACGAAGTAGGAATAAAATAGAAAAAAGTTATATTCGTATCTATGATATGTACATGAAACAATATGTATACCCTTGTAAACAAAAGGAAGACTTCAAGTTCCGGCTTGTGGCATTATAACAATTTAAGGGCTACGGGTTCCCTTTTACTCCCTCATTATCCTTACATCGATTGTAATAGTTAACCTTATTTTTAACTATTTGGTATTACACGGGGGAACTTCATTTCGAAAATTTTACTATGCAAGTATTATATTGACAATATAATATTACATTTTAACGGTGAAAAATCGGCAATTTCCAGCCGCATCATATCTGTCAAATAGTGATTTACACAATACCAGTCTCGTGTTTTATTGAATACTAAAGCCCATAGGAATTTTGCTATAATAAAAATAAGAACTTTCGTGCCAAACTTCTTTTATGTGGTAATTATGACATTGCCAGTTAAAAAATACGGGAAAATTGTACAATGACGTCAGATTCACTGTTCCGGGAAGGATAAATCTTTTCTTGTCAATAATTGAAAAAATATCATGAAAATAGCTCACATCTTTTTAAAAAAATCGGTGACATATAATTTTTTTGGTCTTCTTTGAATAATTACATAATTTTCATTCTCTGTTAGAAATTAGAAAAAAATCACCTACAGATTTTTTTTTGAATACAGGAAAAGTATTTCACTTCGGCCTATTTTTTTTAGCGGGAATGAAATCGACTTTGATTTTTAAAATCATAACAAACAAGGGTACACACTTTAGAGTCTTATTTTGATATATACAATTATTTTTTTCGTTTAAAAAAAAATTCTGGCTCTATGTCCAATATATATAGAATAATTGAAATTTGAAGTAACAACCAAATAATTTACTTTTCCGCAAAAACCCCGAAACTGAGGTTGAATCCTATTTTTTTTATCGTATTTTCTTCCCCAAACTTTGAAATACGTAGACACAAAATTTTGAGAAAAAGTCACCTGCAGAATTGAATGGGCAGTTTGGTTTTAAGAATATGTCCCACTTATAAAAGTACAATCTCAATGAGAATAATGCACGTTGGGTGCCAGTTTTCGTAAAACCAACCATGTATGCTAAATTTTTCGGGTACATTTTTAAATGTTTTTGAGTAAGACATCATAAAATAAATATTATTACGAAATTTCGTATTTCATTTCGAACATTTGTGCAAAGTTTCAAGGATATGTTGCACTTATAAATGTGCATTTTCAATGAAAATAATACATTCCCATATCAAATCATTTACCGTCGCCATCTTTGATTTCTTTGCGTAGACGACGCCATGCGGTTGTCAATGCCAGACCCTATATGCAGTGATGCATTGTGGGACGGGAACCATGCTAGCTTGTTTGGAGAATGCCACACTCCCTTCTCTAGTTTCTAAAAAGAGAAGACTAATAGGCGCTACAGAAGGCTTTATTATCTGAACCTACCAAACCATCCGCCCTTTCACAGTGGCAGTCAAAACTGGTTCTCTTTTTTGAGTCCCAATTTTTTGAGTTACATTGTGTTTGAAAAATTGTTGACTTTATTCTCATCCTAAAGAAGCACGAACTTTTTGCGAATTAATTGACGTTAGCAAACAATCAATCAATCAAAAGAAAAGTAATAGATCAGAAACAGGAAGCAACAAACATATTTACAAATGGCGGATTCAGAGCCAGCTTAGTTTACCAGAATTGTTTTTACTTGTACACATGTGTCAATGTAAATTTATTCCAGCAATAAATGGAACATTTTCCAAAATTAAACTATCGATACATCAATCCTGTAAAAAAATACAATAAATGATGTGATAATACAATTTAAAATTAAAACATACCTTTGAAATGATTTTTGAAATATGGAAGTTTCCCCACAGAGCATTTCTTTCCTACTAAATACTAATGAACGGATCAGCAATTTTATATACGTTTTAATTCTAATTTTTAATTATAGAATCGTTAATTTTATATACGTTTTAATTCTAAAATGTATTTTTATCCCCGCACTTCGAATGAAGTTTGGGGATATTTGAAATCGGTCCGTCTGTCCGCCTGTCCGTTTGTCCGTCTGTCCGCCTGTCCGTTTGTCCGTCCGTTAGATAATCTTGTCTCCAGAACTCTTCGTTCACTTTTAATTTTATGCATTTAATTTATATACAGTATTGTCACAAACTGTATATAGGTGCGCAATAAGGTTTTAGAATTTAGATTTTCAAAAATTGGGGCCCACAGGTGTCGAATTTCGAAAATTGAAAATTTAAACTTGTGACCTAAACTCCTCATTCATTTCTCATTTTATGCTTTTATTTTCTATGCAGTATTATCACATACTGTATGTAGATGCGCAATAAGGTTTTCGAATTTTGATTTTTAAAAACTGGGGTCCACATGGGTCGAAATTCAAAACTTGGAAGTTTAAGCTTGTGACCTAAACTCCCCATACATTTTTCCTTTTATACTTTAATTTCTATACAGTATTGTCACATTATATATGTAGATGCGCAATAAGGTTTTAGAATTTTGATTTTCAAAAATTTAGGCCCACAAGGGTCGAATTTAGAAAACTGGAAATTTAAACTAACATCATTAATTTTTAATTTTATGCTTTTTATTTTTATACACTTTTGTCACATACTGTATGTAGATGCGCAATAAGATTTTAGAATTTTGATTTTGACAACTTGAGGCCCACAGGGGTTGTATTTCGGAAATAGTGAATTTAAGCTTGTGCCTCTTAAACTCCTCTTTCATTGTTCATTTAGATTTAACAAATTTATTTGTATATATATTATATTGTTCTTTATTTTCTGTAGATATATGCGAAAAGGTTTTTAAATTTGAAAATCTATTAAGGGATCAAATCTTGGGACCAAAAATGGTGAAATTGTTAATTTTTCTTTGTCTCTGGAAATACTAATTCATTTTTGGTTTCAGTGGTTTCATTTGTGTATAATATGGTTCTTCACTATATACGTTACTCAGGGGTTGTGGCATATACATTGACCTCCTGGACAGGTCCAGGCTCTTGACGGAAATGTTGCTCAGACAGAGGTATGTTGCTCCTAAGTTGGAATCATCCTCATTAAAGTGTTATGGACGTCATCATGACTTGGTTGACAGATATGAAAAAAACCGTTTCCAAAATGAAAATTGACCTGTTCCATTGATGTTATCCCTTCCTCATATCGGATTTGACATGAGCAGCATGGCGGGTGTCATGCAGGAAGCAGAGACTGCTTACTCTTCGGGAGCACCTGAGTCTATCCCCGGTTTTTTTGGTGCCGTCCATGTTGTTCATATGTTTTTAGTTCTTAATTGTAATGCATGTATTGTTTTGCTCTTGTCTTCGTTGTTCTCCGGAGTTTGTCAGTTGTTTCGATTTTTGCCTCCGTCGAATATCCCTTTGGTATTCCTTGACTTTATATGAGAATTAAAAAATAAAATATGTTGCGAAACAGCCTGTTTAATATGCAAATAATGAAGGGTCCTTTGTGTCATCCGACTTGATTATGATCTAACTAGTTCAACATGCCGATCAGGTAATCTTATGTATACATGTCTGCATTATTCATTTGACCTTATAAAGAAGTATCAGTTCCTTTTGATGCAGAAGTAACCCTTAGCTGAGTTTGGATTCCTGTTTTTTTTTTAAATTGTTTTGGTTTTTGATGGCTGTGCGTATTAATTCATCATTTTATCTTTAACCGGTTTTCCAACATAGCAAACTGTATCAAATTGGTTGCGACAACATCTAGTTTTTCCTAAACATTCTCCAAGACTTTTTCTAACCGAAGATTGATATGGAAAAATACAAGTATTCTTCAGATTAAAGAAATCCAGATTTAGATTACGAAGTTATATTTGCATATAATCCATGATAATCCGAGATCGTTTGACGTCAAACACCATTTGTCATATTGGCTTGTTTCGAGGAACTTATCCATGTTTTACGTTAAAACATTTTCTTTTCTACCAAGAATACCGTTCATACAATGCTTCTATAACCCATTGCCTTCTTAAAAATTATAAGTAATGTTTTTTATTTATGTATTTTAAAGGTATAATTCTTTACGCTTATTGTAACTCATTGTAATTTGTTTGGTTAATATTTTGAATAAGTTTGAAATGATACGGAAATACTTGTGCTAAATGTATAAGTAAAATGCAGACAAATAGTACTTTTAGTTTCAACAATGACACGCTCTTCAATATGAAAAAAAATAAAAATGTTGCTAATACAGCTCATATAGGAAAGCAAAAACAGTTTTCGAGCTATTATTATACCATGCTTAATTGTACACAAATTGAAAGTGTTCAAATCCTAGAGATATCCATTTTCCACATTTATACGGGTTGTTTAACAAATTTATGGTGAAATTAGCATTGTGGGAGCATGGTTTGTCCGGAGAACTTCTACAGTTTTCAAGGTAGAACGTTTTTAGTTTGGAGGATGATTTCGTTACTAACATTTTTAATTTCATCTATTTTTCATCAAATTATGGATCATTTTCTGTTCTGCCATTAAGGTATGTTTATTATTTACCAAATACCTCATACATTGAAGAGCTACAGGGGGGTCATACATATGTCTCAGGCACACAGCAAATTTATGGGTGTTTATTACTTTTACACACCAACCCTTTTTTTTAATATAAAGGTTTCAAGGGAAGCTGAACGAACCTGGATATTGGTTTTTTTGCGGTTTATGACCCGTTTGATCCTTTTGTGATCTTTACCTCCAGTCTAACACAGTTATAGTGACAAACAGAATGTAAATTTGGAAAAGCGATTGATTAATTTGGTTTTTTTTTTAATTTGCAGGGTACCTGGTTCAGACAGTATATAATAGTGTTGTATTTTCTTTCATTATTATTTGTTTTGCAAACAATCAAATCTATCTAGATCACAATTGCTACCTAGCCATCCGTTCACCCACAGAGATATGCATCCGTTTCTTTGTTACGCTGCTGGTCATTGTTTATCAGCAAATATACTAACTAGCTTTTAAGTTAATAATAAAGGAAAACCCCTACAAAACTTAAATACACATGACAATTAAAAGTACTGAAACAAATGTTATATTTTTTGCAAATGCAAAACCAGACTTTCTTACTATTAATTAGATAAAATTCTTTGAAACCAGTGTTGATGCACATGATGTGCACATTTAGTTGAAAACCAAAGCAACAATCCAAACCGTTGAAGAGGAAATTCAAAAATAACAAACTGACCAAAAGGGTTTTCATTTTTTATGTATTTATTTTAAAATGCGAATTTTTAGTTATTTGGATGAACAATACAATTCCTCTTAGAATTTAAAAATCTCAGATACCTGTAAACTTTACTTTGTACACAATTCATTTTTTATATTTGGCAGACCTCTAAATATAATAAAACAAAGAATGCTCAAAATTCCTCTATTTCTTTGGTCTTTACCATGTGACTAATATCAGGTTTGGCTCCATTAGCTCTGGTCTGTATCTATTGTATCCTTTTAATTCCACACAATAGGTGTTGCAGTTTTCTCTGTCAATATCAATGGGCAAATGTCCCATGCATTTCTCATTGATTTGTCAATCTGTTTAAAAAGCCAATGATTTCCTCAATGAGAAGTCCTGTCTGTGTATTCTTTAATGCAATTCGTTCCAAATCCAATTCGTCTCAGATTTGGTCAATTCGTCCAAATCAATAAATAGTTCAATTTACTGAATTGTATATCGAGAATGTTCGTCCCTCTCCAGTTCGTCCCAAGTCAGTTCTTCCCAAATAATACTAGGCACTTTGTCTCAAATACAATGGATATTAGAGTTAATTTTAAGATTCCATGATAGAAAGTAAAAAATAGTTGAAAATGTTGAGGAAATCAGCCCTACCAGAATGGCGATATAAGACAAGAGATTTTGGTTGTACCTGAAGTGTTTTTTAAACATAAAATATAAGTTTAAGTATTGACTTGAAATAAACTTTTATACTTTTATTTCATTTTATATTTCAAAACTTAAGGTGGTACCCAACACCTTGACTAAAATAAATTTGGCTCGATTAATTTTTATAAAATTTTTAGGAAATATTTACTTTGACCTGTTGACATAAATTTAGATTTTTTTAGTAAATAGAATTTCACACTTCACGGGAATAATTTCATTGAATATATAGCAGTTTGGCAAACATAAATATCAATTTTGATCATAGAGAAGCTTAATTTCTCTTTACTTATTAAATTAGATTAAACGCTCTGGTGGTTTTTAATAGTTATCTCCCTGTAGTGTTGGGTACCACCTTAAAATTTATATTATCACCAAGTCTGTTATTTTTTCATGGAATATTATTTACTCTTTTTGACATAAATTAACCAATAACAATAAAATAATAACATTTTATTTATCCCCAGGTAATTGTTTTTCGTCCTAGGACGACCAATGCTCAGTTAGCAGAGACGATTATTCTAATCTCTGGTTTTTTCACGAGACTAGGGCGTGTGCAGTTGAATAAATCGGATCAGAGATTTGAAAAATCAATAAAGCAGAGATTTTACCTAGTCCGACCAGAAATTTGAGGTTATTTTTTAATCGAGTCGTACTGTACCTACTCGGTTATAGTGCATTTCTTTTATGATATGGCCATAGATTAAGAAGTTAAGGTATCCGGACCATAAATGACCACGTGATTATTCAAAAGGTCCCGGATGTTCCATACAACGCAATTGAAATGACCTCGGTAATATTGGCAAACTTCGGAAATTCTAATATAACTAACTAATTTTTACAGACTCTGCATATAAGCAACAAAGTATGTTTCAACTTTAGAAAAATATATATACAAAATTCCAGCATTAAATTGTTTGGTTCCGCCATTCAGGGTAAAAAAGAGAAACAATTTTTTATCATTATCTATTATGGTCCGGATACCTTAACTTCATTAGATTTTGAATTATTTTGCAAAAAACAACAAAACAGGTGAACGTACAGTTGAAAGAGGTTACTTTTTAGATATTCAAAGGATTCAAGATTGTATCATTCGTGGTTATGGTAAAACAGTAGCGTTTGTTACGTTGTGAACAGTTTCTCCGCAGTCTGTCTGAACGGACGTAAATTGTACGGCTATAACAGCATATGTAATTATGGTTCCAAATATCTGAAATATTATTTATAAAGTATTAAAGAATAGAAAAAAAAATGGAACAAAAATATTTTCGTTAAAAACCATCTTCTATGGCAGCTTTTGAATCTTACTTTGAATCTAGCCTCTGTTATACTCATCGATGTTTATTCCTTTTTATACAAGTAACAATAAACAATTTCATATGATACCAACTAAATTCTGTCTAATGCTTTCAAGGGAAGAGAAAAGATGAATATGGGTTTAATGAAGATGAGAACCTAACCCGTAAAACATAGGATGATAATCATAACTGATAAATTTTATTCATTTTAGTCGTACCCAAGACCAAGAAAACAGCATGTCTAAAGGCTATTGGGGGAAATACCATTTTTTCTGATAAAAATATAAATTACAGAAGCAGGTTAAACATTATCCTATAGTTTGAATATTTTTTTGTCGCCATCTTTTTTCCCGCTTTACAATTAATCTAGAAACAAAAGATGAGGGATATTTCAATATATACATTCTTCGGTAGTTTAAGTACGTAGAAAAGAGAATTTACCATGAGAACAGAGGAATAATCTACCACGAACAATCCATACACACTAACACCAATAGGTGGTCCTGTTAATCTGTTGGCGAACACGGATATCTGAAAATTTATGTTAAACTATCTAAATTAGATATAAAGCGTTCTAATATGGATATTATGCTCCGTAAATTGCCATCTAATTCTGACTGTAGTGTTTGTAATAGCTGTTGTTCGATTTAATTTAATTAATATTTTATTCTTGAAACATTCTTAATAAATAGATGCTAGACACTTGTGTAGGATTACGGGAGCTCGATCTACAGAGCCGCATTGTGCGGATATCAGAGACCCTTCCACTGGGGGGGGGGGGGGGGGGGGGTCAGATCATAATATGGAAGCCTGACAGCGGACAATAGTAGTTAAAAAATTTGGAAAATGCCGTGCTCCATGCACGCTGAAGACCCCTCCTTTATTCGGCCGCTACAGAAGACTTAATTATCCGACCTTACCAACCTTCCACACTTTTACGTCGGCATTCAAAATCGGTTCCTCCTGGTTCTCAAGAAGAAGCATGAAATATTTCCCACTGGACGTGAAGGAAACAACGATCAGTCAATTAATAAATAGATGAATTTGAAGTATCTGAGTTTATTACATTTCGTAGTTTTAGTTTTATATAGAAACAGTGCGTTTCAAAATAGTACATTTATTATGACATTGCAGGATGAACTATTTTAGAAACAAGTGATTTCCAAGTTATCCTCTTTAAAGTGAAAAGTAATAAAAAATTATACCACTTTACTATCGTGTAATATCATGCTTTATGGGCCACTTAAAGCAATATTGCAAGTGACCTTTGGCAATGTTGCTGTTAAGTGGATCATAGAACATGGCATTGCACTCAGCAAAGTGCCATAATTGTGTAATAGGCTTTGAAATTTGATTTTTAAAAGTATGGAAATTTAATATTATTTTGGAAATTTATACGTATATTTAAACCATTGCGTCCTTGAGGCTACTTTTTGATAAAATATATTAGCATCACTGACAAAGTTTTATTGATCTCGCAAATTAGTTAAAAGTAGAATATTTTTGAATCGTAGATATGGCCGCAGATATATTCCCATCGATATTGGCTAGATATGGCTCATGTGATACTTGACATTCCATTTCAATTGCAAAACTAAGCGAGTTGAAACACTATGGTAAGAAAACCGCCAAAATATCACTGAAAGGGATACATAAACTCACCTGGTTAATCGTTTTCTCTGGTAAATCTGAAAGATCCAAATTGTTGATGTATTCAAATGGTTCATGTGCCTGAAATTAACACATAACATTTAAACCACCGAGTTATCGAGCATTAACAAGGGCATTTTTTTTGCGGGCGCCTTGTTGTAAACATACTGTTTAATCGTACCTGGCTATAAAACCAACGAGTCAGGAACCTTAAGTGAGGGGTTTGGAATCATACAACAGTTTCACCTCTCTCTTTTTTTTTGTTCCTGTACGAGGTGAAACCATGTTGACTTTTTTGTGCTCGTAATTGACTTTTGTATTAATATTTAGTTTTCTTAGAATGCGTGACGTTGTTTTTTTTATTGTATTTGTGGGTTGTCGTTCAAGTTATAAAATTTCATTCAGTACCCTTGTTTGTGAAGTAATTTTCCAATTATCAGTTAAATTTTAAAAAATATTGCGTACTAGATAAGTAAGGGTGTCAATAAAAATACAGAATATACAATTCTTCGGCCACGATTCGAGTAAGCACGAACAGTTACATCAACTCGGAGTGTCGTGGAATAGCAGAAAGTTGGTTATAAGTACGTGTGTTGAAATAATTCACAATTTACACAGTGTTACTGTAAATAGTCTGTTTTATTGCATTTTGATTTTAATTCACTTCAGCAGTTGGTCATCTGGTGGAATAAGCCAAAATACACAGTCGATTCCCGTCAGCAAAGATAGCTATGTTGTGGATTCGAGATTTTGACACGCTAATGATTATTATTGGTAAGAGTAATCTATTTAAACTACCTCTGATGGAATTTTAACGTACATGGTATACCGACCTATAATACTTGAACAGCAAAAAGCTTTTGTTTCTCTTTTTGTTCTTGGTCTTGAAAATTGCTACAAGATTTTCAGTTATGAGAACTAACAAGTTGAAGACGGTCCGCTCAAGTAAGCGATAGTACAAAAGATACTATGTACTAAATGTTTGTAATAAAAATATTTTATAAGTTACTAACCTCACAATTAAGAGACGCTCCTTTAAATGTTATTGCAAACATTCCAATCAATATAAGAAGAACTGAAGTTATCATTTTCAGAACATCTTCCCATGGTAAGGATTTTGATGCAATTCCATACAACATCATGCAGATAACTGGAATCCCCATTGCATATAATCCACCGGCCACATGGCGTAAAACTGGATTAATGGACGATAACACGTCGACAACTGCTTGGTGTTGTTGACGAATATCCTCAAAATCGGTAATTATGCTTTCGGAGCCTTTATCCTTTAAATTCCCAAGACGTCGAGAAATATTCTGGAATTCGTTTTTAATACATGATGAAACGAAGAAATAAAATAAAACCATTGCAATACAACCGGATATCGGAGATATCGATACAATTCCATACACAACACAGGCTATTATCTTCGTTAACCCAGAAGACGTCTGCATTGGCCATAAATTCATCGCATAAAGTGAGTTCATATCTATCCAATCAAGGGCAAACGATGCTGAGACAATAATATTCGCAATGAATATCTCAATAATGCAGAAAATTATTATGCAATTAGATATTTTTCTTATTTTATTAATATTAAAATGGATGCCATAATTGAATTGGTATTCATTAAAAGTTTCAAAGAAATTCGAAATGTGTTTTCCAGAACACAAACAAATCACTCCGATGTAGGTCAACGAAAAATATATCCATACGAATGAGAAAACTCCTATACGATATTCCTTAACAACAGCCGAATTTGCCAAAGCAAAAATGAAACGCAAACCATTTAAGAATGAGATTATCTGAATGAATATGCAGTACCCTACATGGAAATTGTTTCTGCTTCCGGTATGTATACCAAATATTTTCATTGTGGTGATTAATAGTGAGAAAAGAGAGGCCGCTTTTGTACTTTCTGTTCTTCTGTTTTGCTTGGCACTATCTTCTTGACCTCCTTCAGCAGCAGCGTACACTTGAGATGTTTTAAATACCGTCATCATGTATTGTACATTACAAAACGCTACAAAATATCATAGATACATGTATTTAATATACAATGTATTATTTACATGTATTACCTTATTATGCATTCTTATGTTTTGTATCTATGCACCTGTGATGATCACGAGCTCAATCCACATAGCTGCTTAGCGTGTCCCCAGTTGACGGATAGAGGAGACCCTCTCACTGGTGGGGTTGTCTGGTTATAATACGGAAAGCCTGACCGCGGACCATAGTGGGTAACGTGTTTGGAGAACGCTCCCAGTACAATAAAGACCCCTTCTGTAGTTTCGAAAAAGAACAGACTTTTGGCCGCTTTAGAAAGCTAAATTATCCAACCCCTTCCCAACCACTAACTCTTTTACAGTGGCATCTAAATGTGTCCCCTTTGTGTCCAATCCCATCCCTATTGGAATTGTGTTTGATAAATTGTTGAACTGGTTCTCGTCCTGAAGAAGCACGAAATATTTGACACTTGGACGTTAATCAAACCATAATCAATTAATCATGTTTTTATCAAAATTTTTAATATTTGAGTTTTATGATTTTTTTTTTCTTAGTTGCTTTCACTGGTAATAATAGTCTGATAATACATTTTCAACTTAAGTGTCAATCAACCGTTAATATAAAAAAAAACAATTAAATAATAAAAAGCATTTTATATTGTAATTAACTGATATGAAATGTTTGCTTTATTCACAATCAGTTTTGTGCTGCTCCATATTATACGCCTTAAATTGCAGAGATGTGCAGGATTCTTCTGCGACCTTAAGGCCTCCTGTAACTTTAAAATACAAAACAATAACAACGTTCCTTCTTTTCGTAAACGTTTAGAATTTGTATTTAATCCTTCATGCCCTTTTTGGTTTCTTTCATATTATAAACTTGAACTCAATTTTAACAATAAATATGACCACCGATAAATTCAACAAGAAATAAACATGTCCTTACTTAGCTTGTTGGTCTCACAATATAGTGGAATATTTTTATGTAAAAGGCAGCTTGTATAAAGTGTAGCCGATTTTCATTTTCCTGGCAATATTCAAATAATATCTTACAGTTCTGAAAGATTAGGAAATTATAAAAATTAAAGTTTGACCTTACCTGCAATCCGTTTTTCTGTCAAACAGCCTGTCAACTAAATGCAGTGGTTATTATTGCAAAATAACAAATATTTGCGCAGTAATTGAGACAGTGATAGAAACCGACGAACGATTATAAAAAACCATTTAGAATTAGCAAAATCGATAAAGCCGTCTCAAGATAAAAATGTTCTTTGTTGACACAATTGCGTCGAAAGGTTGTGACTTCTGTTCTTGTGCGAATAGCGCATCAATCTAGAATCTATTTTATGTTGTTTATCTTAGCCCTTATCAACTCATTTTTTTTGTCAATGTTCCACAGCCTTTGGTTACTTTTTATTTTTCTGTATTTGTTCAATGTGACCTGCGAGGTTAACAAGTTAACATGTAAGCAGTCACTTGTTTTGTGTTGAGCGTGTTGGGGTCAAACGTTGGATCTCTTTTAATGAATTATTATAAATCCTTGGCACAAAGTTTATCATAAACTGGTTTTTTAATCTTGTTTGACCACATTAGATCATAACATTATGCCTATCAGATGAACTGAAGGCCAAAAACATTTCAAGCAACGATCAGATGTATGTAGTTTTATAAATAGTTATATACAATTGTATAAAAGACGCAATGTTGAAATGTGATGGCGTCATATTAAAGAAAATAAAACAGAAAATATTGTATTTTTATTAGAAGTTTAAACCTAAAGACCCCTTCTGTAGTTTTAGAAGAAGTCTAAATTATCCGACCCTACCGAACCATTCATCCTTTTACAGCGGCAGTCAAAATTAGTTCCTCTTTTTGTCCCGTTCTACCTCTGTTTGAATTGTGTTTGATAAATTGAGATTATGACTGATAGATATTTAATGACGCTCCTCATAATGGAAAATTTCAAATTTACACTGATAAGACAAAATAAACAAAACAAACTCTATAAATGGATTTGGGTGAAGCGGTTAACAACGTACTTCTGGGAAATGGACAATAAAGTGTCATCACTCAATCATCTGTTAATATAGACTATTTAAAAATGCTTTTAGTGTTGTTTACATTAAATGTGTATGACGGGCAGCATTAACTAAGTTTTTAATAATAAAGATGAAAGCCATATTATGACACGTTTGAAAATTCAATCATTTAATACTTCATATTAATGTATTTAATTTGTAATTATTAAATGTGTGTCATATGTTTGATAAGTAGGAATCATTTTGGATTATCTTATAATTCAAGAAAAATTAAGTCATATAGTGTCGATCTTCTATGGGAAACTAATTTTTTCCCTCCCACATCTATCTGAAAAATAAATTTTTAATCCTTTATTTTAAAAAACATAATGAAAACTAGAATAAAGACTTTGACCTTCCAAATTTTACAAGATTCATGTAAAGATTTGGGTATATTAAATTCCTTGTTATAGATGGGATTGTCGTAAAGGTAGTTTTAGCAGTTAAAACATATAGGTAAATTTTGTAAAATTACATTTTATTGGTGTAAAACGAAGACTTGTATATATTAATGGTTGAGTTTATTCCAGAATAATTTAATATTGTATGTAACGTACGGAAGCCCATTTAGGACCTACCAAAAATATAAATTTGAATTCGAAATCACGAATTTAAATCGTTATCACGAATTGAAGAATTCGTTATAACAGATTAAATTCGTGATAACGAATTTTCGGAATTAGTTATAACAGTTTTTGTAATTCGTAATCACGAATTAAATTCGTTATCACAATTTTGTGTAATTCGTGATAACGAATTAAATTAGTTATAACGAATTGTATAAATCGTGGTAACGAATTGTTATGACGGATTAAACTCGTTATAACAAATTTGTAGAAATAGTTATCACGGTTTTTTTGTAATTTGTGATAACGGATTAAATTCATTATTACAGATTGAATTCGTTATAACAGATTTGTTTAATTCGCGATAACGAATTACATTCGTGATAACAAATTAATGGAATTCATTATCACGAATTTAATCCGTTATCACGAATTATACACTTTGTTATAACGATTTTAATCCGTTATCACGAATTATAAAAATCTGTGATAACGAATTTAATCCGTAATCACGAATTACAAAAAAACTGCGATAACAAATTACACAAATTCGTGATAACGAATTTAATCTGTGATAACGAATTATACAATTCGTAATCACGTTTTTAATCCGTTATCACTAATTACAAAAAAAATTGTGATAACGAGTTTAATCCGTTATTATGAATTACAAAAACTGTTATAACTAATTTCAGAAATTCGTGATCACGAATTTAATCCTGATAACGAATTCTACAATTCGTGATATCGATTTTAATTCGTGATATCGAATTCAAATTATATTTTTGGGAGGTCCTAAATGGGCTTCCGTAGTAACGCGTCATTTGATTGGTCATATTTTTTCGTCTATCATATCAAAGACTAAATTTTCTTTTCTACTATGACGTCATTAAAGGGAATTTCGACGTTTAAGATGTCAAAACAACCGTTGGAATTAAATTATAAGGATTGACATAAATTATAAGGTTTTCAGTCTATTCTAAATAACCTCAATGCACATGGTGCACACTTTCAAATAACCAACTACGCGGGTTATTTAGTATGCACCACGTGATTGAGGTTATTTCTTCAAAGACTGAAAAAAATTACAGTCAATCCTTAAAAACCGTATAACCGATCGGATTTTAATAAATATTCTATGATACTAATTTTAATGTACAATCATTAAAAACTGCACGACAAAATTCTTAGCCAATTATAACACTAAAACTTGTGGTCTGGAAACTAGTACTAATTCTGTATTAGACGGTCTAAGATATAAGGATAAAGATATGAAAAAACATGTAAGGCTACAATCGGGCGCAACAGCAGTAACGACCGTCCGAAATAACGGCGTTGGTGCTATGTTGAAGACCTAGCTTCACCCTTTCCTTGTTAAAGTTCTTGGTTGCTCTTAGTGTAGCCTTTGCTGCCCTCTATGCACGAATATAGATACAGTATATACATCCGGTATAAAGAATTAAGCATCACCTTCATACGCATCCAATATTCTGAAAAAAATTTATACGATATATTATAGCCAGCGCAACGAGCGCTATACATGTAGGAGCATATGCATTTTCTACATAAGGGTCATTTAGAAAAGTCTTTGTTTAATTTTGGCAGCCATATTGTGCTACATACTAAGGCTAGAAGAAGTTTCGTTCGCCGGAAATGGAGTAAGGGAAATAACTTGCTTCAAATTATAATTTTAGAGTCAAAATCGTGATAGCGGAAATGAGTTTCTGGAAAGGGCTATTGCTGTGCTCGCATCATTGGCTACGCCAACAGCATATTATATATGAAGTTGAATACAGCTACGTTAATCGTACGTATAAATGAAATTTTAATAAACAATTAACAACATGGGTAACAGGAGAGGTCAACAATGACATATACCAATCAATCAACGCTACCCGGACAGACAGAACTAGGTACAAAAAATATAAAAGAGCATAAAACACTACGTAGAATCCGGATAGTCTGACTTAGTAGAGACACTGGACAGTGGCGGGGTTAGACTAGATTTATGGGTACCCAAACCTCTTCTTTATCTATCCTGATACTTTGGAGTATAAAACATCCTATACAAACCATTATTAACCAATGACTTAAAATACAGAAAAAATGGACCATTTAATATAACAGGACGTTATTGAAAGCTGGCATTTGTACAGGGCCGTTGGAAAAAAAATAACCTGAACGACAATATATTTGCCGTATAGTTATGACCACAATCATTTTTTTTTTAAATTTACTGTAATTTTAGGTCATTGGCTAATAAAGGTGTCATAAAATGGGTATTTTCATATAAAGCCTGTATTATGTCTTTGTACAGATGTATTTGGCCTCGATCAGCTGTATAGGCCCTCGGCGTTGCCTCGACTCTATACAGCTGACCTCGACCCAATACGACTATTTCGGACATAATACAGGCTTTATATGAAAATATCCATTTAATAACACTATATTACATTTTGTACAGTATGATTTGTCTATAAGTTCCCATGATTTGATAACGTGTGTGGTCATGGAAAATTTTCCGGGCTAACATATTCAGACTTCAATATAGCTCTGTCAAAATCTACCCAGTTTCAACAAAATTTATTTTTTGAACTCTTTAGATATCTTTATTTCAGAATTTATATTTTTTTGGAAAAAGAATCTAATTTTGATGTGGTTTCTGGTGGTTTGTGCTATGTGAAAGTCTTCTGCAAACTTTTTTAAGCTTGTTCATGCTGCCACAATTAAACCAATTTCAACCAAATTGAGTTTTCAACTCTTTAAATAGATTTATTGAATTGTTTATAAATTATTCAAGAAAAATCTAATTTTGATGTGATTTGTGGTATTCAGTCATCTTTGCAAACATTTTCAACCTTGCTATGCTATACAACTCTGACAGAATTCAACTAATTTCAACAAAGTTTAAACCGCTTAAATATAGCTTTCTTGATATGTGCCTAATTTGTTTTTTTTTTTTTTTTTTTTTGAAAATTGAAAGTTACGCATACGTACCGTATATGATTATCGAAACAAAATTCGTCTAGTTTGTATGAATTAATTTTGAATTTGGTCTTGTTTGTGGTGATATTGGTCTTGTTTGTGGTATTATCTTGGTTTGTGGTGTTCCGACGTGCCGACATTTGACATCATACAGAAATTTCACTTGGCCCGATGCCGAATCACAAACATATTATTGTTGAAGAATCATACGAGAAATATGTTAAACAACTCGTAATAATTATATATCGCTTGATATCAACTCAAATTATTTAATTTTGATATAATAACTCGTTGATTATTATATCCAAATTGAATAACTCGAGTTTATATCAAGCGATAACTAATTCTCACCTATTAGGCTTTTTACTTGACGTTTGTCATTTAGTAAAGGGTAAACTTCATTAAATTAAAACACAAAATAGGAGTTGAAGCTATATGTATAGCATTGATTAGCAGTTGACCATTAAAAGATACTTATCTTAACAAAGTATGTTTCAAATTTTAACAAGATATATTGAGCACATCGAAATCTACACGATTTTTAATTTACCCAAAAATTGTTAATTTTGTGATTTTTCGTGCACATTTCATTTTTTTACGGACAAGGCGACATAACTCCAGAACAACATCTGAATTTAATACGGTAACAGTATAGACATGATAGAGGAGCCTAAGGAAATTTCAGTCTAGTGAGTCTTACTTTGATCACAGATACAAAGAACTTGGCAATATTTTGTAACCATTTTTCACCATTTTAGTAAGGATGATTTAAGTTTTTTAGAATAATTATGAATATTTACCCTGGAAACAATAAGAAAAATGTGTTCATGTACTTATTAATAAAGTTTCATTTTTTTTAAGTAGAAAGGCTACACCTATTGTGAAACCTTTAATTAACTAGAAAT
Source organism: Mytilisepta virgata (assembly GCA_028015205.1). NCBI lineage: Eukaryota > Metazoa > Mollusca > Bivalvia > Mytilida > Mytilidae > Mytilisepta > Mytilisepta virgata. Next base: position 62,063,829 of record CM051518.1, on the reverse strand, counting down.
TTGTACTGTCGGAATCGACAGTTATCCCCACACCCCCTGTAAGTAGTTGGGCCACTTACCTATAGTCAGAAATATAAAACCTTATTCACATCCAAAAATTGTAAGCAGTCATTAAATAAAGAAGTTAAATCAATAAACCTAATGAAAAATGAAAAAAATGAAACTTCACCTGAGTGAGCCCTATTTAAAAATCGATATTTTAAATCCTTATTGTGCAACTAAATAAAGTAGGACAATACTATATATAAGCAAAATGAATTAATTGCAAAATGAAAGAGAAGTTAAGGTCACAAGCTTTAAATTGAAAATTCAAATTTTGACCCCTGTGGGTCCCAATTTTAGAAAATGAAAATTCTAAAACCTTATTGCGCATCTGCATATGGTGTATGACAATGCTGTATAAAAATAAAATGCATAAATTATGAAGTGAAAGAGGAGTTCAGCTTTTCGAAGTTCAACCCCTGTGTGCCCCTTGTTTTGAAAATAAAAATTCTAAAACCTTATTGCGCATCTACAGGTGGTTTGCAACCATTCTATATAGAAATTCTATAAACCCAAACGTGAAGGAGGAGTTAATGTCACAAGAAAGTGTGACGGACGGACGGACGGAGACAATCGGTATATCCCCGAACTTTCTTCGAAAGCGCGGGATAATAACAACAGGGTATTTATATATGTTCAATATAATTTAATCATTTATTCCGGTAAAAGCTTCTAATATATATATATGGGCCGATTATAATATAGTTATAAAGGTTAATAAATTGTAAAAATTGTCACTAAATATGCATCATAAATCGTCCTTATCCCAAATACTAGGATCTTTCATATATTTATATTCAGGTTTTAAGAAATCTCCAAAAATGCATGCCCTTACGATCCCTTCAGCAGCTGCATACGGATCTATAGTCGACGAAGGCCTTCTATCCTCAAAGTATCCGCACCCTCTGGCATTTACAAGTGGTGGTATTCTTATTGTGGTAAGTTCCTTGTTGGCAACGTCACAGACAAATTCTTCATATCGCGGATGCCAGTGGCCCGATTCATTTGATAATCTTTCTTTATTCTCTTCTGCAATCGTTGGGTCGTACATGCGCAGTATGGGGTCTTGATCAGATTTTGTTAACATGTCTATAGCATGGCGAATGAATCTGTAAATGTGAAACCGACATTATGAAAACAGAATAACTACACTTTAATGTTACCGTTGCAACTACGAAAATCAGCCCCATATTTCATGTATTTTTTCTCTTCGCTTCGTCCTCTTTGCACTGATTTCAAGAAAGGTTAAATTGGAGTATTTTCGCCACTTATTTAAGAATTAAATGCTTCAATTTACTAATTTAATCAGACTGTTAAAGCCTTGGCCGAAGCGTATTTTGTATGAAGCGCAGAAACACTTCATATAAAAAATGTGCGCCCGATCAAGGCTTTTACAAACCCTATAAAACTACTAAAATGATGCATACAATTCTTATAACTTCATTTTATAATTGACACCTAAAAATGAATATCACTGTAATTTTAAAATATTCTTCGTATTATCTTTAAATATTAATCCGCTGCCTTGTTATCGTCATGAAAGCACGTGCTATTTATTGGGTGATAAAACATCACTTTCCAGAACCATGTGACTACCGTATTACAATAAAAATTACGGATTTCAATGAAATAAATTATTTATGTAATTACATAGCAAATACTTGCACTTACATAACCTTCTGATTGGTGACTATTACTATTTTAATTAGGCGTCTATTATAACGGGAAACTTCTTTTCACAATATTTCTAGAAGTCGAATGTAAAATGTTGCGCATCGGAGAAAAGGCCTCATGTGATTTCATTTTCATCAAAACTGTAAAATCAATGTTAACTGCAAGTATCTAAGGAAATTAATACTACTCGCGTCCTTTTTTTCTTTTCTTTTTTTTAAGAAATGTAAATTCCCGTTGGATGCAGCATTGTTGGTTAAATAAATCTTAGAAATGACAAAAATCTAATGCTGTTTTCTTTCGTCCTATCCATAGCTTTACTCAGTTTTGTAATGTATGAAAAAAATAATAATGACATTTCATTCACCGAAATCAGTTTGGAATGTGTATCTGAAATTAAAAAGATGTATTTACTTTATTCCACCCTTTTTCCTTGTCTTACTGTTACTAAAATTCAAATGACCACCAGAGGTAAAAGGTGCTCCATGGACCGGAACGGGGTGAAAGGTCACAACAAGTCCAAACATCTCAGCTAATCGATGAAGTATGTATCTTGCCATATTCAGATGGTCACCGATAGATACTCCTACACAAGGACCTATTTGAAATTCCCACTACAATATAAATGCAAATACATAAACAATAAAATGGATAACAGGGAAGGTCAACAATGACGTACCAATTATTCAAAGTCACTCAACAGACGGAACCCTGGACAAAAATATTAAAAGAACACAAAACATAAACACAGCAGAGAGTCAGGATGGTCTGACTTGGTACGGACAATGAACACTTTACAGTGGTGGGGTTAAACCGGTCTTATGTGTACCCAAACCTCCCCCTTATGTATCCTGAACACTCTAGACATTAAATGTACGTGAACAGAAGAACTGTTAATACTCTTCTTAATTAATATTTCTTCATGATACAAAACAAATATTTTTATACCATGAATTTTGATATTTTTGACATTGAGAGAAGAAAATGTAATTTCCATATAATTCCAATGTTGTTTTCAAAACACCAAATGCGGTAATTTCATTGGCTAACAGCAACTTCCGGTATATTGATCAATTACTTTCATGACGTCGTGCGTATGTATAAGTACGCATCAATAAAGTACATCAGGAAAATGTTAATTTCAAATGGAAAACATCATATTTCTACATTACTTAGGAATTATAAGTAATAAAGGTTTTTTTACGTAATTTATCAATGTGTAAACTCGGGCTTATCACTCACAAACTTTGCATAAAGTCCTTCGGACTTTGTGAATCGCCCGAGTTTACACATCAATAAATTCCTTCAAAATAACCTTCATTACTATAAAACCTTTTGCTATATGAATAATTATTTGGTCTACTCTTCCACTTTGGTATACATCTTTATTAAATAAAAAAACTGTACTAGTTTTTGGAGTAAGATACATTCTACACCTTGTGCATTAAAATTGGTATCAAAGAAATATTACTTGTACAGATTAGCAAAATAGCATTTAAAAAGGATATCTCTTATGGATTTTAGAATAATGATATATGTGAAAAAAGATTGATAACTACTACAAATAGAAAGATTTTTTAAAGTAATTTTTAACTGCATACATACCTACATACATACATACATACATACATACAGGAAAGTGTATTATCAATTAAAGTGTATATCACTTAATGTTGTTTTATCATCACAAAAATACAGAAGATAATTTAAACTAGAACTGTCCTGAAAGGGACTAATAAACTCCGCAGCAACATGCCTGTTTTGAAGCCTACACAAAGTTCAAAAATTGGGGGGATAGACAGAATTTCAAAGTCAAAAAGGTTATAAAATTATTGGAAAAAGTATTGGACCAGGACATACTTCGCATGCGCACATCTACGTACTAGGTTCTAACAGTATGCAAAGTTTCATTAACCTCTGATAAGGCATGTTTGAGAAACTGCGGATACAAAACAAGAGGCTCACCAGAGCCTGTATCGCTCACCTGGAGTCTGGTTTTCATTGGACAATTAATCAACTATTTGACCAAGTTTGTTGCAATTGTTCAATTGTTCAGGGAAAATTTATTTGACAAAAAAAGGGCAACAACTCCTAAATGGGTTTTGGCATTTCCTTTAAAATTTCAGGGTAGGTAGATCTCAACATGGCAAACATTTTTCAAATTTACATTTCACTTCTATCTCAAATAGTTTTGGAGATAAATGACGAAAAATGTAAAAATTTTGAAAATTTGACAAAAAAGGGCAATAACTCCTAAATGGGTTTTGGAATTTCCTTCAAAATTTCAGGGTAGGTAGATCTTGTCATGCTGATCAATTTTACCCTAGTCAGATTTTCGATATCTATAACCGTTTTTGAGTAATTAGCAAAAAACAGCAATTTACCCCTATGTTCTATTTTTAGCAACAGTGGCCATGTTTTTCATCGGATCAATATAAAATGAGGATCGTTTGTGGAGGACATGTCATATATCATTCCTATGAAGTCTCGATCCAATCTGCCCAGCCGTTTCAGTGGAGAAGATTTTTGAAAAAGTTAACGACGGACGACGACAGACGACGACGGACGCCAAGTGATGGCAAAAGTTCACATGGCCTTTTAGGCCAGGTGAGCAAAAAAAATGGGGGATAGACAGAATTTCTAAGTCCAAAAGGGTATAAAATTATGGAAAAATGTATTGGACCAGGACATACGTCGCATGCGCACATCTACTTACTAGAATCTAACAGTATGCAAAGTTTCATTAACTTCTGATACGGCATGTTTGAGAAACTGCGGGTACAAAAAAAAAATCTGCACAGACAGACAGGCTGATTCCTATATACCACCCCAAACTATGTTTGCGGGGGTATAAAAATGGAGGTAACACTCAATAGTAGTGGGATTAGAATTTCCTTAATTATAAGTTACTTGGAAATAATTCATTGTGGTTATAGAGTTGAAGTCATTTACACATGGGCTGGGCCTTTATATTTGGATTTTTATACCGAGCGTATGCGAGGTATAAAATACGAATATAATTATTTCTATTCTAATAGGACAGATGTGCAAATTTTGCTCGTTTGAGTTGACCTATATGTATCTGACATTGTTTGGCCGTTCCATTTCTCCTGTGATTTTAACATGTACGGCATTCTGTCCTTTTAAGAGCATACATTTGCACAGTAAAATTATGTAATTCATCATTTAAACAAGAAAAATCAGAAATTGGTGCCATCAGAAACGATGTCCATCCCCGCACTGCAAGTCAAAAATCAATTGAGAGTGAAAAACAGTGAAGAACAATATTATAAACAAATGAAACCACTGAAACAAAAAATGAATGAATATTTCAAGAGACAAGGCAAAATTAAAAATTTCACAATTTTCGGTACTAAAATTTGAACCCTTATTAGATTTTCAAAAATTAAAAACCTCGGACATCTACAGAAAATAAAGAACAATATTATATACAAATAAATTTTATAAATCTAAATGAAAACTGAAAGAGGAGTTTAAGGCACAAGCTTAAATTAACTATTTCCGAAATACAACCCCTGTGGGCCTCAAGTTGTCAAAATCAAAATTCTAAAATATTATTGCGCATCTACATACAGTATGTGAAAATACTGTATAGAAATTAAAGGCATAAAATGAAAAATTAATAAGGAGTTTAGTTTAAATTTCCAGTTTTCGACCCCTGTGGCCCCCAATTTTTGAAAATCAAAATTCTAAACCTTTTTGCGCATCTACATATAGTATGCGACAATAATGTGTAGAAATTAAATGCATGACGTGAAATATGGATGAGGGAGTTTAGGTCAGCTTAAACTTCCAATTTTTGAAATTCGACCCATGTGGACCCAAATTTAAAAAAAACAAGATTCGAAAACCTTATTGCCCATCTACACACAGTATGTGATAATACTGTATAGAAATTTAAAGCATAAAATGAGGTCACAAGTCTTAATTTCCAATTTTTGAAATTCGACCCCTGTGGGCCCCAATTTTTAAAAATCAAAATTCTAAAACCTTATTGCGCATCGAAATACAGTTTGTGACAATACTATATAGAAATTAAAAGCATGAAGTTAAAAATGAACGAAGAGTTCTGGAGACAAGATTATCTAACGGACGGAAAGACGGACGGACAAACTAACAGACGGACGGACAGACTGACAGACGGACGGTCAGACCCACCGATTATAAATATCCCCGAACTTCATTCGAAGTTCGAGGATAATTAATAAAACATGTTTCACAGACTTGACCGTCAAGTCTTTCAAAAACGTTCCAGTGGGCAACATTTTCATAATTGTTGTTGTAAACAACTATTATGAATGTATCGCGTGATTTCTTTGTGAAGATAAACCATTTCGTGTAAAAAAAGACAATTCTTCTTGTTAAAGTTCACACAATTCGCGTTTATATAAAAGCTCTATACGTATGTGCTAGAAGTGGATAAATCGGGTATTCTAATATGACCTGCTTCAAACACTTTCAGTCTACATCCGTGGTAAAATATGGATATATTGGTTCCAACGTCACAGACGTCAGACCGCCCAACTTTAACGACGTTATGGTATAACTTGCGTTGTGTAATGGCGTCTTCGTGTCTCAATACCTCTGTTCTGGCGTATCAAAATGTCGTAGAAACTGTCCTATTAGAATGGAAATAATTCACGGCGGCTTGAAAATATCCTGATTTTACCACGGCTAGGCCCTTTATGTCGATATTTTATCACTAGCTGTCACCCGTGGCAAAATATATGGTATAATGGGCCTACCCGTGGTAAAATCAGGATATTTTGAAGCCACCGTGAATTATTTCTCAAATATTTCGTCTGAAGATATATAGGACATCATATTAGAATTTCAAATAACATACCAAGAGGAAAAAGCGATTACCTGTGAAGGACCGTTTTCTCGAACACATCCACCAATATTTATTCCAGCGTAAATACAGGCCATCAGATGACGATTAGATAATTCTCGCTCTATTCCGATGTTCTTTGAGTGAGGGTGTCCTATTTTTTGGTACATGACTGAAAAGACAGACAAAAAACTGTTTAGAGCACAATTAAATGTGAAATATAAGAAATATTTTGGTCCCTTAGCTTTGGTGTCATTTTATGAGGCAAAAGGATGGAATACAGTTTTTAAATTTTATTGAAAATAAGATTTCAAATCTCGTTATATAAAATTGATCTTATACTGAAGTAGATACATTATTTCAATGCTTTAATAATTTTCATCTCCATCGGTCATATCTTAAGTTTTTCTGATCAGAATATAGTAATTACAATGTTTGTGAGCCATGAATATACAAATGTACCTGCGGAAGGTCATATCTTAATTTCTCGATGGCTCACAATGATAAATTAATTTTTCACAAATGATTTATGGCATATTGGTTAAACAAGAATCTGTCTGAGTAACAGCAAATTGGGATTTTCCATCATGCCTGGTTTGAGCAGAAGGCCGTTCGTCCGACTACCCTACGTCGGCAAACTATTCACCAGATTTTTTGGGTTGAAAAGTCCGGTTAAAATAATACTGCTTCTTTTGAATTACTAAACACATGATCTACTATGGACATTTTTAAGACTTTACGGAAACAAAACTCAAAATCACTCACTCAGAGTTTCATAGTCATTGTTTGAAGGGTCGTAACTGCTTGGTGCCCCGTCATGTCCAGTAACAAAATATTCTTGTTCAATCCCAAACATCGGCTCATGAGGCTCTTTAAATCTATATCCAGTATCGGGATCATACTCTAGTCTCTCCATTGTTTTCTGACACGTGTATCTCGTATTGATAGCTAAAGTATAAATGTAATTTTAGAGCACCTTTTATTTTTACGAAGGCGATTGGAAAACATAATTATGTACTGAAGTAAACATGGTTTTTTTTTACAGTACTTGGATCTATACTTTCTTTGAACCGAAATATAAAGAATGGTACAATAAAGAGAACTAAAGGCGTGATTTTGTTATTACATTTGTAACTATAAAGATATCTGTCCTTCCGAAGAATCTGATTTCGCAACCCAATCGTTATACCATGTGTATATATACCTTTTTAATTCAAATTTTAGTTAAGTTCGTAAGCTAGAAAGTTTAATGATTTGTTTGAGGTATTATATTATATTATTTTTAACTAGTTTATTATTGGCTTCAATACGACTAAAACTGTCCTTTCAATACAGAATCGGGGGCCTCGGTGGCCGAGTGGTCTAGGCAGTTCGTCATGACTACCAATGATCATTAGCTTAGAATCTCACCTGTGGCGGGGTGTTTTCGACTCCCACCTTAATTGACTAGGATTGCCAATTTTCCTACCGAAGGTCGAAGGTTCTCTCCGGGTACTCCGGCTTCCTCCACCAATAAAAACTGGCCGCCGCGAAATAGCCAAATGTGCTGAAAACGGCGTTAAACCCCAACTAAACAAACAAATCATTACAGAATCATTAACTCGGCCAATATCGAAAACCCCGACCAATACAGATTTTTTGCTGTATTGGCCGATTTGTACCCAGCCTATATAGTGTGAGTTGATTTTCTATAGATTTAAGTTTGAATACATATGAAAATTCCGATATGTTTACATCATATCTAAATTTATACATGGTCTGTGGTTAAAGGTGCTTCAAAATTGATAATTATGAATTATTCAGTAATAGCTCTGCTTTAAAATATCTTTCATAACACCCATTCCAATCCTTAATGACAATACTTAAGAATTTTCAAAGATTTGATTCAGAAACAAATTCGTACAGAATAATAGCTAAAACTAGTTAATTAATATAGATATCATTAAATGGTTATTTGTGCATTGGCCTTGTTATTGGTTCTCGGCCAGCTGTATCCTCCGGCCAATAGAGCAAGCCTCGGACCAATAATAAGGCCAATACAGAAAGCCTCGGACCAATAATAAGGCCAATACAGCAAACCTCGGACCAATAATAAGGCCAATACAGAAATAATCATGTTATTATATTATATAATGATAAAAATGTATTCAGGAAACCGCCAGGAATACAGGCGTTTTACATTTCATTGATAATATAATATACCTGATGGTTTATCCATTGTAATCCAGAAATCACACAAAACGAGTTTATGAGGACTCTTGAAAAACGGATTCTCAAACATTGCCACTGGTTTCATTATCATCTCCTGAAAATCCTCATGCCTTCCACGAACATCGTTCCACATGTACGAGTCCCATATAGGACAGTCTGGAAAAAACATATATATATATATACATGTCACTTATTGGCCAGAGACACCAAATAATTCATAGTGCATTGTATATTAGAACTAGAGGCTCTAAAGAGCCTGTATCGGTCACCTGCATTGAACTTTTCATTTTGAGCAGGACTAAAGATTTGGCTGGTTTTTCTATAGGGTTCTGTGTTAAACTATGTTCGGCTGTGGCAGCCAAGATGGTTGAGTCTAAGTCAATGGACACATTTCTAAAAGAGAACAATCTAAGGACCATTGCTACCAAGTCTAGTTCTAATTGGCTTAGTGGTTTCAGATAAGAAGAATTGTCAGTAAATTTCCCATAGGGTCCTATGTTAAACTAAGTTCGGCTGTGTCAGCCAAGATGGTTGAGTCTAGGTCAATGGACACATTTCTAAAAGAGAACAATCTAAGGACCATTGCTACCAAGTCTAGTTCTAATTGTCTTAGTGGTTTCAGACAAGAAGATTTGTTAGTAAATTTCCGATAGGGTCCTATGTTAAACTAAGTTCGGCTGTGTCAGCCATCTTGGTTCACATTCCACGAAATCAGACAATTCTGAAAGAGGACATCCTAAGGACCATTGCTGCAAAGTCGGGTTCCAATTTGTCAAGTAGTTTCAGACAAGAAGATTTTTCAATGAATTTTCCCGTGGGGCCCTATGTTTAACTAAGTTCGGCTGTGGCTGCCATCTTGATTAACATTCCGGGTCATCGGACATCCTTCTGAAAGAGAACCTCCTAAGGACCATTACTGCCAAGTTTGGTTGCTACTAGCCTTGTATTATAATAGAAGAAGATTTTTTAAATTCACCCCCCCCCCCTTTTCTATTTTTAGTAACAGCAGCCATGTCGGTTGGAAGTCGGGGATGCCGGACATAAGTTTGGAAAGGGGCCGCCCAAGAACCATTCCACCAAAGTTTAGTTCAAATTGGCTCAGTGGTTTCAGGGGAGTTGACGAAAAAGTAAAATTCTCATAGGATCAATGTTAAACTAAGTCCGGCCATGGCGGCCATGTTGGATGGCGTTCGGGGAAACAGAACACACATTTTAAAATGGGCCACCCAAAGTTTGCTTCAAATTGGCCAAATGGTCTCAGAGAAGATAACGAAAATGTTAAAATTCCCATAGGGTTCAAGGTTTAACCATTTCCCACCATAGCAGCCACATTGGATGGCGCCCCCGAAAACCAAACACAAGTTTTAATGGGGACCATCCAAGGACCATTCCATTTAAGTTTGGTTTAAATTGGTTCAGTAGTTTCAGATCCGTTGACGAAAAAGTAAAACTCCCATAGGCTCAATGTTAAACTAAGTCCAGCCATGGCGGCCATGTTGGTGAGCTAATAAGAGTGAATTTATTTATTCATGTTCTAAGTATACTACTTCCTGTCATAATAGCAAAATTGTTTTAAAAATTCTTCACTGCTAACTCAAAATAGTGACATGAATATCTCATCCGGCAAACACTTACTGACACTTTTCCATCTGACCAAATATGACACCTCATTCAAACTTTCTAAAACATCAACTTTGAACATTCTCTCTATAAATTCAGAACAAAAACCACTTGAAAATGCTTTAAATTTTTAAGGGGCAAAAAATAAATATGGAAGAAATACAGTAAATTTATACAGGATTATATTAAAGATGGCGCGTTAATTGTAGCCTTTTGAACATTAAAGAGGTGGCTCTTGTTTCTCTATACATTGTACGACCAAACATATCTCAAAGCATAACCAAATTGTCAATAATGCTTCAAATGCACACAGAAGCAAAATATTCCAGGTTCTAAGTCACAGAAGTAGACAATTCTTGTTTGCTACAGATTATGAATATTGATATATTTTGTACGTCTCTGCTTTTATCCTGTATCCGATCATCTACGTACCTTCAAGACATTTCGGTTCGGAATCCACTACCCTGGTCTTTGATTCCATCTCAAATTTTGTGTGACTCATAAATACATATTCCAGAATAACTTTTCCACCAATAGACGAGAATTCTGGTAAGATCAGTTCAAATTTATTTGTAGTCATTTTTTTATATCTGAAAAATGAAAAAATATTACAACTTTAGCCTGGGCAAATTCTATTTTGGAAATTGAGTGTGTAAAACATTAAGACAGGCCTTTATGTTACACTGGCATTGGATATGCGTAATAATGGAATAGAGGATGAAGTGCACTTTTTATTTGAATGTCCTTATCTAATAGTAATTTGAGGAAAAAATATATTAAATATTTTGTTGAGAACTGTAAAACCTTTTATGAACTATGAACAGAAAACAACCTTATACTGCTGTTGAGTAATGAAGATAAGATTATTATTTTTAATTTTTTCTATATGTTACATGAGTTAAATAGAGAATATAAGTTTTGACCCAGTGTCTTTAGTACCATGGAAATTTAGACGGCGGACAAAATTGTTGTACGGTGAGGCGTTAATAAATGATCACATGACATAGAATAATTCAGATATTTTATTATAATTAGTGGTGCCGGGGAATAACCTCGACAAAATTCATTTGTCCGATGAATAACCCTATTATTCCCCGCAGGTGAATAACCCATCGGGCGCAAAATTATTTCCAAAATGGTCAACCCTGCTAAAGCCCTCAACATGGTTGACCATTTTGGATATCCCTCCTCAGAGTACCGTAATTGTATATTGTCAAATCTTTAGATATCCATGGAAAATGTGACATTCATTACGTTTATATATGCTAAATATCACGTGAGTTATCTCCCCTGAAAGTAATGAAATTTCCATGTGTTATATGCAATAATAATATAAGTCTCATGTGTTGACTGCAGTATTACAACTCGGGCGCAAAATTATTTGTTCGGTATAATAAAACAGTGACGGCCCTATGAGTCGGGAGAATTTCCAAAATGGTCAACCCTGCTATAGCCCTCAACATGGTTGACCATTTTGGATATCCCTCCTCAGAGGACCGTAATTGTATATTGTCAAATCTTTAGATATCCATGGAAAATGTGACATTCATTACGTTTATATATATATGCTAAATATCACGTGAGTTATCTCCCCTGAAAGTAATGAAATTTCCATGTGTTATATGCAATAATAATATAAGTCTCATGTGTTGACTGCAGTATTACAACTCTATGCTATTGATGCTTATTCATATTTTATTTTCTTCACTTGTAATCAATTACTGTTTTATTTCCTAGATTATTTCTTCTACGATATTTTATGTTATGGACAATTAAACTGCTCCCTTTGGGCCAGGGCCTTTTGGGCTCCGAGATTGGATTAAGAAACTTGTCTTATTTTCATGTACAATAAATAGCATGAATTCATATATTGTACTTTGTTTATCTTCTCAATTGAAAAGGACCTGTTTCTGAAAATTGTTCACCTGGCAATATCACAAGACACTATAAATGTACAACAATTTAAATGGACATCGATCAGCAGTATCATTTACCCAGTAATAACTATAAAAAAAATCGTTGCCACTAATTTGATGCACTGCAAAAGCATGAACTGTTTTACAGAATAAATCCCTTTCTTAAATTAATTTTAAGGTAATTTCCTCACCTTAGTGTGTAATTACGGTGGATCCGATAACGTTTGAACTTGAACTGTGTTGATAAACGCTGACGCATTACAAGTGTAACAAAATGATAACAGCAATTCAATCCATTTGTGATTTGCACAAATAAAACTGCTTCGAACTAAAAATGGGACAATTCACTAGACGCAGATCAGAGTCATGAATGCAAATAAAAAAAATACAAACTAAACCGTTAAACATATAAATGTAAACCATACATTTTAATATAAAACTTTGTAATATATATAATTTTATATATACATGTACTTATATTTGTTCCTACAGCTTTGGTGAGATGTTCGTGCAGTATTGATGCAGATGCATTATTGCAATTTTTCAAATATAATAGAGAGAGGGAGGGCAGAGGGTAATTCGGACAATTCATACGTAATTTGTTAAACGAGCTCCGAATTTAACTAGAGTTTAAGGTCATACAGACATATGTCATGAGTTTAAAAATAACCGAAATTACATAACTGACCCAATCTTAATTTTACAAATTCCTATTTATAGCGTACTATAGTGACGTATGATTTTAAAAGTAACGTATACAGAAAAACATTTTAGAAACGCTAGTTTCAGAAAGACAGTTTGTATATAGCGGTTTTCCAAGACAAAAGCATTAATAAAATTATATTAATTTTGAATTTAATTTTATAGCTAAGCCTTGTAATCTTTTTTCCATTTTTAGTTTCATGGAAAATCCATTAACTAACTGTCTACGACTGACAATAATTCTGTTGACTAATTATACCAATGCTTATGCATGCAGCAGACTGTATTGCAGGATTATATTGGCATTTAAAAAATCAGCCATTCGATATTGGGGGGATGGGGGCATTTGGATTTCAACATTTTTGGCCTTGATCATGACTGCTAATCCATAAATATGCTTAATTGCAGTATGATTGAAAATGTCTTGGATGAACGATTTAACTCCTGTCTACAAGTACACAGTACACGTATTTTAATATCCTGGTGTAAATAATTCAATATGGATGGATGGATGAATTATTGTTTAACGTCCAGTGGCAACCAGGTGTATATCAGGACGAGAACATGTTGATATGATAATGAATATGATCCCTGCTTTGTACTAGACCGACACGCTAAGTCGGATTTTTAATGTGCTAGCTCACGAGGTAACTGTTCGCAGGAAGACATATCACCTCACTCGGATACATTATACAGACTCCGAGCCGACCAGTCTTTGCTCTTACTCCTAGATGCCGCGTGCTTGGCGGATAAGCAGCAAATACCAATTTTAATGTCTTTGGTTTGACCCGGCCGGGGATCGAACCCCCGACCTTCCGCACTCGGGGCGAGCACGCTACCACGAGACCACCGAGGCGGTCAATAATTCCATAATGTAACAAAACTTTAAAGTTATTTACAACAAATTAGGAAACATTATACCATAAGTGGTTTGGAATGATAACACAAACAATGTAGCAATGGGAACGACTTCAGTAATTTATGAGATAGGCCTCTGTATCTCTCGGAAATCTTCATATATACTCTAGGCCTAATATGAGTGTTGGCTCATTACAGCTAATTCCAAAAGAACATGAAGAAAGAGCAATTGTCATTTTTTTTTATTTTATTATTATTATTATTATTATTATTATTTGCATCATTTAAAGACTAAAATGTATTTGAAGAAAGGAACTTACCTTCAGAAAACAGTTTTTGCGAATCAAATAATAATGTTAAGAGCACTTGAACTCTCTATTGTATGCAGTCCAATTCTAGTTCAAGGACACAATTTTGCGATGCCTTTAACGAGGCACAGTTTAAAGGCCAAATTTAAGTAAATAGTTTAAACTATTTTTAAAACACTTGTTGACATACATAAATGCTTAACGGTATGTTTTTGTGTATTGAATGCTTAAAAAGTCCATTTTCCCTTTTTTATTTTGTTTAGCAAATTAAAAGAGCATATAGAAGGTGTCTCTTGAATGCAAAGTACCAATTCGGTTTCTATGTTAATTTCCATATGAGGGTACCAAGATATGAGAGAAAATTTCATAAAAATAAAAATTTATTTCTTGAAAAATAACAGCACCTCAATTAAGTGAATATGTATCCGATTAATTTAATGCAACGAAAATGGTACGTTCCCATGGCTTTCCATGCCGAAAAATGAGGCTCAAAAAGAGGGGATAAAGTTTTGCTAAAAATCGGGGTACCCACTTAAATCATTGAAATTACCCAAATTCTTAAAAGCTATTTTAAAATTGTTTTATCTCATATGTTTCGAAAGAAGAACCACTGCCGTTTAAAATTATTTATTATTTAATTTAATATTGACCAATGGGCAGCGAGTTTCACATTCATTTCACCGCTTAATGTTCCCGTCGCCAGTATTTTACGATCCTCTTATCAGTCACTGTAATAATTCTGCAAAATAAATGTCGGAACCAAACGAATGAGAACGTAAACAAAAATGTATGTTTTATAAACCAATCTAAGAGTGTCGGAATACATGTATATAAATAACAGTCAAAAGATACTAATTTTAGATATAGTAAATTTATACTATGCTGTATACAACGCATATAAGTTTACACACCGCATCCCCCCCCCCCCCCCCACTCAGACTATCCTGTCTTTCTGTTGTATTTTTGTTTTGTGCTGTCTTACGTTAATTAATTTTGTCCGGGGTTTTGTCTGTTTGGTATCGTTGATTTTTTTCTTGACCTTTCCTGTTTTTTTTCCATTTTGTTGTTTATCTGCTTGTAAATTAAGGGAGTCAGTACATATCCTATGAGATCTAAGTTAATGTCGATGCACTAATGCGACAGCAAGTCGATTTTACGTGTGATTTCTGGTTTGGGGATTTATCTGTGTAAAGGGGGATAGGAAGGATTTGACCGTAAAGAAGTGCATGGGGTTCAAAATTTTAGATAAAAGGCATGTTCAACAATGTGGTGAAAAAAGCAGGATTGAATATAAAAGAAAATAAAATAATGGTAATGCAAATCCCATAATGCCGCGAAAAAAATTGGGGTCTCAAAAACAATTTTAATAGCTGATATGCGAATATAAACGCATTAACGATGCGTATAAAATATAGAAATTATCTCGTTTAATGCACATATAACTCAGACATACCTACATTTACAGTAACTATCGATTAAATATAATTGCAAGCAGTTTAACACATGCACTGTGTTTTATTAATGTGAATAAAATATGTTAAGATTGTATTTTTAGATTAAATGAATGTCTCCAAAACTGTAAACCCCCTAAATATATAAAGTACTGACTCCAGAGTTCAGTATGATGGTGCTGACTAATGACTAGATGCATAATGTTTAACACCCCCACACCCACAAAAAGACACAAAATATTTCACATTTTACCAAAACCATTTCTACTGGCGACCTTGAGGGTAAAAACCATTATTATTGTGAACTAAGTTTATGTTTGTTATTAGTACATCCCTATAACAACCTAAAATGACCTAAAATGCTGTAGAGCAGAATTAACTTGAAGTCACACCTTTGCGAGAAAATTTAAAAGAAGAAATACAATACCTTCAACTTATTTGCGTCGTACAATCATGGTTTATGCTTGAGTGACCTTGTTAACAACACGTTTTCTGTCAAAAAACTTTATATTGACATTATTATGTCATACCATATGTGATTATTGTAAAAGTACACGCATGGATTGATTTAGTTTTAGTTCTCAATTATAATCCCATGGTTACGTAATATGTGTAACTTTGTAATTTTTTTACATTTTGGAAGTTTTTTTATTGTTTATGAAATAACATATATACGAAACAAATGTCATATTTCCTTTCTTGTTCTAATCAAATTTTGATGATTATCATAAATAATATTCACATACAATGAAATGTTGTCTATTAGGACTTAACGGTTCAATTCTATTGATGATTATATTTTGAATAGTACTTATAAAGCTCATTGTCCTTTTGTTTTGCTCTATTTTTTTCGGGGAAGGAAAAAAAGGGGGGGGTTATAGCTGCATTGAAACATTTTAACTTACTTTTTCTGTTTTCCACATTATCGGTTTTAAACATATTAAAGAGGCATGTCAAGTGCTAGAAATTTATCATAACAGAATGTACAGTAGTACAAAGTATTACGAAAAGCCGTACATGAATTAGATTATATAAGAATTAGATCTATTTTTTGTTCACTTCTTGAATAGTTTTTTTTTTTTTTTTTTACAAAATCGTTTGTCTTTCAAACTCTGAAGGGACTTGGCCTGTTCGGTGCAATTTAAAGATTGGCCAATAATTATTACCAGCTAAATTACTAAAGATACTCTACGTATGGCAGTTTTAATGCTGCTTTTCCATTTAGGGTTCTTTTAGATTGGAATGCACAGAACAGTTTTCATGATACACTGATATAATTTTGTTCACCAGTGTTCATGGCAATATCTTTTTTAAAATGATACAAGATGCACCACTTCTATTAACGACCTTTTTAGAGTAAAATACTTAATTATCAAGCATTCATATTTGTTAACACACTTATCATCGTGAGGTAATGAGGAAATTGGTTGCATTTACGGGGTGTAGTTGAAATAATAAACACGATAGCTACATATGGTTCTATAAGATCTATTTCAGATGAAAAATGTAGAACATTCTTTAGGTTTGGATTGAAGAGAGTGTTCCCTGTGTCAAAATAATTCATTACACGGTTCCTAATAAAAATACTACGAACATAAAAGAAAGGATCCCTAGTATACATTCTAATCCTGTAGAATGAAGTCAGTGACCATGTTTTCTAGTTATGTATACATATAGCTGCTTTGTGGTAATTAATCTTCGCAATCAATCGAACTCGAGTTTGACAATCTCCGAGTCTCCCCCTCACTTTCCCCACTTTTCTCCCAAGCAGCCACTAGAACTGCGAAGATCAAATTTTGCTGACTGACAACATTTTGGATTATTGATTTAACTTCCCACATTTTAGCCCTTATCATTTCCTTATATAAAGATAGTTGAGCAGATTAAGTCGTTAACCGTATTTTACTTATTTTTTTTTTAATTATTTTACATTACCATTCGTGTCATGCTTAACCTTTCAAAAGTGTTTAATTTTTCACGCTGAGACAAATTGCCTTGCAGTTAATTAATTTTTATATCTTTTCAGATGTACCATGAAATTTACATGTGCTGAACTGATCATATCCGCAAGTCAACATATCTTGATTTGGTCTTGATGCAGAAAATCAAATAAAAGAATAAACATGACCAGATAAACCGTTTAAGACAAAATAATGGCTACTGGAGATACATTTTAGTACTTCTAGTAACACACTTCTGATCTCAAATGGTCATTTCTTTCTGGTTTAATCTTGACTGTCTTTAATATTTTTTTAAGATTCCTAAAATCAAGACAATACCAAGGTAACAAGACCAAAACCAGATAAATGCCTTGTAATTAAACAAGACTTGTAAAGGATTAGTTTATAAGAATAAATTATGTTATTTGTAATTCACTAGTACACAACTGACTACTTGTCTTAAAATTTGTTCTTATCATCATGGTTTTCTTTAAAAAGAACACCCATTGGTAGCCTTGACTTGTTTTCTGCTCTTTGGTCGGATTGTTGTCTCTTTGACACATTCCCCGTTCCCATTCTCTTTACTATTATGCAGAATATGTAAGAATACACAAGGTCAAGATGATTGAATATTTATTGAAAATTATCGTCAAATGTTTTTGTTTTTTATGTTTGGTGACAAAAACAGTTGGGATCTAGTAGTTGGAATATCCCGTACGGACCCTCACAACAAATCAAACGTAAACGAACCATTTCTAAAGATCCAGTGAGCTGTATCTTAACTTTTCAATAAGTTCTATATTTGTATAAAAAGAAACCGGTAAGTCAAGTTTCTACTGGGGCATATAAACGTAAGTACGTGTTTTAGATTTTGTATGTATATTAATACGTGATGATTGTAGAATTTTAATGGTAAATAAGAAGAAATTATGTAATTTTAATTAAAATTTATGACTCAATTTTTAACATCATAAACATGGTCTCAGAATGCTCAGATAGTAGTCTTGGTCAAATGAAATAAATGCATCCTCCCTCAACTCAACCCTAGAAAAAATTTTGAAATGTAAAGTACACAGTTTCATTTAGCATTATGTTTACTTTACAGTTGTGGTATTTCAATACACATTCCAATGTGAGAATAAATATCTTTATTTGTAGATAATGGCTTATTGTAAACCATGTCAAGATCATAATATTTCAAAACCTGCATTACAATACTGTACAGAATGTGAAGAATCACTTTGTCAAGAATGCGTAGAGAATCACAAGACGATGAAAATGGACCGCAATCATCATTTGATCAATCAAAACACGACTCTAGAGACATTTAGCGTGAGATCCCAATGTTCTGGACATGGAAATTTAGAATTTGAATACTTCTGTATTGAACATGACGCCCTCTTGTGTCAAAAATGCAGAACAACGTCTCACCGTTCATGTAAAACGCCATTGTCTGTTGATGAGGCATCAAATCAGGTAAAGAATTCATATGCCTTTATTAATTGTATCGAAAAAATAAACCAAACCATCGAGTTCTTAGAAAGTGTACGCAAATTTTGCGAAAACAATATTCAAAATGTTCAAAGTAAAGCTAAAGATGTCCGAGAATATATTGAAAATACCAAACGAAAAATGGTTGAAAGGCTTGAATCCTTAGAAATATCAGTGCTTGCTGAGTTAGATCAACTGAAAAACACATGTATAGGCTCCATACAAGAAACTACCAGGAAGATTCAAGACACGATAAAAACAGCACAGGAACAAAAGAAGCAATTCAACTTCGCAAAGGATATGGCTTCAGAAAGACATGCATTTCTTTTGCTTCATACTTCCAAAGAGGTGCTGGATGGAATTCAGAATGAAACAAAACAACTTTCCGACAAAACTAAAGAATTGACCCTGGATTTTCAGGAAACTCCTTTTGAAGAATTGAAAATCGCCCTAGGGTCAGTTAAAATTACTGAAACTTCTAAAGCGAATTTATTTATTCAAGGGAAATTTCGGGAGTCGCAGACGGCTGTTATGCCTAAAAATACATTTTTATCGTTTACCCTAGAACAAAACCTCGATTTCAAAAAAGTCACCCCAAAACACATAACAGGGATGACATCATTTGAGAGAGTTTTGTTATTATGTGATGTTAAATCTTCAAAAATCTACATATGCGACAGAAATGACATCTACCAAGACTTTATAAAGTTAAGACATCAACCTTGGGATATAGCAATCATTCCAAAAACCACTACTGCCGTCGTATCTTTGCGCTTTGAATCGAAAATAAAATTCATAGATATCGATAAAAGACTCGTTACAAAAACTATAAAGGTAGATGGTATTGAATTAGGGGGTATCGATACAACAGCATGCAAAATTATTGTTGGTGGAAGTAGGGGTATTATACATTTTCTTGACCATTATGGTAATCCGCTACATGCTATAAATCCAAAGGTCAACATTAAAGGTGCAATATCTTACTTAAAAGTTTTAGGTCCTGATAATATTTGTTTCAAAGACGAGAATAATCTATACAGTATCAAAATTGCTGGGGATGTTATTTTTAGTTATAACTCGCTTAGAATGCGTCATATGAGGAAAATGGTAGCAGACCGTCATGGAAACGTGTACGTGGCTGGACGCGATTCAGCAAATATCCATAAAATAAACAAAAGAGGAGAATGTGATAAAATTTTACTTAATGAGAACGAATTAGTTGAGCCTATGGCACTATGTTTTAGTTCTGATTATTGCAAATTGTATGTCGCGAATAAAGGAGGGAGGGTCGTATCCATCTTTAAAGTTAAGTGATTATCCCCGCACTTCGAATGAAGTTCGAGGATATTTGTAATCGATCCGTCTGTCCGTTCGTCCGTCCGTCTGTCTGTCCGTCTGTCCGTCCGTTAGATAATCTTGTCTCTAGAACTCTTCGTTCATTTTAAATTTCTATGCAATATTGTCAAAAACTATATGTAGATGCGCAATAAGGTTTAGAATTTTGATTTTCAAAAATTGGGGCCCACTGGTGTCGAATTTCGAAAATTGGAAATTTAAACTTGTGACCTAACTCATGATTTATTTCTCATTTTATGCTTTTAATTTCTATTCAGTATTAGCACATTCTGTATGTAGATGCGCAATAAGGTTTAGAATTTCGAAAATTGGAAATTTAAACTTATGACCTAACTTATGATTTATTTCTCATTTTATGCTTTTAATTTCTATTCAGTATTATCACATACTGTATGTAGATGCGCAGTAAGGTTTTAGAATTTTGATTTTCAAAAATTGGGGCCCACGGGGTTAGAATCTCGAAAATTGGAAATTTAAACTTATGACCTAACTCCTTATTAATTTTTTATTTTATGCTTTAAATGTCTATACAATATTGTCACATACTGTATGTAAATGCGCAGTAAGGCTTTAGAATTTTGGTTTTAACAACTTGAGGCCCACATGAGTTGTATTTCGGAAATAGTGATTTTAAGCTTGTGCCTTAAACTCCTCTTTCATTTTTCATTTAGATTTAGCAAATTTATTTGTATATAATATTGTTCTTTATTTTCTGTAGATGTTTGAAAAGGTTTTGAATTTTGAAAATCTATTAAGGGATCAAATGTTGAGACCGAAAATGGTGAAATTGCTAATTTTGCCTTGCCTCTGGAAAAACTCATTCATTCTTTGTTTCAGTGGTTTCATTTGTTTATAATATTGTTCTTCACTATGTTTAGATGTGCAATAAGGTTTTTAATGTTGAAATTTGATTCAGGGTTCCAATTTTCAGACTGAAATTGTGAAATTGCTAATTTTTCACTGTTAATTGTTTTTTTACTTGTGCAGTGGGGGGATGGACATCGTTTCTGATCGCACAAATTTCTAGTTTTCTTAGTAATGTCGTTCAATGTTACAATATCACAGATGTATAATAATTCATTTGTTAAAGCTTTTCTCTTGTTATAGGATAAAATGGTGTTGAATTTCAGTTTTGAAAACAGTATACACTATTTCTTAAGACATAATAGTGAACATCATCACGATCAACCCAAGATACAACTATCCACAGATATGGAATGGAAAAAAATGTGTGTCAGAATATTCTAACCTGATAAGTACCTGAGGGGACAGAAACACCTCCCTTTTCCTATCTAATCATCTGTGCTTAAATAATAATATGTCAAAAGGTACAAACTACATGTAAGGGCCATATTCAGAAATTCAATAAAGCTTTGTTGACTTGGTTTTGGTTTTTGTTCATGTTTGGCCATACTTAGTTTCTAGTGTACATTAAATAACACTTATATTTATTCTGCACTTCGAATGAATTTTGAGGAAACTTGTAATAGGTCCGTCTGCACGACTGTCAGTCTGTCCGTCCGTCCGTCTGTCTGTCCGTCCGTTAGATAATTTTGTCTCCAGAACTCCTCGTTCATTTTTCACGTCATACATTAAATTTCTATACAGTATTGTCACAAACTGTATGTAGATGTGCAGTAAGGTTTTAGAATTTTAATTTTCTAAAATTGGGGCCCACAGGGGGTCGAATTTCGAAAATTGGAAATTTAAGCTTGTGACCTGAACTTCTCAATTTCTATACAGTATTGTCACATACTAAATGTAGATGCACAATAAGGTTTTAGATTTTTTCTTTTTGAATTTGGGCCCACAGGGGTCGAATTTTGGAAATTGAAAATTTAAGTTTGTGACTTAAACTCCTTATTCATTTTTAATTTTATGCTTTTAATTTATATAGAGTTTTGTCACGTACTGTATGTAGATGCACGAAAAGGTTTTAGAATTTTGATTTTCAAAAATTTGGGCCTACAGGGGTTGTATTTTCGAAATAGGGAATTTCAGCTTGTGACCTGAACTCCTCTTTCATTTTTCATTTAGATTTATCAAATTTATTTGTGTATTATTTTGTTTCTTATTATCTGTAGATGTGTGAAAGTTTTTGAATTTTGAAAATCGCTTAAGGGTTCCAATTTTGGGAACGAAAATGGTGAAATTGCTAATTTTGCCTTGTCTCTGGGAATGCTCATTCATTTTTTGTTTCAGTGGTTTGATTTGTTTATAATATTGTTTTTCAGTATGTGAAGAAGTGCAATAAGGTTTTCAATTTTGAAATTTGGTTCAGGGCTCCAATTTGTAGACTGAAATTGTGAAATGCTAATTTTTCACTGTTTGTGCAGGGCGGGGATGGACATCGTTTATGATGGCACCAATTTGTAGTTTGTCGCCCTGTTATAATATATACATCGATGATTTGGAAACTTTTATCTGAATTTACACTTAACTATTTTTTTTAAATGGAAATTTGTGAAAAGTGAAAATTGGCGTATTATATACAATTTTTTACTATTTAATAAGCTAGATATACTTAAAAGACTTAGTATGTTTTTTATAACGTAATGTTTTAGAGAAAGGGAAGTTAACGTATACGATAAACTAACCCATGTGTGCAATACTGAAACAATATGCTGTCACTTAACTTGATTACCTTCGTTATTGAGAGTGACCTTTTTATCTCACAATTAGTACTATCGGCTTTCTATGAAGATATCAGCCAGGATTCTATGTACGGTACATCCTGTGGTACTTTTCACAAAGAATCTTAAGGGTAAAATTACTATAAAGTTATACAGCTACAGTACAACTTACAAGTGGTTTTACTCTTAATATATCTTGTGAAAAGGGCCTCTTTTGTTTCTGTGAAACTGGACATCCGTGATTTACTGCACAGAACATAATGCAAAACGTTTATTATCAAGAAAATTTCAGAAACGTTTGACCAAAACTATCCATCGTCCTTTTCAAGCTGGTGAATGTGAAAAGAACCTACTCAACATGATATAAAACTGGAAGTAAGTCTCTTCCAAGTTATACACTAGGCACGGCAGAAAGTTTATACCTAACAGGAAACATTCAGTTACACCATCTAATCCAATAAGGGTTAGTTGCCTTGTCGTATATGACACTTTTATATTACAATGTATATTATTATTGTTATAATTATTTTCGGCAAAATATATACATAGAAATATACTTTGTTTAAAAAAATATAGTGATTTATTTCATTTAACAGTATTTTCTCAGTCTTTGTCCCACACGCTAAGATCTTTCATATATTCATACATAGGCTTCAAGAATTCTCCAAAAATACATGCCCTAACAATTCCTTCGGCAGCTGCATATGGGTCAATAGCAGACGATGGTCTTCTGTCTTCAAAGTATCCGCACCCTTCAGCATTTACAAGTGGTGGAATTCTGATAGTCGTTAATTCTTTGTTTGCGACGTCACTAAGAAATTCATCATATCTTGGATGCCAACGTCCTGTTTCGTTGAGTAAGCGCTCTTTGTTCTCCTCAGCAATTGTTGGGTCGTACATACGAAGAAGTTGATCCTGATCCGATTTTGATAACATGTCTATAGCGTGTCGAATAAATCTGAAAGGAAATAATTAAACATTTTATGATAGAAATTGTAATGCAAGATCAAATTTTAGTGTATTGAGCCCAGTTCAAAATACTAAATGCATTTTAGAACAAGAACTCAGTTCAGCAAAAAAATGAAAAGTTATTAAAAAATATGTGGTAGAAACGAGATGCCAAAGGCAATTAATTTTGGTTACCAACAAACAAATGTGTGGCGAATTGAAGGCTAATACTCTACACTTTTTCTAAATACGTAGCAGTGTATTTCAAAGCGCATTGAACCAGACATTTACCAATGGGTTTGCACTAGTCGCCAAATGAGGAGGGGAAATGCATTTATGTTTACGTGACAATTACAGGAAAAGTCTCAAAATAGGGAAAATAAGTAAAATGAAAAGGTAGAAGTATATAATTATACTTCAAATACTGAAAGGAAAACACGATTCTATTTAATAAAACCATGTGATCCTTTTAAAAGGAATACTATTTTTTAAAAGATTAATATTGTATAAAATGAAAGCATTCTAAAATCTTTTGTAGCATGTTGCATAAAATATTCTATATTTACTTAATTCCTCCCTTTTCTCTCATTTTTCTGGTGCTGAAATTCAAATGACCACTTGATAAAAATGCTTCTCCATGAACCGGAACTGGGTGAAAGGTCACTCGTAGACCAAACATTTCTGCCAAACGGTGAAGTATGTATCTTGCCATGTTCAGATGGTCACCGATGGATTCACCTGGGCAAGGACCAATTTGAAATTCCCACTAAAATATAATATGTTAGCAGAATCCTTAAAACCTGTAAAATGGACACAAGCTGAACATTTGTTTCTTTACGTGAATTGTATGACACTTTTTTGACAAGATGTGTAAAATATGTACAAATATTTACAAGTAAGAAAGTAATACTCAACTATTTTTTTTTATTTTCATGATAAATAAATCACGAACGTTTGTAATAAAGTAAATCCTGGTAAACGATATTCAAACTGTACTGCAGTAAATCAGGACACTTTGATGTTGGGATAATTAGGCGAATTTTGCTAAAACACAGAGGGTAAATTCCGGTGTTTTAAAACCGAAGTTAAAAGGCTAAATTCAACTGACTATAACATTTCCATTCTCTATTCTATTCCAATATGCACACCTGAAAACAAGAATCTAACAATGCTCTAAGTTCATGTGAATGTAACAAGCCATGTCAGCGGACACATTTTTATAAAGAGGCCAACAAAGGACCCTTTCAGTTAATAATTGTAATCCTAATTGACTCAGTGAGATCAAAGGATATGCAATAAGCCATACAATGTCAAATGTTTCAAAGGTAAATAACTTTGAAGAAACTCATAAGACCAGAACATCCTTATCAATATAAAGTTAGCACATCGTGGTCCATTACTCTTTCAAGTTTCGTGAGGTTTTGGAAATGTGACTAAATCCTATACATCCCACCAACCTTATTTAATAGGGGTATAAAAAATAAATCGTAGAACATTGTTTTACCTGTGAAGGACCATTTTCCCGCATGTATCCATGAATTTGTATACCTGCATAAATGCATGCCATTAAATGACGATTGGACAATTCTCGTTCTATTCCAATGTTCTTTGAATGTGGATGTCCAATCTTTTGAAAGATCACTGAAAAAATAACGATCACTTGGATTAAATATAAACATTTATTGAAAGCAAGGTACAAAGTAAACCAGAAATAAAAAAAGGCGTCAAGAGAAGGGTCAGTGTTGACAACGTATGCTTCATTTGCATATCAACATACAAACCCTTAGTCAAATTTTCCAGATACTGCAATGATTCATGGCCTGCATGAATCGTGTTACCCATGCAATTGGACTCAAAGCCAACATAAACTAAAATATTGTTCGCTGAACTATATTCACTACTGTTGGATTTTTTTTTTCTATAAGACCGATAACAATTTTTACGATGAATCTGTTTTATAAGTAAGAGAATGTTAGGATATTACACTGGGATCTGACAAGCTTCACTTGACATTCTACAAAACTGAGACAGGCCTCTCAGGAAGGATTCTCCTACCGAATGAAGTAAGGTTTTGTCTTTAAATAACACTTGCTTCCCCTTTTCTCTGTCTATTCATATAATGTTAAATTAAATTCTGGCCTGGTTAAGTTGTTACATCTTGTCAAAGAAAAAACGACGAAACCTAAATGTTATAATTCTTCTCCGTAGGATGGTTTGTCTCATTATCGCATTTACTTCTTTTTTCATTGTATTATATAACCACAGTAAAGAATGGTTTTATAATTTAGATCAATAATTTAACGCAAACTTCTTACACAAAGATGCGTAGTCGTTATTATCAGGGTCATAGCTAATAGGAAATCCATCGTTTCCAGTAACACAGTACTCTTGTTCAATTCCAAACCATGGCTCATGCGGTACTTTAGGTTCGTATCCAGTTGCAGGATCTTTTCCAAGCTTATCCATAGTTTTCTTACATGAGTATCGTGTATTAATAGCTGAGATATGAAATTTTAAAAAAAAACACACACAAAAGGTTACTGTCCATTAACATAGGGTTATACATTTTTATCATGAAGAAATCATTTATTTCCTCGAAAATTACGAAGAAAAATATATTTTGATTACAGGTCATAATTTGTATGGAGCCTCGGTGGCCGAGTGGTCTAGGTAGATCGTCATGACTACTAATGATCACTAGCCTGTCAACACTTGGGTTGTGAGTTCGAATCTCACCTGTGGCGGGGTGTGTTCGACTCCGATCTAAATTGACAGAAGGATTGCCAATTTTCCGACCGAAGGTCGGTGGTTCTCTCCGGGTACTCCGGCTTCCTCCACCAATAAAAACAGGCCGCCGCGAAATAGCCAAATGTGCTGAAAACGGCGTAAAACCCCAACTAAACAAACAAACATAATTTGTAAATAATACTCATGTTTTTGCAGAGTGAAACAATGTTACGGGCGAAATGACTTCATTTAAATCCTTTTTTACCTTCATAAATGAGTTCCTTAATAATTTCTTTACAGCAAAACTAAAAATAATATCAATGATTTGAATGTTAATCTTCACATTTTATTGCATGAAGTTAGAATCAATTAATGTTCTGCAAATATGACAGGAAAATATCATTTTACTAGTAAGCAATGCACAAGGGAAGAGAGAAAAGCTAAACTATTCTTTTAAATTACTAATGTATTTAATCAATAGATGTATTTTCAGCTATGTACAATTTATCACTTCACTTAACAGGCACAGTTTCTACCCCATTGGCGTACTCACCGTGACTAAACAGTTTCTAAAAACATGAAAAGATCTGTCAACGTTTAGGCATTGTCTAGAACCAAAGCTTTCTTATATGATTCCACAAATATACCTGATGGTTTATCCAATGTCAACCAGAAATCACACA
Source organism: Mytilisepta virgata (assembly GCA_028015205.1). Lineage (NCBI taxonomy): Eukaryota > Metazoa > Mollusca > Bivalvia > Mytilida > Mytilidae > Mytilisepta > Mytilisepta virgata. Next base: position 62,036,420 of record CM051518.1, on the reverse strand, counting down.
AAACGAGTTTATGTGGTCTTTTGAAAAACGGATTCTCAAACATTGCAACAGGTTTCAATATCATCATCTGAAAATCTTCAGGTCTTTCCCGAACATCGTTCAACATGTATGAGTCCCATAAAGGACATTCTAAAATTGTCAATAAAATGAAAATATTGTTAGAATGTATCATTACCAGGAGCAACGTATTGTTGTTATAATAGTTAGCTACACTGGCTTTAAGTCCACCTTTTGCCAGTACTAAATCTGCGTAAAAATTTCGAATGCATAATAAAACGATAAAATGCTGTCATTCACAATCGAACAAAAGGAATAGTATAAGTGATGGCATTATCTTTTTCAATGATCGAAAGATACCGGAAAAAATATTTTGCCCGAAGAGAACTTTATGATTTAATTCAAGTTGTACGTGGTCTTGCAGGGAAATTAAGGTTCTAATTTGTTTACTGTATTATACAGTATTTATTAAGGCAACGGCCAGTGATGCATGTTGTTATTACAAACATTGGCCTTACGCCACATTGATTAAACAGACTTAGTGACATAATGAATTCATATAGGACTAAAATATATGTCTTCAAATAAAAAACTAGAACTTTATTCTTATTATGACTTTTGATCTCCAAAAACGTATTGAAAATGCCGTGTTCCAGTTGAAATTCTTAAGAGCGAGTCCGCATACATTTTAAACAGAAAACAAACTGAAACATTAGTGTCCATGAAATCAAGGCTTAAAAACGGTGAGAGTTTGAATTGGTTCCTCCATCGCGATTGTATTTAATACAATGGAAACTATAACCAAGTCAACAAATATATATCTAATATACGTTTTGAAGCATTCAATGGGTTAAATTTACTTTGACATCTCTTTGTTTGAACATCTGAGCAAAAAAATTCTGACACCAAAAGATGTCTCCGTAACAACATCTGTGAATATCATTAATATTAATGAATAATATTGTATCCCTTATTTTATGTAGCAATGTCAGTAAACACTAGGGGCGCCACTGGACGGAAACCACACTTTGTTTACAGTATACTGGTCCCAAAATAGGCTGGAAAAGGTTTTTAAGAAGCGGAATCCAGTTTTCAAATAACTTCCCCCAAAACAGCTCCACCTGGCGTTTACTGACATTGCTATTTTATGTTTATTTTTAATAAACTGTGCTAAGAAAAATCAGGGATTAAATACCATGCTGTGGAGAACTGTTTATGAATTCCCCTGTTACGAAAAATTCCTCCATAGCATGGAATATTCTTCGAGTCAGAATTGTAAGTACAACCGTTTTATGATATAAAAATTTCCGAAATCGCAATATTTCATATTTCATTTGTAGTGTTGTTTTTTTTTTTAAATTACAAACAAATGATTATTTGAACTGTAATTTATGGTAAAAATAATGTAAACACGTGAAATGATGGAGTAAAAATTATTTTTTCAGTTCGAAACATATTTTATCAAGAATTCTAACTGACTAAGATACCTCGGTCTGATAACATTTTTATGTCCTATATATATTTTATTGTTGACTTACTGATGTTTAAAAATAGTATTGCTACCTAATGATGTGTAAAAATAGCTTATCGCATGTCATATAAATATATTTTTCCAATTCAGTTGAGCATTTTTGTAGTTTTCTAGGAATCTCCTATTTGGAAAACTTTATCTAGTTACTGTGAATCAGAGACCCATATCTTGAAAACCGATCAACATTTGATCAAGATTTTTTCTATGCTTCAACTTTGATACACGTACTTTAAGTCGACAGACGGATGACAGAATATGCTGTTGACTTTCTATTTTTTTCAATTTCATCATCCCAAATGAACGGATTAAATGAGCTTGGGCGAGTAAAAAACATTTCTTACTTCAATTCTATAATAAATACCTTCATAACATTTGGGTTCGAAATCAACCACTCTTGTTTTTGATGCCAGCTCGAATTTCTTGTGAGTGACAAATACATATTCCAAAATAACTTTTCCTCCGTTGGAAGTAAATTCTGGCAAAAGCACATCAAATTTGTTGGTCGTCATATTTGGATATATCTGAAGATAAACAGAATAAACTTTCATTCGTTCACAGCCTCAAACCATACATAAAGGTTGAAACATGTCAATGCGAATAATTTTCGTCACTTTGCGTTCGCCATCTGTCGTCCGTCCCTTAATTTTTCACAGTTTGAACTTTGCGAACCACTGACCAGAATTTTGCAAAACTTGGCAAAGGTGGTCCTTAGAAGGTCCTTCACAAGTGCTGATTGGTCAAGAAACATGGCCACCAGAGCCTAGTCTGACTTAGGTTACATTTAGCCTTATAGGAAATGTATCTAAAAGTCCTCTGAAAGAGAACAATTAAATATATTGATACCAAACTTGATGGAAGATCCCAAAATGTTTTCTTTGTTGCCGTTCCGCTAAAAAAAAACCTTGCTACCAGGCCCGAAATTGAATTTTATGAATTGGTTTATGTCAAAGATATTCTTCCCAAAATCTACTTGTACCATTGGATTGAAACTTGTCGTGAAAGTTCATTGCAAAGTGCAAGTATTATACAAATGTTTTAATGCAATGCTAATTGAAAATCCAAGATGACTGTCAGTTCAGAACTTTATTAACATTGAGCTTAATTTTGTCCATTGTCACCAAGGAAAATAAAATCCAGATGGCGATACAGGCTCATTATAGCCTCTTCTTAATTTTCACACGTCTATCTAGAGTTCGTGCTGTTGGTCACCATACTGTATTAGTTTTTATAATGTGTTTTACACACCTGAGGGTAAGGATAGATAAGAGGAGGCTTGGGTATCCAAACAACCGTTTTAACTTCAGCTTCTTGTTAATTTTCACATTGATAGCTTGATTTCATCTTATTGGTCACTATACTGTATTGGTTTATATAATGTGTTTAATACACCCGAAGGTAAGACTTTCCGAACTTTGTTTTGGTGATATCTCTGTTTTGTGCCCTTTTACGATGTTTTTTTTTAATCTGCCGTCGAGTAAATTGGATGCGTTAACTGATTCTTATACCATGTTTTATCTTACTATTTGTTCTTTTTTTAGTATATTCATATAAAGGTGACTTTTATCAAAGAATTGAAAATATCATCAGAAGTGATTTTCAATAACAGGTTTTGAGATATCAGATATCAATACAGTGCAAAGTATTATATTCGGACCGGAAATTATGTGATATCAGAAATGTTGAGATAAAGAGTCGATTGTGCACTACTTGACCTTAGAGCACCAACTCCTTTTGACCCCTATACCTACGAGTGACGAAAATGTCGCTTTACAACAATAGCATTTTGATTTAAATTAAATTGTGACGTCTAAATTTCCCGTTTTTATAAAAAAAATGCTCAAATTTGTGTGCTTTTTAGCAATGGTGCTAATCGTGATTATGTAATTTCAGTTACCGTAATTTGTAACAAAATAGCCAAAATCCAGATAATGGTAAAATTGTGTCATCTTGTGAATTCGTTAATTTTCCATATCTTAACAGGAAAGGTCAACAATGACGTACATGTACCAATCAATCAAAGCAACCCAACTGATAGAACGCCGGACAAAAAAGGACATAAAAGAGTACAAAATACAAACATGAACATAACTCATGTCTTCTAATAGCTGCGCTTGTGGAGTACTCATTCTACTCAGTTAGTACATTTGGAAGAATATCGAGTGAAAGCTTGTATGAGCTGACTGACTTGTTCCTTTACACATATGAGGCAGACTTCCTTGACGGGCTTCTTAAGAAAAAACAGAAGAAGTTAGCCTTACCTTTAATTTCAGCTTACGCTACATAGGTGATATTTTATCACTCAACAATTCACGTTTTGGGAATTTCTTAAATCTCATCTATCCCAATGAGCTCGAAATTAAGGATACCACAGACACTACCAAGTCTGCATCTTATCTTGACCTTCGATCACATCGAAATTGACACCAGAGGAAGTTTGAATACAAAACTTTACGACAAACGGGGTGACTTAGACTTTCCAATCGTCAACTTTCCATTTTTTAACGGCAATATTACAGAAGCGCAGGCGTATGGAGTATATATTTCACAACTCATACGTTAGTCCGGAGCTTGTGACATATTCATTGACTTCCTGTACAGAGTCCGGCTCCTGACAGAACAGTTACTCAGACGGGGGCATGTTTCTTCCTAAGTTGCAGTCATCCTGATTAAAGTTTTTTGGACGTCATCGTGACATGGTTGACAGGTATGAAAACACCGTTTCCCAAATGAAAATTGACCTGTTCCGTTTACGTTATCCCTTCCTCATACCGGATTTGACATGGGCAGCATGGTGGGTGTCCTGCAGGAAGTAGATACTGCTTACTCTTCCGGAGCACTTGAGTTAACCCCCGATTTTTTGGTCGGGTCCATGTTATTCATATGTTTTTAGTTTTTAATTGTAGTGCATGTATTGTGTTTGTCTTGTCTTCGTTGTTCTCCGGAGTTTGTCAGTCGTTTCGATTTTTCCCTCTCTCGAATATCCCTTTGGTATTTCTTGACTTTACTTGAGTCCCGGCAGTAAAATTTTCCCTCCTGTTGTGTTCTTTATCCTGTTCCAATTTCCATAATTTATTAGATAAATTGCCCTTTAATTCTTTACATTAAAGATCTCCTACTAAAATTTTCGATGAAGTCTTCAATGTTAGTAAAAGACATACCCTGTATTTGTGGATTATACTAAGTATAATTGTCTCGTGTTCTATAGCTACTTACCTCCAGCTGGTGTTGCGAGCTCTCCGTTAAACGATGTAAAGAATCAATATTTCACAGTATATTTAATTTATCCCGTGTAGGTAACGATTCGTTATGCACTACTTCACGCAATTCAATTCTGGTCACGAAACATGTTCAAACTTGAATTAAGCTATAAATTGGTGAAGCGTGTTGACTCAAAGAAGAATTTTTGAAAAAAATGTTTTCAATAAATTGTTATCTAAAAGAACTATTTTATTTATCCTCATGTTCAAATTTTTATGCTTTTAAACTGGTATATTATATGCGCTGTTCTATTCAGTTTATCTGTTTAGTAATTGATACGAGTATTTAAATTTGAAAATTATATAGCATTAAATTACTGTTGACATGCCTTATATATGCATTAGGGCCCGTGATAATTATGTGAATGTTAAATAGTAAACATATTTAAAAGCGTTGCCCATTCATATCTATATAGAGTAAATTAACGAAACGTGATACTGAAATTATCAATATAAAACCATCCTGTCCTATAAAAAGACCATATAGAATAAAACTGGCTAGAAAATGAAATAAATGGGTAACAACACAGGTGGCCCTTACACAGAAGTAAAGATACATTTAATATTATATAAACATGTATAAGAAATGCTGGATATTATTTGGAGTTATAATTCACATAATATGCTTTATATAAAGAAGATACTAGAAGGTCGTTCTAGCACATGAACTGAGTTTTACTGTGTGTATCACTGTGTGTTTTGTTTGTTCCACATTGGGTAGAGGTATAGGGGGAGGGTTGAGATCTCAAAAACATTTTTAATCAAAGCCGCATTTGTGCGCCTTTCCCAAATCAGGAACCTCTAGCCTTTGTTAGTCTTGTTTGTTTTTTTAATTTTGGTTCATTTTTATGTTTCGGAGTTTAGTGTGCCGTCCATTTTGCTGTATACATTATTGTTTAGGGACCAGCTGAAGCACGGGTGCGGGATGTTCTCGCTGCATTGAAGACTCGTTGGTAGCCTTGAGTTGTTTTTGGTCGGGTTGTTGTCTCATTGACACATTCCCCGTTTCCATTCTCTATTTTATTTACCTAGCAAATAGCGTTTTCTTTCACTATAAATTGCAAATAACAATCGCGAACTGCTTCATTTGTCTTTTCGTTTCCACACATCAATATTTCAGAGAATAAAGACCACTTACTAAAATGGGCATCCTTTCCAACAGTGGGAAAAGTCCGCAAGACAAAACTTTTGAAAATGCAACACAACAGACAAATACAAAAACTCAAATAATATATGATAAAGAGATTAAGAACAAGACAACACAGAAACTAAAGCAATGTGAATTCCCGAAAGGTAAGCGAAGGGATTAATTTTTAAAGCATGTTTTTATGCATTATGCCAATTGAAAATGAAAGTTTGGGGGAATAATTACGAAATATCTTAAATCTTAAATCCACTAGTTTATGAATAGCGGGGGGTATATGTTTTTTAGAGAAAAGGAAACAACAAAGAGTTAAACTGTGTTTTATGATTAAGCGCATGTAAGTGGTGGTTAATATGCTTGATTGCTTGTTGTTTACTTAACGTCCTGTGGCAAATATTTCGTGTTTCTTCAGCACGATCCTTGTCCCATACACTAAGTTCTACAATTTATCAAACACAATTCAAATAGGGGTTAGACGGGACACAAAGGTGAACAAATTTTCACTGCCACAATGGTGGTGGTTGGATCATATAAGATTTGTAGAGTATACTCTAGTATCGCTTTAATCGATAGAGCTTTTGACGATGTACAGAAGAACTTATATTAAATGTAAGTAGTGCAATCAAACAGTTCTTTGCATTCTAAAAATGCAGGCGAATGGCAGCTACAGAAGGCTAGAATAAATGTCTTCTGTAGCTACCATTCACCTACAGTTTTCGAAAACTACAGAAAGGGAGCGATTAGGCTTTCCGTATTACGACCTGTCAACCCTTCAACGAGAGGGTGTCCCCTATCGATATCTGGGGGGTGTGCTAGGCATCTCTGTGGGTTGAACTCGCGTGATCCATCACATGTGCAAAGATGGTGAATGTGCATGGCAACATACATACTGAAACACAGTACAAAAAGCAAGTAAATAACTGTTTTATAGCACTAATTAAATTTTATATGTTCTTCTGTGTCTATCGATTAAAGCGATACTAGATAAACTCTACAAATCTCTTTCTATCAGAAATGTAAAAAAAAAACTAATCCAATATAATTAAATATCGGAAGCCATTCAGCTAAAAGTTATAAATTTGACATTGCATAAATCTTCATGGAATATTATCACGACATCTTATCCGAAATGACTAGTTATGTTGACTCCACATTTTTTATTTTATATTATTATGATTATAATTAATTAGATAAGGTATACAAATAAATATAATTTTCAAAGAAGTGGGGCCATTTTAAAAATGTCGCTCAAAAACTTTCAAAATCTCAAAACCTCTATGGAACACAGCCTGATATGTTGTCTCTAAAGATTTGCTGATAATAACCAACAAACGAGTTAGTATAAAATTTTCTACATACTTGCATATCGCTTTGGGAGACAGATTTAACACAAATTTGCCAAATTAACGTCTTTAAGACAGTTTTTTTTAAATTAAGGAAACTACGAACCAAAACGATTTTTGCTGCCAGTTTGTGAATCTCCTTTCAAAATATTAAAACAGTGCATTCGTTTTTGGTTCTGAATGTCCTTCTTGTCAATATTCCAAAAAGTGATACAAATTGACCCAAATCGCCTACACGACTTTTGCCAGTAGAAAACTTGACCTTATTAATGATTAAGCATAAAATTTCGTTAGCATACAATTGCATTGCATACAATCGTTTACGATAAAAATGGGTACATATGTAAGATTAAAAAAATTAGTGGTTTTGAGTGAAACGAATACAGTGAAAAGTGGCTCTACTCCTTTATGTACAAAAAATTGTCATGTATTTAAGTTAATATTTTTTAACAATCCTTGTCCATACGCTAAGATCCTTCATATATTCATATTTAGGCTTCAAGAAATCTCCGAAAATACAGGCTCTTACAACTCCTTCGGCAGCTGCATATGGGTCAATAGTAGATGATGGTCTTCTGTCCTCAAAATACCCACATCCTCTAGCATTTACAAGTGGTGGAATTTTAATAGTCGTTAGTACTTTGTTTGCGACGTCACACACAAATTCTTCATATCTCGGATGCCAGTGTCCTGTTTCGTTGAGTTAGCGCTCTTTGTTCTCCTCAGCAATTGTTGGATCGTACATACGAAGAAGTCGATCCTGTTCCGATTTTGATAACATGTCTATAGCGTGTCTAATAAATCTAAAACAAAATATTTAATCATTTTGTGATATAAATCGTAATGCAAGATACATTGTGTATTGTAACGGCTAGAAACAAATGATTGGTGGAATGGTTTTTGTCTGTAGTACAGTAACAAATAGTACGTGTACATTATAAACAACAACCAGTTCAACAAAACTCAAAGGTAATTAAAACAAACGGTAATCGAAACGGGACAGAAAGGGTTACTACTGAAAAGGTGTTGCGAGTCAGTAGCTAGGGCTGGATTATTTGCCTCCTGTAGCAGCTATAATTCTTTTTTGGAAAATCTACAACTTTGCAAAATTCACAGAATGTGACATTCGCCCATTTTAGGCCTGTAGAGAAGCGGGACAGGCTCTGCGATCTAGTCATCGTTCATAGGGTTTCATATTTATATTTCTATAAATTATATATTTACTTTATTCCTCCTTTTTCTCTCATTTGTCTGGTGCTGAAATTCAAATGACCACCTGATGCAAAAGCTTCTCCATGAACCGGAACTGGGTGGAAGGTCACACATAGGCCAAACATTTCAGCCAAACGGTGAAGTATGTATCTTGCCATGTTGAGATGGTCACCGATGGATTCTCCTGGACAAGGACCAATTTGAAATTCCCACTAAGATAAAATATATAAAAAAAAACATTTACAAATTGGTTTAAAAAAACAATTTCCAGGTATTAGATGTATAGCATTTGTGTAAACACATATTGTTATTGTAGGTACAAATAATTAAGCAATTCTAATGCACCCTTCTGTTGTAACTGGATGTCTTTGAAAATTTGAAGCCATCAATCCTGCAATTGTTTACCTATTTGATGATGCACATTCAAAACTTCCTGATCCAAAAAAAATCCCCTTTTTACTTTATCTCTGCTTGCATTAGAATGAAGTTAAGGGTATTGTATTTGAATATTTGCCGCCTTCAATTTTTTGATTTTTTGGTTGCAAATATCCGTTTACTGGCTCTGATAGTACGTCTCCAGTAAATTCAGCAACCAACATATTCACAATTGATATCTGCAAATATTAAAATACAATACAGTTATCGCCTACGTAATACTCTATAATTATTTTTTTTTAATTTCCATTATAAATAAATCATGACAGTCTGCAAGATAGTATATTCTAGTAACATGAGTAAACAGGTGGTTAAAGATTAGCGATTTTAAAGATCAATTTATTCTTCAACAATTTTTCCAGTTCTTGAAGATACATGTTTATCCATATTAAATAAAATACCTGTAAAATATTGCTTTACCTGGGAAGGACCGTTTTCCCGTATAGATCCATTAATCTTTATACCTGCATAAATGCATGCCATTAAATGACGATTGGACAATTCTCGTTCTATTCCAACGTTCTTTGAATGTGGATGACCAATCTTTTGATAGATTACTGAAATATAAGTTTCATTTTGATTAAAGATAATGAACATAAACATCTTTTGCATGCATGATTCAAAGGAAATCGGGAGGAAGGCGCCAAGAGAAGGGTAAATGTTGACAACGTATGCATATCAACTTTAAATCTCTCGCAACAAACCGCCTCGGTGGTCTCGTGGTAGGCTGCTCGCCCCGAGTGCGGAAGGTCGCGGGTTCGATCCCCGGCCGGGTCAAACCAAAGACATTTAAATTGGTATTTGCTGCTTCTCCGCCAAGCACGCGGCATCTATGAGTAAGAGCAAAGACTGGTCGGCTCGGAGTCAGTATAATGTGTCCGAGTGAGGTGATATGTCTTCCTGCGGACAGTTACCTCGTGAGCTAGCACATTAAAAATCCGACTTAGCGTGTCGGTCTAGTACAAAGCAGGGATCATCTTCATTATCATATCAACATGTTCTCGTCCTGATATGCACCTGGTTTCCACTGGACGTTAAACAATAATTCATCCATCCATCCATCTCTCGCAACATATGTTGCAGAGTTTAATTACTTTGCAGAGATCGTGTTACCCTCCAGGCAACGGGCCTCAAAGGCAAACTAAAGTATTGTTTCAATAACTACAGGTATTGCTTAATATTTTATATCTATAAGACCGATAACAAAGTTGAAGATGAATCGGTTTTAGTAAAATAGAGAATGTTAGAATATTGGGTTGAACTCCTAACACTAGGGATCGGACAGAGTTGCATCCTGCAAAGTCAAAACAGGCCTCTCATGAAGGATTCTCCTACCAATGAAGGAAGGTAGCTGTCTTTAAATAACCATTGCTATCCCTTTTGTTTGTCAAATCTATTGTAATTAAATTATAGTATTTTAGGGTTAAGTTAATCTTCCTTATCAAAGAATACAAGACGAAATCTAATTTTATATTTCATTTTTTCACGTTTAATACTATACGAATCGATGGTTTTTCCATTATCGAATTCCCTAATATTTTCATATTTATAAAAAAAAAATCAATAAATTTCTAAATTAAATCGAAATCCTTACTTAAAGAAGCGTAGTCATTATTATCAGGGTCATAGCTGGTGGGAACTCCATCGTTTCCAGTAACACAATACTCTTGTTCAATTCCAAACAATGGCTCATGCGGTACCTTAGGTACGTATCCAGTTGCAGGATCTTTCTTAAGTCTCTCCATGGTTTCTTTACATGAGTATCGTGTATTAATAGCTGAAATATGAAATCAGAAAGCACCAAAAAAAAGTTACTGGGCATTCTTTTTCAACACCTTAGCATATGATAATACTTAGAAATCATTAATAAGCCCGATTATTTACAGGTCATAAATGTGTAAATTTATAGTCATTTTGTCTTGTACGAAAAAGATTATTACGGGTGAAATTAAACTGGATTTCAATGAAATTATTTTAACGGCTGTCCTTCCATCCAAGGGTTCCTTAATTGATTATAGATGTATTATATATAATAATTTCTTCACTGCAAAGCTACGAAACAATCGAAATGATTTGAAATTTTATTTTTACATTTTACAGCATAAAATCATACAAAAAATTAATGTTCTGTTAATGTAATAAGAAAAACACATTTAGTAGGAAGCAATACACAAACAAAGAAAGAGGAAACGAACTGTTTTCCAATAACGGAACAACCATTTAACTTCAAGGAGAAGGTTATGGTTTTTTGTGAAAAAAATATTCTGATTCCAAAAGGAAAGAAAACTATGGAAAAAATTTTCTGGTTTAGATTTATGTTTCAAAAAAAAATTGAATCTGAGAGTTGATTTAAAAAAATCACAAGCATTACAAGAAAAGCTTTAGACCTGTATTTAATACAAACCCAACTGGATTTATTTTGAACATAATAAAAGATTTTCCTTAGTTTTTCAGTCATACTTGGCCTTTCAGTGATAAACCATCCAGATGAAAAGCAACAATCATGACAATCAAAACATTTGTCCTTGTTAGCTCACCTGACCAAAGGCCATGTGAGCTTTTTTCATCCCTTGACGTCAGTCGTCCCTCCTCCGTCCGTCCGTCGTCCGTCCGTCGTCTGTCCGTCTGTTAACTTTTCACATTTTAATCTTCCCCTCTGAAACCACTGAGCCAAATAGAATAAAACATAGCAGGAAGCCTCTATGTAAGATCCTTTATAAAGTTTGCTTATTTCGTTCCGATCGGTCAACAAACATGGCCGCCATGGGCAATTGTTGTGTCTAATTGGCTGAGTTTTGAAAAATCTTCTGCTCTAAAACTGCAGGGCCAAATGAAACAAATTTTGACAGGAAGGGTATATTGGGTGTCCTTTATAAACTTTCCTCATTTCGTTCCGATCGGACTACAAATATGGCCGCCATGGCAAATTTTTATTTCTTGTTGGTTGATTTAAAAAAAATTCTCTGAAACTACTGGGCCAAATAGAATGAAACTTGACAGGAAGCATCTATGGGAGGTTCTTTACAAACTTTCCTCATTTGGTCCCCATCGGACTACAATGAGCCTCTAGTTTAATTATGCATACATGTACCCATACCCAATGTGTGTCTACTGAGGTCTGTGTGGAATAATGATTATTATAATTATTATTATTTGATAAAATACAAAGTACAGAGAAAATGATGTTCTATTCCATTTCTTAAGGAATTAATATACAAAAACAAAATATTTATTACTAGTGATTTCATAGGAATAAGTGCACTCCAATGGGTGTACAATTCACCAGTTCACTAGACAGCTTCACCAGTGGTGTACTCAGAGAGACTTGACAGTAAAGCAAAGATCTAATTAAAAATCTTTTAGCTTTTTGTTTCATGTCTAAAAACGGTTGTTTTTTTTCTTTTCATAGTTGTCTAGAACCAAATTTATCATTATAAAAACATACCTGATGGTTTATCCATTGTTAACCAGAAATCACACAAAACAAGTTTATGTGGGCTTTTGAAAAACGGATTCTCAAACATTGCAACTGGTTTCATTATCATCTCCTGAAAATCTTCATTTCTTCCCCGAACATCGTTCCACATATATGTGTCCCATATAGGACAGTCTAAAAGTTTCATTAAAATGTAAATTAAATTTTTTTACATATGATTACAGCGTAGAATTTTTCATTTGTAGACATTGAGAGGAGCAATGAATTTATGTTATAACAGTTACATGTAGTTACACCGTTAAGTCTACTTGCGCAAATACTAAATATGCCTTCCAACGTATTATAAAACGATACATTGATTCATAAACCAAATGGAGTAACATAAATTATGGTATAAATTTTGTTTAGTAGGAATCGAAAGATATAAAACAAGAGGCTGTCGAATGACAGCAAACCGGATTTTCCTGCATGGAAATGATGTTTGCAAATCTGGATTCCCAAACAGGATGAAGTAAAGAAATATAAATGAATTTTTGTAGGGTTTTGTAGGGTTCAGAAATGGAAAGGCAAAAATCAATCTTGACCTCCTATTTATAGTAAGTGACAAATATTGGAATTTTTGAGAGTATATACGTACACACACATTTGTTAAGCAGGGGTTGGTAGGCAGAAATCATGAAGTCAATAATGAAAAAAATACGCCAATTTTTTAGAACCATAACTCCTGAACGGTGAAAGTGAAAATCGTCAATATCGGAACGGTGAAAGTGGAAATCGTCCTCCATTTTGTCATCAGTAACAACATATTAAAATTTGAAAAGCTTTGGTTGAACAGTTCATAAGTTATCACACGGACACTACTGGAAAAGTCATTTTTCAATCTTTCAAGAACCATAACTCCTGAACGGTGAAAGTGAAAATCGTCAATATCGAACTTGACCTCCATTTTGTCATCAGTAACAACATATTAAAATTTGAAAAGCTTTGGTTGAACAGTTCATAAGTTATCACACGGACACCACTGGAAAAGCCATTTTTCAATCTTTCAAGAATCATAACTCTTGAACGGTGAAAGTGAAAATCGTCAATATCGAACTTGACCTCCATTTTGTCATCAGTAACAACATATAAAAATTTGAAAAGCTTTGGTTGAACAGTTCATAAGTTATTGCACGGACACTGTTTGGAAGCCGCCCGTCCGCCCGCCCGGCCGCCCGCCCGCCGTACATCACCAAATTAATAACCGATATTTTCCTATGAAAATCCGGTTAAAAATATATTTTGCCCGAATACAACTCCATACCATTACTCCATTAATACACATTTTTCGTTTTCTTAAAGGGAAACACAGATTTTAATATGTTTCCCTTGTTATAACGTATTCATTCCTATTATATTCTTATTTCATCGGTTTTTGATACAATATAAATTCTAATAAGAAGATAATGAATATTTTTGTTTTTGGTAATAAAATAAATATATGAACGAATCTTTTACATAATGAAATTAACTTTAGAAAACATACATACTGTAGTTCAGTTCTATGGTAAATACCTTCATAACATTTGGGTTCGAAATCAACCACTCTTGTTTTTGATTCTATCTCGAATTTCGTGTGATTGACAAATACATATTCCAAAATAACTTGTCCTTTGTTGGAAGTAAATTCTGGTAAAACCAGGTCAAATTTATTGGTCGTCATCTTTTGCTGTATAATGTATCTGACAATATATTTAAATAGTTAATGAAATATTAGAAATATTACTTTGAAAACAGGATAATTTTTCATACGTTCACAGCGGTTCATTTAGCGTAAGCTGTCGTAAGGTAAGTTATGCTGAACAACCTGTTCAAATATTCTAGCTCGGTTGCTTGTATATCATCCTCCCAAGTCAGTGTTTTGTATCCACGTTCGTTCCTACAATTGCGGGACGGAAGTGAACGATTTTCATTGGTTCTTCTCAAGGTCAAAAGAGAAATTCAATCCATTTGTGTCGTAGGTAGAATTATCTAGGTCACAATCCAGGCGGTGGGTTTGTAGGAACGAACTTGGATACAAAACCCTGACTTGTGAGGAAGCTAGTACATGTATTTCGACACTAGCCCGGATTTACTGTTTCAAAAATGTTAATTTTGTGAAAATTATGGAGTATCTCTCTCGTGCATAGCTCTGTCCTTAGATGGTTTTGGATTTATCCCTTATGTCAATTTGCATTTTTCTCTTCAACGTTTTGGATTATCGTTTTGGTTTTCAATAATTTAGGCCTTGGGTACAACTGATGAGTCGTCAATCGATGAAATGAGCAAATCTTGTGCATCGTAATTGGTATCGAGGAATTTATTCATATTTAATCTGATTAACATACAGGTTAACTTTGTTTATCTCGTAGTTGAAAGGAATATAAAAAGCAGTTTAAAATAACAGGAATTTCGTGATATCAAGAGTAAGTATAATTCAAGAATTACCTTCGGACAGCAAAATTACTTTGAATTATCACGAATTTTTAGATAGGGAGAGTCAATTGTACATTAATTGACAATAAATTGTGACGTAAAATGTTCCTTTATCTTTTCTTTTTTATATATATATATAAATGATTGCTCTAAATTGTGCTTTTTATTAATGCGAACAAATCGTGATTTTACTCCATGAAAAATTTAAGCTCAGTTTTAGACAAGATAGCCAAAATCCAGATTGCAAGAAATTGTGCCGTCTTGTGAATTCTTTAATTTGTATTTCCAGTGTTGTGATTTCATATATTTTACGTCTTTCGGATTATTCTTGTAAAGTGCCTACTTTGTTTACGATGGAAGTAACAGATTTATATCTACCATACATTATCTCCTTATTTGGAGTACTCAGTTGGTATAATTGGTAAGCTCCCGGTTAGAACTTGAGTAACACCAGTTAATTTTCTATGTAAATTAATTCCTACTTTTACGATCTTAATCCTACATACCATTTTACATAATTTATTAAAATAACTACACGTTCATACTGATTTCACACACGTTTTTTTTTTATTTCGGTTTTGCAATGTTCAATGATTTTTTTACTCTTAAATAACACAGACGCATCTGGATGTACCAAGTATACTGTGTTAATTTCTAAATATTCTATAATTACCTACCTTCAGCTGGTGATGAGTTTTCTCCGTAAAACGAAAAAAAAAAATTTTAAATTTCCCAGTTTATATACCCCGGCAACTTAACGGTTCGCTATTCATTGTAGTTCAACTCCGGTCAAGGAGACCTGTCCAAAATTGCTTTAGGCTTCAATTCGTTGAACCGTGTAAACTGACAGAAAAAGTAAATTGTAAGCTGAGGGCATTCTATTCGGTCTCGCGTTCAGCTTTTTATGCTTTATATTGGTAATAATTTATGCAGGTGTTTTTGTTTTAATAATTATTTTATTTTATTATTTTGTTTTGTTTATGCAGGTGTTTTTGTTTTAATAATTATTTTATTTTATTATTTTGTTTTTTTTTTTGTTTTGTTTTGTTTTGTTTTGTTTTGTTTTGTTTTGTTTGTTTTGTTTTGTTTTGTTGCTTCGTTTCGTTTCGTTTCGTTTCGTTCGTTTCGTTTCGTTTCGTTTTTAATAATTATTTTATTTTATTATTTTATTTTGTTTATGCAGGTGTTTTTGTTTTAATAATTATTTTATTTTGTTTTGTTTTGTTTTGTTTTGTTTTGTTTTGTTTTGTTTTGTTTTGTTTTGTTTTGTTTTGTTTTGTTTTTGTTTTGTTTTGTTTTGTTTTGTTTTGTTTTGTTTTTTTTTTTTTTTTGGGGGGGGGGGTTATTATATACCTTTTAAGTACTTGCTAAGATTATCTGAATCAAAAAGAAACATTTTATATTATTGTGGGCATGCTTGTATATTTTCAAGAGGTCCGTGTTATGTTAGTTTTGGAAAACAATCTTCAATAATCAGTTACCCATTCAAATCCCTTTCAAATCTGGTGTTCAAAGTACAAAACGTGCTCGCGAAATTATTATTATCAATACATCTTGTCATGTAAACAGATCCGATAGAATCAAAATGCCTAGGGAAGATAGGTATTTAGTAGGTGATAAAGGTCACCTTTACAAAGGATACATTTAAAATTGCATAAACATGTCATTAGATCACTTAAACAGTTTACGATTATTTCAACTTGGTCTTGATGTGAAAGTTCAGTGTGAGAGGATAAAGTGTTTGTGTGTAAACGACATATTAATTTTATGTATTCATATCAAAATTTGCAATATCTATAATTTACAACTATTATAATTGTTTATTACATAATGAAGTTAAATTTAATTTCATTGGTTATAAGATGTTGTGCGGTAATATCCCAATAATTGCGGTTGCCTCTGCATATACATGTACTCAAGATCAGTTGCTAGTACTCGTATATATATTCCATTAGCTCATTAAAATGTGAAATTCATAGTCATTTACTGTATGCATGAAGTTATTATTACTATTATTATTTTTTTACTTTATTTTTTTTTTGTAAACTTTGTAGTGATGATCTACCTCATCCATAGCATTATATTTAAATGGTGAATTTTCTTTAGATTTGAGGTTTGTTTTGGCTTCTTTTTGCACGACTGGTCACTTATAATTTGACGAGATATGCATTTCTCTTATTCTGTGTGCATTTATACATCTCTTGATCTGTTACAACACGTTGGATAAATACGACTCGTGACATTTCCCGTCAAAAACCGTTCGGAAGACCTCTCGGAGTTTTACATTTTCATTAGAGAAAAATATTCTAAAACTCTTGACGAGTTGATCCACTCTGGATAAATTTTCATTTTTTTAAACTGCTCTGGCAGCCTCGCGGTTTAAAAATAAAAATTTAATTATTTCGAGTTGATAAACTGGTCATCGTTGTAGAATCTATATGTATCGTAGAATATCTATAACTGAGGAAAGATACATTTGTTTAAGGTGGGAAAAAATTGCACTTATGTTTACTTAATTTCATATAAAATAAGCCTAAGAAGCAAAGTTTTTTACAAGAACTACTGTGGAGCATATTACTTCCTTGAAATTTCAGCCTCCGCAATAACCAGAACTTTTTTTTACTTCCTGAATCTTATCGTCATTGACCATTGAAATACAGATATCACACTTCTACCCTACGCCCGAACGTTTGTAAAAACAATTTATGATAGTAATAAGTGGAATTAAACCTTTATAAAGTAACTAAACTTTACATATACTCTGTCAGGTTAGATCATACATGTAATAACATACCAAAACAACACATTATATAAAAATCAATGTAACGGTTATTCCTGGCATGAGTGATTTGACTAATGTGGACCTCATTCTCGAATTTCTACAGATGACAACCATGATGTTTTTTTCACTTTTCAATCGTTCGCTTTCTGTCTTGTCATTAACTCGAATAACTCAAGCCTTTCCCGTATCCGATTCTCTCCTTCAGTAATGGAGTGATCGAAGTGAGAGAATATAACGACTGGATTATTTGGGTTACTTGGGATATTGTTCAATAGCGGGTAAAAAATACATACATGTAAGTTGCCCGTGGCAGCCATCATGCAATGTACCAATAATATAGCAAAATGTGCATTTTTCTCCTACACCAAATACATGAATATTTTTTTTATGTGTACGTGAAAGGAGGATTACTTATTTATCTACTGATTTATATTTCTGTTGTCTTTAACTTTGTTTTGTCTGATAATACATTTAATATATTTTACTACTGTTTGTTACTCTTAAAAGTATCTAAGCCCAATGTTTTCATATTTTAAATCTGGTGCCTTGATCGTAACTTAGATTTCTTCATCAAATTTGTTCCTCAATATTGTATTGTCTGATAGTTTAAGCCACGGTTATCTTGAGCTTTTTGCCACATGGGGCTGCAAATTTTTAACACTTTTATTTTGAACACACTTATTAAATAAACACTTTGGCTTCCTTTTTCGGTATTTTTGGTTATGAGTACTTCTTGTTTATTTGGTTTTTGGTCTTCCAAATGTTTCGGTTTTAATGCTGCTGATGAGAGGTAACTCATTGAAATGCGTCGTATACAGCATAGTATAAATTTAAAATATCTAATATTAGTATCTTTGGATTGTTATTTTATTTTCAATATAATGTTGTTAAAGCGGTGTCAGTTTGTTTGATTAAAATATTTGAAATTTTAATAACTTTTAGATATTAGGTTATTAAATAATAAAGTTTTTTAAATGGAAGTAAATTACGAGTATAAAGGTACAGAACTTTTACTATTTCTGTTTGAAATGCATACAAGTCAGTTAAATTGCACTTTTCGAAGCATTAAATTTTAAATAAAATTTGTTTGTCGGAAAGAAAAGCAAGTGAACAGTTGTCACTTATTATTCCTCAGCTTCAATCATTTATTGCCCAAAACTTATCCTTACATTTTGATTTAATTTTGTTTATTTTTGTGTAAAATTTTTATATTTATTACTGAATCTGGTTTGGAAAAATAATTACAGTTTACATTCCAAATTGACAAAATATTTAGTTTATTTCTTTATTTTAAATTAAATTATGTATTTTTTCAAAAAAAATATATTAATAACATATCTATGAGGAAATAGTGCAAAATTTGTCATATAAATATTATGAAATACAGGTAAATCTCAGGTAATATTTAAATAATCTTAAATGCTAAATAAACAAATTAACTATAAAAACATCTTTTGTTATATGCATGTGGGAATAGGAAGAATAGTGATTTATAAAAAGTGGGAATAGGAGGAAGACACTCTTCAAAATGTATTATATTTATTTTGATCCCATAAACATATAATAGAACTATTTACAAAAATGTTCAAACATATGATGTGAAAAACGGATAAAATCAGAGAACCATTATGTGCTTACAAATCTTACCAGAGTAAATACACGTATATATCAAATATTGGTTACGATACATATAAAATACCAAGTTAGTTTTTTTATATTATTTCCTACTGAAACTAATTAGATTCTTTACATATAACCATTCCACTTTTGCATACACTGCATTTTACTTGTCACGCTCAGTGTTTCAGTCTACTGTGTTGAATTACTGTACGCAATAGGCGTACATATCTGTGTAATGGAAAACTGAACAACAATCACAGCATAGGAAATAATTGTTCCAAAAATCTGAAAAAGAAATTTGTTTTTAAAAGTGACAGGTAATATTAAAGTTTTATGATACGATCTCTCAAAATTTTAACAACATCAAATAGTTAGTCTTATGTGATTTTCCTTTTTTTGACACCCCCCCTCCTTTTGCAAAACAGCTCTTTCAGGGAAACTAATACAAAAGATACAGAATACCAATTTGTAGTTATAGAAACATTGTAGAATTTTATTGCAGTCGTCATAAAAACTTCTTATGTCTTTAAGGATGATCGCTGGTCTAATAGGAAATAAATAGGATTTGAAATAGGTGTTTTAGTTTGAGAGAACATATGAATAGTAAACAAATAAGCAAGAAAAAAATATAGGTTCATGTGCTGATTTTAGAGCTATAAGGCTTTGAAAATTTGCAAGAAATGGGTTTTCTCTGGATTTTTCATTGTATTTGCATTGACAACTTCAGTCTCTCAAAGATGTATGAAAAAATAAAAAGGATTTCATTAAATTTTGTCAAAGACCATTTTAAGGTATATATGATTGAATTATAAAAGAAAAAGTGGGGGTTCATGGGCAAAAAAATTCATGTTTAAGAAATGGATAAAACCCGAGGATTCCGAAAATCTGACAAAAAGACCAAAACATGACCAGCGAGCATCCTTAAAATTATAAAGTAAGCTTGAATATTAAACAGATTATGGGCTTACGGAATCGTAGTTTTAGAAATAAAGGGTTGTCATCAAAGAAGATGAGATACATGTTGATGGTATGGTCACATAATAAATTTATTAACGATTTTTTATCCTTGATATTGAAGAATACAACCCTTCTTTCTGAATTTCATTTTTGAAATGACATTTTAAATTATATTTTTATAATATAGAATGTTAAATTCTGTAAAACTAAAAATGTAACCATCATGCATAGCTCTGCCTTAGGATAGCTTTGTTGACATGCTTTCGATTGATTTAGAATTGAATCTCTCCTTCAGTTTTCATGGCTATTGGTTTAGCTTTAAATATTTTTGGTCTTGAGCACAACCAATGGGTCATAAATTGACGATGTTTGCAAATTCTGTGCGTCAAAGTTGGTATCATAGTAAAACTGATGAGTCGTAAATTGACGAAATTTGCATACCGGTATCCTTTGCATCAAGATTGGAACGATACAATTATTATTTACAAATATACAAAGAAACCATCAATGAAACTTACCATAAGTATTGTAGAATGGTCAATGACAAACAAACCGTAGACACTTACACCAATAGGGGGACCAGTCAGTCTTGCAATGAATATTTGAATCTGCAAGGGATGTACAGGTTTTAGAGGATATAGAGTATGCATCAATTAGACAATATCCTATCAACACTGGTAAATTCTAGGTTTCATCCAACATACATCTCTGAATGGCAAAACATGTGGCATGAATAGTACTTTGAAAAGTAAAGTAAAATGTCGGTTAGCAGAGATTTGAACAAGAAGTGTATTACAACACTTCATAACAGGCTAATAATTCAAACTTCAGCTGAAACCATAAAGCGTCTGAAGTAAAACTGCAATTTAGAATGCAGAAATGAAACCGATATAATATTGGCTTTTGATAAACATACGAAAATGCTGTTCGGCAAAAAAACGAGTATTTATGTGTTTGTACCTGGACGGTGTTAGAAAAAGAGAGAAGAATTCAATAGTTACTTTATATCACTCGTTTTGAAAACATGCATAATAGACCAACAATGCCTACTATCGATTGCTCTCTAATAATTGACACATACCTTAACTATACTCACCGATTAAATTTCTAACACAATGTAAAAAAAACTCGTCAAAAATAACATAAAGATTTTATACTAAACGTTCATTTACGTAATAACAACGATTGTAAAATTAAAAGTACTAATAGGTAAATAAATAAAAATATCGGTCCATTAACGTAATAGCGTTTTTCTGATTAAAACGAAATCAATGCCTTTCCCGAACTATTCTATATTGAAACAATACTATCATATGAAAAAAACCATGAATACTCGTTTAACTGTTTCAAGATCTGATCAAAAGATAAATAGATCTGAGTTACTTTATAGTGAAGAGGATTAACCTACCACCTCCACTTGCGTATACCCAGTCCGCAATATGACAGTTGCCACATACTTGTTTCTTAGGTGTGATGGTTTTATGCGTCTGTCCAAAGTCAGCCTGGAACCATTGGTCATTAATCATGTGTCGTTAAAAGTTTTAGTTAAACTTTATGACGAATTGCCATCGTTCTCTAACCATGGATTGATGACTCTTTTTCTTAGGGCCTTTCAGAGTTTCCTGCTGGGTGTAGGTTCCACATGTTGGAGACCTCGTGGTGACCTCTGAATGTTTGTTTCTGTCACTTTTCCCATATGCGTTCTTTTTCTATAGTCTTGGATATACCTTTCGTTTTTTTGTGGATTTTACCCCCTTTGATCTTGGAAAAGCACAATGTTCACAAATTTATACATGTGCATGCAAAAATAATTATCAACTATTCTGTTCTAACTTTTATATTCATACATATTTATCATTGTAATATTCGACAGGGTACCAATTTTGATGCACTAGATATGCGCATATTTTGATTTCTAAAATCTCTTCAGTACTGCTTGAGGTTGAAACGTTGGAAAACCAAATAAACATACTCAAAACGACGTAGAGCACGAGGAACCGAAAAATGCCTAAATTGGACAAGCCAAAACCAGTAAATGTATTAAACTGGTCATATAGTTAACTAAAAAAGATATATTAATGACCAACAGTTCCTGGCTTTGGTTTCCACTTTGCACAGGCACACAAAAATCTGTGGTTGGGTTAAACATGGTAAAGTTTAACTATAAAAGTGGACTTTGGGGCTAGTAGCTAAAGTATTTTTGCAGACTGTTTAGGTGATATGATTTGCTTTGTAAATAATACCATGCAAATCAGCCTTCTCTTTGGTAAGCGTTGCACCATCCTTCTTCTTCATTGTCATACACACAAACTTCAATCTCATAAACTAAAGATATGCTTAGAACAACGATCTGATAATTTTTGCTCATGCTTGATGTTTTTAAGAATTTTTGAAAAAAGTTTTCCTGTTGCAATGAGATAAAAATGTAATAATTATCAACTACAGTCCTCTCATTTCTTCGGTAAATGTGTACCCCTGCGACTAAACTGGAAAGATACAAAATATCGTAAATAAAATATATTCTTTCCTGAAAGGCGATACCCCATGGAAGGATGTTCTTGAAGATGTTACCGACGGAAGCATTCATTTGGAGGTCTGGCGACGTTGTTGTCTCTGTTTGTGAAAGAAAATACGGTGTTAACCATTTTTTACATTTAATTTGACTAGTTTTTAGAACAAGACTTTTGTTTCATCATCACATCGATTCAAATGCATTTCGACATGTTGTTGTTGTTGTTGTTGCGTTCGTCTACTTTCAAACGATTTTCGTCTACCTCTCGGACGATTGTCAAAAGTACAAATTTCAAAGTTCTGTCGAATTTTGACATGAATGACATTTATCGTCACAAACGGAGACAACAACTTCGTCAAACTGCTTCAAATGAATGCTTCTGTCGGTAACATATTCGAGAACATCCTTCCATGTATTGCTTTTCCGGAAAGAAAATAGTTTGTTATATACGATATTTTGTATTTTCCCGGTGTCAGCATATACATGTAATTATATTGGATTTTAACGCAGGATCATGAATGACAAGGCAATTTTCCCATCCATCTTGAATGGATTTATTATTACTCTTATGAACATAACCGAATACTTCCGAGAATTCTGTCTCGAATGACGAGACGGCTTCTTTTAGTCACGACAGGAGCGAGGGGAGACAAGCATATTTTTAATTTTGGCCTGATTTCATTCACTTTTCTTTAACTTTATATACATTTGTACTTACTTGGCTTACTGTGTTTTGCTGTTTGTCTCTCAGCCCAATTTTGAAAAGATCTTTCAGTGGCCCGTGAGCCTGAAACATAATGGGAAGAGATTGGATCTTTAATTTGTCTTAGAAATAATTAAATGTCTTTTTTAAATTCTTCTTTACTTGGTTAAATTGTTTATATTGTTAAATAACTTTTCCTGATGGCATGTTTTCAAATTGATTTTTTGTATTATTATTTTATTTGATGTAAAAGTACAAACCGAAGCACTTATACTACAATGTGCATTTATAATCCTATAATTACAAACTAGAGGCTCCCAGGAGCCTGTATCTCCCACCTGAATTTTATTTGGCATTAAAGTTATTATTTGGTCAATTTTAACCAAGTCCAGTTGCAGTGTCAGCCATCTTGGGTTTCCAATCAGTAACAAAATAATTATTCTTGGATAGTACGTCGCAATGGTCATTCACAACAATTTTAAATCTAATAGGAAAGGTCAATTCAGAGAAGAAGATCTAGGAAATTTAATCAATCAGACAGGCCAGTTTTGGGATTTGGCGTCCATGTTTGTTAGCAAAAATGGCACTTAAGTACAAAAATGATTATGTTCATAGGCATCTCTTCCGCCTTTAATTGGTTTTCAGATTTAGAACTTTAAATGCAGAAGGCTCACTGTCATGAAAGTCCAAGGCTAGCAGCCATCTTGTTTTCAATCGACGCGAAAAGTAGCATTCAATTAGAACCTTGTAATGAACATTCATGACAATTTTCAATTTCACTGGTCAAGTGGTTTCAGGGAAGATCTTCGAAATTTAACAAATCAATAACAAAAATCCCTTCTGGGGCCTTGCAGCCAAGTTTGAGCGCAGAATGATACCAAAGTAAATAATTTTCGACTCATTATAACTATCACTTCCACAAAGTTTGGTACCAATATATTTAATTGTTCGTCAGAAGATGAGTTTTGAATACATTTTTTATAGGGTACTATGATAAAAAAAATTCCAAGAATAGCTTGGATTTCGGAAAGGCATCGAAATGACAAGTTTCAAATGTATGTGTCAAGCAGCTACAGAGAAGAATATATTCGAAATAAACCAATCAGAAAAAAACTTTTTGGGCCTTACGGGTATGTTTGTTGGTAGAACAGTATAAAAGTAACAATGATTATTCGTGTCCTCATAGGTATCAAATCCATCAAGCCTAGTATACATTTTTTCAATTGTTCTTCAGGACGATAATTTTAATACATTTTCCAAGGGCCTCAATTTTAACAGAGTCGGAGGCTGTCAGCAATCTTGGATTTTCGACCGGCGCCAAAGTCACAACACTTGTGAAAGCCCTTTATATAATCATATTTGTAAAGATTGGATTCAATCGTGTACATCGTTCTTGACAAGAAGGGACGGGGGCCTTAAAGCAACATCTCTTTCAAGTTGGTCAAATTTTGTACAGCGGTTCTCAAGAAGATCAAAATGTGAACAGTTAATGGACGAACGGAAGACGAGCGCCAGGTGATGCCAATAGTTTGCACTGGCCTTTGTCTAGTTGAGCTGAAAATTAAATTTTGCATAAAATTGAACTTGTTGATTTTGTTTTTCGATATTCTTACATACTGTTGTACATGATGTTTGGGTCGTAGACATTGGTTGGATAACCCGATTTAGGATTTTTGCGTCACGAACATATTACTCCGCAGCCTAAAATCCAAATATTCCCTACTTAAATTTGTCATTTAAAGAAGAAAATCATAATCTTATGACGGATAATGTTTTTAAATTGTAAGAAGTGTTTTAAATTTTAGAATAGGTTATATACTTTTATAATTTATTTCGGTCTGCCTACGCTGGATTTGTTAGGTCACATCGTATAACCTTTTCAAAACTTGAAAACAATCCTTTAAAAAAACAACGATTCTTGAGAAGCATGTGTGTATACCATATGTTCAATAAAAAAGGGGATTGTCATAAAAAGTATTAATAATTATTCTATCTTACATCTTAAGAATTTACTGATATAAATATTTACAAATGTAATCAAAATGAATAATAAAAAATGTAAAACAGAAATGACTATTAACAAAAACCATGTGACGACAAATATAAATCTACAAAGAGACAGAATTAAAATCTAGCGAAAAATCAGAAAAAGGTCGAAGAACGTCGTAGAAAACTCATTACAGAAAACAAATAAAGAGTTGTTCAGTAACTGGCGGACCCCCTCTAAAAAGATGCCACTGTTGAGAATTTCTGATGGGGAACAAAATTTCCCAAAAAAGTAGTCAGACCATTGAAAGATCAAATATAAGGGGAAAAAACTAAGTGTCCGAGTAACTAAAATCTGTTAATATAATTGTGTCTGTTTTAGACAAAATGCATTACAATAATTTTCAAACCTGTTGCTTTTTGCAAAAACATGACTTTTTTATATGTGAAGCTTTAGAATAAATGTAAACATATTGAAAAAGAAGACTTACAGCTTCATTTAAATTAGCCCCCATAAAAGTGTTTATGAACATCCCAACAACAGCAGATATCATTATACTTGACATTGCAGCGACGTCTGCGTTGTCCACACTGCTTGTTGTCACCCCGTAGAGAGTCAAGCAGACTATCGGTAAGCCGTACGCATACGTAATTCCCGTAGTATGACGAAACATAATATTTCCGGCTTCAACTACTTCCGCTATGCTTCCATGTTGCAAACGAATTCGTTCAAGGTCATCAAACTGATTTTCCGGGGAAAGTCTTTCAATTTTCTCCTTTATATTATTGAATTCCGCTTTAAGTAAATGGAGAGTTACAAGCAAAAGAAGCATGTTGAAACATATCAATATATTTAATACAAATCGGATAAAACTAACGACGATCGAAGCCACGATAAATAAAATGCCATCATCATTTTCGAATGGTGTTATATTTGAATTGTTAAGCAAATTTTGTCCTCTTCAATTTAAAAACAATGTTGTTTCTCCTAGCATTGAAATCAAAAGAAAAACAGAAATTCCAGAAACGACTCTGTTAATAATTCTTCGTGTTTTAGGTATACTAAAACACAATCCAAATGCCTTGTTATGATTGTCAAATGCAGCTAGAAATGTTTGTAGATATTTATAATTCGAAATGAAATACACGAATGAAAAGATAATCACGGCTATATAATGATACATAAAAGCTAAAAGTCCAACAGCATTATAATGATTATTGTTATTTCTGAAAACCAGAAAATATCGCGCAGACGACACGACAATGAGAAAGTTAAATGACAGACAATAAATGAAATGTGCCACAGTCTTTTTTCCACTTTGTCTTCCTCTTGCAGAAAATGATCCACAAATTTTCAACATTAGAATAATATAATCGTACACTGCACTCGGTTCCATTTTGTGATTGTGATTATTTTCAACTTCAAATTTTGAAGAACTGCTTTTAATGGATGAATTTGCCAAGTTTACTCTGATCATGATGGAATTATTGGCTGGAAGAACATCTGTATTTATTTCATACGTTCGACTGTTTGGTTTAGTTAATGGATTTCTAATCACGTCATCAACGAAAACCATTGAATGAAAAATGCTTTAAAAAATTAATCACTCTGTTTAAACAACAATTTTATGTAACATGAGGTTTGGATAAAATATTGAGATTCCGGAATTAACCTGACATATTTTAATGACCATTCTAATTGTTCATATTGAATTTCAGGACCAAGGAAACAATTGCCAAATTCGAATTGTTGATGGACCGGAAATATGTTTAGTTCAACTTGTACAAATAAACAATTCAACTATTTTTTTATGCTAGAAAGCAAAGTATAGATAGAGAAAAATACATTGATTGTTTAAAAACTAAAACCAAAGTGTAAGGTTGTAGAATAACTTTTGTAGTGGATTATCCCAACTTAATATTTTTACCCGTACAGCTAAAATATAGGGTTCTGAACATAAAGATATATGGTTGCTAGGTACTTTTTCAATCGTTGCTAAGGGCATTTTCAATGACCTTGATCTCTGACCTTTGAACTTCGTACCTAAATGTAGATCTTTTGAAACTGATCAGTTTTTTGTATTGACATTTTCTTCTTATCTATAACGGTTTTTGAGATATAGGATAAAATATACAACTGGCAAGGACACTAACTCCTATAAGGAGTCATCATACGAGACCCAATGAGACAAATGTAGATCTTGATAAGATGAACATTTCACCATATATATTTGATCGGTCATTTGTTACCGTTTCTGGGTTATTTTGATAACAACGTTTCAGGTCAGACGTCAAGTGTGACCTCAGAGTCATTTGGTTCATGAGTTTTGACCATTGACATGTTCCGCCAAATGCTCAAACGGAAATAATTCTGATGAGTCGTCAAAATTTTTCGACTAAATGAGAACAAAGTTGTGTCTTGCGATATCGAACATTTTCCACCTTTCGGTTTTCCTCTACGTCTTATGGTTTCTGTGATATAGCGATAACAAGGTTTTTAAAGAATAATCATAAGAAATATAGTGAGGTTTTCACGTTTGTAAACGGGAAAGACGTTAATAATCGTAAGAAATACAGTAGGGTCTTCCAATTTTTAAACGGGAAATACCTTAATAAAAGCTAGTGCCCAACTACCTATTGGAGATATTATTAATGTGTCTGGTGTATACAGAATACACACATTTCTTAATTGTATATATAATCATTTTAAACGAGGCAAATCACAATAATTCTCAAACTTGATGCTTTTCGCAAACACATGACTTTTTTTAACATGTAAAGCATTAGAATGCTGTTGAAATATTTTTTGGAATTGGAGAAAAAGAGTGATTTTGGAATGAGGGAATTGGAAAAATTTGAGTAAAAATTTAAAGAATTGGCAATAGGGGTAAACAATCTAACGAATTGGGGGAAAATGGTTTAGGGAATTTGGAAAATCATATCCCCGTGTCAAACATCCCCCCCCTTTTCCTTTAGAATATGCGTAAATATATTGAATAGAAAACTTACAGCTTCATTCAAATTAGCCCCCATAAAAGTGTTTATAAACATCTCGGCAACAGCAAATAACATTATAGTTAACATTGCAGTGATGTCTGCGCTGTTCACGCTGCTTGTTGTCGCCCCGTAAAGAGTCAAGCAGACTGTAGGTAAGCCGTACGCATAGGTCATTCCCGCAGTATGACGAAACATAAGATTTCCGGCTTCAACTACTTCTGCTATACTTCCATGTTGCAGACGAATTCGTTCAAGGTCATCAAACTGATTTTGCTGTGAATATCTTTGGATTTTCTGCTCTATATTATTGAACTCTCGTTTTAGTAAATGAAGAGTAACAACTAAAAGTAGCATGTTAAAAGATATAACTAAGTTGATTATAAATTGGATAAAAAGAACGACGAACGCAGTCACGAAAAATAAAATGCCATTGTCATTTTCGAATGGTGTCACATTTGAATTGATAACCAGGTTTTTTCCTCTGGAATACCCAAAAAACAGTGTTGTTGCTCCTAGCATTGACAGCAAAGAAAAAACAAAAATTCCAACAATGAGTCTGTTAACTTTTCTTCGTGTTTTCGATATGCTAAAACACACTCCAAATTCCCTGTTATGATTGTCAAATGCAGCTAGAAATGATGGTAAATATTTATAATTCGAAATGAAATACACGAATGAAAAGATAACAACGGCTATGTAATAATACATAAATGCTAAAAGTCCAACAGTATTAAAATGATTATTTTCATTTCTGAAAACCAAAAAATATCGCGCAGACGACACGACAACGAGAAAGTAAAATGACAGACAATAAATGAAATGTGCCACAGTCTTTCCTCCATTTTGTATTCCTCTTGCGGAAAATGACCCGCAAATTTTCAACATCAGAATAATATAATCGTACACTGCACTCGGCTGTATTAAGTGATTGTGATTATTATCACCTCCAAATTTTGAAGAACTGCTTTTAATGGGTGAATTTGCCGGTTTTACTCTGATCATGATGCAAATTATTTCTGGAAGAACATCTGTATCTATTTCATACGTTCGACTGTTTGATTTAGTTAATGGATTTCTATTCACACGCGATAAACGGAGACGTTAAAAAATAATTAATGCTAAAAGATTAATCACACTGTTTAAACAACAATTTTATGTAACAAGAGATTTTAATAAAACACTGAGATTCCGGAATTAACCTGAGATATTAATGACCATCCTATTAGTTCATACTGAATTTCAGTACCAAGGAAACAACTGCAAAATTCGAATTGTTGATGGACTTGAAATAGTTCATAATTAATAACATCAAATAATTAAAGTACTTGTTTTAATGCAGGGAAAGCAAAGTATGCTAAGAAAAAAATACACGAATTGTTTCGAAACTGAAACAAAGTGCAAAGTTGATGAACAACTTTTATACTGAATTACCCCATTTAATTTTTGTTATAGTCATCTCAGTGAAAATACGAAAACCGGAAGCAGACAAACTAAGATGAATGTTTTGGTGTCTCATCTGTTGCTCTGGACATCTCTCTAACGCTGTCTGTGTGTGATAATGCTAAAAGTTTAAGTCATTGGTACGTTCAGTAATATTCATTTTGTTTGGTTTCAAATAAAACTTTATGCCTTTCTAACAAACCGCCTCGGGGGCTGAAGGTCGCGGGTTCGATCCACGACCGGGTCAAACCAAAGACATTAAAATTGGTATTTGCTTCTTCTCTGCCAAGCACGTGGCATCTATGAGTAAGAGCAAAGATCGACGGGTCGGCTCGGATTCACTATAATGTGTCCTAGTTGGGTGATATGTCTTTCTGTCGAATGTTACCTCGTGAGCTAGCACATTAAAATCTGGCTCAGCATGTCGGTCTAGTACAAAGCAGGGATCATATCCTTTATCAAATCAACATATTCTCGTTCTGATATGCTCCTTGTTGCCACTGGACGTTAAACAATATTCATCCACCCATCCATTCATCCATCCTTTCTGAAAGGGGTTATGAGGTAGAGTCAGAAGTTCTTCAAATTCCTCAATCCAACATTCAGTTCCAAGACAAGAAAATACCATTACAGAAGCCCTTAACATTTTCTTGTTGAAAGGACGCAACAGATCTGTCATATGGTTTATGAAGAATTGCATGAGTGAAATACAAATGCCGAAAGAACAACACCCCCTGGTTTTATACATGTACAGCTTTTCTCGTATTTTAGGTCGCTTAAACAATTAGAAATATTAAGGTATCAGTTCATAATATGAAATGGTCGTAAACTTTATTTCTTTTTATGGAAAATAAATGGGAATTTATTTTAAAAAATCAGGAATTGTGTAGATACATCTATAATTTAATATTGGATGTATAACGCGTCATTTGATTGGTCAATTTATTTTTCGTCTATCATATTATAGACTAAATTTTCTTCTCTACTATGACGTCATTAAAAGAAATCCAACGTTTCAGACGTCAAAACAACATTGGGTTATTTAGTGTGCACCGCGTGATTGAGGTTATTTCTTCAGACTGAAAAAAATTATAGTCAGTTGTGTTTGCACGGCGTTTTTTTTTAACAATTTTGGTTTATATCGTTTCCGAAGTTTGCCGTTGACTACCGATGCCGTGGCCATTACATAAGAACATCCGGGGCCTTTGGAATAATTATGGTCCGGATACTTTAAGAAAACGTGAACCTTACAGCATGCATATGGTCACCAGAGATATCACATGTCTTTTAAGTCGGTCCATAGTTTTGATGTTGACATTCGTCGACCTTTTTTAAATAGCCTAATTTCAATCATTAGTGCCTGTCAACAATGATACTGTACGCATCATCTACGCACACTGTTACTGTATTACACAATACAGTGTGATTGGAGAGAGTTTTTATTATATTAAGTAATAATTGTTCCCAATAAAATTGAAATGATAGCATTCTTAATATATACTTTGTTTGAGTGAATAGAATTTCATTAATAACTTAAATATCAGGCTTCCAATGAACTAATTTGGACAAGTTTTTCAATGGCCATAGGGTGCTATTTCTGTGTTGTATGCAATGACCAAAACCATCAACCAGGATGGTCAAATTGAAACAACGGAGTCAATTCGAATCAACCTATGTAACGGATGTCCTTATATTGATCCATTCAGAGCTTTATCAGATAACCAAGACAAACAACCAAGATGGGACCGCAGCCAAACTTTAGACTACACATGAATTGATGGGAAAATATTTCAACATCTTCCAGCAAAAATTTAATAAGTTAATGTACAGTGAGGTTGCTTTTGAAACGAAATATGATAAATTTGACATTTTGTGTTATATAATTAACTAATGTGTTGAAATACGTTAAAACTGTCCAGTTAATACAAATCCGGAACTGGTCATTAATACAGGTATAATACATGATTTTCTGCATTAGACCTGTATTAATGTCTAGTTCTGGTTTTTCTGTATAAAACCTGTATTAATGACCCGTTTCAGACACATGAGATTGTATTAAATAGACAATTTTTAATGTATTTTAATTCATTGGTTAATAAACGTCGTATTGTAAGTCATTAGTTAATAAAGGTGTCATAAAATGGGTATTTTATATAAAGCCTGTATTATGTCCTCGTACAGTTGTATTGGGTCTCGATTAGCTGTATACAGTTGACCTCGACCCAATACGACTAACTCGGACATAATACAGGCTTTATATGAAAATACCCATTTAACAACAATATAAATTATTGTAATATGTAACATTCATACTGTATCACTTTTGTTAAACAATTACTCTATTTTAACTCCTGGTTGTATTTATTACTTGTTGAAATACTTTTGAATTGTATAAAGATTGTTTTGTAACAGGTCTGTAGGTGAGCTCTGGTTGATTATCGGAGGTGTTTTAGATCCAAGTGTTTTTATTTGTTGGAAGTTTCTTGCGTCGTCTTCTGATTGGTAGGCTATCATTTTCCCGCATAGTCAGTGGATTTTGCAAGTCATGGTGATTGATACGATTTATATATATTTTTACTGTGGGTATTATCTGATCTGACAGTTTCAGAACTTTTGCAAGCATTATACTTTGTGTAGAAAGAATTGTAGTATTTATTTCTAAATAGTATCAGTAGTAAAAAAAAAGTATCACAAAACACCGAAATAAATAAGTAGGCAACATTGTCCGATAGACAGGGTGTGTTATGTCTGCTGAATATACTGCTTGAGTAATTGTGATTAGGGTAGGCAAACCAATACAGCGGCCTAGATTCCTTAAAGAAAACTCGGAGGAAGCTAAATGCGTGCAGGTAGAAACAAGATTAAAAATGTATGAATCAATTCATTAGCAATGTGACGGGTGTGGTTAACGGAGCAGGACATGCTTACCCTTCCAGATAACCTGATGTCACTCCCGGTTTTTAATGGGAGTTAGCATTGCTAGTGCTTTAGTTTCTGTGCTGTCTTGTTCTAGTTTGGTTTAGATTAGTATACGTGTTTTATTCTTTTAGTTACACTTGTATCCTTGTGGTGTTTGTTTGGTGTGCTCCATTCTCCTGATTTTGTCTTTTCCTTGGATTTCGAATCTGTGATATTCTATCTGACTGTATGCTGCCATGATGATGTTTTCTGTTTTTAGATGACATCAGTCATATGAATTGTATAAATGTATCCTGCCTTTGAATTAAAACGTCCATATCCAAATTTCAACAGTGTAAACAATAATATTGATAATGTTTCAATGTTGAATGGAGGATTGGCTATTCAATTTGAGGACTGTACCTGATAAATCTATTTTAAACATAACATTGGTTTCTGGGGAGACAATTTTAAATCGATTTCGACTGATCAAAGGAATTTTTTGTCAACTTTAGAACAATTAAATTACTTCTGAGGTCTCATAGCAAAATAAATGTCCCAAAACGCTTGCAGATTTAATCGTACATGTAACAATAGATATGATTAATTTTATTCAAAATAATAAACTTAATTGACCTTTTCAAAAATTCTCCTACTCACATTCATGCTCTGATAAACACTCAAACAGGTAAAATTGATTGAAAGGATGATTTCAAAACTAATATTTTTTAATAGTTACCAGTGATTATCTATCGAAAAATCATAGACTCCTTCTAAACCAACATGTGTGTCAACACAACCCAATAAAATCGCTCTCAAAACGTAAAGAACCTTACAATAAAATCTACCCAATCGAAAACCTCGTTACAGCCTTCAGACTTCCCGAAACCAAACTAATTAACCATATTTCGATAACGTGTGCTATGTGGGGGTGCAATACACATAGACCATATATGGATAGGTCACCACACAGCATTGAATTTAAGAACCGGCCTTTGAAATAATCTAACAGATATTTCAAATGATTAGAGGGGAGGTACCATAAGACCGCCTTTTTACGTTATGATGCGCCTACAATACCAAGAAACGCGAAAGGTTCCTGTCAATGTGAAGCTACTGAGTGAAGGGGAGTTGAAACGGTTCCAGAAGAAAAGGACCACCTAAATTCAAGGAAAATCCTTCCTAAAACTAAAACTCAAAAAGGAAAATTGCGACAAGTCTTCTGTTGAAGAAATATGCCTTTGGCTGAGATATTTTCAAGTTTGAATAGTTTCTAAATATACGGGATATTATCCAGATTGTGACATTGTTTAGTGATTTTAACATTATGTGCTTCTCATTCTCTAATGTAACTTTATATTTTATAATGTATATTAATATTTCTCAGATATAGGTATATATTATTCAGTAACTGTTTTTGTTTGAAGTTTACTCACCTCTCAAAAAATATTTTTTTCTGCAGCGCTGCTGCAGCGAAGACAAGCTTTGCTTATCAAGCTGACTCAGGGCGTAAGATTGTTAACACGCTGGTATTACTGTTAGGACAGCTAACTTCTTTCTTATAAATGCGTCCGCGTTGCTTACTGCTTGCGTATTGATACAATATTTGAAAGTAGTGCAGTGTCCATTATCAGGGCTCCGTTCAACATTTGAACCAGATTCAATTGTAAGCTTGTGCATTACCTGGGGACATTTTGATTTCTGTCTTTTTAAGTAGATTTAATAACATAATTCTTGTACAATGCGACTCTATATTAATTTCGATGTTTATACAATCCAGAAAGCGTGTCTCAAAGATAGGTCAAGTCCATCACCTAATCTATTAATACGATTTGATGCTATGTAAACAAGTTTATGGTCAATATCAGTCGTCACATAACAGATATGAATTTCCACGTTTAGGTGTGCTGTTGCGACTGACTTACCATATACTGTTCTGAACAGTTATTGATACCGTAATATTTTTGGGTATGACCAAAAAATAAATAATTGTTTGTTTCCCCAAACCTGGCTGTATCAATTTATCAGGTTCGAGGAACTTTCTAGACTAGTGTTTTTCGGAGAGGGCTTATATAGGCTTAGCCTGCTGCTCAATCATATTCGTGATAACTTTTATGAATAAAATATTGTTTATATTAAATAATTATAAACAAATTCGCCTTTAAGACAGAGTTTGCAAGCGTGCATTTTAATCAGATCGCAGACTATATATCGGAGAGTCTCTAAATATAAAATCTCATTGTATAAAATATGCGAAGTACATGGGCAGTACATTCTAATTTAAGAAAGGTACACTATTTTATACGAAATGGAATAGAAGCAACAATAAGGTTAAGGAGAGAGAACATGGATTGCTTATAGAACACGTGTATTATTTTATAATCATTCAACCCTTTACATCTATAATACTAAATTTACGAATTAGCCGAATAGGCGGCAAAACGCGTGGTTCAAAATAAACGATGTATGGTTCAGATTATAAAGGTTATTTTCGGATTTGACAATCTGCATTTATAAATTTTAAACTGCAGTTTTGTTTATGTGCAAATGGAATTTGCATGGGCTTTTCCGGTACGAATTCTCCCAACATATCCCTTAGAAGGTTCTCGAATGCATCATTTTAACACATTGATTTAAATAAACAATTATGCACATATTTTAAATGTATTTTTGTTTGAAATTACGGAAGAAGAATAAAACAAATTAAAAACATTCTCCTTCGAGTGGGATGTTTCCGCTTCATGTATTCAGGATTGTTTTTTATACCATTATGCAATTTCTCCTAACTATAAACATTATGTAGGCTTTTTACTTGACGTTTGTCATTTAGTAAAGGGTAAACTTCATTAAATTAAAACACAAAATAGGAGTTGAAGCTATATGTATAGCATTGATTAGCAGTTGACCATTAAAAGATACTTATCTTAACAAAGTATGTTTCAAATTTTAACAAAATATATTGAGCACATCGAAGTCTACACGATTTTTAATTTACCCAAAAATTGTTAATTTTGTGATTTTTCGTGCACATTTGATTTTTTTACGGACAAGGCGACATAACTCCAGAACAACATCTGAATTTAATACGGTAACAGTATAGACATGATAGAGGAGCCTAAGGAAATTTCAGTCTAGTGAGTCTTTTTAGCAACTTCAAACTTTGATCACAGATACAAAGAACTTGGCAATATTTTGTAACCAATTTTCACCATTTTAGTAAGGATGATTTAAGTTTTTTAGAATAATTATGAATATTTACCCTGGAAACAATAAGAAAAATGTGTTCATGTACTTATTAATAAAGTTTCATTTTTTTAAGTAGAAAGGCTACATTATGAACTTTGAAGATTATGAAGAAGTAAGGCAAAGTTCAGAGGAATTCCTAACTTAGTTGGTTTTTGGATTGCTCGGAAGTTTACTTTGCACAAAGTGATAAAACCAACCATTATCCATTTTTACATTATTTGTGGTGTGACCTGTCTAAATATATCTCTACCATACAATTCCCTGTAAGCCCTAGATAAAAATATTTTTAACAAATGGTCATCTTTATCATTAATGACGAAATTTATCTCGGACATCTTTATAAACGTGGACAGCACACGCAGCCACACACTAAAAATGCTTTTATCGTCTATTGGATTTATTTGTGAAATTAAGCCTCGCTTGCCCTGCCCATGATGACAATGAACAATTGGAACAATTATTTTTCAAAAATATGCTCTACTTAACTCACGGCATCATTTGAAAAATTCATCCGTCACTAAGGAAATGTTTATTCATATTCTTTTTCATATTTATTCTGAATGAAAAAGGTAATGCATTATGAAATGTGTATTTAATGAAAGCTTTTCATCAAGTTCCAGTTCAGAATTTATTGTAACATAAACATATTGACAATTTATGTGGTTGTATTTTCGTCATAGATTTTGACTATGATGGAACCTTAAGGTCCATTTTGGTAATTCTACGTGGCATACAGTCTACTTCATCAGTAGTAACGAACAACCGTATGACAATTAGGTCACGTTGACCTACATTTCACGCTTCATTGACTTTGGTTAAAGTTTGCATTAACATCCATTTCTGGAATACTACAGCATATATAGACATGAAACTATCAGTTGATACCACCTACTTGACAGGAAAGTTTATGGGAAGCCTGCCACAACATCCACATTGAGTTCCTGTTCCACGAATGCCATGGCCGCAAAAACTTTTTAAAGTCAATATGGCCACCACAAAAAAAAATGCTTATTTTCCCGCGCTCGCGCGGGTTCAGTTTCTAGTATATTATTAATTGACCCAATATATTTTTGTCGATTCCATCCTGTTCCATCTAATTTGACTTTAACGAAGATAGTTCGGCTATTTTCGACAAGCATCAATTATTAAAGCATATAAATTTTCTGAACAGTGTTTGGTCTTTATATCGACAATCTTGCACTGGAAATTCCTGTGGAGTGAACATTTAACTTGAAGAGGTGGTTTTGGATGACGAAGTCATATATATCCAGGAACAAGACCTATCTTTTTTTAAATTATTATTTGTTATTGAAGGTTTTTGGAATGAAGTTACATGTTTGTATATTTACATATATGAAATTTTGTTCTCAATTATTTTCGGCAAAACAAAAAATTTCGTTCGCCGTAATATTTGATAAAACTACGTGTATCTTCACATTTTCTCTATTTAAGAAGTACACAGTAAAAATTCAATATTTGTCCCGAACATCCATATACAAGTTAATTTTTCCAAATTAATTGTATTTCCGCTACAATTTGTTTGATTCGTGGAAAACTGCACTCCAAACTACATTTTGTATATTGGTAAAAAATCATGCGATTTACACATTACAAATCAAATCTTTGGTTTTATTCGGTATTATAAAACATTTATAGCTTAGAAGTGGGGGAAATATGAAGATTTATCCCACTACCATGCAACAAATGTTTAATAAGTCTTAATAAGTCTGAAAAAAACATCAACTTACACTCCAGGATTATATTCTCATATGGTCCTAATTATCTTGTTCTCTTTTTTTTTAGAAATCCCATAACAGAATTACACAAAATTGTGAACATGTGTGCAAAACTTGTATTATTGAATAATTTTTTTTAAACCACCTCGGTGATCTTGGTTTAGCCTTATCACCTCCAAATGGGTAAAAATTAAGACTTTAACACTTCTATTTGCTGCTTCTTCACTAAGCACGTGGCATTTAGCAATAAGAATAAAAAATGGTTGGCTCAAAGTCCCAATTATGTACTTTCGAATGTCTCGTTAATGATTTTCGTAGAACAAATTTATTTCCACAAATATCACAAGAAAACGATTTTGGTTCACCATGGACTTTGTCATATTCATTACAATCAGCTATTGTAGAGAACTTCTTTGTACAAATTCCACGTTGGTATAAATTTTTCCCAGTGTTAAATCTTGTCGAGCAATCGTCAAAATTAAGTCTTTTGAATTCTTTAGCACGTGGGCAATTTTTTACTTCTGATTCCCCCCAGAGAGGGGGGTTACTCTGAACATTTTCCTGTACGTAGGATCGTACTATTTTTAGGGGTCCAATTTTCTTAATTTTGATATTTTGGGGATTCTGAGAATTTCTAAGTATTTTTAGGGGGTTAAATATTTCTGAGCTATTTTGGGGGGAGATTACACGGGGAAATTATTTTGGTAATTTTCTGTATAATTATGCCCAGTTGAAGTACAAGGTATTAGTATTTACACAAAATATTTGATTCCAGGATTGTCACATCGTCGGAAATCTGGCTTACGCTTTGAATAGGTAGCAAAGCGTAAGCGCGACCGGCCGTTGGTTTCCGACGATGGGATCGTCAGCAATAATTTTTTTTGTGGGGGGGGGGGGTAATCTTTTAAAACTTTTTTGGGGTGTTTTGAAGAAGAAAAAATTTTGTTTAGTTAATTATTATTTTTTTTCGAAGACGAGCCTGTGTAGTGATGAATATGGGGAGTACCCTTCCCCCTCTTGGTTGATTCACAGTCAGTTTCAGTTTCCTGTTGATTTCTGTGTCAGATTCAGTATCTTTCGCTACATTACATACAATACAATGTATACTGAGTAAAGGTTCATTTTCAAAATCGGATCTACATTCATAACAACGATATTTTATTATTTTACTTCTTGGTTGACTCTTTCTCTTTGATTTTAATTCATAATTATCAGCTGTATCTAAATAGGATGGGTGGATGTATTAATTATTGTATAACGTCCAGTGGCATCCATTAAGTGCATATCAGGACGAAAACATGTTGAAATGAGTATGATACGAATGTGAACCCTGAGCCGGATTTTTAACGTGCTAGCTCACGATGTAACATTGCGCAGGAAGACATATCACCCAGCTCGTTCACATAAGACAAAATCCGAGCCGACCAGTCCTCTGCTCTTACTCCTAGATGCCGCGTGCTTGGCATAGAAGCAGCAAATACCAATTTTAATTTTAAAAAAATGAAACTTTATTAATAAGTACATGAACACATTTTTCTTATTGTTTCCAGGGTAAATATTCATAATTATTCTAAAAAACTTAAATCATCCTTACTAAAATGGTGAAAAATGGTTACAAAATATTGCCAAGTTTTTTGTATCTGTGATCAAAGTTTGAAGTTGCTAAAAAGACTCACTAGACTGAAATTTCCTTAGGCTCCTCTATCATGTCTATACTGTTACCGTATTAAATTCAGATGTTGTTCTGGAGTTATGTCGCCTTGTCCGTAAAAAAATCAAATAGGCACGAAAAATCACAAAATTAACAATTCTTGGGTAAATTAAAAATCGTGTAGACTTCGATGTGCTCAATATATCTTGTTAAAATTTGAAACATACTTTGTTAAGATAAGTATCTTTTAATGGTCAACTGCTAATCAATGCTATACATATAGCTTCTACTCCTATTTTGTGTTTTAATTTAATGAAGTTTACCCTTTACTAAATGACAAACGTCAAGTAAAAAGCCTACTAACAGTAATATGTTGCACTAACATACTATTTATCAATTTAATAATAGTATTAAAATATATGTAGAAGTATATTTCAAGATTCATTGGGCATTTATTTTATTTTGTACACAATACAAAATCATGAGTATCATATTAAATAAAATTGAAATCAGTTCATTTTATGTTTTAATTATTTATTGATGTACCGCCTCGGTGGTCTCGTGGTAGCGTTCTCACCTCAAGTGTGGAATATCGCGTGTTTGATCTCTGGTCATATCCTGATCCCTGGAATATCGCGTGTTTGATCCTATTTCCTGTCATGATAGCAAAATTATTTTATTTATTGATGTACCGCCTCGGTGGTCTCGTGGTAGCGTTCTCACCTCAAGTGTGGAATATCGCGTGTTTGATCCCTGGTCATATTCCTGATCCCTGGAATATCGCGTGTTTGATCCTATTTCCTGTCATGATAGCAAAATTATTTTAAAAATTCTTCAGTGCTAACTCAAAATAGTGACATGAATATCTCATGCGGCAGGAGAATTTTTGCAAACACTTACTGACACTTTTCCATCTGACAAAATTACCACTTGTACTTATGACAGCTCATTTAAACTTTCTAAAACATCAACTTTGAACATTCTCTCTATATATTCAGAACTTAAAACCACTTGAAAATGCTTTAAATTTTTAAGGGGAAAAAATAAATATAAATAAATATGGAAGAAATACAGTTAATTTATACATGATTGTATTTAAGATTGCAAATTAATTGTCATGATTGTAGTCAAGGACCTTTTGAACATTAAATGGGTGACACTTGTTTCCCTATACATTGTACGACCAAACATATCTTAAAGCATAACCAAATTGTCAATAGTGCTTCAAATGCACACAGAAGCAAAATAAATTCCAGGTTCTAAGTCACAGAAGTAGACAATTCTTGTTTGCTACAGATTATGATTATTGATACATTTTGTACGTCTCAACTTTTATACTATATCCGATCATTTATTCCACGTACCTTCAAGACATTTCGGTTCGGAATCCGCTACCCTGGTCTTTGATTCAATCTCAAATTTTGTGTGATTCACAAATACATATTCCAGAATAACTTTTCCACCACTAGACGAGAATTCTGGTAAGATCAGTTCAAATTTATTTTTAGTCATTTTTTTATATCTGAAAAAATATTACAACTTTAGCCTGGACAAATTCTATTTTGGAAATTGAGTGTGTAAAGCATTAAGACAGGCCTTTACATTACACTGGCATTGGATATGTGTAATAATGGAATAGAGGATGAAGTGCACTTTTTATTTGAATGTCCTTATCTAATAGTAATTTGAGGAAAAAATATATTCAATATTTTACTGAAAACTGTAAAACCTTTTATGAACTATGAACAGAAAACAACCTTATATTGCTGTTGAGCATGTTGAGTAATGGAGATAAGATTATTATATTTAAATTGTTCAATATGTTACATGAGTTACATTTTAATAGAGAATATAAGTTATGACCCAGTGTCTGTAGTACCATGGACATTTAGACGGCGGACAAAATTGCCGGAGAATAACCTCGACAAATTCATTTGTCCGATGAATAACCCTATTAATCTCCGCAGGTGAATAACCCATCGGGCGCAAAAATATTTGTTCGGTATTATAAAACAGTTACGGCCCTATATGAGTCAGGAGATATCCAAAATGGTCAACCCTGCAAAGCCCTCGGGAAAATAACCCTTCAACAGGGTTGACCATTTTGGATATCTCCCTCCTCAGAGGGCCGTAATTGTATATTGTCAAATCTTTAGATATCCATGGAAAATGTGACATTCATTATGTTTATATATGCTAAATATCACATGAGTTATCTCCCCTGAAAGTAATGAAATTTCTGACTGCAGTATTACAACCCTATGCTATTGATAAACATTCATATTTTATTTTCTTCATTTGTAATCGATTACTGTTTTCTTTCCTAGATTATTTCTTCTACGATATTTTATGCTATGGACAAATAAACTGCTCCCTTTGTGGCTACGAGATTGGATTAAGAAACTTGTCTTATTTTCATGTACAATAAATAGCATGAATTCATACTTTGTACTTTTTTTTATCTTCTCAATTGAAAAGGACGTGTTTCTGAAAATTGTTCACCTGGCAATATCACAAGACACTATAAATGTACAACAATTTAAATGGACATCGATCAGCAGTATCATTTACCAAGTAATAACTATAAAAAAAGATCGTTGCCACTAATTTGATGCACTGCAAAAGCATGAACTGTTTTACAGAATAAATCCCTTTCTTAAATTAATTTTAAGGTAATTTCCTCACCTCAGTGTGTAATTACGGTGGATCCGATAACGTTTGAACTTGAACTGTGTTGATAAACGCTGACGCATTACAAGTGTAACAAAACGATAACAGCAATTCAATCCATTTGTGATTTGCACAAATAAAATTGCTTCGAACTAAAAATGGGACAATTCACTAGACGCAGATCAAAGTCATGAAATAAAAAAAAAATACAAACTAAACCGTTAAACATATAAATGTAAACCATACATTTTAATATACAACTTTGTAATATATATAATTTTATATATACATGTACTTATATTTGTTCCTACAGCTTTGGTGAGATGTTCGTGCAGTATTGATGCAGATGCATTATTGCAATTTTTCAAATAAAATAGAGAGAGGGGGGGGGGGGGCAGAGGGTAATTCGGACAATTCATACGTAATTTGTTAAACCAGCTCCGAATTTAACTAGAGTTTAAGGTCATACAGAAATATGTCATGAGTTTAAAAATAACCGAAATTACATAACTGACCCAATTTTAATTTTACAAATTCCTATTTATAGCGTACTACAGTGACGTATGATTTTAAAAGTAACGTATACAGAAACACATTTTAGAAACGCTAGTTTCAGAAGGACAGTTTGTATATAGCGGTTTTCCAAGACAAAAGCATTAATAAAATGATATTAATTTTGAATTTAATTTTATAGCTAAGTCTTGTAATCTTTTTTCCATTTTTAGTTTTATGGAAAATCCATTAACTGTCTACGACTGACAATAATTCTGTTGACTAATTATACCAATGCTGATGCATGCAGCAGACTGTATTGCAGGATTATATTGGCATTTAAAAAATCGATATTTTGCGGATGGGGGGGGGGGGGGTTGCATTTGGATTTCAACATTTTTGGCCTTGATCATGAATG
The DNA here is from genome assembly GCA_028015205.1 of Mytilisepta virgata. Taxonomy (NCBI): domain Eukaryota; kingdom Metazoa; phylum Mollusca; class Bivalvia; order Mytilida; family Mytilidae; genus Mytilisepta; species Mytilisepta virgata. The sequence continues at coordinate 61,993,503 of CM051518.1, read as the reverse complement.
TTAATCCATAAATATGCTTAATTGCAGTATGATTGAAAATGTCTTGGATGAACGATTAAACTCGTGTCTACAAGTACACAGCACGGGTATTTTAAAATCCTGGTGTAAATAATTCCATAAGGTAACAAAACTTTAAATTTATTTACAACAAATTAGGATGATGGATGGATGAATTATTGTTTAACGTCCAGTGGCAACCAGGTGCATATCAGGACGAGAACATGTTGATATGATAATGAATATGATCCCTGCTTTGACACGCTAAGTCGGATTTTTAATGTGCTAGGTAACAGTCCGCAGGAAGACATATCACCTCACTGGGACACATTATACTGACTCCGAGCCGACCAGCCTTTGCCTTTACTCCTAGATCTCGCGTGCTTGGCGGAGAAGTAGCAAATACCAATTTTAATGTCTTTGGTTTGACCCGGCCGGGGATCGAACCCGCCACCTTCCGCACTCGGGGCGAGCACGCTACTACGAGACCACCGAGGCGGTCAACAAATTAGGAAACATTATACCATAAGTGGTTTGGAATGATAACACAAACAATGTAGCAATGTGAACGACTTCAGTAATTTATGAGATAGGCCTCTGTATCTCTCGGAATTCTTCATATATACTCTAGGCCTAATATGAGTGTTGGCTCATTACAGCTAATGCCAAAAAGAACATGAAGAAAGAGCAATTGTCATTTTTTTATTATTATTATTATTATTATTATTATTATTATTTTGCATCATTTAAAGACTAAAATGTATTTGAAGAAAGGAACTTACCTTCAGAAAACAGTTTTTGCGAATCAAATAATAATGTTAATAGCACTTGAACTCTCTATTGTATGCAGTCCAATTCTAGTTCAAGGACACAATTTTACGATGCCTTTAACGAGGCACAGTTTAAAGGCCAAATTTAAGTAAATAGTTTAAACTATTTTTAAAACACTTGTTGACATACATAAATGCTTAACGGTATATTTTTGTGTATTGAATGCTTAAAAAGTCCATTTTCCCTTTTTTATTTTGTTTAGCAAATTAAAAGAGCATATAGAAGGTGTCTCTTGAATGCAAAGTACCAATTCGGTTTGCATGTTAATTTCCATATGAGGGTACCAAGATATGAAAGAAAATTTTATAAAAATAAAAATTTATTTCTTGAAAAATAACAGCACCTCAATTAAGTGAATATGTATCCGATTAATTTAATGCAACGAAAATGGTACGTTCCCATGGCTTTTCTTGCCGAAAAATGAGGCTCAAAAAGGGGATATAAATTTTTGCTAAAAATCGGGGTACCCACTTAAATCATTGAAATTACCCAAATTCTTAAAAGCTATTTTAAAAATTTTTGATCTCATAGGTTTCGAAGGAAGAACCACTGCCGTTTAAAATTATTTATTATTTAATTTAATATTGACCAATGGTCAGCGAGAGTAGTATATGGGGACAGGCAAATTAGTATTTGAGGAGGTGGAGAGGAGGAGGAGCCGGAAGTGACGACACCGGAACCGGAAATGACGTCACAGGAAGTGACGTAACCGGAGCCGGAAGTCACGTGACAGGAACCGGAAGTATCGGAAGTGATTTGCGCGCATGCGCAACCGGAAGTAGTGAATTTTCCCGCCATTTCTTTACGGAAGTGACGTCAGTCACGTGGTAGGACCCGGATGTGTGGTCTGCGCATGCGTAGGCGGAACCGGAAGTACCGGAAAATGGTCTGCGCGCATGCGCAACCGGAAGTGATGCGTTTTCCCCATGATTTGTTTACGGAAGTGACGTAAGTCACGGACCAGGATGTGCCATGCTTGACCAGATTGAATTATCTCCCTTTTCCCGCACTTCTCGGTCGTCTCTGGATCTTTTATCGGTCTCTGGGGTCTGATACTCTCACTGTCATGTCGAAGTCCGAGAGTATACGAAGTACACTATTGGATTATCTCCCCTTATCCCGCTCTTTTCATCTGCGGGTATTTTCTGTGAGGACCAAAGGTAGGATTGGATTATGTCGTCTTACCTCCAAGTGATGCTTGTCACCATTAGATCAATGGATGGGTGTCCTTAGCAACGGCGGTCCATTTCATTGCATTCACTTAGTTTCTCTTCTCTTGCTCCATCCCGCTCCTCGCTGCTCTTCTCTTGCTCATCGCTGCTCATCGCTGCTCATCTCTTGCTCATCGCTGCTCATTGCTGCCATTCTCTTGCTCATCGCTGCTCATTGCTGCTCTTCTCTTGCTCATCGCTGCTCATCACTGCTCATTGCTGCTCATCTCTTGCTCATCACTGCTCATTGCTGCTCATCTCTTGCTCATCGCTGCTCATCGCTGCTCATCTCTTGCTCATCGCTGCTCATTGCTGCTCTTCTCTTGCTCATCGCTGCTCATTGCTGCTCTTCTCTTGCTCATCGCTGCTCATTGCTGCTCATCTCTTGCTCCGTGCTGCTCATCGCTACTCAGGACCTTACTCGCGTGCTGATTTCGCTCCTGCTGCTTTTCTGTGAGGACCAAAGGTAGGATTGGATTATGTCGTCTTACCTCCAAGTGATGCTTGTCACCATTAGATCAATGGATGGGTGTCCTTAGCAACGGCGGTCCATTTCATTGCATTCACTTAGTTTCTCTTCTCTTGCTCCATCCCGCTCCTCGCTGCTCTTCTCTTGCTCATCGCTGCTCATCGCTGCTCATCTCTTGCTCATCGCTGCTCATTGCTGCCATTCTCTTGCTCATCGCTGCTCATTGCTGCTCTTCTCTTGCTCATCGCTGCTCATCACTGCTCATTGCTGCTCATCTCTTGCTCATCACTGCTCATTGCTGCTCATCTCTTGCTCATCGCTGCTCATCGCTGCTCATCTCTTGCTCATCGCTGCTCATTGCTGCTCTTCTCTTGCTCATCGCTGCTCATTGCTGCTCTTCTCTTGCTCATCGCTGCTCATTGCTGCTCATCTCTTGCTCCGTGCTGCTCATCGCTACTCAGGACCTTACTCGCGTGCTGATTTCGCTCCTGCTGCTTGTCACTGTTCGTCATCGCTGTTCATCTCTTGATCCACCCTTTTCCCGCACTTCTCGGTCGTCTCTGGATCTTTCATCGGTCTCTAGGGTCTGATACTCTCACTGTAATGTCGAAGTCCGAGAGTATTGTGACGGCTGAATACTAACTCTAAACAGTTTTGGCTTAGCTTGAAGTAAAAACAATGGCGTTTGGTTTGATCATGTATTCGTTCTGAAACTTTAGCTACACATAGACAATGGATGACGTTAACAATTAAAGCTAGTTACGGCGCTAAACGTTACGTTACCATTTGACGTTAATTAATGTCTCTATAAAATCCACAACATACTCGGGGCCGGCAAAAAGGTAATGTCCATTGAAAATGATAATTAAATTGATGAAAACATTTAACTTTAACTGTCTCTAAAAACAGTAAAATATTCAAATGAAAAAATATTAAATTAAACTTTATCAATTAACCTATCTATTCACACGCGTTTCTTTCACTTCGTCTCAGTTTACAGTCCATGTTATTCACTTCCAGCGGGTATAATTTCGTCACTGGTCTATTTGTGATTCCAGACTTTGTGCGTACCATTGCAACGCGCACTAAACCATCCTTTCCTTCAATAATGTTCTGTACAACTCCAAGTTTCCAATGGACTCGTTTTGAATCATCATGTATTTGGACTACGTCGCCTTCTTTAACTTTCCGTACGTCCACTCCCGCCCTCTGATGATATTCTCGCAGTGAGGTTAGATATTCTCCTTTCCATCGTAATAAGAAATTTCTAAGTAACTGTTGTAGTCGTTCAGCTTGGGAATTTAACTTTGTTTGTGAAAGTTCAGAAACATTGAGATTGTCACTAGTAGTTTCTAAATAAGGCAAAATTGTCAATCTCCGTCCACGAATAAGGTGCGACGGTGTAAGTGGTTCTGGATCCCGGATGTCTGTTGATATGTAAGTGATCGGCCTATCATTAAGAGTTGCTTCGATCTCCGTAAGTATCGTCCTTAGACTCTCCTCGTCGATGAGCGCACGTCCCAATACTTTCTTTAGAGATTTTTTGATAAGTCCGATAAGCCTTTCCCACCAGCCCCCGAACCACGGGGCTCTATTAGGGATAAATTTCCATTGAATGTTGTAATCAAGAATCTTTTCCTTTACCAACTCAGAATTAATTATGCGTGAAAGTTCGTTTGATGCAACCTTGAAAGTTAGCGCATTGTCTGACATCATAACTCTTGGTATGGAACATCGACTCACAAAGCGACGAAAGCAAAGTATGAAAGATTTTTCTCTCAAATCAGGTATTAACTCCAAATGAACCGCTCTAGTAGTGGCACATGTAAATAGACAAATGTACATCTTTGACTCTATGTTTTGTCGGTTTCTTACGGTAAGTGCTCCTGTGAAATCCACTCCGGTTATGCTAAAGGGTGTAGCGTCTTGAACTCTCTCTTTCGGAAGAGGTGGCATCTCTGGCGCTGGGTAAGATTTTCCAATCACCTTTCGGCAGGTAACACATGAAGTCAGTATGGATTTCACTGTTTGTCTCAATTTAGGAATCCAAAAGGTTTGTTGAATAAATGCAATAGTTACATTAATTCCTGAGTGTTGAGTACGTTCATGAGCGTCTAAAACTATCAAATATGTCAGCTGGTCCTTTGCCGGTAAAAGGTAAGGATGTTTAACTGTTTCTGTAACTGGTGCATAGTTGATTCGTCCACCACAACGTAAAATCTGTTTCTCATCTAGAAAAAGTTTCAATTGTCGTACAATTGGATTTCTTTTTAACGATTTTTGGATGCATTCTATTTCCTGTCTAAAGATTCGTTTTTGAGTATATTTGATCCACAGAAATGCTGCATTTTTCAATTCGTCATGATGTAATAATGTATCTCCGTTTCTCTCCGTTTTCTGTGCTCTGCAGTTTGTTACAAATCGCACAACATAAGCAGTAATGCGAAGCAATTTTCGGTAAGTACTATATCGGTTGATATCCATGATTTTACCTATTCCGATGTTTTGTACCGGATTGTCCGTGTCCTCAGAATTTACAATTTTATCGTCTTCTGACAGCGTAGAATTCACGGTCGATTCCGTTATATTTCCACTCCATACGGGCCAGTTGTCCTCGTTCTTCAACCATTCTGGTCCATTTCTCCAAATTACGTTGTCTTTAAATTCATCAAATGTGATTCCACGGGTAAGTAGATCAGCGGGGTTGTCCTTAGTAGGACAATACTTCCATGTCGTTTCTCCGCATAGTTTCCTAATTTCTGTAATTCGGTTTTCGATAAATTGTTTCTGTGGTTTTTTAGATGAAAGCCAAGAAAGTACAATTTGACTATCGCTCCAGAATATGGTTTTCTCAATGATCCCTGGGAGATTTGTTCTAATATGATTGGCAATTCTCGCTCCTATTAATGAACCCATTAATTCGAGTTTTGGTAGTGTAATAGATTTGATAGGTGCAACACGATTTTTCGCCATAACTAACATAGGTTCATCGTTTGACATGATATATGCGCATGCTCCGTAGGCTTGTGTTGAAGCATCAGTAAATACGTGTAAAGTGTTTTGTTTTCCATCTTCATTTTGCGTTTTCATACTTCTACGAAATACAGTCTCCATTGTCCTAGCAAGATCTCCTGAAATTGATGTCCATTTTCTTTGTATTTTCTCTGGCAATATTTCGTCCCACTCTAAATTTTGTTTCCAAAGTGACTGCATGAAGATTTTTGCCTTTACTGTGACGGGGCTTAATAATCCTAGGGGGTCGAATATCTTGGAAGATTCTCGCAAAATACAACGCTTGGTCAACTTTCCTTTTTCGTATTCCTCGAAATTGTTACTTTGGTACATCAGTATGTCCTTCTTTGAATCCCACTGCATTCCGAGTATTTTTGTAAGTTCGTCGGTGTCTAAAGTGTTCTCATTTTGCGCAATTTCCCTCAGTTTCGTACTGTTTGAATTCCATGAGCGCAAGTTAAATCCGCCTTTACGTAACAATTCTCTCGATTCCTGATAATAATCTAATGCGCTTTTTTCATCATCAAAACTTGTTAAGATGTTGTCAACATAAAGTCCATTTTCAAGCGTGTCTGACAGCGGTCCTGGATTTTCTTGGAAATGCTTAAGGAGTGTTGCGCTCAAAATAAAGGGAGAGCATGTAGCTCCAAAGAGCACTGATTTAAAGCGATATGTTACTAGCGGGCTTGAAGTGTCGGCAGGATCGCTTAACCATAAAAATCTTGTTGCGTCTCTATCCTTTTCTTCCAAATGTATTTGCAAAAACGCCTTTTCCAAATCTGCTGTTGTAGCGTATTTCTTAGTGCGAAATCTCAGTAAAATTCCTGTGATGTCATTCATAACTGGAGGGTGTGATTCTAAGCAGTCGTTTAAACTTGGATTGTTGGTACCATCTTTGCAACTGCAATCAAACACGATACGTATTGGTGTAGTCGAGGATTCCTTTGATACTGGATGATGTGGTATATAATGCACGGGTCGATCTGTAGGAAATTCTATTTGTTCTATCCTCTCAATAAAGCCTCTCCTCTCCTGTTCGCTTATAATTTCTCCGTAAATTTTGAGCAGATCGGGTTTGCGTTCTAGACGTCTAATTACATTTTCTGTCCTCCGTTTTACAGTCTCCATATTATGCGGTAGTATGCGAAAATCTTGTTTCCATGGTAACTGTGCACTGTATCTGCCATTTTCAAACTTAACACATTTTTCACCAAATTCCCGTACAATTTGCGACTGATTTTTTACCTGGTCATTTCCTGAGACTCCTAAGGACTCTAAATTCCAAAATTTCTCTAAATCACAGGTAGCGGCTTTATGATCTGTTAAAATGTTCATCATCGCAGATTTCTTAAAATGACTTCCGTTTGCCTTCAAAATCGGTCCCGATAATAAATAACCTATTCTCGATTTAACTGCAGTTGGGCCGTCTCCACGGATTATCTCGTCTTCTACAATGGACCAATAGAAATCAGCACCGATCAATAGTGAAATGTTAAATTTGTCATCTGCGGAAATCGGGTGTGCAAGTTTTAATCCATTTAGATACGGCAGTGTCTTGACTTCTTCACGTGATTTTATCTGAATTGGAGCTGCAATTTTCGGGACTATAATAGCTTCAATTTCTACTCTCTGTTCATTGTAGGTTTCAATCTCAATTTTAGCTTTATCTAGATAACGAACTTGACTCTCATTTCCTCCAAATCCAGAAATTTTCAATGCTATTTTTTCGGTCGGTTTGATTTCTAATTTACGCGCCAAATCTTCCGTAATAAATGAGTTCTGTGCCCCTTCGTCTAGAAGGATATTTGTCATAATGCATCGATTGTCGGACCAAACAGGCGATATGGCTGTTTTGAGTAAAACATCTGAATGTGCATTTACTGTAGAATGTAATGAAGCGGTCGGTTCGAGGGATGTTTCTACATTAGTGTGCGTAATTGTTTTGTCCGAACGTTTCTCATCTTTTGTTGTCGTCGTCTTCTTCTTAGCGTCTGCGTTGCATATACTTGTATGATGCCTCTTCCCACATTGTTTGCATTTGAATTCCGATTTACAATCAGCTACTCTATGATTTCCGAAACAGTTGAAACAGACCCTTTTTCGCTTGACAATTTCCACGCGTTTTTCAATTTCAGTGACATTTTTGCAAGTGTTTGGGTGATGCGATTCGTCGCAAAATAAGCATTTCTTGTGCTGGTCTTTAGACAAAGGTTTGTTTCCGCGCTTCCCATCAAACGTTCTGGTTAGAAATGAAGCAGTAGGTATAACTTCCGGTTCGTTTTCATTTGCTTTAATCGACTGTCCTGCTGCTTGTACGCATACCTCCTTCTTAATTGCATACCTTAAAGATTCAATGTCCCAGTCATCCTTTCCGCGGTCTCGTGTTATGTTTTTGCGTACTTCGGACGGCAGCTTGTTATAAATGATTGGTGTAAGGATCGTGCCAAATGTACTTTCGTGTGATCCAAGAGATTCTAATCCGCGTATGCTGCATTCAATTCTGTCCGAGAAATTTCTTAAACTATCGGCATTTGGTTTTGGAGCCGGTAAATCAATCAAACTCTGGATGTAAGCATTGATAATTTTGTGATTTTGACCGAACCTTTCTCTCAGTATTGCTACGGCTTGAAAGTAATTTCCGCTTGTCAGTGGCAGTCCTGCGATACATTGAGCGGCAATGCCTAGAAGTTGATTTTTCAGATAACTGAACTTTTGGACGTCTGTTAGGGAGGGATTATCATGAATTGTGGATTGATAAGCGTCCCAGAAAGGCTGCCAGTTAAGTAGATTTCCATCAAATTGTGGGAGATTCAGTTTTGGCAATTTATGATAGGCGCTTGAATTTGTTGTACTCAATGATGGTCTAAAACTCATGTCATGATTCTGTACGGAGTTTGAATTCAAAGATGTAGGGTTCATGTGTACAAATTCGTCCGCATTCGGATTAAGATTGTGGTGAAATGCAGTTTCATTTGATTTGCTCTTCTGTTTTGTGCTATTTCTTACTTTGGTTAATATGCGTTCTATATCTAAAACATACCGATCTGATTCGTCCATTTCTGCTTCCATGTTTTCCTCGTCAATTTCCTCTAGAATTTCATTGTCAAGTTGCACAAGAATGTCCCTTTTTCTTTTCAGTGTCTCACACAAACTTTCTATCTCGTTGCTTTCTTCCGTCGGTTTTTCCAGCTCCTCCTCGATCTTCGTAATAAGTTTTCTGACGCCTCCTCTGTGGCCAACTCGAATGGATTTCTTCCTCGTCATGGTTTTTTTCGTCACGGCACCAATGTGACGGCTGAATACTAACTCTAAACAGTTTTGGCTTAGCTTGAAGTAAAAACAATGGCGTTTGGTTTGATCATGTATTCGTTCTGAAACTTTAGCTACACATAGACAATGGATGACGTTAACAATTAAAGCTAGTTACGGCGCTAAACGTTACGTTACCATTTGACGTTAATTAATGTCTCTATAAAATCCACAACAAGTATACGAAGTACGCTATTGGATTATCTCCCCTTATCCCGCTCTTTTCATCTGTGGGTGATGTTTTCTGTGAGGACCAAAGGTAGGATTGGATTATTTCCCCTTATCTCCATGTAATGCTGTCACCAATGGAGGGGTGTCCTTAGCAACCGCCTTAGCAACGGCGGTACATTTCTATGATGCACTTCGTTTCTCTTCTCTTGCTCCATCCCGCTCCTCGCTGCTCTTCTCTTGCTCCGTGCTGCTCATCGCTGCTCTTCTCATGCTCATCGCTGCTCATAACTGCTCATTGCTGCTCATCTCTTGCTCATCGCTGCTTATTGCTGCTCATCTCTTGCTCATCGCTGCTCATTGCTGCTCATCTCTTGCTCATCGCTGCTCATTGCTGCTCTTCTCTTGCTCATCGCTGCTCATTGCTGCTCTTCTCTTGCTCATCGCTGCTCATTGCTGCTCATCTCTTGCTCATCGCTGCTCATTGCTGCTCTTCTCTTGCTCATCGCTGCTCATTGCTGCTCATCTCTTGCTCCGTGCTGCTCATCGCTACTCAGGACCTTACTCGCGTGCTCATTTCGCTCCTGTTGCTGAGACTATACGAAGTACACTATTGGATTATCTCCCTTTATCCCGCTCTTTTCATTTGCGGTTGATGTTTTCCGTGAGGACCAAAGGTAGGATTGGATTATTTCCCCTTACCTCCAAGTAATGCTGTCACCAATGGAGGGGTGTCCTTAGCAACCGCCTTAGCAACGGCGGTCCATTTCTATGATGCACTTCGTTTCTCTTCTCTTGCTCCATCCCGCTCCTCGCTGCTCTTCTCTTGCTCATCGCTGCTCATCACTGCTCATCGCTGCTCATAACTGCTCATTGCTGCTCATCTCTTGCTCATCGCTGCTCATTGCTGCTCATCTCTTGCTCATCGCTGCTCATTTCTGCTCTTCTCTTGCTCATCGCTGCTCTTCTCTTGCTCTTTGCTACTCATCGCTACTCAGGACCTTACTCGCGTGCTCATTTCGCTCCTGTTGCTTGTTGCTGTTCGTCATCGCTGTTCATCTCTTGCTCTGTGCTGCCCATCGCTGCTCTTCTCTTGTTCACCACTGCTCTTCTCTTGCTCCGCGCTGCTCATCGCTACTCAGGACCTTACTCGCGTGCTCATTTTGCTCCTGTTGCTTCTTGCTGTTCGTCATCGCTGTTCATCTCTTGCTCCGTGCTGCTCATCGCTGTTCATCTCTTGCTCCGTGCTGCTCATCGCTGCTCTTCTCTTGCTCCGTGCTGCTCATCGCTGCTCTTCTCTTGCTCCGTGTTGCTCACCACTGCTCTTCTCTTGCTCGTCGCTGCTCATCGCTACTCAGGACCTTACTCGCGTGCTCATTTCAGTTTTGGGGCTGTTGCTGCTAGTGGTGGTCGATTGTCGTTATTCAAAGCTTGGATCTGTGCGAGAGCACCATTAAATTCAGGTCAATTGAAAAGCACTCTACATTTATCCAGGCTTGTGACTGGCTATCATGAGATAGGCTGCATTAATCCTCCTCAATTTTTTAAGGCCACTCTGCATTTGTCCAGGCTTGTGACTGGCTATATATATGTATAAACATATATAGGCTGCATTACCCTCCTTCCCTTTTTTTAAAATTTTTTAAAATTTTTAATTTTTTTTTTATATATTTTTTTTTCTTTGTAATATGTTCCAATTCCTCTGTCACATAGAGTCATTGCTGTCTTCAGCTGGTGGTGGGTCGTAGTCGTTCAATACACGGTTAAGCAGATATTTTCGTTTTTCTAGGGCATATTCCCATGATTCTTTTGATTCGTAGTCTTCCTCTTCTCTCAAGCGTTTAGCCGTTTTCTTGATCTTTCTATGTACGGGGTCTTTATTCATGTCTTGATGCCAGGACAATAGTCCGAGGTAATGGTTTCGCATTTCGTCTCTGTATGTGTCAAACATGTCTCGATATGCTGCCAAGCGTGCCTCGTCTTCTTCCATTCCGGTTTCGACAAGTTCGTTTACTTTCTGCGAGTATTCCGATTGATGTTCTATTCAAAATGACTTCCCATGGAGACTGTTCGCATTGCTCTTCGGAGTCTTCGTTGGATTCCTGTTCACTACTTTGTTCGGATTCCTTGTTATCGGCTTCTGTGGTGGTATCTGAGACTGAATCACTATAGTCTGTTGAATCCTTCTCCATACCGTGTGCATTCTTTTTGTGTCGCACTATGCTGAAGTTTCGCTTGGACTGGTATCCACATATGTCACAGGTATACATTTAAGAAGTCTTTCTTTCCTTGGATTCAATAGTAGAATGAGCTGCGGTCGTTCTGCAAGTGCTAATATTACCTACAGGTTCCTCAACGGCTTGTTGATTCATACACAAACGTTTGGCAAAGTATTCGTTTCGAGATTGTTGCAGTTCAGATTTCACTTTTCTGATTAGGTTTCTGTTAAGTCTTGTCCACTCGTTGTCAATCCTTCTACACCCCTTGCAGACATTCATGTTTTTGTAGAATTCCGCAAAGCTCTTGTTCATTTGACACTTTGTACATTTCTTGTTTGGATCCACTTTGCTGGGCCCTCCACTTGTGTTGTCCAGCCGTTTGGTTCTCTCCACTTTGGTTGGAAGTATTTTCCTTTTCACTTCTGGTTTTGCTTTGGTCTTTGAAAGATCCACAGGAATTAAGTATCTACCAGGAACCAATAAACCGAGAGGCGTTTTCGACTCCATTGGTACGTGTGTGTTGTTTGACGGTCTTCAAACAACTGACGAAATTAAACAAAACCTCTGAATATATTTTCGTTAAAAGCTTTCCATTGGCGTCATGGTGGCGAAGATTGCTTTTGTCTATTCATTCAGACAACACAGTTGGCTGCTCGTCATTGTAGTTTGCTGCTCACCACTGCTCATTGCTGCTCATCTCTTGCTCCGTGCTGCTCATCGCTGCTCTTCTCTTGCTCTTTGCTGCTCATCGCTACTCAGGACCTTACTCGCGTGCTCATTTCGCTCCTGCTGCTTGTTGCTGTTCGTCATTGCTGCTCTTCTCTTGCTCTTTGCTACTCATCGCTACTCAGGACCTTACTCGCGTGCTCATTTCGCTCCTGCTGCTGCTGCGCAAGGAATGGGGTTTACTGCTGATGATCGGAAGACCACTCGGTACTCATGTTGTCGGTTTGAGTTGTAGATCAAGACTGATCGATGTGATTGTATACTGGGATATTTATCGTGTAATGATGACAAACACAAATGAAACAGTTTCATATTTTATTTTACATTTTTACAAAATCTACATCAGTCAATGTTTTAAGTTCTCTTCAAACAAAGGTATGATCTTCTTCAGTTCTTGCCATTCGTAGGGACTCAGCGTTATACCTCTCTTGGTTGGCTGTAAAGTCAGTTCTCCGTTAGGCACGAAATGTTTTCTGAATAATAGGATAGGGTGCTTTAATGATGACATAAACATTTCCTCCCAGATGATATCTACAGTCCACCGGTTCTTTGTCCTTGATTCTGGTGATCAGGTCGTCCACCACTTCTGTAGTACTGCACAACATTTTCCACTGCATTAACGACAGGCTGACTCCGGTCTTTGTGGGCACCGTTTCACTTTCCCAACATCTCAAATCTACTTTTTTACTGCCATTCCATTCTGTCAGTTCTGCATAACGTCCTCCACCCAGTAGTACTTTCAAAAGAATATTGGAATCTGTCATGGCGTCTTGAACGATATCGCGCTTGGTCTGGTCTTTGGTTTTCTTTTCTTTACGAGACATATCGGCTGACTGATTCTTCTAGCTGGTCTATTTATATACATATATTTGTAAAGATGAACTGGATTGGTTCTTATATTATGAAACGTGAAACAGGATTGGCTATCTTTACGACATCGTGATTGGTTAACTTCTCCCGTTCCGATTGGTCGGAAATCTGACATTTTCATTGGTCAATTCCAACCGTTTCGATAGATCAACACGATGATATACTGTCCAAATATGTGGCGCCCAATCCGAAACCTCCTCACAATAGGTACGAGTAAACCCCGACAATACGATCAGTCTTTCTTGGTTCACCACACCGTCTTCGAACATGGCAGAGACGATTCTCTCGTATACTTGGAAGGGGTCCATCGTACGAATGACTTCTCTGGCTATCTTCACTTCCTTTTATACATTTAACGCGGACCTTAAAGAGAGCACCCTAATGAAACGAAAATTTCAGAGTCTTTCCGGACGGAAACGAACGTTTACGGGTTTCAGTCCTAACCCTAACTCGAGTCCTAACCCCAACCCTCGTATAGTCTCAGCAACAGGAGCGAAATGAGCACGCGAGTAAGGTCCTGAGTAGCGATGAGCAGCACGGAGCAAGAGATGAGCAGCAATGAGCAGCGATGAGCAAGAGAAGAGCAGCAATGAGCAGCGATGAGCAAGAGATGAGCAGCAATGAGCAGCGATGAGCAAGAGAAGAGCAGCAATGAGCAGCGATGAGCAAGAGAAGAGCAGCAATGAGCAGCGATGAGCAAGAGATGAGCAGCAATGAGCAGCGATGAGCAAGAGATGAGCAGCAATGAGCAGCGATGAGCAAGAGATGAGCAGCAATGAGCAGTTCTGAGCAGCGATGAGCAAGAGAAGAGCAGCGATGAGCAGCACGGAGCAAGAGAAGAGCAGCGAGGAGCGGGATGGAGCAAGAGAAGAGAAACGAAGTGCATCATAGAAATGTACCGCCGTTGCTAAGGCGGTTGCTAAGGACACCCCTCCATTGGTGACAGCATTACTTGGAGGTAAGGGGAAATAATCCAATCCTACCTTTGGTCCTCACAGAAAACATCACCCACAGATGAAAAGAGCGGGATAAGGGGAGATAATCCAATAGCGTACTTCGTATACTCTCGGACTTCGACATTACAGTGAGAGTATCAGACCCTAGAGACCGATGAAAGATCCAGAGACGACCGAGAAGTGCGGGAAAAGGTTGGATCAAGAGATGAACAGCGATGACGAACAGTGACAAGCAGCAGGAGCGAAATCAGCACGCGAGTAAGGTCCTGAGTAGCGATGAGCAGCACGGAGCAAGAGATGAGCAGCAATGAGCAGCGATGAGCAAGAGCAGCAATGAGCAGCGATGAGCAAGAGAAGAGCAGCAATGAGCAGCGATGAGCAAGAGATGAGCAGCGATGAGCAGCGATGAGCAGCGATGAGCAAGAGATGAGCAGCAATGAGCAGTGATGAGCAAGAGATGAGCAGCAATGAGCAGTGATGAGCAGCGATGAGCAAGAGAAGAGCAGCAATGAGCAGCGATGAGCAAGAGAAGAGCAAGAGATGAGCAGCGATGAGCAAGAGATGAGCAGCGATGAGCAGCGATGAGCAGCGATGAGCAAGAGAAGAGCAGCGAGGAGCGGGATGGAGCAAGAGAAGAGAAACTAAGTGAATTCAATGAAATGGACCGCCGTTGCTAAGGACACCCATCCATTGATCTAATGGTGACAAGCATCACTTGGAGGTAAGACGACATAATCCAATCCTACCTTTGGTCCTCACAGAAAATACCCGCAGATGAAAAGAGCGGGATAAGGGGAGATAATCCAATAGTGTACTTCGTATACTCTCGGACTTCGACATGACAGTGAGAGTATCAGACCCGAGAGACCGATAAAAGATCCAGAGACGACCGAGAAGTGCGGGAAAAGGGAGATAATTCAATCTGGTCAAGCATGGCACATCCTGGTCCGTGACTTACGTCACTTCCGTAAACAAATCATGGGGAAAACGCATCACTTCCGGTTGCGCATGCGCGCAGACCATTTCCCGGTACTTCCGGTTCCGCCTACGCATGCGCAGACCACACATCCGGGTCCTACCACGTGACTGACGTCACTTCCGTAAAGAAATGGCGGGAAAATTCACTACTTCCGGTTGCGCATGCGCGCAAATCACTTCCGATACTTCCGGTTCCTGTCACGTGACTTCCGGCTCCGGTTACGTCGCTTCCTGTGACGTCATTTCCGGTTCCGGTGTCGTCACTTCCGGCTCCTCCTCGCTCCTCCTCCTCTCCACCTCCTCAAATACTAATTTGCCTGTCCCCATATACTACTAGCGAGTCTCACATTCATTTCACCGTTAAATGTTCCCGTCACCAGTATTTTATGAATTGGTACATTGTATCCGCTTATCAGTCACTGTAATAATTCTGCAAAATAAATGTCGGAACCAAAGAATGAGAACGTAACAAAAATGTACGTTTTATAAACCAATCTAAGAGTGTCGGAATACATGTATATAAATAACAATCAAAAGATACTAAATAACAATCAAAAGATACTAATATTAGATATAGTAAATTTATACTATGCTGTATACGACGCATATAAGTTTACACACCGCACCCCCCCCCCCCCTTCCTCCCCCCACTCAGACTATCTTGTCTTTCTGTTGTATTTTTGTTTTGTGCTGTCTTGCGTTAATTAATTTTGTCCGGGGTTTTGTCTGTTTGGTAGCGTTGATTTTTTTCTTGACCTTTCCTGCTTTTTTTCCCATGTTGTTGTTTATCTGCTTGTAAATTAAGGGAGTCAGTAAATATCCTATGAGATCTAAGTTAATTTCGATGCACTAATGCGACTGCAAGTCGATTTAACGTGTGATTTCTGGTTTGGGGATTTATCTGTGTAAAGGGGGATAGCAATGGATTTGACCGTAAAGAAGTGCATGCGGTTCAAAATTTTAGATCAAAGACATGTTCAACAATGTGGTGAAAAAAGCAGGATTGAATATCTATAATACTAAATTTTCGAATTAGCCGAATAGGCGGCAAAACGCGTGGTTCAAAATAAATCTATAATACTAAATTTTCGAATTAGCCGAATAGGCGGCAAAACGCGTGGTTAAAAATAAACGATGTATGGTTCAGATTATAAAGGTTATTATCGGATTTGACAATCTGCATTTATAAATTTAAACTGCAGTTTTGTTTATGTGCAAATGGAATTTGTATGCACTTTTCGGATATGAATTCTCCCAACATATCCCTTAGAAGGTTCTCGAATGCATCATTTTAACACATTGATTTAAATAAACAAGTATGCACACAATTTTAAATGTATTTCTGTTCGAAATTACAGAAGAAGAATAAAACAAATTAAAAACATTCTCCTTCGAGTGGGATGTTTCCGCTTCATGTATTCAGGATTGTTTTTCTACAATAAACCAATTTCTCCTAACTGTAAAGGTTATGAACTTTGAAGATTATGAAGAAGTGAGGTAAAGTTCAGAGGAATTCATAACTTTGTTATTTTTTGGATTGCACGGATGTTTACCTTGCACAAAGTGATAAAACCAACCATTATCTATTTTTACATTATTTTTCATGTGACCTGTCTAAATATATCTCTACCATACAATTCCCTGTAAGCCCTAGATAAAAATATTTTTAATAAATGGTCATCTTTATCATTAATGACGAAATTTATCTCGGACATCTTTGATAAATATAAACGTGGACAGCACACGCAGCCACACATTAAATATGTTATATTTTAAGTCTCCCTTGCCCTGCCCGTGATGACAATGGAACAATTGGAACAATTATTTTCCAAAAATATGCTCTACCTAACTCACGGCATCTTTTGAAAAATTCACCGTCACTAAGGAAATGTTTACATCTAAAATTTCATTTTCATATTTATTCTGAAGGAAAAAGATAATGCATTATGAAATGTGTATTTAATGAAAGCTTTTCATCAAGTTCCAGTTCAGAATTAATTGTAACAATAAAAATATTGACAAATTTATGTGGTTGTGTTTTCGTCATAGATTTTGACTTTGATGGAACCTTAAGGTCCATTTTGGTAATTCTACGTGGCATACAGTCTACTTCATCAGTGGATACATCTTCGGTAGTAACGAAAAGCCAAATGACAATTGGGTCACGTTGACCTACATTTCACGCTTCACTGAATTTGGTTAAAGTTTGCATTATCATCCATTTCTGGAATACTACAGCATATATAGACATGAAACTATCAGTTGATACGCCGTACTTGAAAGAAAAGTTTATGGAAAGCCTGCCACAACATCCATATTCAGTTCCTGTTCCATGAATGACATGAGCGCGGCAACTTTTTATAGTCAATATGGCCACCACAAAAAAATGCTTATTTTCCCGCGCTCCCGCGGGTTCAATGTCTAGTAAAAGAAAATATATAATGGTTATGCAAATCCCATAATGCCGCGAAAAAATTTGAGTTTCAAAAACAAATTTAATAGCTGATATGCGAATATAAACGTTTTAACAATGCGTATAAAATGTAGACATTATATAGTTTAATGCACATTTAACCCAGACATACCTATATTTACAGTAACTATCGATTGAATATAATTGCAAGCAGTTTCACACATGCACTGTGTTTTATTAATGTGAACAAAATATGTTAAGATTGTATTTTTAGATTAAATGAATGTCCCAAAACTGTAAACCCCCTAAATATATAAAATACTGACTCCAGAGTTCAGTATGATGGTGCTGACTAATGACTAGATGCATAATATTTAACACCCCCACACCCACAAAAAGATACAAAATATTTCACATTTTACCAAAACCATTTCTACTGGCGACTTTGAGGGTAAAAACCATTATTATTGTAAACTAAGTGTATGTTTGTTATTAGTACATCCCTATAACAACCTAAAATGACCTAAAATTCTGTAGAGCAGAATTAACTTGAAGTCACACCTTTGCGAGAAAATTTAAAAGAAGAAATACAATACCTTCAACTTATTTGCGTCGTACAATCATGGTTTATGCTTGAGTGACCTTGTTAACGACACGTTTTCTGTCAAAAAACTTCATATTGACATTATTATGTCATGCCAAATGTGATTATTGTAAAAGTACACGCATGGATTGATTTAGTTTTAGTTCTCAATTATAATTCCAATGGTTACGTAATATGTGTAAATTTATAATTTTTTTACAGTTTGGAAGGGTTTTTTTTTATTGTTTATGAAATAAACATATATACGAAACAAATGTCATATTTCCTTTCGTGTTCTAATCAAATTTTGATGATTATCATAAATATGCACATACAATGAAATGTTGTCTATTAGGACTTAACGGTTCAATTTTATTAAGGTCTTTCCTTTACATAGGAAAGACCTTACTGTATTTCTTATGATTATTATTATTCTTTCTTAGTCTGCCAAACTTCAAAGTCATTTGCAGAAAAAGTTACTAGACATATAGGGATGGTATTTGGTACCAAGTATCATTCAGACATAAGCTATCACGTGGTGAGGCCGCTAAGGGTTCCCATGTACCTTATAAGAGTTTCCTCCCCTGTTACAGTTATGCCTGTTATCAGATCTCCTCAAAAACGGTAAGAGATATCGACATGAAACCTTTTGCAATTTCTTTGGTTCATCTGTGCCCACATTAATCACATCTGCCGAAAAGGATCTGATGACATCTTATAAGAGTTATTGCCCTTTATATAAATTTCACTTTTGATTTTTCAGGCAAATATTAAGTTTGAGTTAAGATACAAGCACGAGCCTTCATATTTAGGCATCATTTTTTGTACCAAGTAAAATTAGGTCAAGGTCAAAGATCAAGGTCACGGTCTAATTTTTGAAATTTCCTTGTTATCAGATCTCCTCTGAAACGGTAGAAGATAGCTGATAAAATGTAATGGGCAAAATGTCGGGGACATCGAGACAATGCGTAGTTTTCCTTAAGTCAAGTCGTATGACGTCATCTTCTATGCGTTATTGGCCTTTGAGCGCTTAAATTTACGGTTTTTGGCTAATAACTTAATAATGGTACACGATAGAGGCATGGGGTCTTTTGTTTTGACACCAGGGACAAGTGACCTTCAAAATGGTGTCAAGGTCAAAGGTCAAAGTCATGTTCTAGAAAATGATTTTTTTCATATTTGAAGTGTAATACATGGAATTTTTTCAAAAATGCATTATTTTTTAGCAGGAATCATTTAAAATATGTTATTTTCCATTTTCGTAAGACAAAAAATGAAAAAAAATGAAAATTTTTTAAAGATTGAAAAATTTGAAAAAAACCTATTTTTTCTTGGCGCAAAAATGTTTTGGCAGTATTTCATATTTGTGTTTGATGTAGCATTTTGGTATTTTATAGTACGTCTAGAATTACCTCAACTTTTAGCACAAATGACCTTTTCATGTGTAAATACAGCCCCCCCCCTTTTTTTTCGATTTGACTGAATTTACATCGGTTTTACTGAATTTACCTGTAAATGCATATAAAGTACATGTAGACAGCTAGGGGATATCCGGGGCTTTGTTAATGAGAAAAAATTATGACGCTAACTCCAACCAATTTCCTGAAAATAGCGTTCGCGCAGTGCTAAATAAAAAGCTATTTTCCGCCATAAAACACAAGATTCGTCCAAATTTTACCAATTTATTGCATCCGAATGTCAAACTTTCGCGTCAAATTAACAGTACTTTATTCACGGAGATGTCGTCTGCTAAAATGGCACCGGAAATCTAAATAAATAAATCGTGACATCTCGTGAAATTTCTACATGAATCTTCATTCTGACATAAGTAAATGTGTACACGTACACTCCGTTTTCTATTTATGACTATTTCCACATCAAACAGCAAATTGCATTATCCTGTGCCATGTTCACCCGACGACGTCCCCTCTCGAAAAGAAAGAAATAATAAGTCCAGACATATATAAATGGACGTCACGTGACTTACACAACGTCATCAATAGAAGTAAACATTATAGTAGAAATGTACTTTTACTGTCACTTGTGTATCTAGAGAAATACAATGCCCCCACCCCCACCCCCTACTTGTATTCAGCAATCCATGGAAAACTAGCTACCTACAAATAAAAAAAATAATTAATAAACAAACAAACAAACAAAAACAAAAAAGGCCCGTCCCGCCTTCAGAAAAAGAGATATTGCTACTTCATTTTTTTTCTTTCTTTTATTTTTCTTTTGACAATTATTATTTGGAACAATATATTAAAAATTTAAATGATTTCAAGAGAAAATAGAAGTAGCAATATCTCTTTACTGAAGACGGGACGGGCCTTTTTTTTTTTTTTTTTTTTTTTTTTTTTTTTGTCTATTTTATTTATTTCCCAAGAGTTACGCTCCTTGCCAAAAATAGAGGGCTAGGGCCTCTTTATTGCAAAACTGGACACGTGAAAAGGAAAGACCTTATCATTTGTGCTCGGCACAAATGACCTTTTAATTGATGATTATATTTTGAATAGTACTTATAAAGCTCATTGTCCTTTTGTTTTGCTCTATTTTTTTCGGGGAAGGAAAAAAGGGGGGTTATAGCTGCATTGAAACATTTTAACTTACTTTTTCTGTTTTCCACATTATCGGTTTTAAACATATTGAAGAGGCATGTCAAGTGCTAGAAATCTGTCATAACAGAATGTACAGTAGTACAAAGTATTACGGCAAGTCGTACATGAATTAGATTATATAAAAATTAGATCTATTTTTTGTTCACTTCTTGAATAGTTTTTTTTTTTACAAAATCGTTTGTCTTTCAAACTCTGAAGGGACTTGGCTTGTTCGGTGCACTTTAATGATTGGCCAATAATTACTACCAGCTAAATTACTCAAGATACTCTACGTATGGCAGTTTTAATGCTGCTTTTCCATTTAGGGTTCTTTTAGATTGGAATGCACAGAACAGTTTTCATGATACACTGATATAATTTTGTTCACCAGTGTTCATGGCAATATCCTTTTTAAAATGATACAAGATGCACCACTTCTACTAACCTAACGACCTTTTTAGAGTAAAATACTTAATTATCAAACATTCATATATGTTAACACACTTATCATCGTGAGGTAATTAGGAAATTGGTTGCATTTACGGGGTGTAGTTGAAATAATAAACACGATAGCTACATATGGTTCTATAAGATCTATTTCAGATGAAAATTGTAGAAAATTCTTTAGGTTTGGATTGAAGAGAGTGTTCCCTGTGTCAAAATAATTCATTACACGGTTCCTAATAAAAAGACTACGAACATAAAAGAAAGGATT
Organism: Mytilisepta virgata; assembly: GCA_028015205.1. Lineage (NCBI taxonomy): Eukaryota > Metazoa > Mollusca > Bivalvia > Mytilida > Mytilidae > Mytilisepta > Mytilisepta virgata. The sequence continues at coordinate 61,972,449 of CM051518.1, read as the reverse complement.
CCTAATATACTTGTAGAATGAAGTCGGTGGACCATGTATTCTTGTTATGTATACATATAGCTGCTTTGTGGTAATTAATCTTCGCAATCAATCGAACTCCTCCCTTTCCCCATTTTTCTCCCAAGCAGCGACTAGAAAGAAGAAGGGGCGAGACTGCGAAGATCAAATTTTACTGACTGACAACATTTTGGGTTATTGATATAACTTCCCACATTTTAGCCCTTATCATTTCCTTATATAAAGATCGTTGAGCAGATTAAGTCGTTAACCGTATTTTACTTATTGTTTTTTAATTATTTTACATTACAATTCATGCCATGCTTAACATTTCAAAAGTGTTTAATTTTTCACACTGAGACAAATTGTCTTGCAGTTAATTAAGACCATTTTTTTATATTTTTTCAGAAGGACCATGAAATTTAGATGTGCTGAACTGATCATATCTGCAAGTCAACATATCTTGATTTGGTCTTGATGCAGAAAATCAAATAAAAAAATAAACGTGACCAGATTAACCGTTTAGGCCAACTAAAATTAATTAGTAGATTTTCATCCAACTTTTTGAAAAAAATGGGGCGGGTGGGAGGATTTTATTTTTTATTTTTTATTTCATATGAAACTATTTTGTAAGGTGTTATTAATATGTAAACGTTATGAAATAGCGTACCACGATTTCTTTTCATTCACACCGCTTACTACTCTAAGAATCACGAAAACCATGTTGAATTTTACAGGAAGTTAACAAAAAACGAAATTATTGACACGGATACCGGTAATGGAGATGAACAAAATCCAGAAATCGTAAATTTTAGAAAATAAAAAAAATCGGGGCGGCACAAATTTCGAGGGGCGGGCGGGGATGAAAATCTATCAATTAATTTTAATTGGCCTTAAGACAAAATAATGGCTATTGGAGATATATTTTTTTGTCATTTCTTTCTGGTTTAATCTTGACTGTCTTTATTATTTTTTTAAGATTCCTAAAATCAAGACAATATCAAGTTAACAAGACCAAAACCAGATAAATGCCTTGTAATTAAACAAGACTTGTAAATGATTAGTTTATAAGAATAAATTATGTTATTTTTAATTCACTAGTACACAACTGACTACTTGTCTTAAAATTTTATCTTGTCATCATGGTTTTCTTTAAAAAGAACACCCATTGGTAGCCTTGACCTGTTTTCTGCTCTTTGGTCGGGTTGTTGTCTCTTTGACACATCCCCCGTTTCCATTCTCTATTCTATTATGCAGAATATGTAAGAATACATAAGGTCAAGATGCCTGCATGATAGAATATTTCTTGAAAATCATCGTCAAATGTTTTTGTTTTTATGTTTGGTGACAAAAACAGTTGAGATCTAGTAGTTGGAATATCCCGTACGGACCCTCACAACAAATCAAACGTAAACGAACCATTTCCAAAGACCCAGTGAGCTGTATCTTAACTTTTCAATAAATTCTTTACTTGTATAAAAAGAAACAGGTAAGTCAAGTTTGTACTGGGGCATATACACGTAAGTACGTGTTTTAGATTTTGTATGTATATTAATACGTGATGATTGTAGAATTTAAATGGTAAATAAGAAGAAATTATGTAATTTTAATTAAATTTATGACTCAATTTATAACATCATAAACATGGTATCAACATGCACAGATAGTAGTCTTGGTCAAATGAACTAAATGCATCCTCTCTCAACCCCACCCTAGAAAATAGAAAACATTTTGAAATGTAAAGTACGCATTTTCATTTGGCTTTATGGTTTACTTTACAGTTGTGGTATTTCAATACACATTCCAATATGAGAATAAATATCTTTATTTGTAGATAATGGCCAATTGTAAACCATGTCAAGATCATAATATTTCAAAACCTGCATCACAATACTGTACAGAATGTGAAGAATCACTTTGTCAAGAATGCGTAGAGAATCACAAGACGATGAAAATGGACCGTAATCATCATTTGATCAATCAAAACACGACTCTAGAGACATTTAGCGTGAGATCCCAATGTTCTGGACATGGAAATTTAGAATTTGAATACTTCTGTAAGGAACATGACGCACTCTTGTGTCAAAAATGCAAAACAACGTCTCACCGTTCATGTAAAACGTTATTGTCTGTTGATGCGGCATCAAATCAGGTAAAGAATTCATATGCCTTTATTGATTGTATCGACAAAATAAACCAAACCATCGAGTTCTTAGAAAGTGTCCGCAAAGATTGCGAAAACAATATTCAAAATGTTCAAAGTAAAGCTAAAGATGTCCGAGAATATCTTGAAAATACCAAACGAAAACTGGTTGAAAGGCTTGAACTCTTAGAAATATCAGTGCTTACTGAGTTAGATCAACTAAAAAACACATGTATAGGCTCCATACAAGAAACTACGAAGAAGGTTCAAGACACGATAAAAACAGCACAGGAACAAAAGAAGCAATTTAACTTCGCAAAGGATATGGGTTCAGAAAGACATGCATTTCTTTTGCTTCATACTTCCAAAGAGGTGGTGGATGGAATTCAGAATGAAACAAAACAACTTTCCGACAAAACTAAAGAATTGACCCTGGATTTTCAGGAAACTCCTTTTGAAGAATTGAAAATCTCCCTAGGGTCAGTTAAAATTACTGAAACTTCTAAAGCGAATTTATTTATTCACGGAAAATTTCGGGAGTCGCAGACGGCTGTTGTGCCTACAAATACATTTTTATCGTTTACCCTAGAACAAAACCTCGATTTCAAAAAAGTCACCCCAAAACAAATAACAGGGATGACATCATTTGAGAGAGGTTTGTTATTATGTGATGTTAAATCTTCAAAAATCTACATATGCGACAGAAATGACATCTACCAAGACTTTATAAAGTTAAGATATCAACCTTGGGATATAGCTGTCATTCCAAAAACCACTACTGCTGTCGTATCATTGCGCTTTAAATCGAAAATAAAATTCATAGATATCGATAAAAGACTCATTACTAAAACGATAAAGGTAGATGGTATTGAATTAGGGGGTATCGATACAACAGCATGCAAAATTATTGTAGGTGGAAATAAGGGTATTATACATTTTCTTGACCATTATGGAAATTCGCTACATACTATAAAACCAAAGATCGACATTGAAGGTGCAATATCCTACTTAAAAGTTTTAGGTCCTGACAATATTTGTTTCAAAGACGAGAATGCTCTATACAGTATCAACATTGATGGACGTATTATCTTTAGTTATAACTGTTTTAGTATGCATCATATGAGGAAAATGGTAGCAGACCGTCATGGAAACGTGTACGTGGTTGCACGCGATTCAGCAAATATCCATAAAATAAACAAAAGAGGAAAATTTGTTAACATTGTACTAAATAACAAAGAACTAGATGAGCCTATGGCACTATGTTTTAGTTCTGATTATTGCAAACTGTATGTCGCGGATAAAGGAGGGAGCGTCGTATCAGTCTTTAAAGTGGAGTGATTTTGTTTGTAATGCCGTTTAATGTTATATTACAAATGTATAATAATTGATTTTTTTAAGCTTTCCTCTTGTAATAGGATAGAATGGTGTTTAATTTCAATTTGGAAAACAGTATACACTATTATTTAAGACATAATAGTGAACATCATCACGATCAACCCAAGATACAACTATCCACAGATATGGAATTGAAAAAAATGGGTGTCAGAATATTCTAACCTGACAACTACCTGAGGGGATCGAAACATCCCCCTTTTCCTGTCTAATCATATGTACTTAAATAATAATATGTCAAAAAGTACAAACCACATGTAAGGCCATATTCAGAAATTCAATAAAACTTTGTTGGCTTGGTTTTGGTTTTTTTTCCTGCTTGGCGATACTTAGTTTCAAGTGTACATTAAATAACACTTATATTTTGTCTTGCTGTTATGATATATACATCAATGATTTGGAAACTTTTATCTGATTTTACACTTAACTATTTTTTTTTAAATGGAAATTTGTGAAATGGGAACGTTGGCGTATTATATTTTTTACTATTTAATAAGCTAAGACTTAGTATGTTTTTTTTAGAGAAAGGAAAGTTAAAGTACACAATAAACTAACCCATGTGTGCAATACTGAAACAATATGCTGTCATTTAACTTGATTTCCTTCGTCTCGAATATCGATATTGAGAATGGCCTTTTTTATCTCACAATTAGTGCTATCGGATTTCTATGAAGATTACCACGAGGATTCTATGTACGGTACGATTCTATGTACGGTACATTCTGTAGTACGTTTCACAAATAATCTTAAGGGTAAAAGTATTCTAAAGTTATACAGCTCCTAGTACAACTTACGAGTGGTTTTACTCTTAAGATATCTTGTGAAAAGGGTTCCTGATTGACTGGTTATACCCGCATTGCGGGTATATTATCGTTGTCTCCGTCCGTCTGCCCGTCTGTCTGTCCGTCCGTCACACTTTCTTGTGATATCAATCCTCATTCAGTTTTGGGTATAGTATGTATTAGAGATACAATGGATAAGCGTTGGTTCTTGAAAAAGAAACCATGAGCCCGGAGGGCGAATGGTTTGTTTTTCATGAACCAACGCTTATCCATTGTATCTCTTACTTAAACTATTGTTGTGACGACTTTTCCCAATTACCTTTCCTTTCTTAATTAGACCCTATTATGTGCGAGTTTAAATTAACTTAATCCTCTTAACTACCATTCAATTAGATATATATATGGTCACGTTGATGATTTTAATGGTAAATGAAAATTAATACAAAACCGTATGGACTTACAGTATAAGGCATATGATTCAGAAATTTGTCCATTACTGACAAAATAAAGCATAGTCCAAATAATTTTCCAGTAAAACATAATGCTACTGAAAGAAAAATAGTTTAAATCCACTCGATTTACACTTTTTATATTTAAAAAATTTGTCAAAATATGTAGTGAAACAGATGAAATTGCCATAAACATCAAAATAACAATGTTCTAATTTTTTATTGAATTATATGAAATTGTCGATAATAATCAAATATAAAAAATAAAGATCTTTTCTTATTACTAAGTTATATCAATGAAAACACAAAGATTTAGAAAAAAGGGAACACCGAAACAGAGATTCGAACTATGTCTACAAGTGTTACACTCAACTCATCCTAACCTTGCGGCTACCATCTTATACTATACAAACGTCGTTTTTAAATATATAAAGGCGAAAGCCTTATGTATATATTGTACCGTATCATATTGATATATGTAAAAACAACATTTAGATATCATCCGATTGGTAGCCGAGGGGTTTCGTCGATGTGTTCCTGAACTATGACACATAATTTACTTCGAGGAGGGAGTTCGAACCCCAGTCACGGCAAATAAAAATTTGCAAAAATCAAAGGTAAGTTTTTAAACTAATACCAGCTGTGAACAGAAATCAGTAAATTAGCCAATTCAAACTTAATGACATTAGGTACACAAAAGGAACAATTGAATATAATTTGATGACTTCATTTCAGTGACGGATTAAAGAAGCGTTGATTCTAGAAAAAGAAACCACGGTAAATGAATAGGCTGACGTCACAGCAGTGGTTTAATTTAATTTCTTCACAGTAGTGTTGCATATATCATGTAGATGCGCAAAAAGGTTTTAAAATTTTTGATTTCGCTTAGCGGATGAAATGTGGGACCGAAAACGAGGGAATTATCATAATATGCTTGTGACATCAACTCCTCATTCATTATCGATGCAAGGCTTCTACATTCATTACAGAATGATTGTACATATGATGTAGATGCGCAATAAGGTTTTAAAATTTTGATTTATTTCATGGAGCGAAATTTGGGACCGAAAATGAGCGAATTTTAAAAATATGCTTAAAACATCAATTTTCTAAGCATTTTCTTATTCTAGGCTTCTGGTTTCTTTATAGATAAATTGTCCATGGTGTAAAGATGGAAAGGCAGGTTTCAAAATTTTCATTTTCGCTTTATTGACTAAATCAACAAATTGTCAAAATATGAATGTGACATCAACTCCTGATTGATTATTGATGCTAGGCTTTTACTTTGATTATATAATGATTGCACATATGATGTTTCATGGAGCGAACATCCACCGAAAATGAGCGAATTTTAAAAATATGCTTAAAACATTAATTTCTGAGGCATTTTTTATGCTAGGCTTCTAATTTCTTCATTGGTACATTGTAGATTGTCCATGATGGACAGATGCCAAAAATGATGCTCAACACACAATTTTAGACCCATGGCATATAGGAAGTATTGGTTATCAAAATATGCTGTTGAGGATTACCATAAAGATCTTTGATCCTAAAATAAACTTTGCATGATTTATTTTAACTCGGGGTAAGTTTTGTCCTTAACACTAAATTTGCATCAAAATCATCACTTGGATGAAACAAATGTAGGGGTGCGGATATAACTGTGGTCTCCGACAGTACTCTAGTTGTCTTTTGTTCTAGTTCAAAAATTACCTAGTGCTATAAACTTAATGCCAAATACCGAGAACTGCTACATTTGCCTCTTTTGTTTCTGTGAAACTGGACATCCGAGATTTTCTGCATAGAACATAACGCAAAACATTTATTATCAAGAAAATTTCAGAAACGCTTGACCAAAACTATCCATCGTCATTTTCAAGCTGGTGAATTTATTAAACATGTTTTTATGTATTATGCCGAAAGGTGGGTTTAATGGAATAATAATGAGATATCTCACTAGTGTAAGAATTAATGACAAAAAGAATATGCATGTTTCTCAAACACAAGAAAAGCACTGCAAAGAGTTAAACTGTGTTATTCGATAAAGAAAGCGATGATTGACGTCCCTATTTGCTCTGTTATTTTTCGAAGAACATGTATTGGAATAAAAGCTTGTGTCGATTAAAGCGAATACTAGAAAATACTGTCTATACTAGTATATGTTTTGTCAGCAATGTGAAAAGAACCTACTCAATATGTTATAAAATTGGAAGTAGGTCTGTTCCAAGTTATACACTAGGCACGACAGAAAGTTTATACCTAACAGGAAACATTCAGTTACACCATCTAATCCAATAAGGGTTAGTTGCCTTGTCGTATATGACACTTTTAAATTATATAATTGTGGTTATAATTATTTTCGGCAAAATATACATAGAAATATACTTTGTTTAAAAAAATATAGTGATTTATTTCATTTAACAGTATTTTCTCAGTCTTTGTCCCACACGCTAAGATCTTTCATATATTCATACATAGGCTTCAAGAATTCTCCAAAAATACATGCCCTAACAATTCCTTCCGCAGCTGCATATGGGTCAATAGCAGACGATGGTCTTCTGTCTTCAAAGTATCCGCACCCTTCAGCATTTACAAGTGGTGGAATTCTGATAGTCGTTAGTTCTTTGTTTGCGACGTCACTAAGAAATTCATCATATCTTGGATGCCAACGTCCTGTTTCGTTGAGTAAGCGCTCTTTGTTCTCCTCAGCAATTGTTGGGTCGTACATACGAAGAAGTTGATCCTGATCCGATTTTGATAACATGTCTATAGCGTGTCGAATAAATCTGAAAGGAAATAATTAAACATTTTATGATAGAAATTGTAATGCAAGATCAAATTTTAGTGTATTGAGCCCAGTTCAAAATACTAAATGCATGTTAGAACAAGAACTCAGTTCAGCAAAAAAATGAAAAGTAATTAAAAAATATATGGTAGAAACGAGATGCCAAAGGCAATTAATTTTGGTTGCCAATAAACAAACGTGTGGCGAATTGAAGGCTAATACTCTACACTTTTTCTAAATACGTAGCAGTGTATTTCAAAGCGCATTGAACCAGACATTTACCAATGGGTTTGCACTAGTCGCCAAATGAGGAGGGGACATGCATTTATGTTTACGCGACAATTACAGGAAAAGTCTCAAAATAGGGAAAATAAGTAAAATGAATAGGTAGAAGTATAAAATTATACTTCAAATACTGAAAGGAAAACACGATTCTATTTAATAAAACCATGTGATCCTTTTAAAAGGAATAATATTTTTTAAAAGATTTATATTGTATAAAATAAAAGCATTCTAAAATCTTTTGTAGCATGTTGCATAAAATATTCTATATTTACTTAATTCCTCCCTTTTCTCTCATTTTTCTGGTGCTGAAATTCAAATGACCACCTGATAAAAATGCTTCTCCATGAACCGGAACTGGGTGAAAGGTCACTCGTAGACCAAACATTTCTGCCAAACGGTGAAGTATGTATCTTGCCATGTTCAGATGGTCACCGATGGATTCGCCTGGGCAAGGACCAATTTGAAATTCCCACTAAAATATAATATGTTAGTAGAATCCTTAAAACCTGTAAAATGGATACAAGCTGAACATTTGTTTCTTTACGTGAACTGTATGGCACTTTTTCTGACAAGATGTGTAAAATATGTACAAATATTTACAAGTAAGAAAGTAATACTCAACTATGTTTTTCATTTTCATGATAAATAAATCACGAACGTTTGTAATAAAGTAAATTCTGGTAAACGATATTCAAACTGTACTGCACTAAATCATGATACTTTGATGTTGGAATAATTTGGCGAATTCTGCTAAAAAAAACAGAGGGTAAATTTCGGTGTTTTAAAATTTTGCGCCTTGTAAAATTTTTGCACTTTCAAAAACTATTTTAACGGAATCGTAGTGACAATACAAACACAAGCGAAGTTAAAAGGCTAAATTCAACTGGCTTTAACATTTCCATTGTCTGTTCTATTCCAATATGCATACCTGAACACAAGAATCTAACAATCTTCTAAGTTCATGTGAATGTAACAAGCCATGTCAGAGGACACATTTTTATCATGAGGCCAACAAAGGACCCTTCCAGTTAATAATTGTAATCCTAATTGACTCAGTGAGATCAAAGGATGTGCAATAACCGTACAATCGTAGAACATTGTTTTACCTGTGAAGGACCATTTTCCCGCATATATCCATCAATTTTTATACCTGCATAAATGCATGCCATTAAATGACGATTGGAAAATTCTCGTTCTATTCCAATGTTCTTTGAATGTGGATGTCCAATCTTTTGAAAGATCACTGAAAAAATAACGATCACTTGGATTAAATATAAACATTTATTGAAAGCAAGATACAAAGTAAACCAGAAATAAAAAAAGGCGTCAAGAGAAGGGTCAGTGTTGACAACGTATGCTTCATTTGCATATCAACATACAAACCCTTAGTCAAATTTTCCAGATACTGCAATGATTCATGGCCTGCATGAATCGTGTTTCCCATGCAATTGGACTCATGGCCAACATAAACTAAAATATTGTTTGCTTAACTATATTCACTACTGTTGGATTTTTGTTTTCTATAAGACCGATAACAATTTTTACGATGTAATCTGTTTTCTAAGTAAGAGAATGTTAGGATATTAAACTGGGATCGGACAATCTTCACTTGACATTCTACAAAGCCTCTCAGGAAGGATTCTCCTACCGAATGAAGGAAGGTGTTGTCTTTAAATAACACTTGCTTCCCCTTTTCTCTGTCTATTCAAATAATGTTGAATTAAACTCTGGCCTGATGTGGTTAAGTTGTTACTTCTTGTCAAAGAAAAACGACGAAACCTAAATGTTATAATTCCTCTCCCTAGGATGGTTTGTCTCATTAACGCATTCCCTTCTATTTTCATATTATTATAATACCACGGTAAAGAATGGTTTTATAATTTAGATTAATAATTTAAAGCAAACTCCTTACTCAAAGTTGCGTAGTCGTTATTACCAGGGTCATAGCTAATAGGAAATCCATCGTTTCCAGTAACACAGTACTCTTGTTCAATTCCAAACCATGGCTCATGCGGTACCTTAGGTTCGTATCCAGTTGCAGGATCTTTTCCAAGCTTATCCATAGTTTTCTTACAGGAGTATCGTGTATTAATAGCTGAGATATGAAATTTAAAAAAAAACACACACACAAAAGGTTACTGTCCATTAACATAGGGTTATACATTTTTATCATGAAGAAATCATTTATTTCCTCGAAAATTACGAAGAAAAATAGATTTTGATTACAGGTCATAATTTGTAGGGAGCCTCGGTGGCCGAGTGGTCTAGGTAGATCGTCATGACTACTAATGATCACTAGCCTGTCAACACTTGGGTTGTGAGTTCGAATCTCACCTGTGGCGGGGTGTGTTCGACTCCGATCTAAATTGACAAAAGGATTGCCAATTTTCCTACCGAAGGTCGGTGGTTCTCTCCGGGTACTCCGGCTTCCTCCACCAATAAAAACTGGCCGCCGCGAAATAGCCAAATGTGCTGAAAACGGCGTAAAACCCCAACTAAACAAACAAACATAATTTGTAAATAATACTCATGTTCTTGCAGAGTAAAACAATGTTACGGGCGAAATGACTTCATTTAAACCCCTTTTTACCTTCATAAATGAGTTCCTTAATAATTTCTTCACAGCAAAACTAAAAATAATATCAATGATTTGAATGTTAATCTTCACATTTTATTGCATGAAGTTAGAATCAATTAATGTTCTGCACATATGACAAGAAAATATCATTTTACTAGTAAGCAATGCACAAAGGAAGAGAGAAAAGCTAAACTATTCTTTTAAATTACTAATTTATTTAATCAATAGATGTATTTTCATCTATGTACAATTTATCACTTCACTTAACAGGCACAGTTTCTACCCCATTGGCGTACTCACCGTGACTAAACAGTTTCTAAAAACATGAAAAGATCTGTCAACGTTTAGAAATTGTCTAGAACCAAAGCTTTCTTATATGATTCCACAAATATACCTGATGGTTTATCCATTGTAATCCAGAAATCACACAAAACAAGTTTATGTGGACTTTTGAAAAACGGATTCTCAAACATTGCAACAGGTTTCATTATCATCATCTGAAAATCTTCAGGTCTTTCCCGAACATCGTTCAACATGTATGAGTCCCATAAAGGACATTCTAAAATTGTCAATAAAATGAAAATATTGTTAGAATGTATCATTACCAGGAGCAGCGTATTGTTGTTATATTAGTTAGCTACACTGGCTTTAAGTCCACCTTTTGCCAGTACTAAATCTGCGTAAAAATTTCGAATGTATAATAAAATGATAAAATGCTGTCATTCACAATCGAACAAAAGGAATAGTATAAGTTATGGCATTATCTTTTTCAATGATCGAAAGATACCAGAAAAAATATTTTGCCCGAAGAGAACTTTATAATTTAATTCAAGTTATACGTGGTCTTGAAGAGAAATAAAGGTTCTAATTTGTTTACTATATTATACAGTATTTATTAAGGCAACGGCCAGTGATGCATGTTGTTATTACAAACATTGGCCTTACGCCACAGTGATTAAACAGAGTAAGTGACATAATGAATTCATATAGGACTAATATATATGTCTTCAAATAAAAAACTAGAACTTTATTCTTATTATGACTTTTGATCTCCAAAAACGTATTGAAAATGCCGTGTTCCAGTTGAAATTCTTAAGAGCAAGTCCGCATACATTTTAAACAGAAAACAAACTGTAACATTAGTGTCCATGAAATCAAGGCTTAAAAACGGTGAGAGTTCCTCCTTCGCGACTGTATTTAATACAATGGAAACTATAACCAAGTCAACAAATATATATCTAATATAATTTTTGAAGCATTCAATAGATTAAATTTACTTTGACATCTCTTTGTTTGAACATCTGAGCAAAACAATTCTGACATCAAAAGATGTCTCCGTAACAACATCTGTGAATATCATTAATATTAATGAATGATATTGTATCCGTTGTTTTATGTAGCAATGTCAATAAACACTAGGGGCGCCACTGGGCGGAAACCACAGTTTGTTTACAGTATACTGGTCCCAAAATAGGCTGGAAAAGGTTGTAAAGAAGCGGAATCCAGTTTTCAAATAACTTTCCCCAAAACAGCTCCACCTTGCGTTTACTGACATTGCTATTTTATTTTTATTTTTAATAAACTGTGCTAAGAAAAATCATACTGTTGAGAACTGTTTATTGCAAACAGAGAAAATTCCCCTGTTACGAATTCCTCCATAGCATGGAATATTCTTCGAGTCCGAATTGTAAGTACAACTGTTTATGATATAAAAATTTCAGAAATCGCAATATTTCATATTTCATTTGTAGTGTTGTTGTTTTTTTTAATTACAATCAAATGATAATTTGAACTGCACTTTATGGTAAAAATAATGTAAACACTTATGAAATGATGAAGTAAAAATTATTTTTTCAGTTCGAAACATATTTTATCAAGAACTCTAACTGACTAAGATATCTCGCTCTGATAACATTTTTATGTCCTATATATATTTTATTGTTGACTTACTGATGTTTAAAAATAGTATTGCTACTTAATGATGTGTAAAAATAGCTTATCGCATGTCATAGAAACATATTTTTCCAATTCAGTTAAGCATTTTTTTGTAGTTTTCTAGGAATCTCCTATTTGGAAAACTTTATCTAGTTACTGTGAATGAAAGACCCACATCTTGAAAACGGTTCAATATTTGATCAAGATTTTTTCTATGCTTCAGCTTTGATACATGTACTTTAAGTTGACAGACGGATGACAGAATATGCTGTTGAATTTCTATTTTTTCAATTACATCATCCCAAATGAACGGATTAAATGAGCTTGGGCGAGTAAAAAACATTTCTTACTTCAATTCTATAATAAATACCTTCATAACATTTGGGTTCGAAATCAACCACTCTTGTTTTTGATGCCAGCTCGAATTTCTTGTGAGTGACAAATACATATTCCAAAATAACTTTTCCTCCGTTGGAAGTAAATTCTGGCAAAAGCAGATCAAATTTGTTGGTCGTCATATTTGGATATATCTGAAGATAAACAGAATTAACTTTCATTCGTTCACAGCCTCAAACCATACATAAAGGTTGAAACATGTCAAAGCGAATAATTTTCATCACTTTGCGTTCGCCATCTGTCGTCCGTCCGTTAATTTTTCACAGTTTGAACTTTGAGAACCACTGACCAGAATTTTGCAAAACTTGGCAAAGGTGGTCCTTAGAAGGTCATTCACAGGTGCTGATTGGTCAAGAAACATGGCCACCAGAGCCTAGTCTGACTTAGGTTACATTTAGCCTTATAGGAAATGTATTTAAAAGTCTTCTGAAAGAGAACAATTAAATATATTGATAAAAATTGTGTCATCTTGTGAATTCGTTAATTTTCCATATCTTATAAACAACAAAATTGATAACAGGAAAGGTCAACAATGACATACATGTACCAATCAATCAAAGCAACCAAACTGATAGAACGCCGGACAAAAAAGGACATAAAAGAGTACAAAATACAAACTTGAACACAACTTATGTCTTCTAATAGCTGCGCTTGTGGAGTACTCATTCTACTCAGTTAGTAGATTTGGAGAATATTGAGTGAAAGCTTGTGTGAGCTGGCTGACTTGCTCCTTTACACATATGAGGCATTTGTTTTTACGATTGTTCACTTAATTAATATTCTTCAATTGACGGGCTTCTTAAGAAAAATCAGAAGAAGTTAGCCCGTACCTTTAATTTCAGCTTACGCTATATAGGTGATGTTTTATCACTCAACAATTCACGTTTTGGGAATTTCTTACATCTCATCTATCCCAATGAGCTCGAAATCAAGGATACCACAGACAGTGCATCTTATCTTGACCTTCGATCACCTCGAATTTGACAACAGAGGAAGGTTGAAGAAAACAAAACTTTACGACAAACGGGATGACTTAGACTTTCCAATCGTCAACTTCTCATTTTTGAGCGGCAATATTCCAGAAGCACCGGCGTATGGAGTATATATTTCACAACTCATACGTTATTCCAGAGCTTGTGACATATACATTGACTTCCTTGACAGCGTCCGGCTCCTGACAGAAAAGTTACGGGGGCACGTTTCTCCAAAGTTGGAGTCATCCTTATTAAATATTTTTGGACGTCATCATGACTTGGTTGACAGGTATGAAAAAACCGTTTCCCAAATGAAAATTGACCTGTTCCGTTGACGTTATCCCTTCCTTATACCGGATTTGACATGGGCAGCATAGTGGTTGTCCTGCAGGAAGCAGATACTGCTTACTCTTCCGGAGCACCTGAGTTTACCCCCGGTTTTTTGGTGGGGTCCATGTTGTTCATATGTTTTTAGTTTTTAATTGTAGTGCATGTATTGTGTTTGTCTTGTCTTCGTTGTTCTCCGGAGTTTGTCAGTCGTTTTGATTTTTCCCTCCTTCGAATATCCCTTTGGTATTTCTTGAATTTACTTGAGTACCGGCAGTAAAATTTTCCCTCCTGTTGTGTTCTTTATCCTGTTCCATTTTACATAATTTATTAGATTAATTGCCCTTTCATTCTTTATATTAAAGATCTCCTACTAAAATTTTCGATGACGTCTTCAATGTTAGTTAAAGACATACCCTGTACATGTGGATTATACTAAGTCTAAGTGTCTACGTGTTCTATAGCTACTTACCTCCAGCTGGTGTTGCGAGTTCTCCGTTAAACGATGTAAAGAATCAATATTTCACAGTATATTTAATTTATCCCGTGTAGGTAACGATTCGTTATGCACTACTTTACGCAATTCAATTCTGGTCACAAAAGACGTTCAAACTTACATAAAGCTATAAATTGGTGAAGCGTGTTGACTCCAAGAAGAATTTTTGAGAAAAAAAAGTTTTCAATAAATTATTATCTAAAAGAACTATTTTATTTATCCTCATGTTAAAATTTTTATGTTTTTTAACTGGTATATTATATGCACTGTTAGGTATTTCCATTCCGTTTATCTGTTCAGTAGTTGATACGAGTATTTAAATTTGAAAATTATATAGCATTAAATTGCTGTTGACATGCCTTATATATGCATTAGGGCACGTGATAATTATGTGAATGTTACATAGTAAACATATTAAAAAGCGTTGCCCATTCATATCTATACAGAGTAAATTAACGAAACGTGTTACTGAAATTATAAATATAAAACCATCCTGTCCTGTAGAAAGACCATATAGAATAAAACTGGCTAGGAAATGAAATAAATGGATCACAATACAGATGGCCTTTACACATAAGTAAAGATATATTTAATATTATATAAACATGTATAAGAAATGCTGGATATTATTTGGAGTTATAATTCACATATGCTTTATCTAAAGAAGATACTAGAAGGTCGTTCTAGTACATGAACTGAGTTTTACTGTGTGTATCGCTGTGTGTTTGTTTATTCCACATTGGGTAGATGTATAGGGGGAGGGTTGAGATCTCAAAAAACATGTTTAACCAAAGCCGCATTTGTGCGCCTTTCCCAAGTCAGGAACCTATAGCCTTTGTTAGTCTTGTATGTTTTTTTTAATTTTGGTTCATTTTTAGCTCACCTGACCTCATCATTTTGCGTCCGTCGTTCGTCGTCGTCGTCTGTTAACTTTTACAAAAATCTTCTCCTCTGAAACTACTGGGCCAAATATAACCAAACTTGGCCACAATCATCATTGGGGTATCTTGTTTAAGAAATATGTCCGATGACCCCGCCTGCCAAAAAACATGGCCGACATGGCTGAAAATAGAACATAGGGGTAAACTGCAGTTTTTGTCTTATATCTCAAAATCTAAAGCAATTAGAGTAAAACTGATAGGAATAAAATGTTCCTCAGGTCAAGATCTATCTGACATGAAATTTTCAGACGAATCGGTCAACCCTTTGTTGGATTATTGCCCCTGAATTGTTAATTTTAAGGACATTTTGCAGTTTTAGGTTATTAGCTTGAATATTATTATAGATAAAGACAAATTGTAAACAGCAAAAATGTTCAACAAAGTAAGATCTACAAATAAGTCAACATGACCAAAATCATTGATTGACCACTTATAGCAGTTTTTGCCCTTTAAAGACGGCATCCAGCGTAACATTCCTTTAAAGATCTTTTCCTCTCAAAACACTGGGTCAGTTGAGACCAAACTTTGGTGGAATGGTCCTTGGGTGGCCCCCTTCCAAATTATGTCTGGCATCCCGACTTCCAACCGACATGGCTGCTGGTACTAAAAATAGAAAAAGGGGGGGGGGGTGAATTTCAAAAATCTTATATGAAACTACAAGGCCAGTTGGAACCAAAGTTGGCAGTAATGGTTCTTAGGAGGTTCTCTTTCCAATGATCCGGACTGTTAACCAAAATGGCCGCCAACAACCGAACTTAGTTTAACATAGGGCCCTATAGGAAAATTCATTAAAAAAATCTTGTTTGAAACAAACCGCCTCGGTGGTCTCGTGGTAGCGTGCTCGCCACGAGTGCGGAAGGTCGCGGGTTCGATCCCCGGCCGGGTCAAATCAAAGACATTAAAATTGGTATTTGCTGCTTCTCCGCCAAGCACGCGGCACGTAGGAGTAAGAGCAAAGACTGGTCGACTCGGAGTCAGTATAATGTGTCTGAGTGAGGTGTCTTCCTGCAGACAGTTACCTCGTGAGCTAGCACATTAAAAATCCGACTTAGCGTGTCGGTATAGTACAAAGCAGGGATCATATTCATTATCATATCAGCATGTTCTCGTCCTGATATGCACATGGTTGCCACTGGACGTTAAACAACAATTTGTTTGAAACCAGTTGACATATTGGAGGAGGACTTGGCAGAATTGGTCCTTAGGAGGTCCTTTTTCAGAAATGTGTCTGATTTCGTGGACTGTGAACCACGATGGCCACCACAGCCGAACTTAGTTTTACATAGGACCCTATGGGAAATTCACTTAAAAATCTTCTCGTCTGAAACCACTAAGCCAGTTAGAATTAGACTTGGTAGCAATGGTCCTTAGATGGTCCTCTTTTAGAATTTTGTGCGATGACCCAGACTGTCAACCAAGATGGCCGCCACGCCCGAACTTAGTTTAACATAGGGCCCTATGGCAAAATTCATTGAAAAATCTTCTTGTCTGAAACCACTTGACATATTGGAGCCAGACTTGGCAGCATTGGGCCTTAGGAGGTCCTCTTTCAGAAATATGTCCGATCACCCGGATTGTCAACCAAGATGGCTGCCACACCGAACTTTGTTAAATATTGGACCCTATAGGAAAATTCATTTAAAAATCTTCTTATCTGAAACCGCTTAGCCAGTTGAAACAAGACTTAGCAGAAATGGTCCTTAGATGGTTCTCTTTTAGAAATGTATCCGTTGACTTTGACTGTCAACTAAGATGACTGCGACAGCTGAAATTAGTTTAACATAGAATCCTATAGAACAATCAGCCAAATTGACTACAACAGTTCACTTTTTAGGTCTGCTCAAGGTGAATAGCTAAATCCAGTTGAGCGATACAGGCTCTTGAGAGCCTCTAGTTATGTTTTGGAGTTTAGTGTGCCGTCCATTTTGCTGTATACATTATTGTTTAGGGACAAGCTGAAGTACGCCCCGGTTGCGGGATTTTCTCGCTGCATTGAAGGCCAATTGGTAGCCTTGGGCTGTTTATGGTCGGGTTGTTGTCTATTTGACACATTCCCCGTTTCCATTCTCTATTCTATTTACCTAGCAAAGACCGTTTTCTTTCACTATAAATTGCAAATATATCGCGAACTGCTTCATTTATCTTTTTGTTTTTACACATCAATATTTCAGAGAATAAAGGCCACTTATTAAAATGGGCATCCTTGATTATAAGCATAGAACATAATGCAAATCGTTTAGTCAACCAAAAACACCATCAAAAGCATTGCAATCCATTGGAACTTTCAAATTTTGAAAAACGAATGCCATAGCGACAAAACAGTGGGAAAAGTCCGTAAGACAAAAATATTTAAAATGCAACACAACAGACAAATACAAAAACTCAACAAATATATGATAAACAGAATTAGAACACGACAACACAGAAACTAAAGCACTAGAAATGTGAATTCCCGAACGGTAAGCGAAGTGGTGAATTTTTAAAGCATGATTTTATGCATTATGCCAAATTAAAATAATTACGAAATATCTCAAATCTTAAATCCACTACTTTATGAATAGCGGGGATATATGTTTTTTAGAGACAAGGAAACAACAAAGAATTAAACTGTGTTTTATGATTAAGTTCATGTAAGTGATGGTTAATGTGCTTGATTGCTTACTTAACGTCCTGTGGCAAATATTTCGTGTTTCTTCAGGACGAGAACCAGTTCTACAATTTATAAAACACAATTTAAATAGGGGTTGGACGGGACACAAAGATGAACAAATTTTGACTGCCACTGTAAAAAGGTGGTGGTTGGATTATATCGGATTTGTAGAGTATACTCTAGTATCGCTTTAATCGATAGAGAATTGACGATGTGCAGAAGAACTTATACTAAATATAAGTCGTGCAATCAAACAGTTCTTTGCATTCGAAAAATGGAGGCGAAAGGCGGCTACAGAAAGCTAGACTAAATGTCTTCTGTAGCTACCATTCACCTACAATTTTCGAAAACTACAGAAAGGGAGCGATCAGGCTTTCCGTATTGCAACCTGTCAACCCTTCAACGAGAGGATGTCCCCTACCGGTATCTGGGGGGTGTGCTAGGCAGCTCTATGGGTTGAACTCGCGTGATCCATCATATGTGCAAAGATGGTTAATGTGCATGGCAACATACATAATGAAACACAGTACAAAAAGCAAGTAAATAACTGTTTTATAGCACTAATTAAATTTTATATGTTCTTCTGTGTCTATCGATTAAAGCGGTACTAGATAAACTCTACACATTTCTTTCTATCAGAAATGTAAAAACAAAACTAATCCAATATAATTAAATATCGGAAGCCATTCAGCTAAAAGTTTTAAATTTGACATTGCATGAATCTTCATGGAATATTATCACGCCATCTTATCCGAAATGATTAGTAATGTTGACTCCACATGTTTTATTTTATATTATTATGATTATAATTTATTAGACAAGATATACAAATAAATATATTTTCAAAAAGGTAGAGCCATTTTAAAAATGTCGCCCTCAAACGTTCAAAATCTCTAGGGAACACAGCCTGATATGTTGTCTCTGAAGATTTGCTTATAATAACCAAAAAACGAGTTACTATGAAATTTTCTACATGCCTTCATATCGCTTTGGGAGACAGATTTGCCAAATTAACTTCAGCTTCTTGTTAATTTTCACATTGATAGCTTGATTTCATCTTATTGGTCACTATATTATATTGGTTTATATAATGGTTTTATACACCTGATGGTAAGACTGTTCGAACTTTGTTTTAGTGATATCTCTGTTTTGTGCCCTTTTACGATGTTTTTTTTTCTGCCGTCGAGTAAATTGGATGCGTTAATTGATTCTTATACCATGTTTTATCTTACTATTTGTTCTTTTTTTAGTATATTCATATAAAGGTGACTGTTATCAAAGAATTGAAAATATCATCAGAAGTAATTTTCAATGACAGGTTTTGAGATATCAGATATCAATACAGTGCAAAGTATTATATTCGGACCGGAAATTACTATGTGATATCAGAAATGTTGATATAAAGAGTCGATTGTGGATTGTGCACTAATTGACCTTAGAGCTCCAACTCCTTTTGACCCCGATACCTACGAGTGACGAAAATGTCGCTTTACAACAATTGCTCAAATTTGTGTGCTTTTTAACAATGGTGCTAATCGCGATTATGTAATTTCAGTTACCCTAATTTGTAACAAAATAGCCAAAATCCAGATAATGGTAAAATTGTGTCATCTTGTGAATTCGTTAATTTTCCATATCTTATAAACAACAAAATGGATAACAGGAAAGGTCAACAATGGCATACATGTACCAATCAATCAATCAAAGCAACCCAACTGATAGAACGCCGGACAAAAAAGGACATAAAAGAGTACAAAATGCAAACCTGAACACAACTTATGTCTTCTAATAGCTGCGCTTGTGGAGTACTCATTCTACTCAGTAGATTTGGAAGAATATCGAGTGAAAGCTTGTGTGAGCTGGCTGACTTATTCCTTTACACATATGAGGCAGACTTCCTTGACGGGCTTCTTAAGAAAAAACTGAAGAAGTTAGCCTGTACCTTTAATTTCAGCTTACGCTACATAGGTGATGCTTTATCACTCAACAATTCACGTTTTGCGAATTTCTTACATCTCATCTATCCCATTGAGCTCGAAATTAAGGATACCACAGACACTGCTAAGTCTGAATCTTATCTTGGCCTTCGATCTCCTCGAAATTGACAACAGAGGAAGGTTGAAAACAAAACTTTACGACAAACGACATACCCTGTACATGTGGATTATACTAAGTATAAGTGTCTACGTGTTCTATAGCTACTTACCTCCAGCTGGTGTTGCGAGCTCTCCGTTAAACGAAGTAAAGAATCAATATTTCACAGTATATTTAATTTATCCCGTGTAGGTAACGATTCGTTATGCACTACTTTACGCAATTCAATTCTGGTCACGAAACATGTTCAAACTTGCATTAAGCTATAAATTAGTGAAGCGTGTTGACTCAAAGAAGAATTTTTGAAAAAAAAATGTTTTCAATAAATTGTTATCTAAAAGAACTATTTTATTTGTCATGTTTGTCCTCATGTTAAAATTTTTATGTTTTTTAACTGGTATATTATATGCACTGTTAGGTATTTCCATTCCGTTTATCTGTTCAGTAGTTGATACGAGTATTTAAATTTGAAAATTATATAGCATTAAATTGCTGTTGACATGCCTTATATATGCATTAGGGCACGTGATAATTATGTAACCATATTTAAAAGCGTTGCTCATTCATATCTATATAGAGTAAATTAACGAAACGTGTTACTGAAATTATAAATATAAAACAATCCTGTCCTGTAAAAAGAACATATAGTATAAAACTGGCTAGGAAATGAAATAAATGGGTAACAACACTGATGGCCCTTACACAGAAGTAAAGATACATTTAATATTATATAAACATGTATAAGAAATGCTGGATATTATTTGGAGTTATAATTCACATAATATGCTTTATATAAAGAAGATACTAGAAGATCGTTCTAGCACAGTTTTACTGTGTGTATCACTGTGTGTTTGTTTATTCCACATTGGGTAGAGGTATAGGGGGAGGGTTGAGATCTCAAAAAACATGTTTAATCAATGCCGCATTTGTGCGCCTTTCCCAAGCCAGGAACCTCTAACCTTTGTTATTCTCGTGTGTTTTTTAATTTTGATTCATTTTTATGTTTTGGAGTTTAGTGTGCCGTCCATTTTGCTAAACTAGTATACATTATTGTTTAGGGACCAGCTGAAGCACGCTTCCGGGTGCGGGATTTTCTTGCTGCATTGAAGACCCATTGGTAGCCTTGGGCTGTTTTTTGGTCGGGTTGTTGTCTCTTCGACACATTCACCGTTTCCATTCTCTATCCTATTTACATAGCAAATACCGTTTTCTTTCATTATAAATTGCAAATACCTATCGCGAACTGCTTCATTTGTCTTTTCGTTTTCACACATCAAAATTTCAGAGAATAAAGACCACTTGTGAAAATAGGCATCCTATAAGCCTAGAACATAATGCAAATCGTTTAGTCAACCAAAAACACTATCAAAAGCATTGCAATCCATTGGAACTTTCAAAATTTTGAAAATGCAACACAACAGACAAATACAAAAACTCAAGAAATATATGATAAACAGATTTAGACTAATACAACACAGAAACTAAAGCACTAGCAATGTGAATTCCCGAAAGGTGAAGCGAAGAGGTGAATTTTTAAAGCATGTTTTTTTATGCATTATGCCAAAATGAAAGTTTGGGGAAATAATTACGAAAGATCTCAAATCTTAAATCCACTAGTTTATGAATAGCGGGAGTATATGTTTTTTAGAGACAAGGAAACAACAACGAGTTAAACTGTGTTTTATGATTAAGCACATGTACGTGATTGTTAATGTGCTTAATTGCTTGTTGCTTACTTAACGTCCTGTGGCAAATATTTTGTGTTTCTTCAGGACGAGAACCAGTTCTACAATTTATAAAACACAATTAAAATAGGGGTTGGACGGGACACAAAGATGAACAAATTTTGACTGCCACTGTAAAAGGGTGGTGGTTGGATCAAATCAGATTTGCAGAGTATACTCTAGTATCTCTTTAATCGATAGAGCTTTTGACGATGTGCAGAAGAACTTATACTAAATGTATGTAGTGCAATCAAACAGTTTTTTGCATTCGAAAAATGCAGGCGAATGGCAGCTACAGAAGGCTAGACTAAATGTCTTCTGTAGCTTCCATTCACCTACAGTTTTCGAAAACTGCAGAAAGGGAGCTATCAGACTTTCCGTATTACGACCTGCCAACCATTCAACGAGAGGGTGCCCCCTATCGATATGCTAGGCAGCTCTGTGGGTTGAACTCGCGTGGTCCATCATATGTGCAAAGATGGTTAATGTACATGACAACATACATAATGAAACACAGTACAAAAAACAAGTAAATAACTGTTTTATAGCACTACTTAAATTTTATATATGTTCTTCTGCAGAGCGTCAAAAGCTCTACCGATTAAAGCGATACTAGATAAACTCTACAAATCTCTATCAGAAATGTAAAAAAAAACTAACCCAATATAATCAAATATCGGAAGCCATTCAGCTATAAGTTATAAACTTGACATTGCATAAATCGTAATGGAATATTATCACGCCATCTTATCCGAAATGATTAGTTGTGTTGTCTAATATGACTCCATATTTTTTGTTTTATATTATTATGATTATAATTTATTAGACAAGATATACAAATAAATATATTTTCAAAGAAGTAGGGCCATTTAAAAAAAACCCTTAAAAAAATTCAACATCACCAGGGAACACGGCCTGATATCTTGTCTCTAAAAAATTGCTAATAATAACCAACAAACAAGTTACTATAAAATTTTCTAGATACCTGCATATCGCTTTGGGAGACAGATTTAACAAACATTTGCCAAATTAACGTCTTATGTCTTTTTTAAATTAAGGACACTACGAACCAAAAAGATTTTTGCTGCGAGTTTGTGAATCTCCTTTCAAAATATTATAACAGTACATTCGTTTTTGGTTCTGAATGTCCTTCTTGGCAATATTCCAAAAATGATACAAATTGACCCAAATCGCCTATATACACGACTTTTGACAGTAGAAAACTTGACCTTATTAATGATTAAGCATAAAAAATTTTGTTTGTTAGCATACAATTGTTTACGATAGAAATGGGTACATATTTAAGATTTAAAAAATTACTGGTTATGAGTGAAACGAATACAGTGAAAAGTGGCCCTACCCCTTTATGTACAAAAAATTTTCATGTATTTAAGTTAATATTTTTTAACAATCCTTGTCCCATACGCTAAGATCCTTCATATATTCATATTTAGGCTTCAAGAAATCTCCGAAAATACAGGCTCTTACAATTCCTTCGGCGGCTGCATATGGGTCAATAGTAGATGATGGTCTTCTGTCCTCAAAATACCCACATCCTCTAGCATTTACAAGTGGTGGAATTCTAATAGTCGTTAGTACTTTGTTTGCGACGTCACACACAAATTCTTCATATCTCGGATGCCAATGTCCTGTTTCGTTGAGTAAGCGCTCTCTGTTCTCCTCAGCAATTGTTGGGTCGTACATACGAAGAAGTCGATCCTGTTCCGATTTTGATAACATGTCTATAGCGTGTCTAATAAATCTGAAACAAAATATTTAATCATTTTGTGATACAAATCGTAACGCAAGATACATTGTGTATTGTAACGGCTAGAAACAAATGATTGGTGGAATGGTTTTTGTCTGTAGTACAGTAACAAATAGTACGTGTACATTATAAACAACAACCAGTTCAACAAAACTCAAAGGTAATTAAAACAAACGGTAATCGAAACGGGACAGAAAGGGTTACTACTGAAAAGGTGTTGCGAGTCAGTAGCTAGGGCTGGATTATTTGCCTCCTGTAGCAGCTATAATTCTTTTTTGGAAAATCTACAACTTTGCAAAATTCACAGAATGTGACATTCGCCCATCTTAGGCCTGTAGAGAAGCGGGACAGGCTCTGCGATCTAGTCATCGTTCATAGGGTTTCATATTTATATTTCTATAAATTATATATTTACTTTATTCCTCCTTTTTCTCTCATTTGTCTGGTGCTGAAATTCAAATGACCACCTGATGCAAAAGCTTCTCCATGAACCGGAACTGGGTGGAAGGTCACACATAGGCCAAACATTTCAGCCAAACGGTGAAGTATGTATCTTGCCATGTTGAGATGGTCACCGATGGATTCTCCTGGACAAGGACCAATTTGAAATTCCCACTAAGATAAAATATATAAAAAAAAACATTTACAAATTGGTTTAAAAAAACAATTTCCAGGTATTAGATGTATAGCATTTGTGTAAACACATATTGTTATTGTAGGTACAAATAATTAAGCAATTCTAATGCACCCTTCTGTTGTAACTGGATGTCTTTGAAAATTTGAAGCCATCAATCCTGCAATTGTTTACCTATTTGATGATGCACATTCAAAACTTCCTGATCCAAAAAAAATCCCCTTTTTACTTTATCTCTGCTTGCATTAGAATGAAGTTAAGGGTATTGTATTTGAATATTTGCCGCCTTCAATTTTTTGATTTTTTGGTTGCAAATATCCGTTTACTGGCTCTGATAGCACGTCTCCAGTAAATTCAGCAACCAACATATTCACAATTGATATCTGCAAATATTAAAATACAATACAGTTATCGCCTACGTAATACTCTATAATTATTTTTTTTTAATTTCCATTATAAATAAATCATGACAGTCTGCAAGATAGTATATTCTAGTAACATGAGTAAACAGGTGGTTAAAGATTAGCGATTTTAAAGATCAATTTATTCTTCAACAATTTTTCCAGTTCTTGAAGATACATGTTTATCCATATTAAACAAAATACCTGTAAAATATTGCTTTACCTGGGAAGGACCGTTTTCCCGTATAGATCCATTAATCTTTATACCTGCATAAATGCATGCCATTAAATGACGATTGGACAATTCTCGTTCTATTCCAACGTTCTTTGAATGTGGATGACCAATCTTTTGATAGATTACTGAAAAATAAGTTTCATTTTGATTAAAGATAATGAACATAAACATCTTTTGCATGCATGATTCAAAGGAAATCGGGAGGAAGGCGCCAAGAGAAGGGTAAATGTTGACAACGTATGCATATCAACTTTAAATCTCTCGCAACAAACCGCCTCGGTGGTCTCGTGGTAGCCTGCTCGCCTTGAGTGCGGAAGGTCGCGGGTTCGATCCCCGGCCGGGTCAAACCAAAGACATTTAAATTGGTATTTGCTGCTTCTCCGCCAAGCACGCGGCATCTATGAGTAAGAGCAAAGACTGGTCGGCTCGGAGTCAGTATAATGTGTCCGAGTGAGGTGATATGTCTTCCTGCGGACAGTTACCTCGTGAGCTAGCACATTAAAAATCCGACTTAGCGTGTCGGTCTAGTACAAAGCAGGGATCATATTCATTATCATATCAACATGTTCTCGTCCTGATATGCACCTGGTTTCCACTGGACGTTAAACAATAATTCATCCATCCATCCATCTCTCGCAACATATGTTGCAGAGTTTAATTACTTTGCAGAGATCGTGTTACCCTCCAGGCAACGGGCCTCAAAGGCAAACTAAAGCATTGTTTCAATAACTACAGGTATTGCTTAATATTTTATATCTATAAGACCGATAACAAAGTTGAAGATGAATCGGTTTTAGTAAAATAGAGAATGTTAGAATATTGGGTTGAACTCCTAACACTAGGGATCGGACAGAGTTGCATCCTGCAAAGTCAAAACAGGCCTCTCAGGAAGGATTCTCCTACCAATGAAGGAAGGTAGCTGTCTTTAAATAACCATTGCTATCCCTTTTGTTTGTCAAATCTATTATAATTAAATTATAGTATTTTAGGGTTAAGTTAATCTTCCTTATCAAAGAATACAAGACGAAATCTAATTTTATATTTCATTTCTTCACGTTTAATACTATACGAATCGATGGTTTTTCCATTATCGAATTCCCTAATATTTTCATATTTATAAAAAAAAAATCAATAAATTTCTAAATTAAATCGAAATCCTTACTTAAAGAAGCGTAGTCATTATTATCAGGGTCATAGCTGGTGGGAACTCCATCGTTTCCAGTAACACAATACTCTTGTTCAATTCCAAACAATGGCTCATGCGGTACCTTAGGTACGTATCCAGTTGCAGGATCTTTCTTAAGTCTCTCCATGGTTTCTTTACATGAGTATCGTGTATTAATAGCTGAAATATGAAATCATAAAGCACCAAAAAAAAGTTACTGGGCATTCTTTTTCAACACCTTAGCATATGATAATACTTAGAAATCATTAATAAGCCCGATTATTTACAGGTCATAAATGTGTAAATTTATAGTCATTTTGTCTTGTACGAAAAAGATTATTACTAGTGAAATTAAACTGGATTTCAATGAAATTATTTTAACGGCTGTTCTTCCATCAAAGGGTGCCTTAATTGATTATAGATGTATTATATATAATAATTTCTTCACTGCAAAGCTACGAAACAATCGAAATTATTTGAAATTTTATCTTTACATTTTGCAGCATAAAATCATACAAAAAATGAATGTTCTGTTAATGTAATAAGAAAAACACATTTAGTAGCAAGCAATGCACAAACAAAGAAAGATGAAACGAACCGTTTTCCAATAACGGAACAACCATTTAACTTCAAGGAGAAGGTTATGGTTTTTTGCGAAAAAATATTCTGATTCCAAAGGGAAAGGGAAAAAATAATCTGTTGCAGCAAGGGCAAAAACAATAATCTGTTTTACAAAACTATGGAAAAAAAATCTGGTTTAGATTTATGTTTTCAAAAAAAAATTGAATCTGAGAGTTGATTTAAAAAAATCACAAGCATTACAAGAAAAGCTTTAGACCTGTATTTAATACAAACCCGACTTGATTTATTTTGAACATAATAAAAGATTTTCCTTAGTTTTTTCAGTCATACTTGACCTTTCCGTGATAAACCATCAAGATGAAAAGCAACAATCATGACAATCACAACATTTGTCCTTTTTAGCTTACCGTCGTCGTACAGTCCGTCCGTCGTCTGTCCGTCGTCTGTCCGTCTGTTAACTTTTCACATTTTAATCTTCTCCTCTGAAACCACTGGGGCAAATGGAATAAAACATAGCAGGAAGCCTCTTTGTAAGGTCCTTTATAATGTGTGCTTATTTCGGTTCGATCGGTCAACAAACATGGTCGCCATGGGCAATTGTTGTTTCTGATTGGCTGAGTTTTCAAAAATCTTCTCCTCTAAAACTTGACAGGAAGCATATATTGGGTGTCCTTTATAAACTTTCGTTCCAATCGGACTACAAATATGGCCGCCATGGCAAATTTTTATTTCTCGTTGGTTGATTAAAAAAAAAGTTCTCTGAAACTACTGGGCCAAATGGAATGAAACTTGACAGGGAGGTTCTTTACAAAGTTTCCTCATTTGGTCCCGATCGGACTACAAATATGGCAACCATGGGCAGTTCTTGTTTCTGATTGGCTGATATAAAAAAAAAAAATTCTCTGAAATCTCTTGGCCAAATGGAACGAAACTTGACAGGAACCATCTATGGGATGTTCTTTACAAAGTTTCCTCATTTTGTCCCAATCAGGCAACAACTATTTATCTGGAACTGCTTGGCCAAAACTGTCAGGCAAACTTGACAGGAAGCATCTATGGAAATTCTTTTATGAAATCATTTTTTGTCATCTTGATTGGACGCCAATTATTGTTTCTGATTGGCTGATTTTAAGAAATCTTCTTCTCTGAAACCGCTTGGCCAAACGGAACGAAACTTGACAAAAAGCAAGATTTTAGAATATGCTGACCTGTAAGTAGAAGGACCTTGAGGCTCTAGTTTAAATATGCATACATGTACATATACCCAATGTGTGTCTACTCATTACTGTGTGAAATAATGATTATTATGATAAAATACAAAGTACAGAGAAAATGATGTTCTATTCTATATCTTAAGGAATTAATATACAAAAACAAAATATTTATTACTAGTGATTTCATAGGAATAAGTACACCTTTTACTTTCTGGGCATTGGTCAAAAAACAATTCTGACTTAGTAAGAAAAAAAAATAATTTGGTTTGATTGTAGTCGAAAAAAAATTAAATTGTGTCCATACCTTGAAAAAAAAATGTTCAAACCAATATTAAAAAAAACATAACCCCCCCCCCTTAAAGTTAAATGGTTGTTCCCTAAGTGATTGATTAAAGTTTAAGCCTATGATATAATTGTAAAGGAAGCTAAGATGCAAATCATTGTTCTAAATTTATCAATGCACTCCAATGGGTGTACAATTCACCACTTCACTAGACAGCTTCCCCAGTGGTGTACTCAGAGAGACTTGACAGTAAAGCAAAGATCTAATTAAAAATCTTTTAGTTTTTTGTTTCGTGTCTAAAAACAGTTTTTTTTTCTTGTCACCGTTGTCAAATTTATTATTATAGAAATATACCTGATGGTTTATCCATTGTTAACCAGAAATCACACAAAACAAGTTTATGTGGGCTTTTGAAAAATGGATTCTCAAACATTGCAACTGGTTTCATTATCATCTCCTGAAAATCTTCATTTCTTCCCCGAACATCGTTCCACATATATGTGTCCCATATAGGACAGTCTAAAAGTTTCATTAAAATGTAAATTAAAATTTTTTACATATGATTACAGCGTAGAATTTTTCATGTGTAGACATTGAGAGGAGCAATGAATTCATGTTATAATAGATACATGTAGTTACACCGTTAAGTCTACCTTGCGCAAATACTAAATATGCCTTCAAACGTATTATAAAACGATACATTGTTGTCATTGATCCATAAACCAAATGGAGTAACATAAATTATGGTATAAATTTTGTTTAGTAGGAATCGAAAGATATAAAAAAAAATATATTTTGCCCGAATACAACTCCATAGCATTACTCCATTAATACACGTTTTTCGTTTTCTTAAAGAGAAACATAGATTTTAATTTGTTTCCCTTGTTATAACGTATTCATTCCTATTGTATTCTAATTTCATCTGTTTTTGATACAATATGAATTCTAATAAGAAGATAATGAATATTTGTGTTTTTTGTGTGATAAAAAAAATATGAACGAATCTTTTACTCAATGAAATTAACTTTAGAAAAGATACACAATGTTGTTCAGTTCTATGGTAAATACCTTCATAACATTTGGGTTCGAAATCAACCACTCTTGTTTTTGATTCTATCTCGAATTTCGTGTGATTGACAAATACATATTCCAAAATAACTTGTCCTTCGTTGGAAGTAAATTCTGGTAAAACCAGGTCAAATTTATTGGTCGTCATCTTTTGCTGTACAATGTATCTGACAATATATTTAAATAGTTCATGAAATATTAGAAATATTACTTTGAAAACAGGATAATTTTTCATACGTTCACAGCGGTTCATTTAGCGTAAGCTGTCGTAAGGTAAGTTATGCTGAACAACCTGTTCAAATATTCTAGCTCGGTTGCTAGTATATCTTCCTCCCAAGTCAGGGTTTGGTATCGACGTTCGTTCCTACAAACCCCTAACATCACACATTCATATTTTGCGGGACGGAAGTGAACGATTTTCATTGGTTCTTCTCAAGGTCAAAAGAGAATCCATTTGTGTCGTAGGTAGAATTATCTAGGTCACACACTAGGCGGCGGGTTTGTAGGAACGAACTTGGATACAAAACCCTGACTTGTGAGGAAGCTAGTACATGTATTTCGACACTAGCCCGAATTTATTGTTTCAAAAATGTTAATTTTGTGAAAACTATGGAGTATCTCCCTCGTGCATAGCTCTGTGGTTTTGGCTTTATCCTTTATGTCAATTTGGCATTTTTCTCTTCAACGTTTTGGATTATTGTTTTGGTTTTCAATAGTTTAGGCCTTGAGCACAACTGATGAGTCGTCAATAGAGGAAATGAGCAAATCTTGTGCATCGTAATTGGTATCGAGGATTTTATATATATTTAATCTGATTAACATAAAGGTTAACTTTGTTTATCTCGTAGTTGAAAGGAATATAAAAAGCAGTTTAAAATAACAGGAATTTCGTGATATCAAGAGTAATTATAATTCAATAATTATCTCCGGACAGCAAAATTACTTTGGGTTATCACGAAGGTTTAGATAAGGAGAGTCAACTGTACACTAATTGACAATAAAGCCTAATCTCCATTTTAAATTGTGACGTAAAATGTTCCTTTTTCTTTTTTTTTTTATAAATCATTGCTCTAAATTGTGCTTTTTAGTAATGCGAACAAATCGTGATTTTACTCGATGAAAAATTTAAGCTCAGTTTTAGACATTATAGCCAAAATCCAGATTGTAAGAAATTGCGCCGTCTTGTGAATTCTTTAATTTGTATTTCCAGTGTTGTGATTTCATATATTTTACGTCTTTCTGATTATTCTTGTAAAGTGCTTACTTTGTTTACGATTGAAGTAACAGATTTATATATACCATACATTATCTCCTTATTTGGCGTACTCCTTTAGCTCAGTTGGCAGAATTGGTAAACTCCAATTTGAAAGCTCCCGGATTAGAACTTCGGTGACAGCAGTTAATTTTCTATGTAAAATAATTCCTACTTTTACGATCTTAATCCTACATACCATTTTACATAATTTATTAAAATAACTACACTTTTATACTGATTTCACATACACTTTTACTATAACACAGACACATCTGGATAATACCAAGTATACTGTGTTAATTTCTAAATAGTCTATAATTACCTACCTTCAGCTGCCGATGAGTTTTCTCCGTAAAACGAAAACAAATTATTAAAATTTCACAGTTTATATACCCCGGCAACGTAACGGTTCGTTATTCATTGTAGTTCAACTCCGGGTCAAGGAAACCTGTCCAAAATTGCTTTCGGCTTCAATTCTTTGAACCGTGTAAACTGACAGAAGAAAGCAAATTTTTAAACTAAAATAAAACTTTTTTTAAAGCATTCTATTCGGCCTCGCGTTCAGCTTTTTATGCTTTTTATTGGTAATAATTTATGCAGGTGTTTTTGTTTTAATAATTATTTTATTTATTTTTTCTTTGGAGGGGGGTGGGGGGGATGGGGGGATTATTATATACCTTTTCAGTAGTTGCTAAGATTATCTAAATCAAAAAGAAACATTTTATATTATTGTGGGCATGCTTGTATATTTTCATAAGGGTTCGTGTTGATTATGTTAATTTTGGAAAACAATCTTCAATAATCAATTACCCATTCAAATCCCTTTCAAATCTAGTTTTCAAAGAACAAAACGTGCTCGCCAAATGATTAATATCAATACTTCTTGTCATGTAAACAAATCCGATAGAATCAAAATGCCTAAGGGAAGATAGGTACGTAGTAGGTGATAAAGGTGACCTTTACAAAGGATACATTTAAAATTGCATAAACATGTCATCAGATCACTTAAAGGGTTAACAGTTTACGATTATTTCAACTTGGTCTTGATGTGAAAGTTCAGTGTGAGAGGATAAAGTGTTTGTGTATAAACGACATATTAATTTTATGTATTCATATCAATATTTTGTAATATCTATAATTTACAACTATTATAATTGTTTATTACATAATGAAGTTAAATTTAATTTCATTGGTTAAGATGTTGTGCGGTAATATCCCAATAATTGCGGTTTCCTCTGCATATACAGAGATCAGTTGTTAGTACTCTTATTTATATTCCATTAGCTCATTAAAATGTGAAATTCATACTCATTTACTGCATGCATGAAGTTATAATTTTTTTTTTTTTTTTTTTTTTTTTTGAAACTTTGTATTGAGGATCTACCTCATCCATAGCATTATATTTAAATGGTGAATTTTCTTTAGATTTGAGGTTTGTTTTGGCTTCTTTTTGCACGACTGGTCACTTATAATTTGACGAGATATGCATTTCTCTTATTCTGTGTGCATTTATACATCTCTTGATCTGTTACAACACGTTGGATAAATACGACTCGTGACATTTCCCGTCAAAAACCGTTCGGAAGACCTCTCGGAGTTTTACATTTTCATTAGAGAAAAATATTCTAAAACTCTTGACGAGTTGATCCACTCTGGATAAATTTTCATTTTTTCAAACTGCTCTGGCAGCATCGCGGTTTAAAAATAAAAATTTAATTATTTCGAGTTGATAAACTGGTCATCGTTGTAGAATCTATATGTATCGTAGAATATCTATAACTGAGGAAAGATACATTTGTTTAAGGTGGGAAAAAATTGCACTTATGTTTACTTAATTTCATATAAAATAAGCCTAAGAAGCAAAGTTTTTTACAAGAACTACTGTGGAGCATATTACTTCCTTGAAATTTCAGCCTCCGCAATAACCAGAACTTTTTTTTACTTCCTCAATCTTATCGTCATTGACCATTGAAATACAGATATCACACTTCTACCCTACGCCCGAACGTTTGTAAAAACAATTTATGATAGTAATAAGTGGAATTAAACCTTTATAAAGTAACTAAACTTTACATATACTCTGTCAGGTTAGATCATACATGTAATAACATACCAAAACAACACATTATATAAAAATCAATGTAACGGTTATTCCTGGCATGAGTGATTTGACTAATGTGGACCTCATTCTCGAATTTCTACAGATGACAACCATGATGTTTTTTCACTTTTCAATCGTTCGCTTTCTGTCTTGTCATTAACTCGAATAACTCAAGCCTTTCCCGTATCCGATTCTCTCCTTCAGTAATGGAGTGATCGAAGTGAGAGAATATAACGACTGGATTATTTGGGTTACTTGGGATATTGTTCATCTAGCGGGTAAAAAATACATACATGTAAGTTGCCCGTGGCAGCCATCATGCAATGTACCAATAATATAGCAAAATGTGCATTTTTCTCCTACACCAAATACATGAATATTTTTTTTATGTGTACGTGAAAGGAGGATTACTTATTTATCTACTGATTTATATTTCTGTTGTCTTTAACTTTGTTTTGTCTGATAATACATTTAATATATTTTACTACTGTTTGTTACTCTTAAAAGTATCTAAGCCCAATGTTTTCATATTTTAAATCTGGTGCCTTGATCGTAACTTAGATTTCTTCATCAAATTTGTTCCTCAATATTGTATTGTCTGATAGTTTAAGCCACGGTTATCTTGAGCTTTTTGCCACATGGGGCTGCAAATTTTTAACACTTTTATTTTGAACACACTTATTAAATAAACACTTTGGCTTCCTTTTTCGGTATTTTTGGTTATGAGTACTTCTTGTTTATTTGGTTTTTGGTCTTCCAAATGTTTCGGTTTTAATGCTGCTGATGAGAGGTAACTCATTGAAATGCGTCGTATACAGCATAGTATAAATTTAAAATATCTAATATTAGTATCTTTGGATTGTTATTTTATTTTCAATATAATGTTGTTAAAGCGGTGTCAGTTTGTTTGATTAAAATATTTGAAATTTTAATAACTTTTAGATATTAGGTTATTAAATAATAAAGTTTTTTAAATGGAAGTAAATTACGAGTATAAAGGTACAGAACTTTTACTATTTCTGTTTGAAATGCATACAAGTCAGTTAAATTGCACTTTTCGAAGCATTAAATTTTAAATAAAATTTGTTTGTCGGAAAGAAAAGCAAGTGAACAGTTGTCACTTATTATTCCTCAGCTTCAATCATTTATTGCCCAAAACTTATCCTTACATTTTGATTTAATTTTGTTTATTTTTGTGTAGAATTTTTATATTTATTACTGAATCTGGTTTGGAAAAATAATTACAGTTTACATTCCAAATTGACAAAATATTTAGTTTATTTCTTTATTTTAAATTAAATTATGTATTTTTTCAAAAAAAATATATTAATAACATATCTATGAGGAAATAGTGCAAAATTTGTCATATAAATATTATGAAATACAGGTAAATCTCAGGTAATATTTAAATAATCTTAAATGCTAAATAAACAAATTAACTATAAAAACATCTTTTGTTATATGCATGTGGGAATAGGAAGAATAGTGATTTATAAAAAGTGGGAATAGGAGGAAGACACTATTCAAAATGTATTATATTTATTTTGATCCCATAAACATATAATAGAACTATTTACAAAAATGTTCAAACATATGATGTAAAAAACGGATAAAATCAGAGAACCATTATGTGCTTACAAATCTTACCAGAGTAAATACACGTATATATCAAATATTGGTTACGATACATATAAAATACCAAGTTAGTTTTTTTTATATTATTTCCTACTGAAACTAATTAGATTCTTTACATATAACCATTCCACTTTTGCATACACTGCATTTTACTTGTCACGCTCAGTGTTTCAGTCTACTGTGTTGAATTACTGTACGCAATAGGCGTACATATCTGTGTAATGGAAAACTGAACAACAATCACAGCATAGGAAATAATTGTTCCAAAAATCTGAAAAAGAAATTTGTTTTTAAAAGTGACAGGTAATATTAAAGTTTTATGATACGATCTCTCAAAATTTTAACCACATCAAATAGTTAGTCTTATGTGATTGTCCTTTTTTTTGACATCCCCCCTCCTTTTGCAAAACAGCTCTTTCAGGGAAACTAATACAAAAGATACAGAATACCAATTTGTAGTTATAGAAACATTGTAGAATTTTATTGCAGTCGTCATAAAAACTTCTTATGTCTTTAAGGATGATCGCTGGTCTAATAGGAAATAAATAGGATTTGAAATAGGTGTTTTAGTTTGAGAGAACATATGAATAGTAAACAAATAAGCAAGAAAAAAATATAGGTTCATGTGCTGATTTTAGAGCTATAAGGCTTTGAAAATTTGCAAGAAATGGGTTTTCTCTGGATTTTTCATTGTATTTGCATTGACAACTTCAGTCTCTCAAAGATGTATGAAAAAATAAAAAAGGATTTCATTAAATTTTGTCAAAGACCATTTTAAGGTATATATGATTGAATTATAAAAGAAAAAGTGGGGGTTCATGGGCAAAAAAATTCATGTTTAAGAAATGGATAAAACCCGAGGATTCCGAAAATCTGACAAAAAGACCAAAACATGACCAGCGAGCATCCTTAAAATTATAAAGTAAGCTTGAATATTAAACAGATTATGGGCTTACGGAATCGTAGTTTTAGAAATAAAGGGTTGTCATCAAAGAAGATGAGATACATGTTGATGGTATGGTCACATAATAAATTTATTAACGATTTTTTATCCTTGATATTGAAGAATACAACCCTTCTTTCTGAATTTCATTTTTGAAATGACATTTTAAATTATATTTTTATAATATAGAATGTTAAATTCTGTAAAACTAAAAATGTAACCATCATGCATAGCTCTGCCTTAGGATAGCTTTGTTGACACGCTTTCGATTGATTTAGAATTGAATCTCTCCTTCAGTTTTCATGGCTATTGGTTTAGCTTTAAATATTTTTGGTCTTGAGCACAACCAATGGGTCATAAATTGACGATGTTTGCAAATTCTGTGCGTCAAAGTTGGTATCATAGTAAAACTGATGAGTCGTAAATTGACGAAATTTGCATACCGGTATCCTTTGCATCAAGATTGGAACGATACAATTATTATTTACAAATATACAAAGAAACCATCAATGAAACTTACCATAAGTATTGTAGAATGGTCAATGACAAACAAACCGTAGACACTTACACCAATAGGGGGACCAGTCAGTCTTGCAATGAATATTTGAATCTGCAAGGGATGTACAGGTTTTAGAGGATATAGAGTATGCATCAATTAGACAATATCCTATCAACACTGGTAAATTCTAGGTTTCATCCAACATACATCTCTGAATGGCAAAACATGTGGCATGAATAGTACTTTGAAAAGTAAAGTAAAATGTCGGTTAGCAGAGATTTGAACAAGAAGTGTATTACAACACTTCATAACAGGCTAATAATTCAAACTTCAGCTGAAACCATAAAGCGTCTGAAGTAAAACTGCAATTTAGAATGCAGAAATGAAACCGATATAATATTGGCTTTTGATAAACATACGAAAATGCTGTTCGGCAAAAAAACGAGTATTTATGTGTTTGTACCTGGACGGTGTTAGAAAAAGAGAGAAGAATTCAATAGTTACTTTATATCACTCGTTTTGAAAACATGCATAATAGACCAACAATGCCTACTATCGATTGCTCTCTAATAATTGACACATACCTTAACTATACTCACCGATTAAATTTCTAACACAATGTAAAAAAAACTCGTCAAAAATAACATAAAGATTTTATACTAAACGTTCATTTACGTAATAACAACGATTGTAAAATTAAAAGTACTAGTAGGTAAATAAATAAAAATATCGGTCCATTAACGTAATAGCGTTTTTCTGATTAAAACGAAATCAATGCCTTTCCCGAACTATTCTATATTGAAACAATACTATCATATGAAAAAAACCATGAATACTCGTTTAACTGTTTCAAGATCTGATCAAAAGATAAATAGATCTGAGTTACTTTATAGTGAAGAGGATTAACCTACCACCTCCACTTGCGTATACCCAGTCCGCAATATGACAGTTGCCACATACTTGTTTCTTAGGTGTGATGGTTTTATGCGTCTGTCCAAAGTCAGCCTGGAACCGTTGGTCATTAATCATGTGTCGTTAAAAGTTTTAGTTAAACTTTATGACGAATTGCCATCGTTCTCTAACCATGGATTGATGACTCTTTTTCTTAGGGCCTTTCAGAGTTTCCTGCTGGGTGTAGGTTCCACATGTTGGAGACCTCGTGGTGACCTCTGAATGTTTGTTTCTGTCACTTTTCCCATATGCGTTCTTTTTCTATAGTCTTGGATATACCTTTCGTTTTTTTGTGGATTTTACCCCCTTTGATCTTGGAAAAGCACAATGTTCACAAATTTATACATGTGCATGCAAAAATAATTATCAACTATTGTGTTCTAACTTTTATATTCATACATATTTATCATTGTAATATTCGACAGGGTACCAATTTTGATGCACTAGATATGCGCATATTTTGATTTCTAAAATCTCTTTAGTACTGCTTGAGGTTGAAACGTTGGAAAACCAAATAAACATACTCAAAACGACGTAGAGCACGAGGAACCGAAAAATGCCTAAATTGGACAAGCCAAAAGCAGTAAATGTAGTAAACTGGTCATATAGTTAACTAAAAAAGATATATTAATGACCAACAGTTCCTGGCTTTGGTTTCCACTTTGCACAGGCACACAAAAATCTGTGGTTGGGTTAAACATGGTAAAGTTTAACTATAAAAGTGGACTTTGGGGCTAGTAGCTAAAGTATTTTTGCAGACTGTTTAGGTGATATGATTTGCTTTGTAAATAATACCATGCAAATCAGCTTCCTCTTTGACGAGCCGTTGGTAAAGTTGCACCATCCTTCTTCACTGTCAACAACAATCATACGCGTTGATTATTTTTTTCATACACACAAACTTCAATCTCATAAACTAAAGATATGCCGTGCTTAGAACAACGATCTGATAATTTTTGCTCATGCTTGATGTTTTTAAGAATTTCTGAAAAAGTGTTCCTGTTGCAATGAGAATCAGATAAAAATGTAATAATTATCAACCACAGTCCTCATTTCTTCGGTAAATGTGTACCCCTGCGACTAAACTGGAAAGATACAAAATATCGTAAATAAAATATATTCTTTCCTGAAAGGCGATACCTCATGGAAGGATGTTCTTGAAGATGTTACCGACGGAAGCATTCATTTGGAGAGGTCTGACGAAGTTGTTGTCTATGTTTGTGAAAAAAATACGGTGTTAACCATTTTTTACATTTAATTTGACTAGGTTTTTAGAAAAAGACTTTTGTTTCATCATCAGATCGATTCAAATGCATTTCGACATGTTTTCTGGTTGTTGTTGTTGTTGAGTTCGTCTATTTCCAAACGATTTTCGTCTACCTCTCGTACGATTGTAAAAAGTACAAACTTCAAAGTTCACAAACGGAGACAAAAACTTCGTCAAACTGCTTCAAATGAATGCTTCTGTCGGTAACATATTCGAGACCATCCTTCAATTTATTGCTTTTTCGGAAAGAAAATAGTTTGTTATATACGATATTTTGTATTTTTCCATTTTTCCATTGTATATGTAATTATATTGGATTTTAACACATGATCATGAATGACAAGGAAATTTTGCCATCCATCTTGAATGGATTTATTATTACTCTTATAAACATAACCGAAGACTTCCGAGAATTCAGTCTCGAATGACGAGACTGCTTTTTTTAGACACGACAGGAGCGAGGGGAGACAAGCATATTTTTAATTTGGCCTGAGTTCATTCACTTTTCTTTAACTTTATATACATTTGTACTTACTTGGCTTACAATGTTTTGCTGTTTATCTCTCAGCCCAATTTTAAAAAGTTCTTTCAGTGGCCCGTGAGCCTGAAACATAATGGGAAGAGATTGGATCCTTAATTTGTCTTAGAAATAATTAAATGTCTTTTTTAAATTCTTCTTTCCTTGGTTAAACTGTTCATATTGTTAAATAACTTTACCTGGTGGCATGTTTTCAAGAATTGAATTTTTTTATTATTATTTCATTTGATCTTAAAGTACTGACCGAAGCACTTTATACTCTAATGTGCATTTATAACCATATAATTACAAACTAGAGGCTCCCTTCTGAATTTATTTGGCATTAAAGTTTATATTTGATCAATTTTAACCAAGTCCAATTGCAGTGTCAGTGATCTTGTATTTCCAATCAGTAACAAAATAATTATTCTTGGAGAGTACGTCGCAGTGCTCATTCACAACAATTTTAAATCTAATAGGAAAGGTCAATTCAGAGAAGAAGATTTAGGAAATTTAATCAATCAGAAAGGCCGTTTTGGGATTTGGCGTCCATGTTTGTCAGCAAAAATGGCACTAAAGTACAAAAATGATTATGTTCATAGGCATCTTTTCCACCTTTAATTGTTTTTCAGATTTAGAACTTTAAATGCAGAAGGCTCACTGTCATGAAAGTCCTAGGCTAGCAGCCATCTTGTATTCAATCGGCGCGAAAAGTAGCATTCAATTAGAACCTTGTAATGAACATTCATGACAATTTTCAATTTCACTGGTCAAGTGGTTTCAGGGAAGATCTTCGAAATTTAACAAATCAATAACAAAAACCCCTTTTGGGGCCTTGCAGCCATGTTTGGGCGCAGAATGATACCAAAGTAAATAATTTTCGACTCATTATAAACATCATCCACAAATTTTGGTACCAATATATTTAATTGTCCGTCAGAAGATGAGTTTTGAATACATTTTTATAGGGTACTATGTTAACAAATTCCAACAATAGCTTGAATTTCCGATAGGCATCATGATAAAAAAAATTAGTTTGTGTCTTGCAATGACAAGTTTCAAATGTATGGGTCAAGTAGCTACAGAGAAGAATATATTCGAAATAAAACGAATCAGAAAAAAACTTTTTGGGCCTTGCGGCTATGTTTGTTGGTAGAACGGTATAAAAGTAACGATGATTATTCGTGTCCTCATAGGTATCAAATCCATCAAGCCTGATATACATTTTTTCAATTGTTCTTCAGGACGATAATTTTTAATACATTTTCCAAGGGCCTCAATTTTAACAGAGACGGAGGCTGTCAGCAATCTTGAATTTCCGACCGGCGCCAAAGTCACAACACTTGTGAAAGCCCTTTATATAATCATATTTGTAAAGATTGGATTCAATCGCGTACATCGTTCTGTAGCCCATCAGATATTAGAATAGACTCTGTGGCCATGTTTCTTGAACAATCGGCACCAATTTAATAACATTTGGGGGGGGCCTTAAAGCAACATCTCTTTCAAGTTGGTTAAATTTTGTACAGCGGTTCTCAAGAAGATCAAAATGTGAACAGTTAATGGACGACCAGGTGATGCCAATAGTTTGCACTGGCCTTTGTCTAGTTGATCTAAAAATTAAATTTTACATAAAATTGAACTTCTTGATTTTGTTTTTCGATATTCTTGCATACTATGTACATGATGTTTGGGTCGTTGACATTGAGTTTTATTGCGATATGATTTAATCCAAATATTCCCTAGTTAAATTTGTCATTTAAAGAAGAAAATCATGATCTTATGACGGATAATTTTTTTAAATTGTAAGAAGTGTTTTAAATTTTAGAATAGGTTATATACTTTTATAATTTATTTCGGTCTGTCTACGCTTGATTTGTTAGGTCACATCGTATAACCTTTTCAAAACTTGAAAACAATCCTTTAAAAAAACAACGATTCTTGAGAAGTATGTGTGTATAACATGTGTTCAATAAAAAAGGGGATTGTCATAAAAAGTATTAATAATTATTCCATCTTACTTCTTAAGAATTTACTGATATAAATATTTACAAATGTAATCAAAATAAATCATAAAAAATGTAAAACAGAAATGACAATGAAATGAACGAAAACCAAGTGACGACAAATATAAATCTACAAAGAGACAAAATTAAAATCTAGCCAACAATCAGAAAAACGTCAGTAGAAAACTCATCACAGAAAACAAATAAAGAGTTGTTCAGTAACTGGCGGACCCCCTCTAAAAAGATGCCACTGTTGAGAATTCTGATCGGGAATAAAATTTCCCAAAAAAGTAGTCAGACCGTTGAAAGATCAAATATAAGGGGAAAAAACTAAGTGTCCGAGTAACTAAAATCTGTTAATATAATTGTGTCTGTTTTAGACAAAATGCATTACAATAATTTTCAAACCTGTTGCTTTTTGCAAAAACATGACTTTTTTATATGTGAAGCTTTAGAATAAATGTAAACATATTGAAAAAGACGACTTACAGCTTCATTCAAATTAGCCCCCATAAAAGTGTTTATAAACATCCCAAAAACAGCAGATATCATTATACTTGACATTGCAGCGACGTCCGCGTTGTCCACATTGCTTGTTGTAACCCCGTAAAGAGTCAAGCAGACTATCGGTAAGCAGTACGCATACGTAATTCCCGTAGTATGACGAAACATAATATTTCCGGCTTCAACTACTTCCGTTATGCTTCCATGTTGCAAACGAATTCGTTCAAGGTCATCAAACTGATTTTCCTGGGAAAGTATTTGAATTTTTTCCTTTATATTATTGAATTCCGCTTTAAGTAAATAGAGAGTTACAAGCAAAAGAAGCATGTTGAAACATACCAATATGTTTATTACAAATCGGATAAAACTAACGACGATCGAAGCCACGATAAATAAAATGCCATCATCATTTTCGAATGGTGTTATATTTGAATTGTTAAGCAAATTTTGTCCTCTTGAATTTAGAAAAAATATTGCTTCTCCTAGCATTGAAAGCAAAAGATAAACAGAAATTCCAGCAACGATTCTGTTAATAATTCTTCGTGTTTTAGGTATACTAAAACACAATCCATATGCCTTGTTATGATTGTCAAATGCAGCTAGAAATGTTTGTAGATATTTATAATTCGAAACGAAATACACGAATGAAAAGATTACCACGGCTATATAATGATACATAAATGCTAAAAGTCCAACAGCATTATACTGATTATTGTTATTTCTGAAAACCAGAAAATATCGCGCAGACGACACGACAACGAGAAAGTTAAATGACAGACAATAAATGAAATGTGCCAGAGTCTTTTTTCCACTTTGTCTTCCTCTTGCAGAAAATGATCCACAAATTTTCAACATTAGAATAATATAATCGTACACTGCACTCAGTTCCATTTTGTGATTGTGATTATTTTCATCTTCAAATTTTGAAGAACTGCTTTTAATGGATGAATTTGCCAAGTTTACTCTGATCATGATGGAATTATTGGCAAGAAGAACATCTGTATTTATTTCATACGTTCGACTGTTTGGTTTCGTTAATGGATTTCTTATCTAGCGATCAACGGAGCCATTATGTATCATGAGGTTTGGATAAAATATTGAGATTCCGCAATTAATCTGAGATATTTTAATATTCTAATTGTTCATATTGAATTTCAGGACCAAGGAAACAATTGCAAAATTCGAATTGTTAATGGACCGGAAATATGTTTAGTTCAACTTGTACAGCTAAACAATTCAACTACTTTTTCATGCTGGAAAGCAAAGAATAGATAGAAAAAAATACATTGATTGTTTAAAAACTAAAACCAAAGTGTAAGGTTGTAGAATAACTTTGTAGTGGATTACCCAAACTTAATATTTTTACCCGTACAGCTAAAATATAGGGTTCTGAAGATAAATATATATGGTTGCTAAGTACTTTTTCAGTCGTTGCTTAGGGCATTTTCAATGACCTTGATCTCTGACCTTTGAACTTGATACCTAAATGTAGATCTTTTGAAACTGATCAGTTTTTTTGTATTGACATTTTCTGTATATCTATAATGGTTTTTGAGATATAGGATAAAATATACCACTGCAAGGACACGAACTCCTATAAGGAGTCATCATACGAGACCCAATGAGACAAATGTAGATCTTGACAAGATGAAAATTTCTCCATATATATTTGATCGGTCATTTGTTACGGTTTCTGGGTTATTTTGATAACAAGGTTTAAGGTCAGACGTCAAGTGTGACCTTAGAGTCATTTTGAAGAATATTCTGGATCATATACCATAAAGAATATCTTTGGATGTTCTGCTTTATATTATTGAACTCTCGTTTTAGTAAATGGAGAGTAACAAGTAAAAGTAGCATGTTAAAAGATATAACTAAGTTGATTATAAATTGTATAAAAAGAACGACGAACGCAGTCACGAAAAATAAAATCCCGTTGTCATTTTCGAATGGTGTCACATTTGAATTGATAACCAGGTTTTTTCCTCTGGAATACCCAAAAAACAGTGTTGTTGCTCCTAGCATTGACACCAAAGAAAAAACAAAAATTCCAACAATGACTCTGTTAACTATTCTTCGTGTTTTAGATATGCTAAAACACACTCCAAATTCCCTGTTATGATTGTCAAATGCAGCTAGAAATGATGGTAAATATTTATAATTCGAAACGAAATACACGAATGAAAAGATAACTACGGTTATGTAATAATACATAAATGCTAAAAGTCCAACAGTATTATAATGATTATTTTCATTTCTGAAAACCAAAAAATATCGCACAGACGACACGACAACGAGAAAGTAAAATGACAGACAATAAATGAAATGTGCCACAGTCTTTCCTCCATTTTGTTTTCCTCTTGCGGAAAATGACCCGCAAATTTTCAACATCAGAATAATGTAATCGTACACTGCACTCGGCTGCATTAAGTGATTGTGATTATTATCAGCTCCAAATTTTGAAGAACTCCTTTTAACGGGTGAATTTGCCGGTTTTACTCTGATCATGATGCAAATTATTGCTGGAAGAACAACTGATTCTGTATCTACTTCATACGTTCGACTGTTTGATTTAGTTAATGGATTTCTATTCCCACGCGATAAACGGAGCAATTAAAAAATAAATAATGCTAAAAACTTAATCACGCTGTTTAAACAACAATTTTATGTAACAAAAGAACTAAACCTATTTCAAGTCCATCAACAATTCGAATTTGGCAATTGTTTCCTTTGTACCGATTTTCTGTATGAACTAATAGGATGGTCATTAATATCTCA
This sequence comes from Mytilisepta virgata, assembly GCA_028015205.1. NCBI lineage: Eukaryota > Metazoa > Mollusca > Bivalvia > Mytilida > Mytilidae > Mytilisepta > Mytilisepta virgata. Next base: position 61,928,695 of record CM051518.1, on the reverse strand, counting down.
GGTTATTCCGGGATCTCAGTGTTTTATCAAAATCTCGTGTTACATAAAATTGTTGTTTAAATAGCATGATTTATTTTTTAGCATTATTTATTTTTGCATCATGTTAGTTCGTCTGTTTTAATGCATGGAAAGCAAAGTATGCTAACAAAAAATACATGAATTGTTTTGAAACTGAAACAAAGTGCAAAGTCGATGAACAACTTTTATACTGAATTACCCCATTTAATTTTTGTTATAGGCATTTTAGTGAAAATACGAAAACCGGAAGCAGACGAACTCACATGAATGTTTTGGTGCCTCATCTGTCGCCCTGGACGTCTCTCTAACGCTGTGTATGTGTGTGTGATAATGCAAACAAGTTTAATTCTTTGGTACGTTCAGTGATATTTATTTTGTTTGGTTTCAAATAAAACTCTATGCCTTTCTAACAAAACGCCTCTAGTGCTGAAGGTCGAGGGTTCGATTCCCGGCCGTGTCAAACTAAAGACATTAAAATTGGTATTTGCTGCTTCTCCGCCAAGCACGTGGCATCTAGGAGTAAGAGCTAAGATCGACTGGTCATCTCGAAGTCAGTATAATGTGTCCTAGTTGGGTGATATGTCTTCCTACCGACAGTTACCTCGTGAGCTAGCACATTAAAATCTGGCTCAGCGTGTCGGTCTAGTACAAAGCAGGGATAATATCCTTTATCAAATCATCATATTCTCGTCCTGATATGCACCTGGTTGCCACTGAACGTTAAACAATATTAGTTATTTAGTGTGCAACGCGTGATTGAGGTTATTTCTTCATAGACTGAAAAAATTATAGTCAGTAGTGTTTGCACGGCGTTTTTTTTTTTTACAATTTAGGTTTATATCGTTTCCGAAGTTTGCCTATGACTACCGATGCCGTCGCCATTACATAAGAACATCCGGGGCCTTTGGAATAATTATGGTCTGGATACTTTAAGAAAAATTGAACCTTGCATCATGCATATGGTCCCCAGAGATATCACATGTCTTTTAACTCAGTCCATAGTTTTGATGTTGACATTCGTCGACCTTTTTTACATAGCCTAATTTCAGTCATTAGTGCATGCCAACAATGATACTGTACGCATCATCTACACTGTTCCTGTATTATACAACACAGTGTGACTGGAGAGAGTTTTTATTATATTAAGTAATAATTGTTCCCAATAAAACTGAAATGATAGCATTCTTAATATATACTTTGTTAGAGTGAATGGAATTTCATTGATAACTTAAATATCAGGCTTCCGACCCCCGTACCTAAACTTTTTTTATTTTTATTCATCTTCTTTTCTGCATTCAAGCAATGAACTAATTTGGACAAGTTTTTCAATGGCCATAGGGTGATATTTCTGTGTTGTATGCAATGACCAAAACCATCAACCAGGATGGTCAAGATGAAACAACGGCGTCAATTCGAATCAACCTATATAAGTAAAGTCAAGAAATACCAAAGGGATATTCGAAGGAGAGAAAAATCGTAACAACTGGCAAACTCCGGAGAACAACGAAGACAAGACCAAAACAATACATGCATTACAATTAAAAACTAAAAACATATGAACAACATGGACCCCAACAAAAAACCGGGGGTAGACTCAGGTGCTCCGGAAGAGTAAGCAGTCTCTGCTTCCTGCAGGACACCCGCCATGCTGTCCATGTCAAATCCGATATGAGGAAGGGATAATATCAATGGAACAGGTCCATTTTCATTTGGGAAACGGTTTTTTCATACCTGTCAACCAAGTCATGATGACGCCCATAAAACTTTAATAAGGATGACTTCAGCTTAGGAGCAACGTACCCCTGTCTGAGCAACTTTTCTGTCAGAAGCCGGGCTCTGTCCAGGAAGTCAATGTATATGTCACAAGCTCTGGAATAACGTATGAGTTGTGAAATATATACTCCATACGCCGGCGCTTCTGGAATATTGCCGCTCAAAAATGGGAAGTTGACGATTGGAAAGTCAAAGTCATCCCGTTTGTCGTACAGTTTTGTATTCAACCTTCCTCTGGTGTCAATTTCGAGGTGAAGGTCAAGATAAGATGCAGACTTGGCAGTGTCTGTTGTATCCTTAATTTCGAGCTCATTGGGATAGATGAGATGTAAGAAATTCCCAAAAACGTGAATTGTTGAGTGATAAGACATCATCTATGTAGCGGAAGCTGAAATTAAAGGGACGGGCTAATTTCTTCAGTTTTTCCTTAAGAAGCCCGTCAAGGAAGTCTGCCTCATATGAATAAAGGAACAAGTCGGCCAGTAGTGGCGCACAATTAGTACCCATAGGAATGCCAATTGTCTGTTGGAAAACACGTCCACCAAATTGAACAAATATGTTGTCGATCAAAAATTCAATCATCAGGACAATTTCGTCCTCTGTATATTTTTTGTTAGATTTAGAGTGGTGTTTAACTTAACAAAGTATGATTTATCTCTACCAATGACAAGGTATGTGTATCTGTTGTTGCCATTTTTATTTTGAAAGCATCGATGGATTAGATCTTCAACTTCTCCTTCAGTTGTGAATGAGGAATGGTGGTACAGAGGGTAGAGAAATCAAATGTTTTTATGCTGTTACAGACTGAAATGGACCGAGATCGTAAAATATCCTTTAAGTCTTTGGAGTTCTTTAATATCCACATTTGATTGATACCACTTCTTGAATAGCTTGTCTCACAATAACTTTGGAGGCCCGTTTTGACAGCTGTTAAAATAGAAGTTAGAAGTTGAGACAAATGGTTTGGTGGAACACTTGGCAGATCCAGCTATAAAGAGTTGTTGTATGGACACTTATGTAACTTGGGTATCCAATACAAGGTAGGGAGATCAAGATCATCATCTCTGATGGAAATACCAAATGACGACAAGACTGATCTATGATTGTCGGTTATTTCTTCCTTTGAAAGTGTAGTAGCTTTATAGGTAGGGTTGCCAAGTAAACTAGCAATCCCTAGTTCATTAATCAAGCATTGAATATAGTAGCTTTTGCATACAAAAACGATGTTATTAGGGGCCTTGTCTGCAGGAACAACAACATATTTGTCATGAATTGCGGACAATGTCTTGGCAGCATGGGGGTTGCTGAAGACTGATGTTCCTTTTTTACTCATAGACCTTCTAAGTTTATCAATTCGGACTTGTATCAACGATCTCACAGCTTTAATCCATTCTGAAAGTAAATCTAGTGGCTCTTGTTCACGTTTGGTCCATTTTCTGGTTATAACGGGTGATCTCTTCAGAGCTTTATCACATGACCAAGACAGACAACCAAGATGCAACCGCAGCCAAACTTTACACTACTCATGAAATGATGGGAAAATATTTCAACATCTTCCAGCAAACATTTAATCAGTTAATGTACAGTGAGGTTGCTTTTGAAACGAAATATGATAAATTTGACATTTTGTGTTATATTATAGTGTTATTAAATGGATATTTTCAAATAAAGCCTGTATTATGTCCGAGTTAGTCGTATTGGGTCAAGGTTAACTGTATACAGCTGATCGAGACCCAATTCAACTGTACGAGGACATAATACATGCTTTATATGAAAATACCCATTTTATGACACCTTTATTGACTAATGATTTAAAATTACAGTACTTTTGTTAACCAATGACTTAAAATACATTATAAATTGTCTGTTTAATTCAATCTCATGTGTCTGAAACGGGTCGTTAATACTGGTTTTATACAGAAAAACAGGAACTGGTCATTAATACAGGTCTAATACAGAAAATCCTGTAAAAGACCTGTATTAATGACCAGTTCCGGTTTTGTATTAACTGGACAGTTTTAAATGTATTTCAACACATTAGTTAATAAATTATTTTAATATGTAACATATAGTTAGTAAAGTACAAAAATGATTATGTTCATTGGCAGCTCTTTCACCTTTAATTGTTTTTTCAGATTTAGAACTTTAAATGCAGAAGGCTCACTGTCATGAAAGTCCTAGGCTAGCAGCCATCTTGTATTCAATCGACATTAACAAATCAATAACAAAAATCCCTTTTGGGGCCTTGCAGCCATGTTTGAGCGCAGAATGATACCAAAGTAAATAATTTTCGACTCATTATAAGTATCACTTCCACAAAGTCAGAAGATGAGTTTTGAATACATTTTTTATAGGGCATATGATAACATATTCCAAGAATAGCTTGGATTTCGGAAAGGCATCATAATAAAAAAAAAATGGTTTGTCTCTTGCAATGTATGGGTCAAGCAGCTACAGAGAAGAATATACTCGAAATAAAACCAATCAGGAAAAAAACTTTTTGGGCCTTGCGGCTATGTTTGTTGGTAGAACGGTATAAAAGTAATAATGATTATTCGTGTCCTCATAGGTATCAAATCCATCTACAGAGAAGAATATACTCGAAATAAAACCAATCAGAAAAAAACTTTTTGGGCCTTGCGGCTATGTTTGTTGGTAGAACGGTATAAAAGTAACAATGATTATTCGTGTCCTCATAGGTATCAAATCCATCAAGCCTGGTATACAATTTTTCAATTGTTCTTCAGGGCAATAATTTTTAATACATTTTCAATTGTTCTTCAGGACGATAATTTTTAATACATTTTCAATTTTAACAGAGTCGGAGGCTGTCAGCAATCTTGGATTTCAGACCGGCGCCAAAGTCACAACACTTGTGAAAGCCCTTTATATAATCATATTTGTAAAGATTGGATTCAATCGTGTACATCGTTCTTGACAAGAAGTTTTTCTATACTCAGCCCATCAGAAATTAGAATAGACTCTGTGGCCATGTTTCTTGAACAATCGGCACCAAGGTAACAACACTTGGGGGGGACCTTAAAGCAACATCTCTTTCAAGTTGGTTAAATTTTGTACAGCGGTTCTCAAGAAGATCAAAATGTGAACAGTTAATGGACGAATGGAAGACGAGCGCCAGGTGATGCCAATAGTTTGCACTGGCCTTTGTCTAGTTGAGCTAAAAATTTAATTTTACACAAAATTGAACATGTTGATTTTGTTTTTCGATACTCTTACATACTGTTGTACATTATGTTTGGGTCGTAGACATTGAGTTTTATTGTGATATAATTTAATTGGTAACGCGGAAATGAATTTCATTGGTTGGATAACCTGTACTGTACATTGTATATCCGGATTTAGGATTTTTGCGTCACCAACATATCACTCCGCAGCTTCAAATCCAAATATTCCCTACTTAAATTTGTCATTTAAAGAAGAAAATCATGATCTTATGACGGATAATGTTTTTAAATTGTAAGAAGTGTTTTAAATTTTAGAATAGGCTATATACTTTTATAATTTATTTCGGTCTATCTACGCTTGATTTGTTAGGTCACATCGTATAACCTTTTCAAAACTTGAAAACAATCCTTTAAAAAAAACAACGATTCTTGAGAAGTATGTGTGTATACCATGTGTTCAATAAAAAAGGGGATTGTCATAAAAAGTATTAATAATTATTCTATCTTACATCTTAAGAATTTACTGATATAAATATTTACAAATTTAATCAAAATAAATCATAAAAAAATGTAAAACAGAAATGACTATGAAATGAACGAAAACCAAGTGACGACAAATATAAATCTACAAAGAGACAGAATTAAAATCTAACCAACAATCCGAAAAACGTCAGCAGAAAACTCATCACAGAAAACAAATAAAGAGTTGTTCAGTAACTGGCGGACCTCTCTAAAAAGATGCCACTGTTGAGAATTTCTGATGGGGAATAAAATTTCCCAAAAAAGTAGTCAGACCGTTGAAAGATCAAATATAAGGGGAAAAAACTATGTGTCCGAGTACCTAAAATCCGTTAATATAATTGTGTCTGTTTTAGGCAAAATGCATTACAATAATTTTCAAACCTGTTGCTTTTTGCAAAAACACGACTTTTTTTATATGTGAAGCTTTAGAATAAATTTAAACATATTGAAAAAGAAGACTTACAGCTTCATTTAAATTAGCCCCCATAAAAGTGTTTATAAACATCCCAAAAACAGCAGATATCATTATACTTGACATTGCAGCGACGTCTCCCCGTAGAGAGAGCAGACTATCGGTAAGCCGTTATTCCCGTAGTATGACAAGGTGTTACCTCTCATCAGCAGCATTAAAACCGAAACATTAGGAAGACCAAAAACCAAACTTATATTAAACAAGAAGTACTCAACTAAAAATATGAAAATAGGAAGCCAAATTTCAGCTAAGGAGATCTACCATGTGCAATACAAGGAACGAACCCTTACTATTTCTATTATTTTTGAATTTTGCTAAATACTGGTAATTTCTGTAACAAATAAATGAATAATCATGTCAGACAAGTCTGACGACTGGGTTGGCGAATACCCTCGGGGACCTAGGGTCCACCAGCAGAGGCATCATCCCAGGAGTTTCAAAATAACAATCCAAAGATACTAATATTAGATATAGTAAATTTATACTATGCTGTATACGACGCATTTCAAGGAGTTACCTCTTATCAGCAGCATTAAAACCGAAACATTATGAAGACCAAAAACCAAACTTATATTAAACAAGAAGTACTTTTTTAGAATAACTTTTGTTGTGGCCGGATTACCCCAACTTAATATTTTTACCCGTACAGCTAAAATATAGGGTGCTGAACATAAAAATATATGGTTGCTAAGTACTTTTTCAGTCGTTGCTAAGGGCATTTTCAATTACCTTGTTCTCAGACCTTTGAACTTGGTACCTAAATGTAGATCTTTTGAAACTGATCAGTTTTTTTTTGTATTGACATTTTCTTCATATGTATAATGGTTTTTGAGATATAGGATAAAATATACAACTTCCTATAAGGAGTCATCATACAAGACCCATTGAAACAAATGTAGATCTTGACAAGATGACAATTCTCCATATATATTTGATCGGTCATTTGTTACGGTTTCTTGGTCATTTTGATAACAAGGTTTTATGTCAGACGTCAAGTGTGACCTTAGAGTCATTTTGAAGAATATGACATCTGATGACTACTGATGGAAGCCCCATCTCCACGACAATCGGTTCATAAGTTTTGACTATTGACATGTTCCGCCAAATGCTCAAAGGGAAATAATTCTGATGAGTAGTCAAATTTTTTGGACTAAATGATAACTCAGTTGTGTCTTGCGATATCGAACATTTTCCACCTTTCGGTTTTCCTCTACGTCTTATGGTTTCTGTGATATAGCGATAACAAGGTTTTTAAAGAATAATCATAAGAAATATAGAGAAATATATTGTAAACGGGAAAGACGTTAATAATCGTAAGAAATACAGTAGGGTCTTCCAATTTTTAAACGGGAAATACCTTAATAAAAGCTAGTGCCCAACTACCTATTGGAGATATTATTAATGTGTCTGGTGTACACAGAATACACATATTTCCTAACGGTATATATAATCATAAATCTTAAACGAGGTTAATCACAATAATTCTCAAACTTGTTGCTTTCCGCAAACACATGACATTTTTAACATATAAAGCATTAGAATGCTGTTGAAATGCTTTTTGGAATTGGAGAATAAGAGTGATTTTGGGATGAGGGAATTGGAAAAATTTGAGCAAAAATTTAAAGAATTGGCAATAGGGGTAAACAATCTAACGAATTGGGGGGGGGGGGGTGGATAATAGTTTAGAAAATTTGGAAAATCATACCCCTGTGTCAAACATCCCCCCTTTCCTTTAGAATATGCGTAAATATATTGAATAGAAAACTTACAGCTTCATTCAAATTAGCCCCCATAAAAGTGTTTATAAACATCTCGGCAACAGCAAATAACATTATAGTTGACATTGCAGTGATGTCTGCGCTGTTCACGCTGCTTGTTGTCGCCCCGTAAAGAGTCAAGCAGACTGTCGGTAAGCCGTACGCATAGGTCATTCCCGCAGTATGACGAAACATAAAATTTCCGGCTTCAACTACTTCTGATATACTTCCATGTTGCAGACGAATTCGTTCAAGGTCATCAAACTGATTTTGCTGTGAATATCTTTGGATTTTCTGCTCTATATTATTGAACTCTCGTTTTAGTAAATGAAGAGTAACAAGTAAAAGTAGCATGTTAAAAGATATAACTAAGTTGATTATAAACTGGATAAAAAGAACGACGAACGCAGTCACGAAAAATAAAATGCCATTGTCATTTTCGAATGGTGTCACATTTGAATTGATAACCAGGTTTTTTCCTCTGGAATACCCAAAAAACAGTGTTGTTGCACCTAGCATTGACAGCAAAGAAAAAACAAAAATTCCAACAATGAGTCTGTTAACTTTTCTTCGTGTTTTAGATATGCTAAAACACACTCCAAATTCCCTGTTATGATTGTCAAATGCAGCTAGAAATGATGGTAAATATTTATAATTCGAAATGAAATACACGAATGAAAAGATAACCACGGCTATGTAATAATACATAAATGCTAAAAGTCCAACAGTATTAAAATGATTATTTTCATTTCTGAAAACCAAAAAATATCGAGCAGACGACACGAAAACGAGAAAACACAATAAAAGACAATAAATGAAATGTGCCACAGTCTTTCCTCCATTTTGTATTCCTCTTGCGGAAAATGACCCGCAAATTTTCAACATCAGAATAATATAATCGTATACTGCACTCGGCTGCATTAAGTGATGGTGATTATTATCATCTCCAAATTTTGAAGAACTGCTTTTAATGGGTGAATTTGCCGGTTTTACTCTGATCATGATGCAAATTATTGCTGGAAGAACATCTGTATCTATTTCATACGTTCGACTGTTTGATTTAGTTAATGGATTTCTATTCACACGCGATAAACGGAGCCATTAAAAAATAAATAATGCTAAAAAAATTAATCGCGCTGTTTAAACAACAATTTTATGTAACAAGAGATTTTGATAAAACACTGAGATTTCGGAATCAACCTGAGATATTAATGACCATCCTATTAGTTCATACTGAATTTCAGTACAAACGAAACAGTTGCCAAATCCGAATTGTTGATGGACTTGAAATAGGTTTAGTTCATAATTAATAACATCAAACAATTAAAGTACTTGTTTTAATGCATGGAAAGCAAAGTATACTAAGAAAAAATATATGAATTGTTTCGAAACTGAAACAAAGTGCAAAGTTGATGAACAACTTTTATACTGAATTACCCCATTTAATTTTTGTTATAGTCATCTCAGTGAAAATACGAAAACCGGAAGCAGACGAACTAACATGAATGTTTTGGTGTCTCATCTGTCGCTCTGGACGTCTCTCTAACGCTGTGTTGTGTGATAATGCAAAAAGTTTAAGTCATTGGTACGTTCAGTGATATTTATTTTGTTTGGTTTCAAATAAAACTCTATGCCTTTCTAACAAACCGCCTCGAGTGCTGAAGGTCGCGGGTTCGATCCACGACTGGGTCAAACCAAAGACATTAAAATTGGTATTTGCTGCTTCTCTGCCAAGCACGTGGCATCTAGAAGTAAGAGCAAAGATCGACTGGTCGGCTCGGGGTCAGTATAATGTGTCCTAGTTGGGTGATATGTCTTCCTGCCGACTGTTACCTCGTGAGCTAGCACATTAAAATCTAGTACAAAGCAGGGATCATATCCATTATCAAATCAACATATTCTCGTCCTGATATGCACCTGGTTGCCACTGGACGTTAAACAATATTCATCCACCCATCCATTCATCTATCCTTTCTAACAGGGGTTATAAGGTAGAGTCAGAAGTTCTTCAAATTCCTCAATCCAACATTGTTCCAAGACAAGAAAATACCATTACAGAAACCCTCAACATTTTCTTGTTGAAAGGACGCAACAGATCTGTCATATGGTTTATGAAGAATTGCAGGAGTGAAATACAAATGCCGAAAGAACAACACCCCCTGGTTTTATACACGTACAGCTGTTCTTCATATTTTAGGTCGCTTGAACAATTAGCAATATTAAGGTATCAGTCCATAAAATGAAATGGTCGTAAACTTTATTTCTTTTTATGGAAAATAAATGGGAATTTATTAAAAAAAATCAGGAATTATGTAGATACATCTATAATTTAATATTGGATGTATAACGCGTCATTTGATTGGTCAATTTATTTTTCGTCTATCATATCATAGACTAAATTTTCTTCCCTACTATGACGTCATTAAAAGAAATCCCAACGTTTCAGACGTCAAAACAACAGTGGGTTATTTAGTGTGCACCGCGTGATTGAGTTTATTTCTTCATAGACTGAAAAAAATTAGAGTCATTCTTTAAATATTTCCCCAAGTTGAAATATAGTCAGTAGTGTTTGCACGTCGTTTTTTTAACAATTTGGGTTTATATCGTTTCCGAAGTTTGCCGATGATTACCGATGCCGTCGCAATTACATAAGAACATCCGGGGCCTTTGGAATAACTATGGTCCGGATATTTTAAGAAAACGTGAACCTTACATCATGCATATGGTCCCCAGATATATCACATGTCTTTTAACTCAGTCCATAGTTTTGATGTTGACATTCGTCGACCTTTTTTTAAATAGTCTAATTTCAATCGTTAGTGCCTGTCAACAATGATACTGTACGCATCATCTACGTACACTGTTACTGTATTACACAACACAGTGTGACTGGAGAGAGTTTTTATTATATTAAGTAATAAATGTTCCCAATAAAATTGAAATGATAGCATTCTTAATATATACTTTGTTTGAGTGAATGGAATTTCATTAATAACTTAAATATCAGTCTTCCGACGCCCGTACCTAAACTTTTTATTTTTTATTAATCTTCTTTGCTGCAAGCAATGAACTAATTTGGACAATTTTTTCAATGGCCATAGGGTGCTATTTCTGTGTTGTATGCAATGACCAAAACCATCAACCAGGATGGTCAAGATGAAACAACGGAGTCAATTCGAATCAACCTATGTAACGGATTTCCTTATATTGATCTCTTCAGAACTTTATCAGATGACCAAGACAGACAACCAAGATGCAACCGCAGCCAAACTTTACACTACACATGAATTGATGGGAAAATATTTCAACATCTTCCAGCAAAAATTTAATAAGTTAATATACAGTGAGGTCACTTTTGAAACGAACTATGATAAATTTCATATTTTGTTTTATATTATAGTGTTATTAAATAGGTATTTTCATATAAAGCCTGTATTATATCAGTCGTATTGGGTCGAAGTCAATTGTATAGGCCCGAGACAATCTCATATGTCTGAAACGTGTCATTAATACAGTATTGTGCAGAAAAACCGGAACTGGTCATTAATACAGGTCTAATACAGAAAATCCTGTATTAGACCTTTATTAATGACCAGTTCCGGTTTTGTATTAACTGGACAGTTTTTAATGTATTTCAATACATTAGTTAATAAACTATTTATAATGTATTTTCAGTCATTGGTTAATAAAAGTACTGTAATTTTAAGTCATTATTTAATAAAGGTGTCATTAAATGGGTATTTTCATATAAAGCCTGTATTATGTCCGAGGCGTATTGGGTCGAGGTCAACTGTATAGGCCCGAGGTAACATTCATACTGTATCACTTTGTTAAACAGTTACTCTATTTTAACTCCTGGCTGTATTTGTAACTTGTTGAAATACTTTGAATTGTATAAAGATTGTTTAGTAACAGGTTCGTAGGTGAGCTCTAGTTGATTATCGGAGGTGTTTTAGATCCAAGTGTTTTTACTTGAAAGTTTCTTGCATTTTCTTCTGATTGCAAGTAGGCTATCATTTTCCCGCATAGTCAGTGGATTTTGCAAGTCAGTGTGATTTAAACGATTTACATATATTGACTGTGGGTTTTATCTGACAGTTTCAGAACTTTTGCAAGCATTATACTTTGTGTAGAAAGAATTGTAGTATTTATTTGTAAATATAGTATCAGTAGTAAAAAAAAAACTTATCACAAAATACCGAAATAAATAAGTAGGCAACTTTGTCCGATAGACAGGATGTGTTATGTCTGCTGAATATACTGCTTGAGTAATTGTGATAAGGGGAGGCAAACCAATACAGCGGCCTAGATCCGTTAAAGAAAACTCGGAGGAAGCTTAATGCGTGCAGGTAGAAACAAGATTAAAAATGTATGAATCAATTCACTAGCAATGTGAAGGGTGTCGTTAACGGAGCAGGACATGCTTACCCTTGATGTCACTCCCGGTTTTTAATGGGAGTTAGCATTGCTAGTGCTTTAGTTTCTGTGCTGTCTTGTTCTAGTTTTGTTTAGATTATTATACGTGTTTTATTCTTTTAGTTACACTTGTATCTTTGTGGTGTTTGTTTGTTGTGCTCCATTCTCCTGATTTTGTCTTTTCCTTGGACGTCGAATTTGTGGACTATTCCCAGTTTTTTTGCTTCGGTATTCTTTTGCCGATATTCTATCTGATTGTATGCTGCCATGATGATGTTTTCTGTTTTTAGATGACATCAGTCATATGTATTGTATAAATGTATCCTGCCTTTGAATTAAAACGTCCATATCCAAATTTCAACAGTGTAAACAATAATATTGATAATGTTTAAATGTTGAATGGAGGATTGGCTATTCAATTTGAGGACTGTACCTGATAAATCTATTTTAAACATAACATTGGTTTCTGGGGAGACAATTTTAAATCGATTTTGACTGATCAAAGGAATTTTTTTGTCAACTTTAGAACAATTAAATTACTTCTGAGGTCTCATAGCAAAATAAATGTCCCAACACGCTTGCAGAGTTAATCGTACATGTAACAATAGATATGATTAATTTTATTCAAAATAATAAACTTAATTGACATTTTCAATAATTCTCCTACTCATAGTCATGCTCCGACAATCACTCAAACAGGTAAAATTGATTGAAAGGATGATTTCAAAACTAATATTTTTTAATAGTAACTTGTGATTATCTATCGAAAAATCATAGACTCCTGCTAAATCAACATGTGTGTCGACACAACCCAATAAAATCGCTCTCAAAACGTAAACAACCATACAATAAAATACACCCAATCGAAAACCTCGTTACAGCCTTCAGGCTTCCCGAAACCAAACTAATTAACCATATTTCGATAACGTGTGCTATGTGGGGGTGCAATACACATAAACCATATATGGATAGGTCACCACACAGCATTGAATTTAAACAATTTAAGAACCGGCCTTTGAAATAATCTAATAGCCTAACAGATAATTCAAATGATTAGAGGGGAGGTACCATAAGACCGCCTTTTTACGTTATGATGCGCCTACAATACCATGAAACACGGAAGGTTCCTGTCAATGTGAAACTACTGGGTGAAGGGGAGTTGAAGCGGTTCCAGAAGAAAAAGACCACCTAAATTCAAGGAAAATCCTTCCTAAAACTAGAACTCAAACAAGTAAATTGCGACAAGTCGTCTGTTGAGATATTTTCAAGTTTGAATAGTTTCTAAATATCCGGGATATTATCCAGATTGTGACATGTTTAGTGCTTTCAACATTATGTGCTTCTCATTCTCTAATGTAACTTTATATTTTGTAATGTATATTTATATTTCTCAGATATAGGTATATGTTATTCAGCAACTGTTTTTGTTTGAAGTTTACTCACCTCTCAAACAACATTTTTTTCTGCAGCGCTGCTGCAGCGAAGATAAGCTTTGCTTATCAAGTTGACTCAAGGCGTAAGATTGTTAACACGCTGGTATTACTGTGTATTTCAGGGCAGCTAACTTATTTCTTATAAATGCTTCCGCGTTGCTTACTACTTGCGTATTGATACACTATTTGAAAGTAGTGCAGTGTCAATTATCAGGGCTTCGTTCAACATTTGTTGATTTCACTGAACCAGTCTCAATTGTAGGCTTGTGCATTACCTGGGGACGTTTTGATCTTTATCTTTTTAAATAGATTTAATTACATAATTCTTGTACAATGCAACTCTATATTAATTTCGATGTTTATACAATCCAGAAAGCGTGTCTCAAAGATAGGTCAAGTCCATCACCTAATTTATTAAACGATTTGATGCTACGTCACATCGGCCAGTTGAAAATGTAAACAAGTTTATGGTCAGTATCAGTCGTCACGTAACAGATATGAATTCCCACGCTCAGTTGTGCTGTTGCGACTGATTTACCATACACTGTTCTGAGCAATTATTGATACCGTAATATTTTTGCGTATGACCAAAAAATAAATAATTGTTTGTTTCCCCAAACCCGGCTGTATCAATTTATCAGGTTCGAGGAACTTTCGAGACTAGTTTTTTCGGAGAGGGCTTATATAGGCTTAGCCTGCTGCTCAATCATATTCGTGATAACTTTTATGAATAAAATATTGTTTAAATTAAACAATTATAAACAAATTCGCCTTTAAGACAGATTTTGCAAGCGTGCATTTTAATCAGATCGCGGACTATACATCGGAGAATCTCTAAATATAAAATCTCATTGTATAAAATATATGCGAAGTACGTGGTCAGTACATTCTAATATAGAAAGGTACACTATTTTATACGAAATGGATTAAAAGCAACAATAAGGTTAAGGAGAGAGCACATGGATTGTTTATAGAACACGTGTATTATTTTTATAATCATTCAACCCTTTACATATATTATTAATTGACCCAATATATTTTTGTCGATTCCATCCTGGTTCCATCTAATTTGACTTTAACGAAGATAGTTCGGCTATTTTCGACAAGCATCAATTATTAGAGCATATAAATTATCTGAACAATGTTTGGTCTTTATATCGACAATCTTGCACTGGAAATTCTTGTGGAGTGACCATTTAACTTGAAGAGGTGGTTTTGGATGACGAAGTCATATATATCCAAGAACAAGACTTATCTTTTTTTAAATTATTATTTGTTATTGAACGTTTTTGGAATGAAGTTACATGTTTGTATCTTACATATATGAAATTTTGTTCTCAATTATCCTCGGCAAAACAAAAAATTTCGTTTCCCGTAATATTTGATAAAACTACATGTATCTTCACATTTTCTCTATTTCAGAAGTACACAGTAAAAATTCAATATTTGTCCCGAACATCCATATACAAGTTAATTTTTCCAAGTTAATTGTATTTCCGATACAATTTGTTTGATTCGTGGAAAACTGCCCTCCAAACTACATTTTGTATACTGGTAAAAAAATCATGCAATTTACACATTACAAATCAAATCTTTGGTTTTATTCGGTATAAAAAAAACATCTATAGCTTAGTAGTGGGGGAAATATGAAGATTTATCCCATGCACTTCCATGCAACAAAAATGTTTAATAAGTCTTAATAAGTCTGAAAAAAACATCAACTTACACTCCAGGATTATATTCTCATATGGTCCTAATTATCTTGTTCTCTTTTTTTTTTAGAAATCCCATAACAGAATTACACAAAATTGTTAACATGTGTGCAAAACTTGTATTATTGAATAATTTTTTGCGTGAACCCCCTGAGGGGTTCACGCTTATATATTGGCGAGTTTTGGATGTGTCTATGGGCCACTCGATATCTCTCGGCCGGAAGTAGGAATGATATTCTCGGAATGTCTCGAATGTTTTCAATCATTTATACAGGTAGTAATCTACGTCTTTGATACGGCTATATTTCAACAATCAAACTTAAACAATAAAGACTTAGTTTAAATATTTAAACCTATTTGCCTTTTCACAAAATATATGTTTTTTTTAATAATGTGAATGTTTATAAGCGCTTTGAAAGTTTCTAAACAACAACGCTATTATATTTGTTTTGATGCGACCCCTGTCCACTGTGTATGTATCTAGGTCAATTATGTAAACTAAATTATGTCTGAAGGTTTAACCACGTGATATTGTGTATTTTTCATCATAAACTTGGGAGAGAACATTCTGGTTTAAATATTTATATTAAATCGGAAAATAGAAAGATAATATTATTTTTATTAAAAGTATTTATTTTTCTGCGTTAAAGTGGAACTAAAACGCTTATAGAAAGTTATTTTCATTTTATAGTACTAAAAAAACGTATAAAAACGCAAAAAACCCGATGAAATTCGGTAACTTAGTTTTCGAGATATTAGCAAAATACTGGCCGATCGTCATTTGCACACCTGAACGATTTGTTAAAAAACTCGAATATTACTAGTTGCCGGAAGTGACGTACTGTGCGGTTCAGATCTTGTACATAAATAGGTACAGGTCATTTGCAAAGTGAAAGCAGATTCAGTTGATTGTTTATACGTTATTGGTGACAACTATCGATTGACAGTGCTTCTTATATATTCACCGACACTTGTTTGATGAAACATTGTACTTAATTTAAATCTACAATTCAACAATAGGAAGGAATTGTGCAGTTGCGGGATGCAGCAACTCTGCAAAAACGGGACATACTCAACACGCTTTTCCAAAAGATGACCGACAACGTAACTTGTGGGTTCGTTTTGTAAAACTAACCCGTGTGGATTTTACTGTGCCAAGTAAACACTCAGCCATATGTTCATAACACTTCTCAGAAGAATGCTATGAGGTTGACAGGTTGAGATTCAAGGAGTTATTTGGTTTATCTGCTCATAACGGCAAGAGACTATTGCAAGGTTCAGTGCCAAGCATTTATCCCAACCAGCATGACCAGTATACATGGTATAGTGACGGTCTGCACCAAAATACTTTTGAAAAAATAATTCTAACATGTCTGATCTTATTTGTTTTTATATACCATGCATATGTCTTTATATATATGCACATGTTTGAAAATGAATGCATTATCATAATGTCATTATGAGAATAAGCCTACATTAAGCCTATGCAGCCTCTCCTGTTGAATCAAAATTTTTTATGTATAACTATATTGTACCTTTACATCATACATAGGGTATATTTAAGGGTATTTTTAGAGTTATTTTGTTTGATTTACACCCCTTCTTTTCAAACCACCACAGTTACCAACATCCTGAACATAGGGCTATTTAAAAATATTATTAATGGCGTAAGTAGAAGGTACATGTAAGGCCGCTTATATCAAATGCAGAGCCTTGACAGGCATGACTTTGAAAAGATGTAGCCAACAAGCTAACATAAGGTGTAGTACAATAAGAGGCTATTATAGCGAAATGTGTAGCTCCATAAAAAGTTATTCTGGTCCCATGTCCCTCTGAATCTTTTTCTCTTTCTATGAGCATAAAAGTTATACATTTGTAACCATACTAATTTTCAAATATTAAGAGTCTGCTGACTATGGTAAAATAATACAATATAGAACAATACATGTACTTCCATGATATAACTACCTCTCTATTTATATAACATGTTCATGATCATAATCCTGATAATGCAGAAAATAATTTGGGTAAAAATGTAGCTTTTTTTAAAGACATTCTATTTCATTAGCAATGTAAAGCTAAAGCAAAGTTTGAATGTCTAATTATTTATTAAAAGAATATGTATTTATTTATTCATTATTTATAAAAAAAATATATATATGACACTTCCAATCGTGCAAGAAATTTTAATTTCCCCCTAAATAGTATTAAACACCTGTGAAAATTAAAACTAGTTTATGATATAAAACAAATTAGTAAACATGTGGATGGATATTTATCACCTTTAATCCTGGTAATTAAAACAGTTAAAGTTTTAGCACCTATTAATTAACATCCTGTTATCTAGTAATAAAGATCAAACAAAAGTTTTAATCCCTCCAATCAGGTAAATAACAACTTGGCCATGCACCTACCACCTGTGGAGTAAATCAATATACAGGTAACAAAGTCATTAGAAAGGTGTTATGAAAACCAGTTTTGACTGGTATTATAATTCAAATTACACAAAGAGCATAAAGTCCCATAACCAATATTAACCAAATTATAACTCTACAAATGTGGGAATTATTTTAGAAGTTGAATAATTTTTTTTTTATTAAAATCCATCAAAATCTTTTATTAAAGTTTTAGGTGTACAGTGCAGTTTCTCCAATGATTCTCTACATAGTTTTATTATTACAACAAGGATTGTAAGAAATTACTTATCCCTCTCTACATATAGGTCTCTGATTAAACTAAGAAATTTATTATATTTTTATAAGAAAATTCTGAAATTTTATGAATCTGTCAATTCAATAAAAAAACACATTACAATTCTACATCAAAATCTATATTACTATTCAGTAACTTATATCACTATTTGTAAAACATCTGTTTTAAAACTATCAATTAATATTGTGTCTTATATTTGTTTGTTTTAAAAAATAGTGTTTGTGTTTTATTTCTATAAGATGGTCTTCCATTTGTATTTATGTTATACACACCTTTCAAAATATCTTTCACTTTCATTCTTTTTATATATATGTATATGGGGGCATTTATTGAAATTTATTGGCTAAACTATTATAAATCACTAGCATTGCTGTCTTCATCCATAATATATTCCTTCTGGTCAATGTAAACAAGTTCAATAGTAGCCCGCACTGTACGTCATTTCCAGTCAATCCGGGTCACTCAGCGAGGAAACCCTGTTTCCGGAAATAGCGCTGATTGGATTTCCCACAGGTAAAAATAATCCAACTTCACTCGCTATTTTCTCCGTTATTACTTGACCAAATTTCATCGGGTTTTTTGCGTTTTTATACGTTTATTTAGTACTATAAAATGAAAATAACTTGCTATAAGCGTTTTAGTTCCACTTTAATTAATTCATACAGTTTTAGTAAGGTTTTATAAGTAATTATTATTTAATTTTTTGTTTTGTAATATATCCATAAAACGGGAAAGGAAGATTTCAAGATGATGTTGATAAAATATACGAATATATCAAAAACTTGAATTTTAGTTTTGGTTTATTGATGGTAGTTTTTGGAAATTTCTTAAAAGATTTTTAAATATGAATTTATGTTCATTAAAATTCAATTATTTTTTTATTTTTGTTTTTAAATAACAGTTAAAGTCTAATCTTCAACAATCTTTAACATATGTTGCAATTATGAGAATAGTCTGCATTGTTTATGTGTAAATTGCGTAAGTGTGATCATGAAAGCATGATGTGTCAATATTGTATATAAATAAATAATCCTTTGAAGACATCGCCTTTGTTTATTGTTTTAAAATTAAATTAGTTGATAATTACGGACATGAACATCCCAGATACTTTGGTCACTTATGTAACATGAAATAAGCATACATACATTTGGATTTGGTGGATAGGCAACTCATTGCCAACATAAGATGTTTTTTCAGAAATTATTGCCTGCATTTATTATTGCGATTTTATCATTTTAGAATAAAATGCAATATTATTTTTGCGATATTGTGAAAAAGCCTGTTTAATTCTTATAAAAAAATTCAAATGTGAGTATAAATAATTGCGATTATAAGCCTATCGCATTTTTTGCAATAATAAAAGCATCGTAATAATTTCTGAATTTACAGTATTATAAATCTTATTTGAAAAAAGTGGTCTTTATTTTTTGCATGAGGTTATTCATTTGGTTTAGTGGATAGTTGTTTCATTGGCGACATATTTAAATTGTATAGAGTTACCAATATTTATCAAACATATTCCTGCCACATTCTGTATGCATCTGCCTGTAATTCAATGGTTGTTGTTTGTTGCTGTGTTGCATGTTTGATTTTTCGTTCCTTTTTGGGTACATTAATCAGGTCGTTCCTTTTCTCGTTTGAATTGTTTATAGTTGTGATTTCAAGGCCTTTTATAGCTGACTATGTGGTATGGGCTTTGCGTTATTTGTTGAAGGCTGTTTGGTGACCTCTAGCTGTTAATTTCGATGTTATAAGGTCTCTTGTGAAACAATCTCATCGAAATTCATACCAAACTTCTTTTTTATATTTATTTGGTTTCCTTTAGTCTTGAAGGTATATCACAGCACACCTCTTATATAAGAGCAATTATTAGTCATATATAAAGGTATTTTGATAGGTAAAGCCAAAACCATATTCAAATGTGAGGTCAAAAACTTTATCATTTACACTTAAGTATATGTCCTCATTGCTTACATTACAAATAAAGTATGTATGATTGTTACAGACAGTCTCAAATAATTATGCAGGATAATTAAAAACATCCAGGAAACAAATTAAGTCGATATGAATTTTGAAAGTTAAAATGAATTGAGCCGGAAAATATAGCAACCTCAGGCAAAGTCAATGCAATTTGCCTTAGTCCCTTTAGAGTTTGCAGAAATTGGGAATTGCAATAGGATCAGGAATTTTTACATTAAACACAAAGTAAAAATTATCTACATTCCTATTCACTTGTGCAATAATCTACACACTATTACACATTTTCAATGATGATGTGACAACAAAACTCATCAATATTTATCAATATCTAATTCACAGCTAATTATTTCAAATCAAAAGCAAATAAAATCAACAAATGTTGGTGACCAGTCAGCAGTCGTGGGTTCACGTATTGCTTTTTTTTTTAAAGAAAGCAACTTGTTTAAACCACCTCGGTGATCTTGGTTTAGCCTTATCACCTCCAAATGGGTAAAAATTAAGACTTTAACACTTCTATTTGCTGCTTCTTCACTAAGCATGTGGCATTTAGCAATAAGAACAAAAAATGGTTGGCTCAAAGTCCCAATTATGTACTTTCGAATGTCTCGTTAATGAATTTCGTAGAACAAACTTATTTCCACAAATATCACAAGAAAACGATTTTGGTTCACCATGGACTTTGTTATGTTCATTACAATCAGCTATTGTAGAGAACTTCTTTGTACAAATTCCACGTTGGTATAAATTTTTCCCAGTGTTAAATCTTGTCGAGCAGTTGTCAAAATTAAGTCTTTTGAATTCTTTAGCATGTGGGCAATTGTTTACTGCTGATTCCCCCCAGAGAGGGGGTAACTCTGAACATTTTCCTGTACGTAGGATCTTACTATTTTTAGGGGTCCAATTTTCTTAACCCTGAGCCGGTTTTTTAACATGCTAGCTCACCCCGGGTAGCTCACGCGGTAACATTGCGCAGGAAGACATATCACCCAACTCGGACACAAATCCAAATCCGAGCTGACCAGTCCTCTGCTCTTACTCCTAGATGCAAATACCAATTTTAATGCCTTTGTTTTGATTCGGCAAAGGATCAAAAACGCGATATTCCGAATCTGAGGCGAGCACGCTACCCCGAGACCACCAAGGCGGTACATCATCTGCATATTAGGTGCCTTACTCCGTTGTTTAATATTTCAGAGTTCAACATTTCTGTCATGCGCACAAATATAAACAACAGATGAATCTTGTAAATGCATCAAAATTGGTGTTAGAATATTTATAAGTGACCAAAAGTGTGGGGGTAAAGAAAAAAAGAAGGAAAATACTTATTCTTTGAATTTACTGTTACAAAATTTTAAAATTTGTGAAAACTAAGGAGTATTTCCCTCGTGCATAGCTCTGTCCTTAAATGGTTTGGCCTTTACCCCTTTTGGTCATTTTGGATGTTTTTAATTTGCTACTGTTGCTATGGTTTTTAACATTTTAGGCCATGAGCACAACTGATGAAATATGCACATTTTGTGCATCGAAATTGGCAACAAAGAATTTTATTTGTAAATTATGTAAATCTCAAATTTAGGATGAGATACGTACATATTATCAGGTTTTCTGCAAACGTATATCGTAAAATATCAGCCGCGAGACACAATGTGAAGCTTTTTCGGCGAGTGAGCTGAAAAGCTTCATATTGTGTCGAGCGGCTTATATTTTACAATATTTGTTTGAAGAAAACTTGATGATAAATTTATCGTATTGTTAACTAGCAATCTTAATGGAATTTCTTACTTTTCAATGGCCATCTGCCTATAACCGGATTTTTTCCTGATATATTCGGGTCAACGTTGGGTCAAACATTATGACGTCGCTGATATATTCGGGTCAGGTCATATTAGGGTCGGGTCAACTCTTTATGACGTCACAGTGCCGAAATACGGGAAATTCTGAAGGCCTCAGCAGGTCGATATAGCCATAGGGAAATACGATAAATTTCTTTTTAGGTTTATCTCTAACTCCAAATTCAGAAAAGAAATTTATGTAAAATGTCAAATCATCGACAAAATTTTAGTGATTTAAATGATGATGACAAACTCAATACAATAAAATCTTATGATTTTGTAGGTTTGATATTTCACCTTCAACCAGTGGGACTGTAAATGTGCCTTTCTTATAGGCCCCAAGATTGAAGCTGATGGACTTCAGATCCACGAGATTATAATCAGCTGATTAGCCAATATTTCGATATTTATTGACGTGAAAACGATTCTTACAATTGTTATCAACGAAGTCACATGATGTGGTATTTGACTGTCTCTTTGATTTTGTGGTTTTATGATGATTCGGCTTTCAAATAATATATATTTTTTGGCTTTGAGCACACCTGACGACACGTAATTTGAATAAAATATGCACGTCTTTTCTGCTCTTTTATGTTATTTTTTGTCCAGGGTTCAAAAATGTGTAATAAATTTTCCATTTAAAACATTTCAAAGTTCTGATATGATGATGACCCAAATTCTGTATTCTGACGGTTAATTCTTGTCCAATTATTCTCTGTATTCAATTAAAAATGTACTTGATTTTTAAGATTTTGTAAGATTATAATTTTTTTTTGTCATAAATTCTTAAATGTTAAAACGTAGGTTTGTTAATGTGCAAGTGACATTTGTCTTCCGAAAAGATCGTTCAAAAGATTAATGCTTAATAATAAAACTAACCAACCATCCACCCTTTTACAGTGGCAATCAAAAATTCGATTCAAGGATTGAAGGAGCATTTGACATATTTAAAGAGCTCCTGAAATAGATTTACAAAGATTTATAAATATTTCAGGAAGTCATGAAATGTGAAATCGAATCGTGGGAGTTACTAGAATATTTTAAGAGGTCCATAAATTTACAAGGACCGCCCTTTATACCACGATGCTTGATCAATATATTTGGTGTGTAAATAGCAGCAGCTACATCTATTGTCTGCTTTATCACTTTAAAAGAGTTATCAGTACAACCTCTTCGACATCTAGTGTTCTAGCATGTGTTCATCTCATCATTGTCTGACTGTTTAAAGGGGAGTGGTTTTAATTGTAATTTCAGACATATCTGCTTTAATCACTAAATAATAAATCCCTGAAATAAATTTTGACAACTAAGATTCATAACTTTTCAAATTCAAACTTCCAGCACAACAAAATACAGACGCACAATTTAAATTCCATATCGCTCCAACAAAAGCTGTCAACAGACAAAGTGCTAAATGAAAATTTCACATGTTTTAACTCAATAAATAATTAAAACATAAAATGAACTGATTTCAATTTTATTTAATATGATACTCATGATTTTGTATTGTGTACAAAATAAAATAAATGCCCAATGAATCTTGAAATATACTTCTACATATATTTTAATACTATTATTAAATTGATAGATAGTATGTATTACTGTTAGTACTGACATTGCCTATGCTGAAGAAGTTTTTATGAATTGGCCCAACACCCAAGTAGAAAATTTTATAATACTTTTTGACAGAAATTTTTATATTAATAAGTAATTCTGGAAATGCTGGTAAAGGTGAAAAGTACCAGAAACATTTCTACATTTTGTCTGATCAAAATAGCAAAGGTAAAATCTCTGCTAATCCTAATAAATTATTAATTTCATGAAATCAACAAAATAAAATCATCTTGTAACTGTTTTGGATTGTTAAATTTTTTATTTTTGAAATGGTGAACATAATGCATCCTTCTATAACATCAAAAACAGTTTTTGTTTTTTCTAATTACCTAAGGTCTACTCCACCAAAACTGACCTCAACTCACCAAGTTCTAACAGGTTTAACCCGTATAAGGATCCAGACAAAGAGAACAGATAAAAATTACTCACAATAACAGCAAAAGATAATTGATATAATGAGAAGAGATTATTTTTCTCATTTCAACCTCTTAAATAAGTGCTTATTTTCTTCTTCAATAAATTATACATTAAATTAAATTTATTTGTCAGCATCTAATTTTGTAAATATAAAATCTTTAAAAAAAAACATGAAAAGCTTTTTTTCCTAATATTTTACAACACTGAAGGTTTTTCTTTAATATCTATTTACATTAAAAAATCATGTTACCAGGTACCTACACAAATGTTTGTAGCTAATGCTAACTGAAAACCCAAACACAATGCCAACTATAATAAAAACCTTTTAAAAATGAAAATAAAAACTCCACAAAATGGAGAATAATAGCATTAACTTCACAATTACAATATTTACAGTCATAAGTGTTCTTTAAATTTATTTTAATGAGAATGTTGCATGGAACATGTGGATTCTATTGTCAAAATTTTCTTGTATTTCAAGGTGATCTTTTTTCATTCTAGAATTATCTAACATCAAAGAAAAATATTTATTTAAAATATATTTCTATTTTGACATTTTATGAACAGTGGTTACAATATATCCTGGCTTTGGGAAATACTTCATAGACTGTGAAGAAGTTTTTAAAACAGTTAACAATTTCTATCCAGAATACAATGTATAACACATACATGCGATATCTGACAATTTAGAAGCAAGAATTTCCTTTTTTGCCCCCCTCCCCCTTACTTTTTTGGAAAAGTTCGGAACTTTCACCTAACAATTTCCTAAATATTCTTAGTCACTTTCAATTGATCATATGTGTGAAATCTAACTGAAAAATTTCAAACTTATAAATTTAATAACATTTAATTAAAGTTCGTTTTTTATTTGGATAATGTGAGAAAAATTTGCCAAAAACTAGTTAATCAATAGCATTTTAGGTTTGGTCATGTAGCTAATCAAATTACCTCTAACAACTAAATTTAAATTACATGTATCAGAAAAATATCAAACTGAACTGGATTCTTTACCTCATAAAATTGACTATCACAGATAATATATTGCACATTTATATTTATAAAACCGTACATAAAAACAACTATATGTAAGCAATAAAATACACAACAAGACATAACTATCAGAGAATTTAATACCCAGACAATGCTATGGCAAGTATAAACATCTTGTGTACTTTCATAAAAAACTAACACTCTAACAATTGTCAAAAATAAGCCCTGATCACTTGCTTTTTGTGTCGCCTGCGGAACCCATGGTCGACACAGGGATCACTATCTGTCGTCTTGCGTCGTCACACTTTTCTTCTATCCTCAACTCGTAAACCGCTCAAAGGAATTTGATGAAACTTTCTCTGTGCATTAATCCTAATGCACAGGTGTGCATATATATTTCATTTTTAGAAAATTTCTAATTTTTTTTTGTAAAAATTGACATTTTTGCAAAAAAATGGGGGGGGGGGGGGGGGGACTTCTATCCTCGACTACTCCATAACCACTCAAAGGAATTTGATGAAACTTTCTCTGTGCATTAACCTTAATGCATATATATTTCATTTTTAGAAAATGTTAATATCTTTTGTAAAAATTGACGTCCGCAGGCAACACATGTCTTCCTTGGAAGACTCACACATTTTTATCTTATGTTTTTTTCCATAACTTTTTTAGCAAAACATTCCATTTAAATCTGGTGGTAGTGGTAACCCTGACACAGGTGAGATTCGAACTCGCAATCTCAGTGTTGATCATTAGTAGTCATGACGAACTACCTAGACAACTCGGCCACCTTTTTGTATTTATTTGGGATTTGAATGTAATAAGTACAATGTATATATTTTCCAGTGACTTTTAAATTCTAGTATTCATCATAAATTTCAGAACACAACATAAGATTTTATTTATTCATTATTATTTTGCAAGGATAAATAACAGACTTTCTCCTATTCTTGACGTGTTAACTCAGTGGGATAAAAATACATAATATTTTTAACCACTTCACTGTGATTAAATTTCTACATAAGAATTACAGCCGTTTTTTCTACAGTTATTGGAACGATAAACTAGAGAAGTCCCGAAATGACGTCTATGTAAACAAACTACATAGCAACGAGATATTTTTGAGGTTTTTGTCGAAAATCATAGGAGAAACAGATTCTCTTTCAATTTACTCGTGAGTTATGGAATTTCTCCACCCTCAATAGTTAAATTTTAGATTTTAACATGCTCGCAAAAGCTCGTGTGCTGAAAATCAAAAATTTAACAATCCCGGGTGGAGAAATTCCATAACTCACTCATACCTGAATGAGAATCTATATTTATTATTTCTTTAAATAAAACATTGTGAATATAACAATGTATCCAGCAACACCTAAGTCCTTTTAGTCTTAATGTTATTTATAGTTGGTAATAATCACAAGTGACCTCATTAATGAGTTAAAACAGATATCAGACAGAGCCAAGATGTCCAATTAAGTGTTTGCATAACTGTTAACACTTAATTGGTGCAGCTGGTTTATTGGTGGAAAATTTCATTGATTATAACTAAAGAAATACAGATATACTGGAGGCTGCCCAGTCTGAAGGGGTGGCCAGTTTCCTAAGGTTTAACAAATGTACATTTTATAGACTTCAGAATTCGGCCGATATACAGAGAGAATGTCACTTTGCCAGGTGTTGACTTGTTTACAACAACTGCAATTGAAAAATAAGGAAATGACTTACTTCAGATAATGTCATGTTTTGTTTACTTGTAAAAAGTAGTAAACAAATTAAATTTAGAATTTAGCACATTGTCAGAAATAATGCAAAAGCATACAACAAAACGTCATGATTGGTCAAAATTGCCAAAAAAAAACAATGGACCTTCAGCAAATGACATTTCAATATTCAGTTTTCTTGTACAAAAAATCAAATTATTCACAATGCACTGTATGAGATGACATGTTTAAGCTATTATCATTGCTAAAATGTGAAAGGCACTTTTACTTAATTAGGACTGTTATATAATAAATGTATGGGGTTTTATTTCTCTATATCCTTCATTGTTTTATCCAGATCTAGAAATCTCCCATACTTATCAAACTGTAATCGAAGTGCCTTCCAACACCCCTGTACAATCATTTCTGGGGCAGTCCTTATCCATGCTGCCTTTTAAGTAGTACTTACTCTTGTTAAGTAAATTAGCACAAAAAAAATGTATTTATACAAAACTAAATAAACTGCTGCGCCTTATGTGCATGATACGCCCATCCCCAGCAACAGCTATAAAGTTGTGAAGGAGTAGGAAAATATTGATTTTTTTTTTAGCAAATTAACTGTCATGTTACTTTTTCAATGGCCTAACATGTTATCAAATACACCATAAAATATTTGAGATCTCTTTTTTCTAACCACAGTGTGAATAAATACATATAATTTATTTGCTTCCTTGCAAAGACTTCTGTTCAAGTAGTTTCCATTCTTTACATATAATTTTTTTTTCTTTTTCCAGTTTTAAAATGAATACACAAGTTATGCCAGGTAAAAAGTAGCTTTGATTACATTAACTAATAAAAATTGACTTTAAATTTACCATCATCACATCTGCAAATTATTATCTTCAAATCTTATTCTTCTCATAATATCATTTGAACATATGGGACTACCGAGAGCAAAATTTCCTTAAAAAGATAAAGCAAAGTTCGATAATAAATTATATTATTTACCAACTTAAATGTATGGACTTTTGCTAAAAACATAAAGCCTGAATGTTAATAACACCATCCATTCACACAATTTACAAGTTTCTGACAACAACTGTTTAAAAAATATTGAAATAATTATTAATGTTGCATGATTCTTTAGAAATTTTTAAGGATAACTCCCCCAAAAAATTATATACTATGCTGGAAATTACAAAAAAAAATCAAGGAAAAATAATTTTTCTTGTTAAATAAATTTTCAATTACATGTACAATTTAGTACAAGCATATTCAAAACTGATCATACACATGTATATACCGATATTAAATGAGTGGTAACATTGCAAACTAAAATGGACACAAAAATTTAGATCCCCCTGCCCCCCAGAAAAACCTGTTTAACCAGAAATGCTGTGCAGTCTTCTCTAGATCAAGAATCTTAGATAAATGTGAACCTAAATTTTAGGATTTGATATAGAATATCCTCATTTAATGAAATTTATAATACAATTATAAAATAACAATAAAAAATTTAAAAAATAGTTCAACAATTCATATATCCATTCAAAGATGAATGATTATGAAGTTGTAAATTGTATGCCATTTGTATCATGTTAATGAGTATAGTTCTTTATTAAAATTTTCATCTCAATATGCATATTAAGATTTTGTTATAAACTGGCTTTTCTCTCAAAGAAAGGGTGTTTTCTTGTTTATCAAAATAACAAAGCGTACAATAAAACAGCAATTTCGGATCCTTATCCCTGTCTACTGTCAAATTCTCTTTGGCTTTAACAAATTATGGAATTGCATGACATCATTGTCTTCTTAAGAGATGTTTTGTCATGACTTTTCATCAGTTTTATGGTGTGTAGTACCCTTTAAGTTTCTGACGATTTTTAATGCTCCTGTGAAGTCTGCAGTAACCATAACTTCTTCATCCTCTCCAGAATCCTCTGTTGATTTTCTCTTACTATTTGGTCTTAACAATGATGGATTAGGGGCAAAGATGGCTGCTGTAACAACTGCATTGTGGACTGAAAACACAAGTCACATTTATATTAATTATGAATTC
Organism: Mytilisepta virgata; assembly: GCA_028015205.1. Taxonomy (NCBI): domain Eukaryota; kingdom Metazoa; phylum Mollusca; class Bivalvia; order Mytilida; family Mytilidae; genus Mytilisepta; species Mytilisepta virgata. The sequence continues at coordinate 61,900,103 of CM051518.1, read as the reverse complement.
ACAGACTATCAGCAATTTACATCTCAATGGAAATGAAAATTACTTTTCTATAATACAAAACAAGAGGCTCTCAAGAGCCTGAATCGCTCACCTGGCAAACAATGCACTATAAACTAAATTAATATATTAATGTTTGTTGTAAATTAAACTGAGTATGCTGAAAATACCTTTAAAAGCCTTTTAAGAACCTCTGGAAAGAAATGGGCATGAGTTCTCCCTACGCTTGATTATGATACAGTCATGGTCAATCTGATGATTCACAATACAAAATACAAGCTTTAATTCATCTTCAAATACAAGTATAAATCTTTTGGTCTATATGTTGTCTTCGTTTTTTAAAATGTTTGAAAGAAGTTATGTAAAAATTGTGGGTTAAGGCTTTTTATTGTACTTGAAAAGGAAATATTGCAGGAACAATAATGCTAAGTTTCATCCAAATCCTCCTAGTAGTTTCAGAGAAGATGTTTCAAAATTTGTTAACAATGATGATGACGGACACCAAGTGATGGCAATTAAAAGCTCACATATTATGAAGTTTAATCATTGTTATACAACATTCTCATCATCACCATTCACTAAGGATGTTTACTTTAAAAACCAAATATCGTTGAAATCTGAGCAAGTGTAAAAAATGGCGGGAAAATGGCAGCCATTTTAAAAATGGCCGTCCAAAACAAACTTTCATCATCACCATTCAACTCGGGATACCATGTTTACCTTGAAAGTAGCTTTCATCTTCATTTTATTTCTTTAATTCAGGAAAAAATAGCAAAAAACAGCATTTTGACCCCTGTGTTCTATTTTTAGTAAGGGCGGACATGTTTTTCGGCCAATCAAAAATCCAAGCATTAACTTTTTGCAGGATACCCTAAGGAACAATCTTACCAAGTTTCATTTGATTTTGAATAGTAGTTTCAGAGAAGACGATTTTTGAAATAATAACATAAAAAAAAAGCCAAAAATGTCAAAAAAGGGCAATAACTCTAACATCAGTTGACATATTTTCACAAAAATCAGCACATGGGTAGCTCTCATCATGCTGAACACATTCAACCTGCCAGAATTTGCCGTAACCTAATGATTTTAGAGATATTTGCGAAAAACTGTTGTTTGACCCCTATGTTCTATTTTTAGCCATGACGGCCATGTTTTTATACGAATCAAAAATCCAAACAATAGATTTGTAGCACCCATACCAATTAATAACTGTACCAAGTTTGGTTGCAGTTGGACTTATGGTGTTGGAGGAGTTAACGTTTGACGCACGGACGGACGACGGACGGACGACGGACGGACGACGGACAGACGGAAGACGGACGCCAAGTGATAGCAATAGCTCACATGACCCTTCGGATCAGGTGAGCTAAAAAAGTAATCTTCGTAACACAATGGATGGCTGCTATCAATTTAGATGACAGTAATTACTGTTTCTAATGGAAACTGCATAAGGAAACAAGAATGCATGCGATGATGTGTTAAGAATACCCCCCACTCGTAATTTAAAGTATCGGAAAACATGAAGCAGGTGGATGACCGATTCGATACACATTACAAGTCATCATTGTCAAGCTGCCGACCAAGTATGAAGTCATTCTGTTCAATAGTACTTGAGAGAAGTGTGACGAAAAATTTTAAGTTCCTTCAACATATTGAAATTTTAAAGTATCTGCAAACAGGAAATAGGTGTCCGATAGACCTGAAAAGTGCTCACACATTACAACTCACTACTATTAAGCTGCTGACTAAATATACAGTCATTCCATTCAGTAGTTTTTGAAAAAAGTGTGACAAAAAATATTAAGTTCATTCAACATATCGAAATTTCAAAGTATTGGCAAACAGGAAGAAGGTGTCCGATAGATCTGAAAAGTGATCATACATGTATGTTACAACTCATCACTATTAAGCTGCTCACCAAATATAAAGCCATTCCATTCGGTATTTTTGAGAAAAGTGTGACGGAAATATTTGTTGGGCGAAAGGACGGACGAATGAACGAAAGGACTAAGTGAATGCAAAATAGCCCCCACTTTTAGAGTGGGGGTATGATTATATACTTCTGTTCCATATATTGACCATACAGATGAATAAGAGTCTTCAAGTAGTGTCCAAACCATCAACTTATTTAATATTCAGTGTGCACCTAAACCTTTGACTATCTATGTAACTAACACTAACAGACTTAAAACATCTACGGATTTTGTATATTTTTCACTAATTTCAAGAATATAGTTATTTTAAACCATATTTATTACTTACTTTTTATAGCTTCCCAATAATCATTTCTATCCCTCCTAGCTGATGAAAATTTGTAAAAGTCATGGTTCTGTTTCCAAATATACACAAACTGATCTTCTGAACCACAAATTATGTACTTGGCTTTGGGACTGAAATAAAGCAAATCTCATAATCTTTATATGAATGACAATTTTAAATATTAAAAATATGAGATGAAAGAGTACAAGATGAACCATTAGTTAAATGTTAACAGAGATTACTGCTTCAGACAACTCAGTCCCAGTATACCACGATCAAAAGATGTTTTAGTTTTCAGTGTCAACATTAATTATATCATGAGTTTTCACTTTTGGGGAATTTTCCTGAATGTATATAACATTGTGCTTTTCAAGAAACGGAATTAGAAAAAAATATATATTTTAGAAGAATTTGAAACTTTCGTTTAAATTCTTCCTTGTTTACTATTCTTGATGAAACACTCTATTAGGGGAAAAGACCTACAGTCGAATTGGTATCTCAAACTGGGATTGCTGGAACACCACTGATGGCTCAAACCATATTTATATTTAAAAAGCCCCAGTTTCTAGAAACACCGATTTCTCATATCGTATTGTGTATTTTACAATGGAAAACTCGAACTCAATAATTAAATGGAAAAATCATGAACCCAATACGTACAGTACTGATAAAAACAGATTAGTCTGACATGTTAATTTTTACAGTTCAATGTTATACAAGTCATGATTATTGTTAATTAGTGATTAACCTGTTTAATTGTTAATAAAACATTTCATGATAATGACCAGCTATACTGGCAAATTTCCATACAGGAACAAACTTCAATAATGCGGACAGATTTCAATGGTTCCTTGGAGTTTGCACCATCTGATTTCTACTGTATTTTTGGAATGAAAATGTTAAAAACTTATTTGCCTGATATTGATTTGAAACATGATTTTTATGATTTATCGTATTTCCCCATGCCTATATCAACCTGCTGAGGCCTTCACAATTTCCCGTATTTCGGCACTGTGACGTCGTAAAGAGTTGACCCGACCCTAATATGAGCTGACCCGAATATATCAGTGACGTCATAATGTTTGACCCAACGTTGACCCGAATATATCAGGAAAACATCCGGTTATAGGCAGATGGCCATTGAAAAGTAAGAAATTCCATTAAGATTGCTAGTTAACAATACGATAAATTTATCATCAAGTTTTCTTCAAACAAATATTGTAAAATATAAGCCGTTCGACACAATATGAAGCTTTTTAGCTCGTTCGCTACGCTCACTCGCCGAAAAAGCTTCACATTGTGTCTCGCGGCTGATATTTTATGATATACTTTTGCAGAAAAACTGATAATATGTACGAGTTCTCATTTCTTTAGACCATTTGATCATGATCAGATTCAAACACACCTTTGAGCTCCCAACTTATATAATATATTTTCAGACAATTTACCTAGAACACTTTGCCATCAAGACCCCCTTTTGCTAAATTAAAACTGGGCACTTAATTTTATAATGTGCAGTAGCAGAAATCCTACCTAAAACTGGCCTTGATTTGACTACTGTTGTTAGCACAACCTTTATATTTACAGGTTAACATCTTATCTCTTAAATCATACAGACGTATTCTGGAATCATTTGATGTTACCAGTACCTGAAATAAAACATTACTGTAGTAGTGACTTCATTATTTTTAAAATAAGAGTGGACTCACAAAAATGTCTCGCCTGTCATGTATTTCTAATGAAAGTAAATGCTATCAGACATATTGCATACAGTATTCGAAAAAGAGGCCAAAACACAAAAACTTAACTATAACCACTGACCCATAAAAATGAAGTCAAGGTCAGATGACACATTCCAGTGGATATGTACACCTTACAATCCTTCCATACACCAAAAATAGTAGACCTATTGCATACAGTATTCGAAAAACAGGCCAAAACACAAAAACTGAACTATAACCACTGAACCATGAAAATGGGGTTAAGGTCAGATGACACCTGCCAGTTCGACATGTACACCTTACAATCCTTCCATACACCAAATATAGTAGACCTATTGCATACAGTATTCGAAAAACAGGCCAAAACACAAAAACTTAACTATAACCACTGAACCATGAAAATGAGGTCAAGGTCAGATGACACCTGCCAGTTGAACATGTACACCTTACAATCCTTACATATACCAAATATAGTAGACCTATTGCATACAGTATTCGAAAAACAGGCCAAAACACAAAAACTTAACTATAACCACTGGACCATGAAAATGAGGTCAAGGTCAGATGACACCTGCCAGTTGGACTTGTACACCTTACAATCCTTCCATACACCAAATATACTAGACCTATTGCTTATAGTGTCTGAGATATGGACTTGACCACCAAAACTTAACCTTGTTCACTGATCCTTGAAATGGGGTCGAGGTCAATTGAAAACTGTCTGACAGGGATGAGGACCTTGTAAGGTACGCACATACCAAATATAGTTATCCTATTGCTCATAATAAGAGACAAATTAACATTACAAAAAATCTGATTTTTTTTTTCAAGTAGTCACTGAACCATGAAAATGAGATCATGGACAATGTACATATGACAGACGGAAACTTCGTAACATAAGGCATCTATATACAAAGTATAAAGCATCCAGGTCTTCCACCTTCTAAAATATAAAGCTTTTAAGAAGTTAGTTAACGCCGCCGCCGCCGCCGGATCACTATCCCTATGTTGAGCTTTCTGCGACTAAAGTCGCAGGCTCGACAATAAGATACTTTGGATTCCTTTATTTTCGTGGGTAAAATATTTATTTTTGGGGTTTTGTTAAAATTCATTGACTGAAGATTTTCTAGTACTGTAATATCAGAAGATAAAATATGTATTTTGTAGGGTACTTAAATTTGCGGTTCCACTACATCCAAGAAAACTCTGAAGATTAGTATCAAATTTAATAAGAATACACAGTAATATTGCTTCAGTCATCACTTTATTAAGATTAAAAGCCTCCAAAAAATCCTAAAGATTTAAATTACTCAAAGAATTTGTAAAACGAGCTGAACAACAGCAGAGTTTTCTTTGCCACTGTTACATGTACTTCCCCAAATAACTAACCAGACTTGTTCCATTGGAAAACCAACTTAATAAAGGTTTTGACCAAAATTTTTCTTTCTAAAATCACATTTATTGTTTTGCCACACATTATTTATAAAAACCTGGTAAATTCTGGAGTAATTACCTTGTCCTCACCAGGCAGAGGTTCTATTCCAGTTATTTTACTCCCTTTGGCATTCTTTCCTCTTGTTGATCTCACATGGATTTGTGTGTAATACTTAAGTTGCTGTCAACAAATAATGACACACAATTAATCATTCACACAATAGCACCACTGTAATATGTCAAACTTTGTTAATTTTCTTTTTTTTTTTAAATAAATTTATTGTTCTACTCTTAATTTTTTAACTGCATAATTTTCTGTGGTTTAAGATCTATTAAAGACTCCTTAACAAAAGCACTACCAGAAAGTCCCAAACACATTCAAGCTGAAAATTACTTCAAACTAGTTTTTAGTATTTAGTATTACATAAAATAAGAGGAAACATTTATCAACAGAAACTATAATGTAGCATTTCTTACTTCTGTAGTATAAAAAATACATTTGCCATCGTAAGTTCCTACAACTGCAAGCTTTCCATTTCGACAAAAGTTTGCTGTAGTTATGAGAGCTGACGGTGCAGTGACTTCATTCCATAATGTGACCTTTTTGTCTGGGATATTCCACAATCTTAGTTTACCATCTAATGAGCCACTGAGAAAGTATCTGTCATCCTGTAAACAAAACAAAAATCACAATTTGTTATTTATCCTACACTATTCTAAAGGTCCCATTATGACACTGTTATTTGCAATACTGAATTAACTCTGATATTTCAATATTTTGCAATTTTTTTTTATTCTTCAAAATTTTTAAAACAATGTGCTTTGACTATTGGTACATATAAAATAAAATGTTTGTCATTTTGACAACTGCATGACATTCTTAATTGTTAGTATATTTCATGAAAACAATTACATGAAAAAAACACACCAGCTAAACTTTTCCACTATTAATTGCCTGGTATATGCAGGAAAGTAAATAATATATAACTATTTTTCTAGGGTTTGGCTTCATAAAATTTCTGAAATTGAAGATATCTTAAATCTTCTTTTAAGGGAAATTTTTAAGTAAAAAAATCTGGCCAAAGTCACAGATGTCCAGTTACTGGAACTGGATTTATTCTGAATGCTCTTCACGTCAACTATGTTGAGTCTATGTAACTCTAATTCTACTTTATGCAATAGTCAGGGCCTAATCTTGCCGGCGAAATGACGATTTAAGTCGCCAAAGAATTTTCAAAATCGCTAAATCTCGCCGGCCTATTCATTTCTTGGCGAAGTGAAGTCGCTATCGAAATATCAGTAAATGGGAGATAACTCGCGAAATTTTTAGCACAGGTAAATTTTTGAAACAAAATGGCGACCATCAAGAATCGGAATTTTGAAGTGGTCCACGACTTATATTGTCAATGTTTGATTGAAATAAATACAACGGCGACTTTAAACCTATTTGAATTTTATATTCAAAACTATTTAAGGGAAATCGAAATATCGTTTCATTCGTTTGTTATGAATTGAAGATGCATGGCGTCAGGACGATGTTGCGTAATCACAAAGTCAACTAATTTTATATTTTTATATGATCAGCTGATTGCTGTTTTGTTCTACAGTTAGGATTACAAGGAAACACCTATGATGAAAGATAATTAGCCGTTAATAGGCTAGTTATGTGAATGAAAGTTGGCTTGGGTGACACTGAGTATGAGAATCTCGAGTTACAATGACACAATGTTTTGACAACTTATCATTTGATAATAAAATATATTGGTAAGCTGTGAAAATTAAATTACTCAAGTACTCAAAATTAGTAGATCAAAAGAAAATCAAACTTTATATAACTGTCCTAATTTTTTTTTATAGTTTATCAAACTTTTATTTATATATATGCCATTGAAAACAGACACACAGAAAAAGCGCAAGCGATACGGTGAATTAAAGTCCACTTCGCCAGCAAAATGACCACTTCTCCCTAATCCATCCTGGAAGGAGAAGTCACTTCTCTCTCTTCAAAATCCTAGATTAGGCCCTGAATAGTACAAAAAACACAAAGACAAGAAGAGGAATATTATACAACACGATTAAATTTTTACTTACTTTTGGATGGAAGACTATTGATGTTACAAAATCTATATGCTGGAAGGTACAGAGACATTCTTTCCGAGACACATGCCATAATCTTACTGTCTTATCCATGGAAGATGATAAAATAAAATGATTCTGTAAAAGAAATGACACTATTAAATATATCAAAAAAATATTTAAAGTACTTTCTTAACACAGTTATCTCAAGTTTTAGAAATAAAAGTATGGTAAGATGGCAAAAATTTAACTAAGACTACAAACAGTTCTAAGGCACTTAAAATCTATACCTTTTTGAGTTTTTGGATGTTGATTCTGAATTGTTACTTATCAACAATTACCCCATATCTCACTTCACTTCTGCTGATTTAGTCATTTTCAGCCACCTTTAAATTTTAAGTAATAGCGTACAAACTAGATTTCAAGGGAACTCGGTGGCCAAGTGGTCTAGGTAGTTTGTTATGACTACTAATGATCACTAGCCTTTCAACTCTGGGTGTTTTCGACTTCGATCTTAATTGACAAGGATTGCCAATTTCTACCGAAGGTTGGTGGTTCTCTCCGGCTTCCTCCACCAATGAAAACTGGCCACCGCGAAATAGCCAAATGTGCTGAAAATGACATTCTGGTATTTTTCCGTAAAAATAATATTTGAAATTTGGCGCCAAAAGTATGTTTCAAGCACCTGCTGACCAAGACTCAATTTTCAAGCTTTGTGACATTGATCTAGTCAAAATAAAAGTAAATAAACAGCTGATAAATGATCATGGCAGTGAGTTTGACTTGAATATTTGCTCCAAACAAATCATTCCATGGACGATACTGCCTGTTCAATCAACAGTTAAGGTAAAACAGCTCTGCAGAATTGTGTTTGCAGTAGAAATGGAGAAAATTTGAGACATTGAAAGCACGTCTTTTGTATACATGTAATTTAATTTAGAAGTGAATGGATTCAAACTAGATTTGTTTGTCCCCAAAATTAACACATAAACTGAAAACCTCTTGCCTCTTTTCAAAAGGAAATAAACTTTAAAATAAACAGCTGCATGATACGCCCGTCGTCTTGTGAAAAAAACATAATAAATGTTTTTGCAATCCTCCTGTATTTAGTGGAGCTGCTGGTGGGATGTATATGAAAACCCGCCAAACCATAAGCGTGTAAACTTTTAAGCAATAGAGATACGGCGCGAAATGTGACAAAAAAAGACTACCTTTTTTACCAAAAAGCTCAATAAAAATTCAATAACTCAAAAATAAAATTTTGAATCATCACCAAAAAGTATACAGATCTTCAGATTAATATAACTAATAAGTGTGTAAAGTTTTAAGCAATAATCATAAATCGTTTTTGAGATACGGCGCAATATGTGAAAACCCCCCCTTTTTTTACAAAAAAACTCAAAAACTCTAAAATAAAATTTTGAATCATCACCAAAAAGTATACAGATCTTCAGATTAATATAACAAAGAAGTGTGTAAAGTTTTAAGCAATAATTATAAATCGTTTTTGAGATACGGCGCGACATGTGAAAGCCCCCCTTTTTTTTTACAAAAAACTCAAAAACTCTAAAATAAAATTTTGAATCATCACCAAAAACTAAACAGATCTTTAGATTAATATAACTAAAAAGTGTGTAAAGTTTTAAGCAATAATCATAAATCGTTTTTGAGATACAGCGCGATATGTGAAAAGCCCCCTTTTTTTATACAAAAAACTCAAAAACTCTAAAATAAAATTTTGAATCATCACCAAAAAGTAAACAGATCTTTAGATTAATATAACTAAGAAGTGTGTAAAGTTTTAAGCAATAATCATAAATCGTTTTTGAGATACGGCGCGATATGTGAAAACTCCCCCTTTTTTTTTACAAAAAACTCAAAAATTCTAAAATAAAATTTTGAATTATCACCAAAAAGTATACAGATCTTTAGATTAATATAACTCAGAAGTGTATAATGTTCTAAGCAATAATCATAAATCATTTTTGAGATACGGCACGACATGCGAAAGAAAAACATACTTCTGTTTTAGTTACAAAGTCCCGTAACTCAAAAAGTTTTAATCTTATTTTCACCAAAAAGTATACAGATCATTTGACCATCATAAGAAACAACTATCTTAAGTTTCGTGAAATTTGGATGAGTCGTTCTCAAGTTACGGCGTGACATGTTTACGACGGACAGACGGATAGACAGATGCCGGACATTTGTATACCATAATACGTCCCGTCAAAATTTTGACGGGCGTATAAAAAAATTCCCTACCTACCTTGCATTTTTTGAAAAATCAAATGTCTGAGAACAAGAGAATTTATTTTAGGTGGCCTAATAAATGAACAGCTTTTAACAAACATTTTTTTTCCCACAGAATAATGCAGTATAATATACATAATGTAATACAACTAACTTTTGACCAGGAAACATCTAAAACATCAGCACTATGTCCTCTAAATGTACAAAATGGCTTTGGCATAAATGGTGCAATCAAGTCCTCATGGTCATGGCCTCCACTGGCTTGGTCCTAAAAGAAATTGCACAATAAATATTCATATTTTCTATCACTTCTGATTGTTAATTCCATCACGTATTGTTTCTTTTTCTATCCAAAGCGACATTTCACCTTTCATTTGAAAGAGATATATATACATACACAAACTCTGTTGGCAAAGTTTTACATGTTAATATGCCACGAGTCTTTATATTTTAGATAATCATGGTTTATTTATTTATAGTGAATGTTTTCTGTCATGTAACTGCAGTTGTCTATAATTTTCTGTCAATCCAGTAACTTCTTCCCTTTCAATATTTTTTTTGTTAATCTGTTAATTATTGCCCCATTGAGGGCCCTTAATTGGTAAATAAACATTATCTTATCTATCTTCTCTTATCTTATAACCAATTTGTTTTATGGTAGACCTTGGATTTTTTTTCACTCATTCCTGTTCTCAATCTTTATTTCACTCAGTATTATGTCTTGTATGCATTATTTTTCATTATAAAATTTAATTTGAATTGAATAAACTATACAGAAACCATATTCATATTTTACTAAGATACTTTGGAATACATACCAATAATTCACCAGAACTGCTGGAGATAAATGAATTCAGACTTTCTTGTGATGGAGCAGGTGATATTGTGACTTAAAATCAAAAGACATAAAACATTTACATATATTAATCACTAGTGCAAGTTTTTTATTTTGTTTATTGGTGTCATATGCCCATTTCAGCCAATATTATACATTTACATGTATACTGATTTATTTGTTAATATAAAATATATGCACTCATTATTTATAAATTCAAGTTTGTATTTCATTCATGGAAACTGGTTTTATATTTCCAGCTCTATTCAACATGAGGTTCAGTTGTTTGATATTTTAAATCAATTATTGGAAATTTCTTACACATTAAAAACACTTGGCAATTCAGACTGTATCAATACATTATATATGAAGGAATATGTCCCTCATTAGCAGTGTGCTGAATAAAAAGTACAAATCTCATGACTGATAGTGTAAAGATTATATTAACTGTAGAAACACTTGCAAATATATGTAGTTTGCAACATCTTTATCTAAAATGACTTTATTGTACATGATACATATTCTTTCCATAGACTCACAATAAATACTTACCATCAGCATATTTTTGTCTCATATCATTGAAATAATTGTAAGCAGATTTAAGAACCCATATCCTCAGCATATTATCTTGTCCTCCAGTGGCCAACAATCTTCCACAAGGGGAAAATTTCATAATCCATATAGCACCCTGTACAAATGGGAAGACAAATTTTATGTTATAAACTATTTTACAGATTTTAGTATTTTCATGGCAAATTTGGAAAATTTTAGACACTGAATGTACAAGTATATATTAACATTCTTTCTGTACTATGAGTACCGATACTATTGTTTTCTACTTGCATTAGTACACAATGTATCTTAAAATTTTTCCATTTTATCCAAATTTTTAATCTTCCGTAATAATTTAAAGATATGTAAAAAACATTGGCAAATATTAATTCATGTTTGTTCCAAAAACTAGAGAATTGTGTCTATAAGCCTCAGATGCCCCGTCATCCAGAACATAGAATTCCCATCTATTATTAATGACTGGGAGATAATTTTGAGAAATATTTTAGATGTATGAAATTAAATGCAAAACATTACGAGAAACTCATGGACTGTCTTCAGTGTTACATGTATAAGGGGATAATATTCATATAATATCATTGATGTTTCTATGAGTTTGTGAAAAATGGATCTAACTGCAAAAACTTAAGAGATCAGATGGACAAGGGTAAATCTATATGCTCAGAACACATTTGTGGATGGGGCATAAAAAATGTGAGGGATGACAGAAATAATTTACTTATCACCCCATTATCCAGAAATTTTAATCTCCTTTATTGTTTAAGGCAGATTCTGAAAAAACCATTAGGACTGAACATTTTTCACGTGAAGTGCCTTCTGAGATATCTATACAATCATTCATCAATATAATTTCTACCAGTGTGAATACTGAATCTGATATTAAAATAAATATCAAAATGACAGCTTCGATATCATCATTATTATAGGTTAAATAAATTTCAAACAAATATTGGTTCAGCTAGATTGTGTTAGTAAAACTCAGTAGGTGCAAACTGGAATGAATCATGACTTTGTGAATTTGTCTTTGTTGCTGACTTGCTATTTCCCATAGTAAATATCGTTAATATGTTTAACAATACAATATTAACAGCATTTTAAATTTTTATTCTACATATAAATCAAAATCCGAGTATATGAATTGTTTTTTCTTCTGATGAAACTTACAGTATGTACGCCACTCATGTCTTGTAATAACTGTAACTTATCAAAGTCTTTAGGCATCTTACTGGATCTAGCCTTTATCTGGAAAGTATGTTGTTACAAATACATACACTATCACATATCAAATATGAATCTTTTTATGAATCCACAGTATCAAATATGAATCTTTTTATGAATCCACAGTATCAAATATGAATCTTTTTAATATAAATATATACATGTACATAATCACTAACCTACTAAGAAGAAAACTTTTTGCTCTCATACAGAAAAATCTAAACGAAGATAATCAATGAAAAGTTATTTTCTTGTTTTAATAGAACTAGTATGTCGATTTCAGTTTAAATTCTATCAATTTCTATCAATTAATTGGATATTTTCTCTTATTCTGTAGGCATTTAAACTGGTGTAGCTTAGTTTACACAATCCATCAATTCATAAATGTCATCTGAATTTCCTGCAAAAATGGTCATGGCATTTTCATTAAAGAAATAAAATTTACCATTTCTTGATATTTAAATTTTGAAAAGTATGCATAAAATTTTTTCTTAAAATTCAATCATACTAAGAAGATAAATGAATTAGTGTTATATATCAGATGACCTGAACATGTACTTACCTGATATGTTATATAACTCACCTTAAACATTTTGCCATCAAAATCAATTTCTTGTTCAACAGCAGTTTCTTCAATGTGTAAAACTGAAATGGAACAAAAAAGAATATTAAATCTGTAATTAATATAATTGGTTTTTCAATTCATAATTAACTATCTCACTTTATTGTGCTTCAAAATATGGTAATATCAAAAGATCTGACGTAAATATCATTAAAAAAACAAGAATCTTGTGCAAGCAGTCGATTTTGTATACATATTCATGCAATTTGGAAAAGAATTTCAAATTTTGTTTAACTGAACTTTAATGTAACTTTCTGTATACTGTCTAAGAAAGGAAATAAAAAAACAATTATAAACCTTGGTCTGCAACAGATTTGATTTTATTTGCAGTACGATCCATTTTCTTTCCTAAAATTTTCTTCAATCTTGACCTGTAAACAGACACAACATTTAATTAGATATTCAAAGGAAGACAAGGGTCAATGTTATGATTGTGAATGTACAAAAAAATAGATTCTATATTTCCAGTTGATTTCTCTTTGAATGCTTTACTGTAAAAAAAAAAAGTGGGCTGGTTGAATTCTGTTGCCGGTTTTCAAAGTCATTTAGTCCTTAATGTGTGATGTTAGTTGAAGGTCACAAATTATCGTGTTTTACATAAACATGATGTTTTATCACGATATACAATTTTTGCTAAAGGCTATTTTACCTGACTTATACATTAAGATTTGAACATATATTAATAGCTAAATTTTTATTACAAAAGATTTGCATACACTTTTTTCTTTGCTCCATGTTCCTCAGATATTGACTGCGTGTCCCCATCATGGTTGTCACCATCATATAAACTCTCTGTATCTCCACTGTTGTCCCTGTATTCTTTAGTTAGTCTCATAATGTGCAATGACAATGGATTCATACCCTGTGGTATTTTATCTTCTGCAACACTTAATGGCACTTTTTCTCCTGTATCTAGGTTCACCACCATCACAGAGTTTAGAATTTCCTGTGATGCAAAATATTATATGGCTATTTCTAGGTATGTCAGTGTATATCCTAATGTCTTTAAAAAAATCAAGTTTCCTTTATAAATCTTGATTTCAATTTTATACTTTTGATTCAAATTCTATGAATGTCTGACTGAACCAAGGATTGTGTAATTTCATTTATTGTATCTATTTATTTTTCCTATTATTTTGGCTCCTTTTAGTTTACTATTTGAGCCCAGGATGATAATGTTTTATTATAACTCTATGCACATTTAGGTAGCTGTGATTTGACAGTTAGCATTCTGAGAATTGCCCTTATATGCATCTTGTCTGTTTTTCATTTTTATTTGTCTTCTCTTTGTCTTTGCACATTCTTTGAATTTAGAGCTCTGCAAAGTTCTATATTTGTTATTGTTCTACATTTGTGTACTTTAAATCTACTACCTTACTGCCTAATTTCTGGAACATGTGAGACTTGTTTTTTACTGTTTTTTTACCATAAAATGTTTTAGGGTTGTGCTAAAAATTACAGCTGGTTGAGAGGTAGGAAACAGACATTTTTGGGGGAATTTTCCCTTGCAAATTCAAACAATTTACCTCATCTGTTAGCAGACGACCAGAGTTTGAGCGAGGTCTCTGTATAGATCCACTAGTTCCAGGGGAAGATTCGGAATCAGATGAAATCTTTAATCTCTCTTCAGATTTATTTGTCTTTGGTCTGTCAGAATTTACAGCATTTTTATCAACATCCTAAAATTTATATATGTACAAATGTACCTATATTCAAAGTGTTTTCTTTTTTTTAGTTCTAACATGTATATAATTATAGAATAATCATAACCAAATATCTTAATGAAATTATATCAACAATATGCAAGATTATTGTGAAAAACATAATGTGTGATTTATCCTGAACATACATGTACATACATCATACCTTCACATTTTAAAATGATATTTTCATGCAATTTTCTAAAAAGAATAACCACAAGATCAACTAGAGGCTCCCAGGAGCCTGTATCGCTCACCTGGACTATGTCCATCTTGACTGGCAACCTGTCAAGTTCCAACTCGCTCACTGGTTTCAAACAAGAAGATCTTTCAGTGATTTTTCCACTTACATGTAGGTCCTATGTTAAACACTGTTTGGCTTTGGCGGCCATCTCGGATGACGGGTGGGGTCATAGGATATAATTCTGAAAGAGGACCACCTAAGGACCATTGCTGCTCAGTTTTGTTCCAATTGGCCATGTAGTTTCAGACAAGAAGATCTTTAAGTAAATTTCCCATAAGGTCCTATGTTAAACTATGTTCGGCTCTGGTGGCCATCTTGGATGACGGGCTAGGTCATCGGATACAAATCTCAAAGAGGACCACCTAAGGACCATTGCTGCTAAATTTTGTTCATTTTGTCCAAGTGGTTTCAGACAAGAAGATCTTTAAGTAAATTTCCCATAGGGTCCTATGTTAAACACTGTTTAAACGCTCTGGCGGCCATCTTGGATGACGGACCGGGTCATCAGATAAAATTCTGAAAGAGGACCATGTAAGGCCATTGCTGCTAAATTTTGTTCTAATTGGCCAACTGGTTAGAGACAAGAAGATCTTTAATTGAATTCCCAATAGGGTCCTATATTAAACTTTGTTCTGCTCTGGCGGCCATCTTGGATGACAAGTTGGGTCATCAGATAAAATTCTGAAAGAGGACCACCTAAGGACCATTGCTGCCAAGTTTTGTTCTAATTGGTCCAATGGTTTCAGAGGAGAAGATCTTTATAGGAAAGTTTACGACGTCGACGGACACCAAGTGATGGCAATAGCTCACATGGCCCTTTGGGCCAGTTGAGCTAAAAAGTTGTACTTTCAGTTGATGTATATTATAAACCTAAAGCTGTAAATATGCTCTAAATGTAAAACACATTCAAAGCAAAATACAATATTCACCTCAGTCCTGATATGACGACCTCCACCTAAGGCACTTTGAAGATCTAGGGAGAATTCCAAATCTCTGGTTAATTTGTTAACAGTTGAGGTAGGTGTTGGCAGAGTAAGGGAGGTTCGGTTGCTCCACTCTGAAGGACTGTCTGAGGACAACTGCCAAAAACAAATCACAACTATCTAAAAATACTATATTTACAAAGTTTACTGAACAAAAATTGGGAAAAATTATGAAACTGCATGCTAAAACATATGTAACAAAGACAAAGTCATTTTAAAAAATTCTTCATTAGTTCGAGGAGTAAATGTCATTTTTCATTTTCCAGGGATATAGTAAGTATATTAAAATATCAATATGTAAAACAGTTCTTCTAATCATAAACAATTTTAAAACGAAATGTTGTTCAAATAATATTTTAATTTTTCTTACCTAAAATGAATTTATAAATCTGTTTTTTATTAATTGTTTTCAATTTTTTAACAGATTATATGATGTAATGATTTTTCATTTCATAAACTGTGAGGTGGTTTCTGATTAAACATAATTCCACCAACGAAGGTTATACAAGTATATCCTGTTCCAAAATTTAAAACAATCATTAGACATTTATTTTCAAGAAAAATGCAGGTAGAATTAATTGAATAACTATTTAGCTGAAGAGTATTGAAATAGTACAACTTCGCAGAGGCCAGTTCTTTTTTTGGTGGAGGAAGTCGGAGTTCCAGGAGAGAACCACCAACCTTTGGTAGGAAAATTAGCAATCCTTGTCAATTTAGATCGGAGTCGAACAACACCCCGCCACAGGTCAGATTCGAACTCACAACCCCAGTGTTGACACGATATTGATCATTAGTAGTCATGACGAACTACATAGAACACTCGGCCACCAAGGCCCCCAATTTAATACTGATAAATGTATATATTGGAATACAATTTAAATGGAATAACCATAAACAAATGTGATGTTGGTTTTGTTTCCAAAGTTTGAACACTAATGACTTTCAGGAGATACATGTATTAGATATGTATAGTAAGTTGAAATAAAGAATTTAAATGAAATAACCAGCTTTTTATTAAGAAACACACAAGAAAATATTATTCTACTCACAATGTTCTATTTTAAAAGTATTTGTTAAAACAAGGAATTATAACAACTAGATGTTAGATCTGGATAGAGTTAAGCATACATGTTGTACTTATTACTTTTGGAAGAGGAAAAAACATTTCATCATTTCTTTCTGTTAAATTGCACGGAAAACAAACATAATTATCTATTATATCTATTTACATATATATACATATATCTAGCTCTTCTTCCTACATTTAAAAAGATAGTATAAAAGCCACACTTCAAATATATGCCAGGAAATATATTAGGCCAAATAAAAATATATGCTGAAATGTTTTAGGGGTAATGCAAGGGTGGGTCAGAATTTCAATTTTTCAAAAATTGTGTACATTGGCAAAACCAACCAATCAGACCATAACATTATTGGACGAAATAAAAAGCAATAAACGTCAGCAAAATGGATATATCTGTGAACCAAACTTATTTTTATTTGGCAAATGCATATGAAATTATTTCTATTTAAGGTGATACGCACAAAGTTTTTTTTTCAAATAAATTTGCTTTCATGAATTGTAATTTTTTCTTAATAAATTTTTTCACAAGTTACACAATCTCTAAATATGTAATTTTAATGATTTTGTCTCAAGTCCAGGCTGAAAGGGCATGGCAGAAAGCATATATAAAACTTAATTTACAAATCTGTTGTTTTTTTGCTTCTGACAATATTAAATATCTATGAATGAATGTTTTCCTATTTTTTCCTTTCCTAAGGGATCAGTTTCTGTGTAAAAATACATCCTGAAATGGTATTGCAAAACCTTGATAAATATCACCAATCCTGCAAGTTTCAAAAAAATTCATAATATAGTTTCAGAAGAGAAGATTAGTGAAAAAAACCTGTAACCTATCAAAGTCAAAGATGGCCTCTGGCCGCCAAATTGTTCATCCAACTGCAACCAAAGGTGAATAGTTTGTAGATGTCATTCCATACATCATTTGCCCCACTTTGGTTACAATCTGCCCATATGTATCGGAGCAAATGACAGCCGACGGATGAGTTGACAAATCTCAACCAAAAGTGGAACATTTGTAGAGGGTATTGTTGTCATCGTGCTGCAGAGTTTCAAAACATTTCATTATGAAGTTTCAGAGGAGAAGTTTTTTTTAAACTGGCCAATTAAAATTGAAGATGGCCTCTGGCTTCCATGTTGTTCATCCAACCAGAACCAAAAGTGGATAGTTTGTAGAGGTCCTTCCATACATCATTCCTACCAAGTATGGTTACAATCCACCATGTAGTTTCAGAGAAGATTAAAATGTGAAAAGTATGGACAACAGATGCAAAGTGATGACGTAAGCTCACATGGC
This sequence comes from Mytilisepta virgata, assembly GCA_028015205.1. Classification (NCBI taxonomy): domain Eukaryota; kingdom Metazoa; phylum Mollusca; class Bivalvia; order Mytilida; family Mytilidae; genus Mytilisepta; species Mytilisepta virgata. The sequence goes on along the minus strand of CM051518.1, from coordinate 61,881,810 downwards.
CTACAGTCCAGGCGAGCTAAAACGGTCATTATCTCAAATTATCAGAAAAAAATCTAACTGTTAATTCTAATTGTCAGTATTCCAAGCATGATAGTTAAAGTGCGCAAAATAGAATTCTGTGGGTGCCACCTTAAATATTAACTTGCTATTCATGTCTCTGCTACATTGTATAACATTTTGTCTGAAATACAGTTAGACTTTGATATTTTCATGTTTGTTACATACATGTTAGACATTGTAGAACACATTTTAGTACAAAGAAATAATAAATAATTCGTCTGAACTTTGGTAATTCCAACATATTTTTTGTAAATATGACTGACAAATTAGGTCAACAGGTTTAGGGTAAAATTTTGACAGTTGCAAAGTATTTAACTGACACAAGGTTTTCATTTGAGTATATTTATTTCTATTTTTTCAAAACTCTCAATTAGCTCTACCTAAATTGTATATTTTTTTCAAAAAAGATACAATGTAAGAGTAAAGTGCATCAACACATCAAATTTAAAATGATAAAATACCTATACTAACAGTTCAGAAATATTCATTTACTAAATATAAAATAGAACACCAAAGTTATATTCACAAAAATACCAAAGTCAAACTGCATTTGACATGTAGCAAAAAATAATTATTACTTTCTTGTTTTTCCATCTAATTATTCCTATAAATATCTGAAAGATAAGTAAAAGCAAAACAAAAAGATGTAACTTATTAAACAAAAAGCTGCAAAATCATTAAAAAAGCATAAATTTTGATAATTTGCTTTTGATAATAAGCAAAAATAAGATCTGGGTCACATGTACATTTAAATGAACAAAAAAACAATTCATTATAAAGTGTCCATCTGGATTGAAACCTCATTTTCCCATTTGTAATGCGACTAAAAGCTGCGAAGAAAGTGCTTCCTCTTTCAGAACACCTCATCTACCTTGGAAGTTTTTGGTAGGAAATCACATTTCTAGTGCACTTCTTTTTGTACTGAACTCACTTTATTATTCCTAATTTTTTTTACTTTCAAAAATGAATTTTATTCTTGTGTCATGTCGTTTCTATATATTTTCCTATTTTTAAAATTTTTTTGGTCTTTTTGTCTTAACAATTTTAGCACTATTTTACAATAATTGTTGAGAATATTTTAAAAAATATATCTGTAAACTAAAAAATAAAGTTGATTTTTGTTAACTTAAATTTGAAGGAACCATTAAAAATAATTTGAGAAAACACGAATTTTCAATTATCAGGTGAAATATCATGTTGCTGTGTTCTCCTGACTTTGTGTTTTCCTTGGACTTCAAATTTGTGGACTTTTCCCACTGTTTTATTGCTTCGGTTTTCTTTTGCCAATATATAATGCCAAGTATTACACCAGGACAAAATAACTGTGACATAATAATAAGGTAAAATCAGGCTAATACATGCCAGATGAATAAATATGTATGCATAATGATTTATCTCTGTCCTTAATTTATAAATCATTTAAAAAAAAACAATATATCCGTTTTAACATATCTTACACACTTTATGCAAAAAGTAGCAGCAACACTTCTTTAATATGAAGACACAGGTAATATGTAAGTGTATAAATCTCACCTCACTCCCTGATCTTTTCTTTTTCCTTGGAGGTGCGACAGGGAATGTGAGAGTATTATGTGGAGTGGATGGATACCGTAAATCAGATGAAGGAGTTCTGGTTTTTGTAATTTTTATAATGTCAGGTTCATTCGAGGCAACTAAAACTTCATTTACTATGGCGTCAGATTCTGGAATGCCTAAATTTACTACGTCACTTGAAGATGAATTTGCAGAAGAATTTGATCGGCTCCCTCTCGGTTCTTGTAGATTTAGATTGGCTGGTCTATCTGGTCTACTGATTCCCTGTTCACAAGTCTGTTTAAAAGAGTTTGCACGACTTGATCTTTTTTCTGGAATGGTTATGCTTGCCTCTAAAGTTTTCGGTAAACCGATTTCACATAAATTGGACACCAGTTCAGCATGGTCTGAATCAGGGATAGTTACATTAATGTTTTCAGTATATACAGTTAACTTTATTGAGACAGGATCTCTTGAGTCATGTGATCCATCAGAATCAGAATGTGCATTATTTTCATGTCTTTCAACATCATCAGTTTGAATATCAATGCTGTCATTTCTTTCAGATACCCTTTGTCTCATTTGTTCTAATTTCTTCCTACGTTTCTCATTTTCTTTTCTTTTCTTTTCCTCTGCCTAAAAAATAGAAATCATGAAATATTAAAGTCAAAAATTGTAAATCCATATGCATTATCCATTCTTTTTAATAAGATTTTACCATGCTAATCCCAGTTCCAGGGATTGAGCAGAATTCTCTGATAAATTTCATTATAAAATGATTGCAATTATAGGTAATATTTAAACAATAAACCTGTTAATTTTTATATGACAAGATCCATCAATCTGTATATGATCAAGAATCAATCATGATTAGTGGTTTCCCTAAGCATTTTTAGCATGGTGCTGCACCATGCCTTCTTCTTATGGTGCAATGCTGCCCTGTTATGGACTTTTTCTTGAAAAATATTTTAGTTCCCTCTAAAATTTGTTAAACTAAACCCTCCCTGGGCCTCATTTCCCTAAAATGTACTTATTTTGCTGTGTTCTGAGAAGTTTATTGTATTTAAAATAGTTAAGGAATTAAATTTGATATTCATGAAGAATTTACTTCATGCTGTGGCCCCAGAAGAAGCATTTATGCACTGAAATTGCCATCACTGGGACGCCTTAACAATTCCTAGGGAAAACACTAGTGATGAAACAACCCTCTCAGGAGAATCATTGCCAAGTTGGTTTCTGAGGAGAAGTTTAGAATACAAAATGTATGATGGACACCAGGTGATGACAATAGCTGTTATAAAAGGGACAAGAAATCATTTCATACTTCATCTTTTTGTTTTTTCTTCTTCAACAATTCCTCCAATTTTTTCTGATACTCCTCATCTTCTTTTCTTCTCCTATGAAAAACAGAGGAATGTTATATTATAAAATGCAAATTATACTACAAGTTGTAGATAAATATGTTTTAAATTGCAATCATTAACCGAACACTACATCTTATCTTTTAATTTCATATTTTTTAGTAAATACATGTATGTCATTGCATGAAGAAAGAATATTGTGATCTACATATAATGACAAACAGCATCCCAAGTTTCATTTTAATCACCATTAACTGGGAACTGGAGGAAAATACAAATTCATCGCCAAAACTTGTTTTGATTGCTACGAACATTTTCATATCTAATCATAATAGTAAGTCAATATATGTCAGGTTTCATTTTAATCTGAAGATTTGAAAGGTACAAAAGGTTATTGAATAGACTAAAGGAATGGGCAAAGAGATTTCCTACAGTATTCCTTCTTGGGACATTTTTAATTCTTTCTATATAATGTTAAAAATCCATTGTCTGATATTGCAAAGAACATGTACATGTACAATTTTCAAATTTAATGAAATCCTTTATCTTTTAATCAAAACATTATACAAAATACCTTTCTTCCTGAAATTTTTTCAATTCTCTCAGTCTTACTTCCTCCTCCAGAAGTGAATCCTCTCTTTCCAACCTAGTACAAAGCACAGCATTTTCGTCAGAATCAGACAAGTTAGACTTTTGACGAACATCTCTTATTGTCATCCATTTTTCTCCCTCTTCATCAGAGTCTGAAGATTTTTTAGACTTGAATTTGTCACTTCTTACTGTCATCCATTTTTCTTCAATGTCGTCAATAGATTTAAGATTCTGTAGTTTTTCCTCTTTTTCATCTTCATCACTTTCCTCTGAGTCAGATTCAGTGTCCTATTTTTTATAAAGAAAGTAATAAATGTATATATGGTCCTTGAGAATAAAGTGAATATGACAATCACAATACTGGTACTACCAGAATAGTGCAATTCTGGAAAAAAAAATTATGACCAGAACTGTATGGTAATTCCAGAATCGGATTTGTACAATTCTGGTACTTCCAGAATTGTATGGTTCAATAATTCTGGAAAACCAGTATTGTAAACAATTCTGGTATAATATTTTCCACCAGTAATGTGTAAACAATAGCAGTTTTACCAGTATTATTTACATACATTACAGACAGACAGACGTTCTTGCTCTAAATCCTGTTTCCCTTCAAAGGCATTTCTCACTGAACGAGGAAAAAAGTGGTGGGCAGATTGGTACGATCGCAGATGCAAAAATATATATGGGTTAACTGGACGAATATGATCAAATTTGAACGTATTTTTAAAGAGATTATTGTGTTTACAATCCCGAGTTTTTTAAATTTAAAAACGGATATTTTATGGAGGTAAACACCACAGGTGTTCAGGTGTGTCATAAAAATGTGTCATTGTTTATTCTTTCGTCTGCAGTATTAGTAATTTGTCTATTGTTACCTTTAACGCCTGTAAAAAGAGAGTCCATTGCTTCAATTGTTTTTCAGTGTAATTATGATCAATTATTTATTTATAATAAAGTGCACTGATTAGCTACATACTAATTATTTTTCTTGTTCAGGTGAGAAGGTCAGTGTCAATACATCTTTTTATGTGTTGTGAATACATTTATGTCATTCATCTATGTATACTTTCTCATTTGGTATGTCCAAATACTGCATAGTTGCAGTGAGTATCTACATAATTTTATTTGTTAACATGTACTTCTTCCTGACAACACACCTGTTATTCCAAATTGAAGGTGTTGTCATCTTACGATTAAAGTGTGGTTTCAGAGTATGATTGTGTTACCAGTAATTATATATATCTAGTATGGAATAAACAGTCATAGAAGGTCTGTAGTGGATTTTGTGAATTTTGAATATTAAAACATTGCCTTCCCTTCAGAACTATAATTTCGAAATTTTAAAAACACACGAAAAATAGTTTGTCAACACTAGTTTTTCCTTAACTGCGTACATATTCAATGCATGCATGTTTATATTAATGTAAAAAAAACATTGTGATTTTTAAATACAGATAATTATTAGAAAAATTCGTAAGGGTTCCGCGGAACCCAGTGTCTCGCCTACTTTTGATGTTGTCTATATTTTCAGTGTGATAGGTGAATGCACATAATAGATTTGCAGTTAATGAAATAAAACATTTGAAATGTATGAAAAAAGATTTTGTTGTAAAAAATTAATATAGTATGCAATTATATATATATAGATTTATAAATGAGTAGAAACATAAATTTATTGAATGAACAAATGTTAAAGAAGACAAATTTTAAAGTGCTTAATGATCTATTTAATGATCTTATTAAAATTTTAAAAACTTTAACCACAGAGTGAATGTAATGTTTCGTGGCAGAAAAACTAAGTCCATTTATAAGTAAAATACGGAAAATTTTTTTTTTTTTTTACTAAATTTACTTCTGGATACTATATTATGATCATAAACAAGCTTCTGTCCAAGTTTGGTACAAATCCAGGATAGTTTAAGAAAGTTATTAAAATTTTGAAAACTTTAACCACAGAATGAATGTAATGTTTCCTGGCAGAAAAACTAAGTCCATTTATAAGTAATATACAGAAAAACTGGAATTTTTATTTTACAAAATTTACTTCTGGATACTATCTTATGATCATAAACAAGCTTCTGTCCAAGTTTGGTACAAATCCAGGATATTTTAAGAAAGTTATTAAAATTTTAAAAACTTTAACCACAGAGTGAATGTAATGTTTCCTGGCAGAAAAACTAAGTCCATTTATAAGTAAAATACGGAAAAACTGGAATTTTTTTTTTACAAAATTTCCTTCTGGATACTATCTTATGATCATAAACAAGCTTCTGTCCAAGTTTGGTAGAAATCCAGGATAGTTTAAGAAAGTTATTAAAATTTCAAAAACTTTAACCACAGGGTGAATATTTGTGGACGCCGCCGCCGACGAAGACGGAATGTAGGATCGCTATGTCTCGCTTTTTCGACAAAAGTCGAAGGCTCGACAAAAAGCTCAATACGTGTACATTTAATTATTCACATGTTAATCAACAAAGTTGTTTCAAACGTAATAAATAGGAGATTTGCTTGAATTGTTGTAAGGTAATGGACAGATTAATTTTTGACACCTGTGTTTATTATACATTTACCTGACCAAGGTTTTTGTTATAAATGTAGGTGTATACCTACCTTTATCTCCCAGAGAAATGAAACATAAAGTTTAGAAAAAAAATACCTAAAACATAAAAATCTACAAAGAGGGAAAGGAGAATCTCTAAATATTCTCATTAGAAAAAATAACGTGGACCGGATAGTTGGTGGGCAATTGTCAAAAAAAGTGGGCATTGAGCAATCCCTTATACTTGTGTAGAATACTGGAATTACCAGAATTGGCCCATTCAATACTATAGAACTGTGGTTTCACCAGAATTGTAAAATTTTGAAATACTGGTAATTCTACAATTGTATATAGACAATACTAGTAAATCCTGAATTGTATTTATCACAATACTGGTATATCTGAATTGCACTAATAAATCTACTCTAGATAAACTGATTAACAAATCAAGGTGAACTGACAATAAAACAAAAGCAAAAAAAAAATCATTAGACACTGATTATCAATTACCAGAAATAAAACTATCTGTAGAGACTTTAAATCTGCATCATGATGTTTTAACAGACGATGATCACTTCAACATAACGAATAAGATTTATGTTGTTTTTATGATTTTGGATTCAAACTTTAGTTTGAGATGTAAGAAAATTCAACTTATGCCAATTCAACTAAACAGGAGTCGTAGATCTAGATAAATAATATCACTGCTTTACGAACTTACATTGAAATATGATTCCTGTATATCTTTCAGCTGATCTGGTACTACAGATCTGTAACAATGAATATCTGACATCTTAAAAACATGCATTTCTTGAGGATCTTGATTTTTAATTTAATATGAATGTCAAGATTTGTACTAGTTCTATTAAAAAATGATTAGTGACAAGATTTCTGTATAATGCATGCAGAAATCACATCGTGTTTTTCAAAACATGGTCAGGACATAAATAGAGGCCACTGTTTGCCAAGCTATTGTACCGTGGCGTGCCACTAAATATCAAACTTGAATCGTGGTATTACCATGGTTGTTCATTACAACAAGATAGAATACTGTGGTTGATTGTGGTAGTGTTTGTTCATAGTAATACGTATTGTCATGATTAAACTTCTCTTCCAGTTAAAAATCTCCAAAAATGTATCAATAACTAAGTTATAGTTAATTATGTTTACATTTTTCTCAGTAAACAGAGTTATAAATATGTTTTGCATCCCAGGATCCTTTATTCTTACATATTTCAAGCTATTAAAAAAACAATACATGAACATATTGAAATCACTTTATACTTTCATATATACATCTAACATCTAACATCTAATATGGGGATAATTCTTATCATTTATCACCAAACTTCCACGTGAAATATGTCTTGAAATGAAATCGTGAAAAGTCTAAATCATATTATTTTGTTCAAGGATTTCATTCATCTTCAGCTGACAGGAGCAATCAAAAAGTGTATATCCGACATAAGCGAGAAGTATGAAATTAGTATAAAGGTTTGGATTGGCATTTGGATTGCTGCCTCGAGTTTTGAGGAATCAAAATTTGTAAAATGGCCATTCTTTAAACTTTTCTGGAGACGCAGGACCCATATCCCCTTGACCAGGCAAGCCAATTCTAAAAAGTGGCTGTTTGATATTAAAGGAATCTTTTACTATGATCTTATTTCCTGCTGAAATGATCTTTATCTTATAGCCGTGTATAAAACTAAAATACTGTAAACTAAAGATTCAACTGCTGATCAGAAATTTTTATACAAATCTGAAGCCCTTTTCACAAAATATCTTAAGAATAAAATTACTCGTAAGTCATACTAGATCTGTATTTATGAAAAGTGACAACAAATTTTAAAATACTTTTATTCGTTTCTATTTTTTCTCACTGATAATTCTATTTTTTATGTATAATCTAAAAGCATGATAAGCATGGTGGTCATATTGATATTGGTTGCAGTTCCAGACTTTGGAAACTATTTCGAAGGAGACTTTCTATTTGTTAAAACCATTCCACTGTGGCCTCAACTGGCAAATTAATTCAAATAATATTTCAGATAGTTTTTTGCTGATTTTTCTATTAGTGGCATGCAAAATAGAATTATACATCATTTATGAAGGAACTTTACTTCTGCTTACACAATTTTGGGAATACACAATCATCAATTCTCTTCTTCTATGTGAGAATTATGTATGATTTCATATTTATAAACTGTGTTTAAATCTTGCATTATGCTTTCGAAGGAATCACACATAAATATACCAGGAAATGTCATGCTTATGTGCATCAGTTACATAAATTGCATTATTATATAAAGGAAGGTAAAATTTGTTAAAACCTACATGTAATGTACATTGCATTAAATAAATACATTTTTTGTACAAGTACAAAATATTTCATCAAAATACTTTAAAATATTTTTGATCAAAATCCATAATAATTATATCCTTTCTTACCACTGACTCATTCCATGATATTTTAAATTAAAATAAGCATTTAGTTTGTCAAAGTTATAAAAACATAGCACTGAAGTGCTGATCTGCAGCGCTGCTGCTAAATTAACTAATGGATAAGCTGAATGGTTGATTAAAGACCATCACAATCCATGAATAACTAGAACTACGAGTGACCTCACTGAGTGATACCTCATTTGCAATACTAGGAATTACGCTTACAAACTTTAAACCTATAAGTTGGATTATCTCTCTTTGCAAGTATCTACATATGCTGCCCAACCTTCATATAACGTTTCATCACAATGCATTGAACGATTAAGGAGTAACGCTGACAAGATTTAAATTTGTAAAACCCTTAAGTTTGATTATCTCCCTTTGCAAGCATCCAGCGATAATTATCTTGCATCATAAACATCTACATATGATACCCAACCTTCATATAAAGTTTCATCAAAATGAATTGAACGGTTTAGGAGGAGTTGCGCTTATAAGCTTTAAACATGTAAAACCCTTAAGATGAATTATCTCCCTTTGCAAGCACCCGGTGATAATTATATTGCTTCATGCATATCTACATATAAAGTCCAACGTTCATAAAGTCTCATCAAAATCCATTGAAGTGTTTAGAAGGAGTTGCGCTTACAATGTACATGGACAGAGACAGACAGACGGATGGACAATTCCTATATACCCCCCAAAAAAACCAAATACTGTGTTTGCAGGGGGTATAATAAATGCTACATTCTGACCATTTTTACTTATTCAGTAATTCACTTAAATAACTCATGTAACTGTGAAGTTAGAACAATAAATAAAGTTCAATATTTTGTTCAAAAACAGGTAGAACTGTGAGGGGACCTTAATTTAATGGACCAGGGCATCCTTATCATGGTGAATTGTCTCACAATTTCTAAGTCCAACTGGGTATAACTGAGGGAACAAAAGGGTATAAAGTTATGGGAAAAGTATTGGACCAGGACATACTTCGCATGCGCACATCTATGTTCTAGGATCTAACAGTACGCAAAGTTTCATTAACCTCTGATAAGGCATGTTTGAGAAACTGTGGGTACAAAAAATTCTGGACAGAAGACAGGCTGATTCCTATATACCCCCAAATTATGTTTGCAGGGGGAGGGGGGGGTATAACAAAAGGCTAACAACATTTAAACTATCGTACAACATAACATATTCTTCAGTGTAAGAGTAAATAGTCTCTTTCTGAATTATAAATCATCAGAGATACAATTGTTTGATACCAATTTTGATGCACAAGATGTAATTTACGACTCATCAGTTGTGTTCAAGGCATAAAATGTTGAAATCCAAAACAATAATCCAAAAGGTTGAAGAGCAATTCAAAATTTCCAAAATTACCAAAAGGGGTTATGCAAAAACATTTTAATGACATAGCATGCACGCGTGAGATACTCCATAGGTTTTTGCAAAATTTTACATTTTTGCAACAGTATATTCTAAGTATCAGTTTCGGGTCAGTATCAAAATACTAGCAACTGAGCTGGGGATATCCTCGGGGACTTGGAATTCACCAGCAGTGGCATATCGACTCCAATGGTAAAAATACAATTCTTTGATACCATTTTTGATGAACAAGATGAGCACATTTCAAAAGGTTGAAAAGCAATTCAAAATCACCAAAATGACCAAAAACCATCAAAGGTCAAATCACTGCACAAGGGAGATACTATAAGGAATAGAGTTCATGTAAAACAAAGAATTAACATAGATAATTAAATTCATTCAAAAAACAAATTACAGTTGTATATTTGTTCTACGTTTACAAAACTAAAGTTAAAGATAGTAGCAGAGAGTGGCATCCAAAACATCACATTTATATGCAAGTAAATAAACCACCTCGCTCACCTGATATTTCCATTTGTTCATCGATAAGGGACCTTGAGATTAACATCCATGCCATGTTTAGTTTCAATCCATTCAGATATTTTCAAGAAGCCGTCTGTATGTATTTTCATAAGGTCCTATGTTGAACTAAGTCTTCCGCAGAAGGTCATCATAGATGACAGATCGGCACCAAAGTAACAACACTTGGCCAGAACGTCATAAGGAACATTCATGCTATGTTTCGTTTCAATCCATTGAGTGGTTCTCTAGATGAAGATTTGTGTATGAAATTTCCTGTAGGAGCAATCGGAATAAGTATAACAGACCGCGCAATGCCAAAGTTTTTTTTAGAATTGCCCACCAACTATCTAACTATTGTTATTGTCTTCGTTGAACGTGGGCATCCTTTTTCTGGTGAAACTTCATTTCGACTGTGGAAAAACACAGTGGATTGTCAGCAGATAGATATAATAAAACGGTTAAAAATTAACGTTATGGTTTCTTATTAACTTAATTCCAATCCTTTTCATAATTTTATAATTCTTCCTTTTGATGCAGAGGTAACTCTTACCTAAGTTTGGATACCTGTCTGTTTTAATTGTTTTGATTTTTGATGGTTTGTGCTTATTAATATTTTGATCTCGAGCACTGCTGTTGAGTTGTCTGTCAACGAAATGGCCATACTGTGCATCAAATTTATTTCGGTATTTTGTGATACGTTTTATTCCTATACAGTCGGGAGTTTTTTTTTACATTCGTAATAACTGATTTGTCCAACATCAGTTTCAGCATAAATAAATGGGTCACCTGTAGACGAGTGAATGATTGACAATAATCTTGACCCCGGTATATCGTTTGAAGCAACGGGTCAGGGTATTATGAACTTGGTTGTGTAACATGAATTGACGGTGTCAAAGTATTTACGTGTGTCTTTGACAAGATCACAAAAATCTCGTGCAAAAATTGGCGGGAAAATATACCACGATACGATAAAATCTTCAAACAATACAATTTGGAAAAATAACTAATGAATGCCATAAAAAGGTAGACTTACGGATGTTCGGGACAAATATTGAATTTGGTTATACTGTCAACGGGGAAATTTGATATGACCTATTGCAGACCGACCAAGAACGAATGAAATGGATAATATATAGTCAATAGTTTTTTTTAATTGTTGTATTTGTACTTGAAGAAAATTCCAAACACGGGAAACGTTACATTTTGTAAACAGACGGAGAAATTTTATTTCATCTTACATGTACAAAATGTATTAGTAAAGGAAGCATATAAAATGCTGTTATCATTACATTTTTCAAAAGATAACATTTTTAATAACCAAATACGTGCAATTTGACTACATGCATTAAAAAAAAGTACTACAGATTCAATTGATGACATTTATTTCGTAATAATTTGAAATCTAATTTGAAGAAAATAACGAAATAAAAGACAGACAGACAGCGTTAAAGAGTTAAACGGGGAAATTTGAGAAACAGTATATAAGATAGTTTCAGATTTATAAAGATCCCGAATGCATTTTTTTTAATATCCCCGTATTTGGGACAGGACGTGGAAAATTGACGATATAGCCTATTTTGTTTTTGCCGAGGGTAAGTGAGAACGAAATTTGATAAATGTAACCAGAGACAGGTTTTATATTTCTCTGATGTAACGTCATTCCAAAATCTTTCAATAACAAATAATAATTTCAAAAACGATTGATAAGTCTTGTTCTTGGACATATATATCGTCACCCAAAACCACCCCTTCGTGTCAAATGGTCGCTCCATATGAATTTCCCGTGTTCAGATAATTTATATGCTCTACTAATTGTCGAAAATAGCCGTACGATCTTCGTGGGGGTCAAATTAGATAAATCCAGTATGGAATCGAAAAAAATAAATTGGGTCAATTAATAATTATAAAAACAATACATGTGCTTTATTTATAATCCTTGTGTTCTCTCAACTTTAATGGTTGTTTCTTTTATTCCATTCCGTATAAAACAGTGTACTTTTCTAATATAAGAATGTATTGCACACTTCGCATATTTTTTTTTCCTTCATATAATGAGAATTTATATTTAGACATTCTCCGTGAATTCCTGTGTTCTTACTATTTTTGAGCATGCGCGATGAATTGTCCGCGATCTGATTAAAATGCACGCCTGCAAAAAGACGAATTTGTTTATAGTTATTTAATATAAACAATATTTTATTCATAAAAGTTATCATGAATAAGATTGGTCAACAGGCTAAACCTATATAAGCCCTCTCCGAAAAACACTAGTCTAGAAAAATGTGTACAAACCTAATAAATTGATACCGGTTTGGGGAAACAAACAATTATTTATTTTTTGGTCATACGCAAAAATATTCATGAAAATATTATGGTATCAATAACTCGCAACAGCACACCTTAGCATGGGAATTCATATATGTGACGACCGATATTGACCATGAACTTGTTTAAATTTTCAACTGGTCGATGTGACGTAGCATCAAATCGTATTAATAGATTAGGTGATGGACTTGACCTATCTTTGATACACGCTTTCTGGATTGTAAACATCGAAATTAAAGGCTTATAACGAGTCGTATTGTACAAGAATTATGTAATTAAATCTATATAAAAAGAAAGAGATCAAAATGTCCCCAGGTAATGCACAAGCCTACAACTGAGACTGGTTCAGGTTGAACGGGGCCCTGATAATGGAGACTGCACTACTTTCAAACTTTAACTTTGTATCAATACACAAACAGTAAAAAATGCGGAAGCATTCATAGAAAGAGGTTAGATGGCTCAGTACAAAGTTATTACCAGCGTGTTAACAATCTTACGCACAGCGTCAGCTAGATAAGCTTAAGCTTATCTTCGCTGCAGCAGCACTGCAGAAAAAAGGAAGAAGATATATATAAGTACTTATATAATTATCAATATAATTGCACTATATCATAACAGTAAAACAGGGCCGCCCCAGTCTCGAATGGTGTTTAATACCAAAATATCAATAGAAACGAGTCCCTGTGCTATAACTGATATTGACTGCCCACAATGAATTCTAAAGATAATTCAAGGCCTGCTGCTAATAATGTTAAGAGGAGGTCACTCAGCAATCATGTTCCATCATACACTTTGAAACATTTTGGCAAAGGATACCATACATGTAGTTAAATATTTGTATAAATATAATTGGCCTATTGTCACACAGGAAATAAATTTATCAAGGGTTTAGTCAAAGGTGTATGGGATTTTTCATCAGGATGTAAATTTGCATTCCCTAAGCCAGAAAGAAAGCCAAGTGGGTCTAAGACAAAATTAAGGCACATTTTTTTAGTCCTCAAATATAATCCCCTTTGTAAATTTCCTCCTTACTAAAAGAAGAATGCTCAAACTTAATTTCCACAAAGTTTGAATAAGCTGCCATGATCAGTAAAAGTGGTGATTTAGTCAGCTGCGAAGAGTCAATATTTATGCTTCTGCATAAATTCTGCTTTCCCTCGGAGATATTTTGGTCAATATTTAGAGTTAGCACAGCAGCACTGATGATATCACGACAGTATTTAAGTATACTTTGCAAATGAGAAAGATTCTAAAGTTTGAGTTTATATTTTTTAATTGAATTTTATTTTAATGAATAATGCACTGTGAATTACTAAATGTTTAGAAAAATATAATATTTCATGTGTGAAATAAATGCTGTTCTGACACTCAATTGCAAGGAACTGACGTAACAATGGACATCAGATAAGTCCTTCATATATACATGTAGTTTGTTCACTAAATTACTATGTGCATTGGTGAATTGATGTGTTGTTACATGTTGTATGTGACTTGTTATATATTTTAGCTGTTTGAATTTCAGAAATACTCAACAAGAAATAAATATTTGAAATTACAACTTCTACACATTTAACAACATCACGTTTGTGGTAAAGACACATTTTTAACCAAAAAAAAAGGAAAATCTGTTCTCCTGAAATTTTTTTAGACGTTTCAGCATTGAAACTTCAATAATCTGTTAGGATTTAAGGAAAAAAAATGTACAAAGACAGCTTTTACTGATATTTAAAGAAGATTTTGAGACATCCGAAAAAAAAAAACAACTTGCAGTATATACAAAACACAAGTAAATTAGTACAGTGGTGTCCCCTTATTCTGCGTGTCCCCTAATTTTGAGCACCTGACATTTCAAACAATTTTAGTGTGAATCTGTCTAATGGTTTTTCTGAAAAATCTCTAAAAAATGCATAGATCCCATTAGTGCATGTCTCTTTGCAAAGTGAAACAACACTTTGATGAAATAATTTAAAATATTAAACTTTTCCTATCAGTGGGCATCAATTCCTGGTTTTGAGGTAAAATGTCGCCAATTTCTGAGCCAGGTGTGCAAAATTAGGGGACATTGACAGTCTCACAGATAAGATGATATCATTAACAAACATTTTTGTGTCGTTCTCGACTTTTGGTCTTCAATTTATAATTATTACAAAAAGGCTTAGGTGGGCAGACATAGCAAGGGAGAGCTACAATAACGTAGCTCCTGTGACAACTTTTGACACGGCAGAGCTACAAAGCGGTCACATTACTCATAACGGAGCAAAAATAACTTTTAAATATGGCAATATGAGGTTGTGTTTACCTGAAATTTAATCGAACTGTATAATTTCCAGCATATTAAATTTAAAATTACTTCATTATTAATGTTGAAATCGTTGTTTTGCAAATCTTGTCATTTTCAAAATTGTTTTCTTTCTGCTGTGACCCATATCATGAGATTGCAGGAGGCATGGCCTGACCTTAAATGGATATCCTTACCACGACTACAACTGACAATATTTCAGGAAATAGTATTTTGTCAACGGAAACTTCCTTATTTGGAATGTGACCTTAAGCGGAATGCCAATGGGACTTCAAAAGAAAACAATTTAAAACCATGGATGAAAATTTTAAATGCCAGAAATCTGGATTGGAATCACCCATTAGGTTTATATTATGTTGCTTTATTTTAACAGATAACGATATAATATAATTTATTTTCTGAACCAAAATAGCTGGAAAATATGCCTAAACCACTGGGTGTGAATGACACCTGACTGCCCCATTACGAGTATTGGGACCGCTTTGTAGCTCCACAGAGTCAAAAGTTGCCACAGGAGCTACATTATTGTAGCTAAGGGCTTTCGAGACGCGACGGCCATATTTCCACATCGTCCATAGGACATATCGGCCATACCTTGTAAAGACGTATCAACCATACTTTAAGTATTTATTCCATTGTGGTTATAACATAAAATATAATAATACAAGTATTATTTCATAGTTATAACATGAATATGATTTTGTAGTATTTATATACATGTTTGCCTCTTTGAAAGAGTCAGTATAGATCTAGAATATATATTTATTTTTACTTCTGTACATCTGCTGTTCAACAAGACAAGTAGACTCATATAAGACTGGTTTTAAGTTAATGCTATTGATAATAATTCATTCCTACTATGACTTTGAAAATTGATTTACAGCTTCATATTATGTAAGTATGTTTTATTTTGTTTTGAACTCAGCTTGGGTGCTGTTGTTTTTATAGTGATCTCGTTTTGTATTTCCTTTACAATTTCTTGACAAAAGCATAATTAATACTTATGTTCATCGAAGAAATGATAATAAGAAATTAACAATCTTCTTAAATTTGAAAATTAATCATTATCTGATTACTTAGTTATATATTTCAAAACTAAACTTATTGTTCTAACTATGACAGAAATTAATTCCCCATTTTGGATATTCATTTTTATTTGTTTTATTTTTTCAGTTTGTTTTACGCAAGATATTAAAAATCCATTTAGAAAATAATATAAATATTTTATTAGATAAAGCACATTTATATATAATGCATATTCCCAGTGTATAACATATAAAACATGACAAATAATGTAAATACAGCACAATACATTTACAAATTATAATAACCATCAACATGTATATATCACAATACTTTATAAATAAAATTTATTTCCGAAAAAAAACCATGGACGACGCGTCTTGACAAAGTATGGCCGATGTTGTGCTATGGCCGATACGTCTTTTCAAGGTATGGCCGATACGTCCTATGGATGACGTGGAAGTATGGCCGTCGCGTCCTGCATTGAGCTAAAGCATAGGGCTAGTGGACTGAATTGTAATTCTGATATTGCTGCTCTGTGTTTACGAATTCATATATAAAGGTTTGCGCGGTGGGATCAGTGTATACGAGTTCACAGGCCAATGTAAAATCCTGTACAAATTATTGTACACTCTTGACTGAACCCATATAACTAACATAAACATTCTCATATCATTTTAAATATAATCTTTTCAGATTTTCTGGCATCGGGTGTGATTACCGCTTTGGTGTTGTGTCTTCTGCATCAAAGAACTCTTCCAGTTCACTGTCTGACGACATTGTTTCAACGCTACTCGTTAAAATTATTAACTAATGCACAAAAAAATGTAAAATGTCATCTCTCTGACTCTGCTGTTTCTGCCAAAATAACCCCAAAAGGAAGTGAATCTGTAGTTTCGGGTTTTGTCGTTGTAGAGAAGGAAAATCTTAAAAATATTCCGAAAGCCCTATAAAAACTCTAAGATGGTTGCTGAAAGTTGATATTTTCGCGTTCTTGTTACATTTTATAATCTTATGAGAATTTGTTTGCTGAAATTTTGAAAGGAGATAGTTGTTATTTTTTTCTGAAAGAAAGGAGTGATTCAAACGCCGAGAAAAGTGTGAAAGTTTAAATATTTCCCAGAATTCCGTGTGTTCAAAATGGAAAACCTTGTGGTCGAAATTTGTGGAGCAAACGGAGCTTTTTACGAGGTAATATCACATTAAAACTTTGGTTTTTGTACTTTAAAAAGTAATATTTTAAAAATACTTTATATTCTGTATATACTTTGTAATAACGGAAAAGTTTGTCAAAAGTCCAAATCTGTCAAAGCCGAAGTCGTGGTCTAACAGCATGACAAGTTTCACTTTCACTTGTCAAGTTTCAGAAAGTGTACTTTCGATTTATTTTCACTGAATTGTTTAAATGTAATAGAATGATAAATGTTTTGGCTTGTTTTTTATTGATTAATCATACATTAGACAGAGAAATACTTCAGAAATGAGTCACTCTTATCAGGATATTTTGTTACTCTGCAGCTTCTAACAGTTGATTGATGAAATCACTGATAAATGATCCCATGCAAATAAATTTGATTGTATCAGTAACATTTTGGGACTAACTTCTTCTGTAAACATTTTTGTAAAATTCATAATTGATGTAAATAATATGATAAAACTACAATTCTAATTTTTTGTGATTTACAAATGTACAGTTTTGCATCCTATCAATATGTCATGTTTTAAAATTTTTAATTGTTTTGCTATGTTGTATACATGTACCATCAGTTAATATTTTCAAATGAAATTTTACTATTTTGTAATTACATATATTTTATTTATTAAAAATTTTTCATACTATTTGGTAAAAAATTTAATTCTTTAAAACTTTAATCAGGGAAAAATAAATTTGTTTTATTGAAAACAGTGCACAAACTTGTGAAAACATTTTCCAAATTTCTGTATATATGTGTTAATGGTAAAACTCTTCCTGTTCTATGTAGCAAATGTTTTTTGATATACCTTTAAAATAACATTGTCCACCAATATTAAAAAGAAATTGCTTCTGACCTGTGATAATAAAATTCAATACTTTTAAGTGCAGATATATGTAAACTTAAATTCTACGTATAATAGAATAAAAGCAAAAAATCAGGAAAAAAAAACAGATATCTATAAGTATACACTGAGGTTATAAATATCAAAACTATTTGCAAGTGTTTCACCAAAAAACTTGTCATTTTCCATATAAAATATATAAAAAGAAAAATGCTGTTAATGTTTTTATTTATCATTTGATTTAATTCTTGAACAATTAAACCTCATGTATAGTAGTGTTTTCCCCAGAAATTTGTGAAGGCATGGTAAATGTCGTATTTTGAGGTTACTCATTGGTTAAAAAGGATAACATTGGGGGCACCCCTCCTTCACATGAGGGCACTATATTTTTTCAAAACCTGCAATAAACAGCCTTCACCATAGTGTGAGGGTGTAAAAGTGTGTCAACACAACAGGGGTACATGATTAAATGCAAATCAGTTTCAAAAAGATAAGAATAAACTAAAAATTGAAAGTTAGGTTTGGCTAAATGGGGGCACAGTGTAAAATTCGTGATGAGGGCAGCATGGTGCTTGAAGATGAGGCATGGTGCAGCACCATGCTAAATTGGTCTAGGGAAACCTCTATATAGGATTATTACATGTACATGTACCTGGTATACTTAAATTAAATTTATGTACATTTGGTATTTGGTTAGTTAATTAGACTGATAAGTTTGTTCTCATGACCAAATAGTATATTTCCAGATCAAACAGTAAGACTTGCTTACATTATTTTCATGCCTGACATTCGAATAATTTGTATGGAAAAAAAAATTTTGGACTGAGTAACAAACTTTTATTCAACATGTAGATGTCTTGACTTAGTTGTGTGAGTTCTTTTGGAGTTACCTCCTTTGCTCTACATGTACTAATTATATATAAATAAGGGAAATATATTTCGTTTTTTTCAATTTTTGAAATTTCAGACGTACATGTATATACAGTGTGTAGTAATGGAGATAAATGTGAAGAAATATGAAATATATTTCATTTTGAATTTTTTAAATTTGAGACATGTAGTGGAGATAGATATGAAGACATATATCAATAAAACAGAGATTGATGCATATTATAGTTTGAAATTTGTCTGGTTTCACAGCCCAAGAATTTTTTGTATTTTTAATTATCACAAACAATTAGTCAACAACACCTGTGTATAAACACAACTTAAATTTAATTAAGCAAATTATTTGTTCAGGTTATCATTATTGACCTAACGGAATTAGTGAACAAATGAAAATTACATTCTTATATCAATTACATGTAGAAGAAGATTATCCATTCTCTATTCTATAAAGATACAGTTCGCAGGGAAATGACATGATTTTGACACCAGTCCAATTAGATGCCTTTTTTTTTTTGCAAATATCTCATGCTGAAGTTTAGGAAGTATTTGAAAAGATTAAATATTATTTAAAATGAGGATCTGACAAATAGACCAGATTGATAGCTTTTAGTATTAAAAATGTACCATTAGCTTTACAATTGAGCAAGATGCCAATTGAGAATTGAATTTCAATTTTGTGTACAATGTATGTATCTGTGGTATAATATATTGTTTATCCAAAATCGTTCTGCCACAGCTCAACATATCATGTGAAATATATGTGTACAATACATGTATACATTTCCATTAGATTATATAAATTTTCCCTCTTGATACAAAAATATAGCTAGTGAATGAAATTATTGAATACAAACAGTATAAAAAAAAATACACAACACATGCATGCAAGTGTACATTAATCTTTAGCCAGATAGAATGTATAGATAGTACAAAAATCTACAGACAACTTTTTGTTTGATGTATCTAAAATGATAAATGGTTTTGTCATGATGGCACAAAAAAAAAATGCATAACAGGTAAAACATATTGTTACTGTCATTATGGCACAAAAAATGCAAAACAGGTAAAATATACTGATGCTGTAGAAGAAATCTTAAATTTTATAGTAAATGCACAAGTACATAGTAGTAAAAATGTAATGGGAAAGGCAAAATTGGTTCATTTTATTCTTAAATACATGTACATAACAAACAAACAAACAAACAAACAAACAAACTAATATTTTATTTGCCAATCATGGTGCCCAAAATGAGAAGAATAATTACAATTACAATTTTCAAACATAATATAAAAATAAGATAAAAAATAGAGTAAACAAAGTATGACATGATAAGTTTTGATTTAATTGATTAAAGTAAATGAAATAAGTAATTTGTAATGATAAAACAAATGTATGTTACAGATGTGAGATAACAAAAACTGATTTCTTCAGTTTAACATGTTTAAAGTGAGAGATGAAATGTTTGCATTTAAATTTATCATTATTATTCAATAATATCAGATAGTTTTTTTAGATTTATAAAAATTTCTAAAGTAATTTTGATATTAGTATATTTTATAATTTAATGTTCTTTAAAACTGTTGAACGATGTGTAACTTTTCATATCTTTTTAACTTGGATCATGAACATACATTTGATTTAATTCGTTAAAGGGTGTGGCATAATCTTGGAGGTAATTTGTTATCTTTGGTTAAATAGATACACGAATACACATTGTAAAGTAATATCTCACGGTTCCTTTACTTTTACTTATGTAAGTTTAAGGGTGGGACTCACACTTTTTGTTCCAAAAAATCTTTGATTTTTGAAAAATTGATTTTAAAACTGCCACCTCTGATTATTTTAGGATGAGCTTGTGTACATTTACATGTATGGGAGGGTGTAGAATCTTAGGAGTAAGGGGAATTTGAACAAAGTGCTATTTGTTGAGAACCTTGAGTTCAATGGAGCAAGAAATTGTTTTGGAAAAAAGTGGTTTCAGTATGAATTAATGGTGCTGAAATTGTAAATGGGAATTTATTTATGCATGGGGAGAGGGGGTTGAACTCATGAATACATGATGAAACTTTACAATACACTACTCTAAAAATTAATAAAAAAACAAACTGCAAACAAGAATCTTTCATCAAATGATGATAAGTACCATCAACATATAATTTGCAATTAACTTTTATAGGATTCAATTGGAGTAAATATGCAAAGCATACACATCAACACTGTAGAAATGTTGTTTTATGTGACTGCAGTCAATTTTATATCCTCTTGATATCCAAGTTACTGTAATACTATTCATTTAATAATGTATGCTAAAACAAAATTACATTTCTGCTTACATAAGGAATTGATATGGCGGGGGGAGGGGAGGGGGGTCCCTGCTTTGTTACTCATTTTAAGAAGTATGAATTTTCTTTAGTAAAGCTATTACATGTACTTTCGTAAAAAGACTTTTGGGAACATTAACCATTGATTATGTACCACCTAAAGGGATTCTTATGAACATTCTCATAGAGTATTTTGTATAATGAAGTGTTTCATCTGTTTTCAGGCCCATGTAAAGAATGTGTACGAAGATGAAGTGCTTGTATCTTTTGAAAACAAGTAAGAAGCTAGAAAGTCGAAGAAGTTTTGTTGTAAATAGGTGTTTAAGCTTCCGAGTTCAGTCCTCTTATACCAAGGGACCTACAATCATATTGCTTGGTGTCAGGGTGCATTTCAGGAAGTAACAGGAGTTCAGTTCTCTGATGCTAATGGACCTACAATTATATTACTTGCTGTAAGGGTGCATCTGGGGGAGCTACACAGCCACACAACAAAAGAAAAATTGTAGATTTCTGGTTATTATAAGGACTTAAAGTTATAATTTAAAGATAGTTTACTGTGTTATTTATATACGTTTTGTATTATGAACACAGAAAATGAACATCTTTCACAAGTAATAGAGTTTATTACCAAATTTAATTTTGGCACAATTAAAACAAGCTTCCCCTAAACAATTCGTGGTCAAAATATTGGAAGAAAATATCTGTTGAGGAGTCTATGAACACACATTTGTCAAAAGGGAACAACCATTTAAATTTTACAGAGTGGAAAGGGGGGGGTAAGATATGCTTTAAATGGCAGGATTTAATATTACACTGCATCAATTGAAAAAAAATATGTTTGGCTCATGCATTCCAGGATAACTTCCTTGTGCCCACCCCCCTCCCTTCTTTCCACATCCCAACTCCCCAAAATCTAAATGGTACATGTAGTTTACCCAGGAGAATGTAAACAGTGCCAATATTTACCCTACTAATTATATTTTCACCATTAGGATTGCCCTAAGACATGGTTTTGGGTGTTCTACCTTTTTAGATAAATTTTAGGACATATCCTAACATATGAAAGGTAATATATATCCTAAGACCATCTTAGGACATATCTTAGTCCAAGGGTACCATCAAAAACCTGGCCCCAGGATTACGACATGTACATGTATATAGATAGTGTCATACTCATAGTCACAAAAATAGAGTCAACAAGACTAACAATATCAGTCCACATGTATAAGTAGTATGTTTTCTTGTTAAGGCTTACCCTGGCCCCTTATCAATCCTTTGATTTTCAAAGCAATAAAGAATTTTCATAGGTTGACTTGTAGTAGTACCCGGTGACTATATGTTGTGTTGTTTATCAGCAACTGCCATTTCGCTAACAATCTAACATGAAAACAATTCTATGTGTATCTTAATCAATTGTATTAATCATAATTTATTGATGTAAACTGTGAAAATCTAAAGAGATATATCAAGATTTTTTTTTAGTGAAAATGGCTTGTAAATTTTATAGATAGTTACATGTATTCCATTAGAAATTTTATGATTGTATTTGTAATTTCTAGTTGGCAACCAGATCAGAGAGTTAAGTTCGGAAATGTACGATTACCTCCATGTAACCAGAGCAAGAAAACTGATTATAAGGAAGGGGATATTATTGAGGTATGTTTTCTATGATATACTAATTAGTTTGAAGAGACCTATTACTCTCTTTCATTCTGTTTTACTCTCTGACAAAATCATGGAAGGGTTCTTGCTAAGCTATGTACATGCGTCTTGGACACGAGAACAAGGGACAGGACGCATCATCATTCAAACCCATGCATCCGTGTGACGCATAAAGATTTCACCAGTTGGGTGCAAAGACTGTAATTTAAATGAAGAACTTTCTGGTCACCTTTATTGTTTTCAGGAGAATTCAAGGCAAAGGGTGCGGAAATGACAAACTATTAAGATAAAAAATGGCGAGAATAAAAATTCTTGCGATTTTCATTGGCCACCAAGTTAACGACTGGTAAAATGCACATGATCTTGCAAGTTTAAAATGGATATTATATTGGACTTTCACTGTTCAATTATCTTTTTGTCACATTTTACAATTATTGATTATGACTGGAAAAAAAGTAGTATTAAGAGAATGTATGACAAAAAATAATAATAACACTAGAAATAAAAAATCAAGTAATAAGTTGTGTTACAAAGCAAAATCCAAAGTTTTCGAATTTTTTTGCCATATCTGTAAGAAATTTTTTCCAATTTTGGAGCACTGCTGCAAATGTTAAGATTTTATTGATTTTATACCAGTCAGTATTATGAGGCAACACAAGATTTTAGAATTACCAGGGTATTGTCAAAATCATGCGGGAATCGACATCCCAAAAGTGATGATGAGTCCTGGGACTTACCATTTTGAAAAATGATGAAAAAATCTTGGTGAGAACCTAGAGGTGAGATCAACACAAAAAGAATTTCATCATTTATTTAAATTTGGAATAATAAAATTGCAAAATTAACATGATTAAAATGCTACCTCCTTGACCCCTTTACAGCCGCTAGGTGAAAGGTATCTAAAACTAAGTTTGATAAGCCTTGTTGTAAATAAATTTCTACTATAGACTGAAAATAAAATAAGTCAATTCTTATAATTCAATTCAAATACATGTACATGAAATAGTTACAAAAAGAGACCATATTGTATACATTTAAAATTCTATTTATTTTTGCAGGTTTTTACAAGCACAAATGAAACTGAGCAATGTGGATGGTGGAAGGCTAAAGTTAAGATGTTAAAAGGAGAATTCTGTGTGATTGAGTACTTAGGTTGGGAAGGAACTTCATATAATGATATTGTTCCATTAGATCGTATTCGTCCTTTGAATCAAAAGTAAGCCAAATAATGTTGCTTTTATAGCAAGGGATAATATGTAAATTTCATGAATTTTATATAAATTAAAAAAAATAAGCTAAACCAGTAGAAAAGAAAACCTTTGAAAAACCTATTATTTTAATAATTTTACATTGCATAAAGTTAAAGAGCTTGTATTTTTTTTTAATACCATAGTCCAGTTTGAAAACAATTCTTTAAATATATTCATGGATTCTTGTTTCAACATCACTGATATGCAGACAAATTCTTCTCTCTGATGGATATCTAGAGGTAGGTTAAAAGTATCTTTGAACAATTTTTTATAACCATAATATTGTGTGGACAAATATATTACTGTTACCCTTATTTGTATCATTATGTTAAGTGTTTTTATTTTCGTACAATAATTAAAACAGTTCATAGAATTTTTTACAACAGTTCAACAAGTCCTCTGTTCAAAACGCCAGGTGTAACAAAATATGAACTAGTGAATTAAATGAAAGATAAGTAGACTTTCTGTTTAAAAAAAAAATTTAAAGCATCATATTGCAAAAAAGGCTTGCTGGGAAAAATTTCACTTTGAACAACAAATATTTCCTTGCTGTAATCTTATTCTGATAATTCAAATTCAAAAAAATGTATAAGGAAAGTGGCTGTGTGAAACATTGAAAAATTGTGTTTTAGAGGCATTTAATATGATTTTAAGTACTCTATAAAACATTTAAATTGTCAGTGGAATGAAATATAAGCAATCTTTCTCATTTATTATTTTAAAACTTTGGAAAATTTCTTTTAAAAATCTATTTTATTATTTCAGTGCACCATTTAAAAACAGTTTTCTAAAGTATTCAATACCAATCCCAGAAGATCTGAGAGAAATGTAAGTCATATTCATTTAAAATGCCATTCAGAAACTGACTTTAATTGCCTCATGTTGAAAACGAAAAAAATACTGTGAAATACTTATTTTCTCTGGTGTTCAAGTTTTGTGGATTTCATGGGATAAATATACATGATAGATGTTTATTTGCAAATATTAGAACTGTACAAAATATTAAACATGTATTTCATAATTTAATTCTTGGAAACATTAGTACCTTTCCGATCTTTAGATTGACAGCTGGCAAGTTTACTCAAATCTTATCCCATCTTATCAAGTCACATGTCATAATTTTAAGCTGTCAGATAAATATCAAACAGATATATGAAACAGTTGTAGCTAAACAATTTGCCTCAATGTCATAGTTTTACCCTTGTCCGTCATTCCGCAATGAACAGTTATACAGATTTTTTTTTGCTAAACTCCTTTGTACATATGAGCTGATTTTTTGTATGTGACTCTACTATGATGAGTTTACATTTCATTATGCTCCTCTGATTTTTGCCAAAATTACGACCTTTCACTATTAAATTTCCATTTCTAAAGATGGGCTTCAAACTTTTTTTCGGGCCCTGCCATTCGTGTCATACCGACACATGTAATTTCTTAAAATAAAATTTTCTTAAATTTGATGGGTGTTGGATATAATACATGTACTTACATGCTTATTTGAAATGTACAAAAATTTAGTATATCCACAAGTTTTTCATCAGGAAATTAGTAAAGTATACAAATTGTTTTTGGGTTCACTGAAAGATGTATATTAGGGCTTGACAATTTTAACTTCCATAGTTTTCAAATGCCAGTTTCATACTGCAACAGTGAGACTTTCATTTACATGTATTACCATGTTTTTTTTTCAGATGTAGTGAAGAAAATGCCCACACAGAATTTATTAAGCATTGTGGTCCTGCGTCTGTTGTATATAATGAAACAGAATTTACTTTAGTTGTTATTGTAAGTATATGATATTTATATGTAAATCAGAATGATACCATAAAGTGTTCCAAATAATTGTATTCATAGTAGTGCAATGTTAGTCAGAAATATATATGATTGGGAGAGGAATGGAGGAAATTTTTAAATGAAATTATGAAACGAACAAGGAAGTTCTGTATTTGGTTTAGTAAGATGGAAATTTATATCATTTTTTTTTTTTTTTTTTTTTTGGCATGAGTATCGGTATTTGAACATTGTTTGAGTAGTATCAGTTTTCGCTTAAACAAAGTCAAATATATTTTTCATTTATTTTCTTCTTGTCTTCAACTTTAAAAATTTGAATTGTTATAAAAATTGTATATCCAAGTTCTTTGAATGTTTTTTTTTCTCAGTCTACTAGTGATAGTGTGATAAAGAAAGCCACACTGTTGTCAGATATGCATTTAAAAAATCTACGTCAGAAATTATTACTGAAACAGAGAACTGACGAAGCTGTTAAAAGATTGCAGGTAAAATTTAGTAAATTTGAGGTAGTTGAATAAAGCCACTTTATGTGTTCAGTCTATTTAAAGTTAAACAGTAAAATCCACAAAACTTTTGTAGGAATAATTTAAGTCATAAGTTATAATGAAATGTCACAGAGTTATGAATGAATGTATGTCTTAGAATTTAATAACTAGGCCTGCAGGTCTTTATTTGTTCTTGTACCAGTTTGTGTGCAAGTTGATCAATCAGTATTTTACCTGTAATTAAAAAAAATTATCAAAGATTTTGTTTTAAACAAGATGGCATTAAAAAAACCCCTAATATCACAGTTTTGACTTTATCAGGATTATTTTAAACAAAGAATAATTCTTTTTGCTTTACGTGTAAAATAAGCATACACATGTATGTATGCATGTTTATGTACCATGTCCACTATTATCTAATGGAAGATGTTTTTTACTAAAGAGCTCCAAAGTGAGATCAGGGTATATGGAAGAATTCACAGTACGAGAGGACTTGATGGGTTTGGCAATAGGAACACACGGTGCTAATATACAACAGGCTCGACATGTGGAGGGAATCACTGGTATAGAATTAGACGAAAAATCATGTACATTTAAAGTTTATGGTGAGGTAAGTCAGATGGAAATGACGATGAAAAAGTAAAAATGAACAAAATTTTGATACTTGGAAGTATAAATAATTACCTGTTGAATAAAAGTAACTGTTTTCACTTTCCTGATGTTGTTATCCTACAAATGTTACTCATTGACAAGGAGTGCTAGTTGTCCTGTATAGTATCTGGGTACTTTTTCATTATCTGTCAGTAAAAGGTGTTTTGAGCTCACCTGGGCCAAAGGGCCATGTGAGCTATTGTCATCACCTGTAATCATTCGTCCACCATCCCTTTAAAGATCTTCTCCTGTGAAACCACTGGGCCAATTTATTTAAAAATCTCCTCTGAAACCACTTGACTGATTAGAGCCAGACTTGGTTGCTATATGGTCCTTAGATGCTCCTCTTTAAGAGTCTTCTCTTGTGCAACTCAATCCACTTTAAATAAATCTAAGCGGTAATGGTTTAACATATAGATGATATAAAATAAAAAAGTGTCCATCGATTCAGACTACCAATCAAGTAGCCTTTTAGTTACTATTGTTTGTTGATTAACAAATTGAATCCAGTTGAGCAAAGCAGGCTCCAGGGAGCCTGTAGTTTGCTTAAGTAACAGAGAAAATTTTAAACATAAAAGCAAAGTTTTAAATAACCAAAATATTATTTCAGTCACAAGAGGCAGTGAAAAAAGCAAGAGCCATGTTAGAATATGCTGAAGACACATTTCAGGTCCCCAGGGAATTAGTAGGTTAGTTATAAATCATAGTGTGACATACTCTCTATATTAGAATACTGAATTTTTTTTTACAGAACTTTGATATTAATATGAGTATAGGAATGAATATAGTGAATGGAAGAAAAAGATGGTTGTAGTTAGGTCACAGAGAGTAGTTATGCTGGTTGTAGTTAGGTCACAGAGAGTAGTTATGCTGGTTGTAGTTAGGTCACAGAGAGTAGTTATACGGGTTGTAGTTATGCTGGTTGTGGTTAGGCCACAGAGAGTAGTTATGCTGGTTGTAGTTAGGTCACAGAGAGTAGTTATGCTGGTTTAGTTAGGTCACAGAGAGTAGTTATGCTGGTTGTAGTTAGGTCACAGAGAGTAGTTATGCTGGTTTAGTTAGGTCACAGAGAGTAGTTATGCTGGTTGTAGTTAGGTCACAGAGAGTAGTTATGCTGGTTGTAGTTAGGTCACAGAGAGTAGTTATGCTGGTTGTAGTTAGGCCACAGAAATTAGTTATGCTGGTTGTAGTTAGGTCACAGAGAGTAGTTATGCTGGTTGTGGTTAGGCCACAGAGAGTAGTTATGCTGGTTGTAGTTAGGTCACAGAGAGTAGTTATGCTGGTTGTAGTAAGGTCACAGAGAGTAGTTATGCTGTATTTAAAAATGGACAAATTGTTTGTGACTTAGTACACGTATATTCGTCAAACTTTTCAAGTCTGTTTTCCCAATTTTCAAAATTAAAAAAGAGTGCACGATAACACATGCAACCTCATGTTTTATTTTACATCATTCCATTTTTCTATACAAAAATTAAGTAAAGTGTTACTGTTGTCTTTTCTGAAGTCAAAAACGGTTGTCTTCTAAATTTCCATATCTATTGCATGCTTCAGTACTACATATATCTGTGACAATTTTACTCTTCTTCATAGAATTTTTAATGTTGTGCACATATTCATAGTGATTAAAATGTTTATGTTGTTGTTCTTTACTTTTGAGAAATAAACACAATCAGACAAGAACATTTGAAGAACAGTTCAACATCATGACAAGATGTTTTGTGATCTCCTCAGATTATGACTTAAACTAGCTGTTATTGTTTTTTTAATATTTTTTATAAATTTCAAATATTTCAAACACAGCTGCAAAAAAAATTTTTTTTTATGCAAGCTTTTTGTTGTACATGCATTTTGCTGTTAATTAAAATTAATATATATATGTAATTATTTTAGCAAAAGTGATAGGAAAGAATGGCCGCAACATACAGGATATTGTTGATAAATCTGGTGTCGTCAGGGTAAAAATTGAGGGTGATAATGAAGCAGAGATCCCAAGACAGGAGGTAAAAGATTTATCACATAACTTTAATGTTCAATTGATTCATTGAGGTAGTATTAAAAGTTAACTTTGAGTTTTCAAATGCTTTTAGTCATATATAAACAGTATTGGCTTATGTTTAATTCACATTAATTTTATATATCTGATTTGGAATTCATCATAATATTTTAAATTTTCATATGCTTTTTCCTAATTTGCACTTCCTATATCATAGTACTGCATTGTTTCAGGGACAAGTGCCTTTTTTGTTTGTCGGAACATCAGAGAGTATAGGGAATGCTAAAATCTTGTTAGAGTATCAACTAGACCATTTAAAGGTAGGTTATTAAAATAATTTTCATAAACAAGCTGGTAAAAGCTTAACAACAGGGACTAAAATGAAATATTATTTGTTTGGTGTTGCTGCCCGACTCTTGATATTTCGTGCTACTCAAAAGCAAATTTTATTTTTCATTTTTGGTCATTGATTGTAAGAGAGATGTGCATCAAAGTCATTCATTCACTTATTTCATAGTTCAATTTTCATTATACATATTATTACCATTGATCTGGTAATACAAAACTGTAGTATGGCATCCTCAAAACGAGGTCCAGTTCCAAAAGTATTTCTGAGAAAAACATAGTTCTGTGTTGCAGTGTTAAGGTGAAAAAAGCCAGTAACGGTCCTCTTTCAGAACTGTGTTTGATAACCTTGAATGTCAACTAAGATGGCTACCACACCCTAACTTTGTTTAACATTGAACCTATGGGAAAATTACCCAAGATAACTGCCACACTTAAATTTTCAGTCCTGCTGAAGGTGGACAAGTTAAATCCAGTTGAGCAATATAGGCTCTTGAGAGCCTCTAGTTTAAAACTTTAATAACTTTGCAAATATAATACCTACAATTCTGATTTATGGTCCATAGATAGCTTATCGTATAAGGTTTGCAGCAGTATACTTGACTTGTGACCCTGACCTCATTTTTATGGTTCACTGTCTTCATAAACATAAATGTTAAATCTGCGTCCAAGTTTTGTGGTTAAATCCATTTCTCAGCAACTGTAATACCTAGGCCAACCATATTTGATCTATAGATAGTCCTTAGGTGGTACATGCCAGTTTGACACCTGACTTGGGACCTTTACCTAAATTTCATGCTTGAGTGACTTTGTCACATTTTCGTGGTTTAGTCCATTTCTCAGCAACTGTTATATCTAGACCCACCATATTTGGTCTATAGATAGTGCTTGGTGGGTACATACCAGTTTGAAACCTGTCCACTCGCATTGGACATAGTTTTAGGCTTGAATGACATGCATGAGATTTTCAGACAAATTGCCTGACCATTATTATTCCTTTTAATGCATTAACCTTTGACTTGCAATGTCAGGTATCAAATAATCATTATTCTTTGTCCATGTGCATACTCAGGTGAGACATGTCCACTCTTGTTTAATGATGGCCTCATTATTTCTTTTTATCTTTAGTGATTTCCATTCACATAAAACAAAGCATCTGGTTTAAAACATACTTCAAATACCATGCTGAAGTGCATAATGAATCTGTTATACATGTACATGTATTCTCTTCAAAAATGTCTTGTAAAATGAGACAGGTGCGGCCTGAGGAGCAAGCAAAGCTTGTGCCTTCTTTTAAGTTTTGGTATTTAGATTTATCGAATTAGGTTGACAAATTAAATCGGACGTAAATACCAAAATGGGTCCTAGAAATAAAGGGACGAATGAACTAATGATTTCATGGAACATGCGCCTAGGTATAATTTCCGGTTTTACCAATCGTAACTTCTCAGACATTTTCACGGCCCCTACTGTAGAATGGCAGAGAAGTTACGATGGACACGGCCACCATATTGCCGAAACTTTTTTAATTGTAGAATACTTGGCCCTTATCATGTATATACATATATATCTGAAATTTGATACACTTAAGAGCAAGCTGTGCTCGCTTATTATTTTATCAGTTTTAAAATTAATTTATAAACTACAGTGACTTCACCATATTTTTTGTATTTATTTCATTTTTAGGAAGTAGAAAAATTAAGACAAGAAAAGTTAGAAATAGACCAACAGTTACGAAATTTATCAGTATCACAACCTGGTCCTTATTTTCCACCACCAAGGGAAAGACGGTAAGTAATGAATAGATTGAATTTTCCTACCAATATAGTTTATATTGAAAATGTAACATGCCTATGTCATTCTTCCATATAGTTTCAATTCAACTGTATTTTTAAAAAGAAATAATAGTCTTTATTTTGTGGCTTTGATTTCAGACTAATAATGCACTCCAAATGAATGGGGTATATTCTGGTATTCTGGATAAGCACTGTCTGTTTTTCACAAATTTATCAGCAATATAATATTAATTTAATTCATTGTTGTGAAGCAAGAAGTGACATAGCCATTTCATGTTTAACTAAATATATGCTGTTTTATATTTTTTACCATATGTACCATAGATATTTTTCATCAGTTCTCAGCAAATACAGGTCACGTAGTAGGTTTGAAGAATGACCATGGTGAATTGTGAAAGGGCTATTTATTTTGTACCTATGGCACAGCTATATCCTTTTAAAAATTGGTGCCTTATATTTTGTAACTGAGCAACGTTATCTGTAAACTCCCAAGCTTACTTCTCTTAATTATCATAAATACTTTAAATTTAATTTAAAGCTATTTTATTTCCTTGAATTCAGAATTTAAACCATGTTATTGATATAAAAACATTGATGGAAGAATCTTTCTTTGTTTCACGGAAAAGTAACTTATAATTTTTAGAGCTGATGAAATGTGTGATGTTGTTCACCTGTATGAAGTTATAATATAACTAGTATGTTTTTTTTTATGTAGGGGAAGTAATGATCCATATTCAGACGAGAGAGGACGAAGAGGAGGTATGGGGCGTGGGAGAGGCCGAGGGGCAAGGCGATGGGCAAATGAAAGAAGAGGCATAAATTCAGGTATCTTGATATGTAAATGGATTTCAAATCACTGCAACTGCCTTTTCAGGTCAACTGTTCTTCTGATAATTTTACAGAAAAAGGATATGCCTTTTACATTTGTATATGTGATATACATATATTTTATTTCAAAAAGACAAAAAAATCTCGCATTTGGAAAAAAGTTAAAATAGTACTTCAGCATAGAACAGATAAATGGGGTAATTTTTACAGAAGAAATTACTCTTTGATAATTGAAAAAAAAACTTGTTCAAAGAAAATGTTATGAAGAATTTTATGGATTTTTTGGAACTGCACCTCCTTAGTAGTTGGTGAAGTTCATTTCATTTATAACAAATCGGTGACAGAATACTCGGAAGTTAATTTGGAATGGTAGTAATTGTATATTTTAGATGCATGAGGCTTACAAATAGTTTTATCAGAATGATTAGTGTCATTAATTTGCATAGTAAAACTAATAACTAAAATTTTTCTGTTGATTGTTATATTTTTATGCAAGAAAATTTCAAAAAATATATAATTGATATTGTATGCATGTATAATAGCTTTATATGGTAGTATTCACAGGTAGATTGTTATATTTTTATGCAAGAAAAATATTTTAAAAAATATGAAATTCTGATTGTTTCCATGTAAATGGTAGTATTCACAGGTCACATGTTATTGCAGTTCTGGAATGAATAGTGGATCATTATGTCAACTTTATATTTAATATATATTTTAGTATATCTTCACAGAATTAGAATTAGTTATTAGATATTTTGGGAATATTATATCTATAACAAAAAAATTAGATCTTCTCAATATCCTTCTCGAACTTTGTGTTGTACAGCTGTATTTGCATAAATATTTTACTTTATGTACTTGTGAAATTAAAGTTGTCTAATCTAGTCCTAATTTTAATGTTGGTACATGTATGCAGGTGGTAACTTATATAGCCACATGTACTGTGTTATGTATAGCTAAATCAAATAGTTCTTTTCACTGCCTGTCGATAAAAGTACATAACAGCATGGTAATATAGTTCAGATTCTTTTTAGTAGAAAAAGTTTAAAAAAACTAACTTGCAAAAAATAACTAGATTAAAGATGAAGAAGGGCAGTTTATGAAAAGAACATTTTGTTCAATAGGTGACGAATCTCATCCTGTAGGTGATTGGTCGGAAGAAGTGGCTGAAGATGAGCGTCAGCGAGGATATAATACAGACAGTGCCCTATCAGGGCGACGAGGTCGTGGTCGAGGAGGAAGAGGTCGAGGTTTTCCATCTTATAGAATGTCAGGTAATGAGTGCTATAGAAGCATTGTAAGTGTGTGTTTGTATATTACATATTGTGGTTAGAAGATTCATAGATGTATTTAGAATTTATATAAGCTAATTTGAAAGCTTGTTGAGAAAACAGTCATCAAGAGAAATGTAGGCATGTTAGAATCAAAGTTTTACTTTCTTTTTGTTAGTTTGTTACAGTAGAGCAAGAGTAAGAGATGCCCAGTTTATTTTACACACAAACAAGCATGAAAAAATCAATCTCATTAAAATTTAAGAATACTACAAGTAATTTGGAACTAATTGAATTATTTCAGTGTGATCGGAAACTTGTAACA
Organism: Mytilisepta virgata; assembly: GCA_028015205.1. NCBI lineage: Eukaryota > Metazoa > Mollusca > Bivalvia > Mytilida > Mytilidae > Mytilisepta > Mytilisepta virgata. Next base: position 61,848,097 of record CM051518.1, on the reverse strand, counting down.
AAATTGATATACAAATAGTTGTACAATGTATTGTTTCAATATTTTTTTTTTTTTAATTTAAAAAGAAGAAAAAACTGATATCACTTTTAACAAATTTAATTTGTTGAGATTAATTCTTGTACAAACAAAAACTTACTGAATCGTGGCAATTAAAAGTGCATAAATATTTAAATGTTTAAAATGCAGTTTTTGCCATTTCTTGCATTGCATGGCATGGTAATATAAATTGCATGCTAAAAATTCATTTGTGTTTAACAGATCACGATTAATTTTCACGGAATCCAGTTATCTGGGTAATGACAACATTTTCATAGTCAGTACTAACAAATTTGACCATATTTTCTTCTTTTAACACAGATTCATATGACAGAAGGCCACCATATTTTTATGGACAAGAAAGTAGGTTCAAGTTTTATTTCATTAACAGGTCAAGATCACTACAGTTTAAGGAAAATGTCACATAGCAGTTAATGGTTTTAATATGGTTATTTAGTGTCAAAATCCAAAGAGGAAACTATTTAATATAATGCCAGAAGGTGAAAAATTACATTTTGTAAAAAACAGTTGCAATGGTATATACCTGTGATTTTTTTTTTATGAAAATTTTAAACTGACAAAAGTTAATTTTGAAAATTTTTAATTCCATAGCACATTTGAGTAGTGAACTTGATCTGTTTTATAAATTCACTGGTATAATTAATGCAGAAATTTGTTTTATTGATTATATTGTTAGTTAATGTCCAAAATGGGGATTTTTACTACAACACAAGTATACTTTGACAACTATTCACAAAATTAAAAATCAAATAAATATAGAATGTGTGTACATCGTCTCAGAATGTAAAATTTGTTCGGACAAGGCTCAGATACAGGTAGAAATGCAAGGCTTGCCAAACCTTTCTCACCTGTTTTGTGCTGAATTCAAATATTTTATATAAGGAAATGTGCACGTATTCTGTTTATCCAGCAACATAGAATCTGTCAAAAATAGTTGGAAAATAGTAAATTTCTGCATTGAAGCAAGCAAGGTCAAAAGACCTCAACACCGTCGCATTTCACAACATATGTAAAATTCCAAGGTTTTGTACTATGGCATCACAGTAAAAGTTATATTTGAATATACAGTCTGTGCATTTTGGTTGCTCATATAGCACAGTTGCAGGATAAAAAAAAATATCAGGACAGCTGCTTTTGAATATTATCCTGAAGACTATAAAATGTATGTAAAAAAGATAGGTTTTACATTCACCGTCCACATACGTGATTCACATTCAGCATGAATTTAATATTTTCATTCCCAAAACAATTTGTTGTTGTGCTTTTGTTTTAATATTTTGTTGGAGTTAGAATATTGTGATAAGTTTAACTTAGTAATGCATGATTGTATCACTATGATTAATCTGTGGACTTATTTCTGCTGAATTTTACTTGCTACATTAAAAGAGTAAGTTTTGGTAATGTTGTAATATGTTAATACTGTTCCAGATAACTCAAGGTCTTTGTTTGCTTGGGTGTATGAATTTTCAAAAGGTAGTTAGCTTTCAATCAGTTTTTAAGCTGTAAATTTTGGAAATAAGATCAGTTTTCTGTTCTTTACAGCATATGATATGCTCATGATAAATACAAGATTCATGTAGAAAGAAGCAAACTTGAGAGAGACAGGGTATTTTCTTAGCCCCCCCCCCCCCATAAAACTATTCATATTTTAATTTCTTTTAAGAAGATATATCATTCATTTTATTTGTCCCACAAGTTCATCACCATACCCTGCATTTTAAAAATGTTTAATTGTTTTGAAGCAATTGAGATCCCATTCAATCACACATGTATAGACTCTTTGTCATCATAAGACAATTTGAGCTACTTTGTTAGTCTCTTGGGGAAATCCCAACCATCTCCATGTGATAAGTGTTCAGATGTCTTGAAAATGGTTGAGATCCCACCCTTAAATCATTCATGTTCCTGTTGTCATAATGCTATAAATTAAATTGTTTCATAAATATGTTTTATTAGTCATGAAGGAGGGAAGGATAATTACCACCCCCTCTATTTTATAAATGTGCAGATATCATGCAAAGGTTTGAGATCCTCCACTTTTAAACCATCTATATTCTTCTGTGTAATCAAAAATCGTTGAGATAATTTGTAATGCCCTAGGGGTAATTCACGTGAGAATGGCTTTATCCAGAAGTACATATCAGAGGAATAATAGACATATTTATATTACACTTAATACTTTCTTTGTCCCTAGAGGTATTCTGTCTTGCACAGTATAAATAAATGACAGACAATACCCACTATTCATTCTTCTTTTCTCTCAATAAATCTGCAGTTATTGGATCATCTGTTGGCAATGTCAACATTTTATTTTATCAATTGCTTGTCTATTTATTTAAGCCTGTAATCATTGAAATCTATGTGGCTAAATGGTCAAGTTCTCCAAATGTAATATGTTTGTATTAATTAGTCAGTTGAGAGTTCCAACCAATCTTGTGACAAGATGATTTTGATTTTGATTAAATGGACAATTATGTGTTAGCACCTGTTCTGCTAGATCTCGGAGGTTCTCTTTGGGTATTCACGCTTTTGATTCCTGGATACCATGCTGAAAATGAAATAATATCTGGTTCAACAGTTGTAGATGAATTGTCTCCCTGTTATAATAGTAGGCAAATTACTAAAATAAAATGTCATTTCAGGTGCATATGATACAGATGAAAACCGTGACTACTCGAGACGACGAAGAACTGATGACGATGATACAGTATTAGATAATGCTAGTGTTACTAGCCAAGATCAAGGTAATACATGAATGTACAGTGGTTGTTTAAAGGGTTATTGATTATTATCACCAATGATCTGTATATGTATCTAGTATACAAAAGGTCAGATTAACTCCTGCTTCATTACCTTATCATTTTCTGAAAAGTAAGGCCACTTTATTTTTTATTTGTTTGATTATGGGATCCGCTGACCCTAATTTTTGTGATTCCAAAATAAAAATAAAAATGGTGGAAATATTTTTTTTTTATTCCCGGCGATCGTAATTTGTGATGGCTAAAACAAATATATATAAAAAAACATCTGTTTCTGGTTGAACTTTTCTTGTTGCTGTTCATCAAATCTCGTCCCGCAATATTTGTGAACTGCTTTTCAATTTTCTTGGTAGATATCTTTCTTTATTTGAAAAAAGGGAATCAGTTTAGATAGCCTCATAATGGTGGTCGATCTTCTCCAAATTTATCATGACGAAACCTCGCTAACAATTGATATCGAGTAGGGCCATGGAGACAATATAAAATCATACATCAAACTATACCCATGAAAATGCTATGATAATCCAGATACTAGAGTTGACCAAATGGTCTTCAATAGTTAGTCACACTATGTCTATGTAGCTATGTGTGTATATTCACAGTATAGGAAAATTCATGTATCATTATACAGTCTATTGTACTAAGGTGATTACATGTAAAATGTCATCTAAACTTCAATGCAATAAATTTCCTCAATGTATGAACCAGTTAAAAGAGTTCCTATGTGAAATAGAAAATTTTAGACCAAAAAATATTTTACTTTTATTTTTTTTCGAACTCCAACCCATCCTTTTTGGAGAGATCAACCCTAAATCAATCAATTAAAAAAAAATGGCAATTTAAAAATTATTTTTTTAAGAATAATGCTGGTCAATTTTCAGTGATGTGCATGTCAGAGGATTTTTTTTCTGTAAATTGTATTTCATATAATTTCGTAAATAGTTTTTAAAAAAGATGGTAATTTTTGCAGCAGATGTATTCAAGTTTCTAGTTTTCCTGTTAACTGTTTAAACCTTTTATCCTGTCTATTTATTAGCTATGACTAAATAAAAGGTATTGAATATTATTTTTTCTCAATATTCTGCCAGTAGCATTTCATATCCTGGTAATCTTGTCTTCACTTAAAATGAAATTTTGTTTTGTGTTCTGGTTCACAGTGTTTTTGAGGTCCTGTTCTCCCTAGATTACCTGACAAAAATGGCCTCCTTTAAACAGTCTAGAAATTATTTTCATAACTTTTCCCAATAACAGATAATTTATCACTGCAAGAAAAAAACATATATATGTACATTGTAAAAAAAAAAAACTTCGGTAAACATTGTACTTTTACATGTTTCTAAGGTTCTTACAAATATATACAGTATCTATTGCAACAGTGTACATTTATTTTATTTTTATGTATATAGTAACATTTGTTTCATAATTACAAATTTTTAGAAAATTTCATTGCAGATAGTCAATCAGGTAGAGAACGAAGACCAGAAAGAAGAAGACGTCGAAACAAAAGAAGCCGTTACCCTGGTAACGGAACTGATACAGGAACGGAAACGGACACAAGTGTATCAAATTACCGTGGTGCTGCTCATAAACTTCAATCTTCTTCCGCCAAAACACAAACTTATAAACCAGAACAGTCTGCTGGTTCCCAATCATCTGCATCAGCAGACAATAAACAAAATGGCGGCAGTAATGTAGGAAATGTCTCACAGGCTGCTCCTAAAGAACAGAGGGAGCCACCCCGTAAGCCAGGTAATCCTAGGTCTCAACCTTCAGCTAAGAATGGAGTTAGGCCAAGTGGTAGTGAATCTGATTCAAAGGGTGGAAAGGCAAAACCAAGCTCGGCGCCAAAAGCTAAAGAGCAGATGGTTAACGGAGAGTAAACCAAGAACCAAAGAATGTTAATTAAGCAGTCGACCACAGAGCAGGGACAGCTATACGGTGACTGCAGAAGTTTTCTCCCATTCATGACCCCAAATACTAAGAATTAAAGGCTGATGTGTTATGATTCTTAAGTTGACATCATATACAATGATTATGTACTGAGAAGTTATTTTTACCAAATATGTTTGTGAGTTTTATACATTTGATATCAGTTGCTTTCACTCAAAGTTCATGGAAAGGGACTTTCAGACAATCACTTTTCAAGCAAGTATATTGCTTTTCTTTGCATATTGTTATATAAGCACATCGATATACTTAAGATTAAAATGAGTATTTAATGATTTGTATACAAAAACTGTGAAAGTAGATTTAACAGAAAATTTAAATATTCATGGGCTCCTTATGTACCATGCTTTAGAAATATGTTTGATACAGAGTTGCATTTGTTAGTTTTGAGAATAACATTGTATTGCTTTTATTTAGATACTGAAATTTGGCATGCTTTTCATTATAATTTACCACATTAAAAAATTTCACAAATACTGATTGCATTCAGAAAAATCCTGTCTGATCCTGTTATTGGAGAAGTTTTACAAGTTACCCCGGTACATGAGTTAGTAGCAAGTCCTATGACAAGGACCACAACTTATACAGATAAGTGTCTGATATCAAATGTATAAAATATATTTACCAAAACATGAGGAAATTTTTTACTGGAATTGTAGCTTACGATATATCATAGATGTTCTCTTGTCTGAAATTTATTCTCGACAGTGTTTCAGATAGACATAAGTTGTATTGGATATTGAAAAATTTTCTTGATCAATTGGAGTATCCTTTGTGATTTTTTCTTCATAATAACACATCAAAATATGATACTCCCTTTTCTTAATATGAACTGAGTACCTAGAAAAAAAAGCAGGGCCTGTATCTTATATTTTTGTTTTAAATTTTTTTTTGTGTTTTTTCTGATGTCTGAGCACTATATGAAAGCAGAGTGGAACAGAAAATTATAAATATGTTTGCATTATCGAAATATCATTTATGACATCCAATTGCATAATGGGGAATTTCTATACAAATGTAGTATGCTTTGTTCTGAAATTCAGTAGAAATTGATTTGCTTATTTACACCAATAATGTTGATATCTGGAACACTGCTGAAATATATGAAATCATGATGATTTTTTAAATTTTTATTAGAAAAGGTTAGATTTTTGCAATATTCATCTGATCTTTGGTAAAAAAAAAGATCAAAAGAAACAAAAATATCAGTTCTGCATGAATTATTTTTCCTTATATGATATTTTAAGGCCAAATAAACTTAAATATCTGACTGTCAGACACTGCCACACCATCGCAGAAGAAAAAAGTTCATTTGGTTTCATGAAAAAAATTATGCCGCCTCAGTATTGTTTCGAAAACTAAACTTTGAAATTTGGCACCAGAAATAATTTTCAAGTAACTACATGTATTGACCCAGATTCAATTTCCAAGTAATTTTGTAACACTGATCAAGTGAAAAAAATAAAGATCATGGTTATACATATTTTTACATAGCTTGTGCTTTCAAGTGATCAATGTTTTTGATATATAAGCCTTTTATGCTAAACATCATAGGAGTGAATGGATTTATATGTCACCAAAATTAACACCTAAAACTGAAAATACCTTTCTTCTTTTGACAGAAAATAAACTGAAAAAATATATTGCATACCAACCATGCCATTTAAAAAAAAAATCCCTTGTCTGAGAGCCAAATAGTTTATTTCAGGTGGTTTAATATAAAAGTAGAACATGCTTATGGACAAGAAAAAAAAATTTTTCATAAAATTCGAGCATTTGTCTATACTAATCACATCTACTGGTAGGTATATAAATTTCAGACAAGAATGTTTACCTGATATACAAAACTATATGACTGGCTTTTATAAGTCCTAAACAAGGTTTTTATAAACATCTGAAAGCTGTAGGGGAAGATGGTATTAGTTTGTACCAAAAAAAAACTGCCCAGCAAACACGCTGATTTAAGAAAATCTGAGGATGACTTATTTACATTGTTGGAAAACATCTGATCACTTCCCAAGGCGCTATATTTTATTTAAATAATGTCACATCCATTACTGACCCCTACCCTGATCTATCAAAATCTAACTTAAGGTATACCATAGCTAAGAAGCTGTTAGGTTTTATGAGAGTTGGAAAGTTAAGTTCCAATTTTTTAATTTAGACCTGTTAACTGAATTTTCCAACAAAAAATACTGGTTATTAGTTTGGTAGTGTCCAGAGATACAGAGATGCCAACCACCCCGATTATTTTACCGAAAATTCACTCTTGGATTTCAATACCTTATTACTCCAATAGGTAAAAAAATTTATTCCCGGTTCTGTTTTTGGTAAATTATTAGAATTTGATCACAGAGATGTGTAAGCATTTATTCAGATAAGAAGAAACGTCTAAGTGATGCAGATATAAGCAAATGTTTCACTCCCCAATACCATAGACCCTTTAATTTTTTTAAATTGCAGAACGCCTTTTCCTCTGGACCAAATATTTTACTCCTAATTTTCATAAGTATGGTTGTCATCTCTGGGTGTATGGCAGGTGCGTCTATGGTTCCAAACAGTGATGAAGGAAACAAAGTGTGTTGTTATCTGTTACAATCCATTCCTTGTTTTCATTTGTAAATTGACTAAATTCAGCATACCGTATATATATGACAATACAAATGCAATGTACATGAATAGTCTGCAGATATAAAATTTTTAAGTACATGTGTAGTATGAAACAGGACAGAAAACCTTCATAGGAGCTCACTTTTCTTTTGTTTGAAAGCTCATACAGATATATTTGCTGACAATTTACACATATTAATTATGTATTTGTTTGCAAAACCAGTTACTAATTTTTTCTCTTGAAGTTTTGAAAGCATAAACACCCTTCAGACATTTTTTACAAATGCTTAAGCCAAATGGAAGTGGCATTTAACAATGATCAGTAAAATGCAGTTTTTGTCAACTTTTCATGGCATTTAAAATTAATATGAATTACTAAAATTAGCATCCGTCCTGCATTTGCATTAAAGAGCAAGATATATTATAATCGGGGTCATGACCATAACTAATCTGCATGTAAATATATCATTATTGTTAATTTAAGAATGTTTGTGTTTAGTTGTTTCATTTGTTGACTTCTTTTCTTGCGATTGAATCATATTTACTCCATGTATAATGGCAGAGTTATTTGACTTCCCTCACAGATTTAATTCTTTATACCCATGCTGTATTATTTCTTATTAAGGAGGCTGAAAATATCAATAAATATATGAAAATTTTGCTCACAGCTAGGCAGCTCTTTTGAGAAGGCAATACCAGTTTAATTTAAAGTGTTTTTCATTTTCATATCATGGCGATCTTATTTCAGAAAATTAAAATATTTCTACTTACACGAAAAGTCCTATTAGCAGTTGCGATATTCAAAAGTATGTTTAGATTGGCTTAATAACATATTACAAGGTGGTCAATCCATATAATTTAATTCAAATGCTTTTCTTAAGGTTTAAAACAGAGAAATTTCCTTTTATGAAGTCACAGTTAGAGAAGAAAATATTAGTCGATGATATACTAGACATAAAAATTGAACCAATCAAATGACGGGTTACATACAATTGAATTATATTGAATTATTATATAAGTGACATGATATGTTGTCCATATTCAATTAATCGCATGCAGGTGAATAGGTAAAGTTATTTCTTGCAGGAAAAAATAGAGTGTTTTTACATTACATTCATTATGCCTGAAACCATGACAGGTGATTTTCAGTAAATATTACCAGTTTCCAATTTAACATTTATTACCTCCCCTGATTTATAATGACGGCTATCTAATATTAGAGTAAGTAATATTTATGCAGAGTTCTACCATATAGTTAGTGACATAACATATAAATAGGCTAGGCAAAAAACTTTTCTGCCGATGAACAGGTAGAGCTACGTATTCATTACAGTAATAAACAACATGATTTGGGTATACTCATACAGTGTAGTTAGATAGCATGGGAGGTAATTCTTACTAAATTGAAAATGGGTCAGTTATATTACCATTAGTTAAATTTGCATAATTAACAGGTGCTGAAGATTTGCTGTTTCATAAATTTCTAAATCTATAATATTTTTTAAAACAGTTTTTTATACTAATGCATATACATGTAATTGTTTGGAGACAACATGTAAATATAGAAACTCTTATTTTCTTTTTATTTGTTGAGGAAGTTATTGTTACATAAGATGGAAACAAAATGACATTCCATGCCCTGTTGTATCTTAGATTGTGTTTATTGAAATTCAAATGTTAAAGTTTTAATGGTCCTATAGATGTTTAATTAACAAAGGAAGTGTCTAGGTGTTTGATTTTTTTTTTTTTTTTTTTTGTTAGTTTCCATTGTTTAAGTGGACTTTTGTAATATTTTTAACCTCCAATGTCTATGATTTAGTAGTTTTTAAAACGTTTCTACAGTCTAAATACTCTGATAAAGATAAGATACTTCCAAAAAGTTTTGGTATGTCAGTTTGTATATAAAATTTCTTGGAATAAATTTTAATCTTTGTTTATTTGAAGAGAAAATTTACAACGTTTTGAAATGTTGCTGTTTTTCTGTTGGCTATATTGTGCATGGAAATTTAACATGTCACTTTCTCATCTTCACAGAAGTTCTTTGAATAGCAATGTCATTGAATTATTGATCATTAAGCTCACAGTATTTTTATTTATTCAATTAACAGCATTTAATATGCCTTAGTTTTATGTTGAGAAATTCTTAGATTGCCATATTGATTATTAACATAGACCTTGACCTTGCTGTATCATGTGTGTCCCTGACCTTTAACCATTGGTTTTTTTTTTTTGCATTCAGTACATGTCTTCATTTACATGTAGACATTCCAGCTTTCAGATGTTTATACTAGTGATTTGCCAGATTTTGACATTTATTCGTTTTGGTGTGAATGACAGTGCTTGATGTGTGTGCATGTGTTTGAATGTTTATGTGTTTTAGTTAAAAATTCAAAGGTACTTAATTTTTAAACCATATCATATATCAGTCTCCAAAACAGTCAGTTCTTTGTCATTAATTTGTTCTTTTACAACATTTGTTCAGCGTTTGACTAAACATATTATATTTGCAGTCCATTCATTTGAAACAAACTATTCTTACCAGTTGGAATTTCACAACAATTTCTAATCATTTAGTTATACCCCCCGCAAACACAGTTTTTTTTGGGGGGGGGGAGGTAATATAGGAATTAGCCTGTCCCTCTGTTTGTCCAGAATTTTTTTGTAACCGCAGTTTCTCAAACATGCCTTATCAGAGGTTAATGAAACTTTGCATACTGTTAGATCCTAGTACATAGATGTGTGCATGCAAAGTATGTCCTGGTCCAATATTTTTTTCCATAATTTTATACTCTTTTGGACTTATTTCTTTCATATTGTATAATAATAAATTTACCAAAATTATGTCTCTATTTAAGAATTATTCTGTTCAGTTATACCCAGTTGAACAGTGTTATAATGTACCTGTGCCCATTTAATTTTAAATTTCTTTCTATAATAAAATTGGCGGTTTCTTATATGAGGGGAGCGGGGGGGTATTGATTGTGAGCTTTACTCACAGCAAGGTTGAAATTTCCTCAGGCAATCTTAACCTCACTTGTTTATATAAGTTTTTAGATCTTGATTAAAGTGACCCCACTTATATATCAATTTGGTATGTTTCAAATTTGAATGGATGACGTCAAATTCAGCAATCGATAGCGAATCCCATTTACATTTTTGACCATAAGACCAGTCAGGAAAGTACATGTGTAGTTTAGATCACAATTATTCTATTCAGTCCTGACTGTATGAACCTTTAATTCTGACCTATTTTGTTTAAAACTGTTTTTTATCATTTAAATAATGGGCTGTATGGTTTGTAATCCATATGTACATGTATAATGATTCAGTTTTGGAGATTGACCATAAATAAGCCATATAACTTATAGACATTGATGTAAGATAACAAATTAATTATTGCGGAAGGCATTGGCTCTGGAGATACAGATATACACAGTTGTTATCTAATGTAAGTGACCAGAGCTGCAATTGCTTTCAAGTATAACTTTGTAGAAGGTTGTTACTACTTATACACTGAAACCTGTCTAAACCAAACCATGTATAAACTGGAAACCTGACTAAACTGAACTATCATGTCGGATTGTACAATGCATAGTCTTTCATGATTTAACCTTTTGTTATCCCAACACCTGTCTAATCTGAACAAAATCTTCAGTCCCAAATGGGTTCTGTTTAGACATGTTTTGCTGTACACCTTAGTTGGTACTTGTTATTTTGAACATATTTGATTCATATTCTGGAAGTCTTAGTTCCAAGTGGTGTTTTGATGTCACAAAAATTCACAATACTTGGACCTCTGTATTTGCTACTGCAATTCAATACTTTTTGCACTGTATTTACATGAAATACCAGTATGTCAACATTATTATCATAAATAGTAAAAAACAAAAGAACTGTCTGCATTTAATGCAATCTCAAAATTGGAAAGTCCTTACACATGTATTGTCTGAAATATTATGTTATGGCATCCAAATTGTATACATTGGTAGTATAAGTGTACGATGGACATTAATTGTTGAACTTTGTAATATTGCTGGCTGAGTACCCTTTCTCTCCAAGTATCCAGTCTCGCCGCTTACCATTTTTACAGAAAGTTTGATATTTTTAAGAAATTTCAGCTTTATTGCGAAGTTAAATATTTATTGATTTCAATCAGAGAATAAAATTTTAATCAGCAGTTTCAAATTGACAAAAAAAAGATTTGATGGAGAGATAGATTACCTGGTGGAATTGGGTAGCCAGCCAGTACAAATTGTTTGTAATGCACATTGTGCCTTCATTTATTTCCATGGGTATCCCTTTCCATTATTACAAAGTAAAACATTGATTGTATCAAAGTTAATGAATTTTGTCTTTTTGTAATTTTCTAGTTAAAATAATATACATTTCATGGAGAACATTTAAATATATTCCACTCTACCCAAGAATATCTTGAAAATTGGAACCCAGCAAAATATAATGAATGTACAGTATGTAAAAGAAATATGTAATGTATAATTATGATTGATTGATTGAGTATTGTTTTACGCCGTGTGGGCGACATTTAAGCCATATCATGGCGATATAATTATGTAAAAGGTCATAATGTATTTGTAACATTACACTGTAATGCATACAGTATGTTGCAACAGTTTGCAGTGCAGATGAAACTGCAGACATCTGCTGCATAATGCATTTGTAGGTTGAGGCAAGAATTTAAGCAAGTACAAAAGTCTGTATTTTAAGATCTTGGAAAAACTTGTGTTTGACATTTTATGAAAGATTCTTACAAACCAAGTGTACAAAAAGACAACAAAAACACAACATTGATTTACTTAATAAAATTGAGACGACTTAAAAATACGAACAGCAATTCCCATGAGAATGTGGTAACAAAAACAGGTGGATAGTCCTCAGGTTTTTATGTAATAATTACAGCATTTGGAATCACAGCATTACGTGAATGAGAATATAATTGGTTATCACATGAGATACTTATTATGTTAAATGTTCTGTTATAGATCATGTTTGGAATACCAAAATTTAAGTGACAAAAAGCACGAGTTTGTGTTGACCCGATAGTAGACTAGGGAAGCAATTATTCTTGGTTATATTTCTTCTACATGAATTGTCTCCATTACTTTGACTGTAAACTTATGCATTAGTTTTCGTCACTTTCTCGTAGGAAAGATACTTAAAAATGGCAAAATGTAAAATGTTTTGAAAGTAGACCAGGATGTCAAGGTAATAATGGAGACGACTCATGTGGTATATGAAGAATATAATTGTAGAAACGTGTAAGATCTGATTTATTTGGCACTAACCTTTCATTATTGGATGAAGTCTAATATTTATTAAGATTCATTGAAATGAATGCAGGATAGAAAGTCTAAATTTTGCTGTAACATAACTGATTTTTCCTTGGAAGAATTCTCAAAGTTATTCTCATGCTGCTGACAGTTGACAGAAATTGATGTGAGATATTTCTGATTCAAAAAAAAAAGAAAATATGTGCTCAGGTTGTAGGCATAGTATTTTGAATTTTATCTTTTGAAAGTACATGTTTGTGAAGCATTCGTTAAGAGACCCATAACAGTACATTGTTAAAATTAAGTTTCGGTTTGAACTGTGGTGTTTTTCAATCAGGTTTTAGAATATTTTGAACATGACTTACTGTTATAGATCCAGTTTTGTTGAACAGAAAGTTCATGCTAATTGTCTGGAAAACACTGAGATAAGGCAACAGGTAGAATCATAAAGTGGATTCATTTGTTAATGTGGGTACCAGTTTTAACAGTTCAGTAAGGAAATTGAGGACAAAGAATTTTGTGGTTTTTGTCTTTTTGACAATTTTGAAGTATGCAGATTATCAAACAATTCTGTGTTAACAAAAAAAATGGTATCCAAAAAACTATACCAGCAAAAAACTCAGTCATTAATTCTGAAACGGAAAGTCAAAATATTGATGGTAACACAAGTTTTAAGAAAATCATAGATGTCAACATAAATATGTTTCTGACCAAATGAAATTATTCCAGTTACTGTTATGTTATCTCTAAAGCATTTTAAAGTATTTCATTGGTGCAGAACTGTAATGGTTAAAAAGTAGTTTTAGACTTGTTACAATTGCAAAATGTTTTACTGTGCTGAGGACATTCAAATGAGCATCTATTTCGTGCTGAATAGATTTTGTTGTTTATTCAGACATTTCAGTAGTTAAATATTTTTGGTGAGGGGTTTTTATGTTACAATGAATATAATATTGTTGTGAAAAGAATGTTGACTTTTTGTGAAATAGGAAACTAGAAAGTACTGTATAAAATTTATTTCTGGTGGTAAAAACTTGAAAAAAAATGTGAATGTTAATTTTGAAGCATTATTAAAACTCATCAGTTGAGTCTTTTTAAAGAGTTTAGTGGTGTTTAATTATAAGCTGTTACCTGTTTTCTTTGTTATAAGATTCGATTTTTTTTCACAATACCATCTTTTATATAACAGAGAGGTTTCTATTGTTACTTAAAATCTGTGTTCACACCTAATGAAATGAATAAATAAAAAATGGCAAATTTGTTTTTACAAGTTATTCAGGCCAAGTAGTGGTATCATCAAATGTTGATGTTGTCCATTGCCCATTATTTGCATATTTACACATTGAGAGTCAAACTGAAATCAACATGTAAATGGTACTCTTCAAAGTTCACATTTCTCACCTGCGACAAAAAGTCGTGGAGGTGAGATATAGATATTACTTTGCGGCGGCGGCGACAGTGGCGTGAACTTTTTAAAACTTTTAATAACTTTGCACATATAATACCTTCAATGAATATTTATGGTCCACAGATAGCTTGTTATAAAAGGTTTGCCACAGTATACTTGTCTTTTGGCCCTGACCTCATTTTCATGTTTCACTCACTTCATAACATAAATGTAAAATCTGCGTCCAAGTTTCGTGGTTAAATCCATTTCTCACCAACTGTAATACCTATGCCAACCATATTTGGTGGGTACATGTCAGTCTGACACCTGCCTTTTGACCTTGACCTCAATTAATGCTTGAGTGAACTGCATCACATTTTCGTGATTAAGTCCATTTCTCTGGACCTTGACCTCAATTTCATGGTTGAGTGACTTTCATCATCCAAGTTTCTTGATTAAGTCCATTTTTCAGCAAATGTAATACCTGGACCCACCGTGTTTGGTTCTTAGTGGATACATGCAAGTCTGACACCTGTCTCTGGACCTCAATTTCATGCTTGAGTGACTGTCACATTTTCGAGATTAGGTCCATTTCTCAGCAACTTTAATACCCAGACCCACCATATTTGGTCAATAGATCTTAGTGGGCACATGTCGGTATGACACATGCCTTTTGACCTTGACCTCAATTTCATGCGTGAGTGCCCTGTGTCACATTTACGTGATTAAGTCAATTTCTTAGCAACTGTAATACCTAAGCCAACCATTTCCGGTCAATAGTTAGTTCATAGTGGTTCTGACACCTATCTGGATCTTGACCTCAATTTCATGGTTGAGTCACTTGTGTTACAGGTTTTAGATTAAGTCCATTTCTCAGCAACTGTATTACCTAGGCCCATCATATTTGGTCTCTAGATAGTTCTGGGTGGATACATGCCAGTCAAACACCTGTCAGCTGAACTTGACCTGAATTTCATGCTTGAGTGACTTAATATACATTTTCATGATTTAGTCTATTTTCCAGCAACTGTACTACATTTGTAACTAGGTCATGTCTCAGCAACTGCAATACATAGACCAACCTTGGTCCTTAGGAGGTTCCGATGACCCGGACTGTTAACCAAGATTGCCGCCACAGCGGAACTTAGTTTAACACAGGACCCTATGGGAAAATTCATTTAAAAATCTTCTTGTCTGAAACCACTTAGCCAATTAGAACTAGACTCGTAGAAATGGTCCTTAGATGGTCCTCTTTCACAATTGTGTCTGATGACCCGGACTGTCTACGAAAATGGCCACCACAGCCGAACTTAATTTAAAATTGGGCCCTATATGGGAAAATGCATTGAAAAATCTTCTTGTCTGAAACCACTTGACCATTGGAACCAGACTTGGCAGGAGTGGTCCTTTCAAAATTGTGTCTGATGACCCCGAATGTCAACCAAAAAGGCTGCCACAGCTGAACTTAGTTTAACATAAGACTTTTTGGGAAAATTCATTTAAAAATCGTCTTGTCTAAAAGCACTGAGCCAATTAGAACTAGATTGTCAGTTATGGTCCTTAGGTGGTTCTCTTTCAGACTTGTGTCCGATGACCCAGACTGTTAACCAAGATGGCCGCCACAGCCGAACTTAGTTACATAGGACCCTGTGGGAAAATTAAATAAAAAATCTTGTCTGAAACCATTAAGCCAATTGAAAACAAATTTGGCAGAAATAGTCCTTTGGTGGTTCTCTTTCAGAGTTGTGTCAGGTAACACGGACTGTCTACAAAGATGGCCACCACAGCAGTACTAGTTTGACATAGGACTCGGTATGTGAAAATTCATTTAAAAATCTTGTCTGAAAGCACTTGGCCAGTTGGAACCAGAGGAGCCTCTAGTTTTCTCTGCAGTTGCGATCTTTAACGTGCAACCAATATGGTCCACGGTCAGAATTTCCCTTTCATTCTTTTCTCATTTTCAAATTGTCCTCTAGACACCTCTGATGGATTACAGGAGCTAAACCCAAGGAGCTGCCTAGCACGTTCCCTGGTGGCGGATAGGAGAGACGCTCTCGTTTGGTGTTGTCAGCTGGCTCATAATACGGAAAGTCTGACAGCGGACCATAGTGGGTAATGTGTTTGGAGAATGCCACGCTCCATGCGCTAAAGACCCCTTCTGTAGTTTTCGAAAAAGAGTAGGCTAATGGCCGCTACGGAAGGCTAAATTATCCTGCCCTACCCAATCACCCACCTTTACAGTGGCAATCAAAATTTGTTGTAATTTGTGTCCAATCCCACCCAAATAAGAATTGTGTTCTAGTCCTGAAGAAGCACGAAATATTTGCCACTTGACGATAAGCAAATAACCATCAATCAATCAAATTGTCCTTAAGAATCGCCGTCATCACACCTTCAGTTAAAAATTCCCATTTCAATATTTTTTTCATTAGCTAGGTATACCTGTGATGTAATACAGTGGCTCATCCCATAGTGCCGTCATATTTATTTCTTGAAATTACATTTAAATGTACATACATTTAAATTTTTCTTGGACTATGGATGTATCTACGTACTTTATTTCTGAGAAAACGAGCTTCACTATTCATTCCCGTTGAAAAATCTTTTGCCCTAAAATAATAAAAAGTGGTAGGTGTAGTATCATATCTTGCGATATCAGTCTTATATATATATATATATATCAGATCAGTACATCTTTATCTCAAGGATTTGTTAACCGTAATGGTGCAAAAAAATTATATATGAAGATCACACTTAATGTTTAGAGTTGAAGATTGCAGAGTTTATCTCTCATTATATACAATGTACAGTTATGTTGTTAGCTATCATCAGTAATTGCATGTCTTTTTATTTTACATTCGCCAGAGTGAGTTGAATCTTCGGGCAAGTGTCCTGTTGAACACGAGTAAGTTGAATGTGTGGAATTAAATCCAATTAGAAACAAACTTCTTTCCGAGTTAAACTGCACAAGCATAATTCTGCACGCTTGGATATGACCAGAGATTCCCGTTATATCACATATCATACGCGAAAAAAATAGTTCAACACTTCCGGAAGAATTGAAAGTAGGGGATACGACAGTGTGAAACACGCTTTTTAAAGCAACAAATTAAAAGCGCCAAATGAAGTTCTGTGTTTTATCAGACACTCAGCGATAGATTTAAATCTTTACTACTGTAAACTGAACAAATATTGTATGTTGTACAGCCCGTGACGATTTTCCCTAGTTTAGGTGATGCTATCCCGTAATCATCCGCAGACCAGCTATTCAAGTTGACTGACCAATGAGAGGCCGTTGATCATGCATACGTCCATCTCAAGATGTTGGGACGGCCAACCAGGAGACTTATTCTGGTCCTTTTTAACGACTGGTTCTCTCTGTTTAGCTTTTCGTTACTTATCACATCTCGCATGCGAGACGGGAATGAAAACGTATAGAATATAATAGAATAATGTTTTATTGCAATAAAAGTGCTGTATAAAAACTTATTGGGTCATCCTTGGTCCCCTATAGAAACTTTCATAGAGACATTGTTTACCTCTGGTCCCCTACAGAACTTGTATATAGACACAACGTTGGGTTACCCCTGGCCACTTATAGAAATTTACATACAGACTTTACATTGGGTTACCCCTGGTCCCCTATGGAAATTTACATATAAACATTACATTGGGTTCCGGGCCCCTGGTCCCTTATAGAAACTTGCATATATACATAACATTGGGTTACCCCTGGTCCTCTATAGAAACTTGCATATAGAAATAGTATTGGGTCACCCCTGGTCTCCTATAGAAACATGCACATGAAAAGATTTACACTTTGGGCTAACATGCTCCCCTATAGAAATCTACATATAGACATTACATTGGGTTCCCCCTGGTCCTCTATGGAAACTTACATATAGACATTACATTGATTTACCCCTGGTCCCCTATAGAAACTTGCATTTAAACACTGGGTTACCACTGGTCGCCTATAGAAACATGCACATGGAAATATTTAAACATTGGTTTACTACTGGTCGCCTATAGGAACTTACATAATAGACATAAATTAACATTGGGTTGCCTCCGGTACCTTATAGAAATTTACATATACCTTACATTGGGTTCCCCCTGGTCCCCTATGGAAACTTACATATAGACATTACATTGGTTTACCCCTGTTCCCCTATAGAAACTTGCATTTAAACATTGGGTTACCACCGGTCGCCAATAGAAACTTACGTATAGACATTACATTGGGTTACCACTGGTCTGCTATAGAAACATGCACATGGAAAGATTTAAACATTGGGTTACCACTAGTCGCCTATAGAAACTTACTATATATAGGAGGTCCAAGGTATGTTCTGATAAAAGATTGTTTTTTTTTCGCAAAACGACTTTAAAGGGGTATACTTTTTTCTCTTTTCTACAAAGGGGTAATATCTGACTATCTGGAATGGGGTTATATGTCAAGAACATCTGGTACAGGGTTATAATTTGAAGGGAACATAGAATTTCAGTCAATCAATCATATTTAAAAAAAGAAACTTACATGGGGAAAACAAACATAAGACAAGTAGTTGAAGCCAAATCTAGATGTCAATGTTCTACATTTGGATTGCTGGTTAAAAAGGGGTATTATTTTAGACACAGATTTTCTGTAATGGGGTATGTAACATGGTCATTTTTTTCTGGAAAGGGGTCGGGGTTCAAATGTGCTGGAAGAACCCACCTGTCAAATTTTTGACAAGGTGAACCCCCCCAATTGTCCCCTCTTTTGACAAAATGTCCGAGAAGGATAAATTTCATTTTATACATAGAAGTAACGATTATGATATCACAAAAATTTGTATCGAGAGAGGTAGTGAAATATATAATTTTAGAAGGAAGGTCAAATTATATATACTAAATAGATAAATGATTTGGAAAATGCGTTGAAGGTATAAAAAGACATGAGATTTCCGAATGCAATTAGGTTCTATCCGGGCACTCTGGTTCAAAACCTTGGTTCCATCCGGGTCTTTTGGTTCTGAACCTTGGTTCTATCCGGGTTCTTTGGTTCGAAACCATGGTAACTGGTTCAACATCCGGGTTGTTTGGTTATAGGAACCAAACTTTTTGGTTCTAACCGGGTTCTTCTCTAATATTCCCGTCGAACTTTGGTTTTATATCATTTATACATTTCAGCATCGCCGGAAAATGAAGCTGTAAGATAAATACCTTCTCATTTTCATTATTTAAAATGGGAAAGTGGACAAAAATATAACATCGTATATATTTATTTCAACCCAAATATACAGTATAGCCAACATCCGTTTTTCATTTATTTTTCACTACTCATCCCTCATTTCATAAATATACAAATAATTAAATTGATTTTAGAAACTTAAAATGTGGGCCTCTATATAGAAGGTATGATACATAATTCATAGTTCATAATGACCCTAAGTCGATTGTTTCGATTTTTATTATGTTTGTACTACAAGAAGCTCTTTTTGGAAAAAAAACCTGCTCACGCATTGAAATTCTCCCAACATTTCAATGATGTCATAGCTATATGTAGGCAGCTACCTCGGATGTGGAGGTATTTATAATAATTTCCTCAGGAATTAAAACAAAAAGCATGATTTTTCGACGTAGTCATTTACGCTCGCTTTTGACCTATTTAACTATAGAGAAGCTTTCCCATGACAACAGACCGCCTGTGATAACATTGCAGCCATGTGATTTGATAACATTGAGGAAAATGGTGATGTTCCATTACAGAAAAATGTTCTACCATCGGCCAAATGTGCCCGAACCTCTGCTTTTGAAAAGCTATCACTTTTCACAATTTTACTTTATTCATTTTTTTATAACTTGAAAAAACGACATTCAAAAGGTCAGCCATTCTAATTAGTTGATAAATACAACTGTGATTTAAAGAATCGGCATTTCAAAGATGTGGATCAGTTACGTCCGCGTCAATGAATTGAGACAAAACTGTGTTTATGTACATTTATATTTCTATGTATAGATGTATGCCACAGGAAAATGCAGTAAAAAGTGTAAAAAATGGATTATTTTTAATTACAAAATATTTTTTAATATGAATGCAGTTCAAGCAGTATTCATGGACAAAAACCCCTTTTTTACAAGTACTTTGTTGTTGATCTGAACTAAATGAATGTCTGGGCTACAAATAGCTAGAGGATCGAGGCACGGGACTGTGCGAAACTTAACAAATTAAAAGTTTCGTTTTGAATTGTTTTTATTCTTATTTTCGTCTATTTTAGAAATTCAGGAAAAAATGTTCTATTTTAACCGAATCTTAACAAATTTAATTTTAATTAAATTTTCACTTCAGTTTCCCTTTTTTAGCTCACCTGTCCTAAAAGGACATTTGAGCTTTTAGCATCACTTGGCGTCCGTCGTCAGTACGTCTGTAAACTTTTATATTTTCATCTTCCCCTCTGAAACCCCTGGACCTATTGAACTGAAACTTGGCCTGAAGCTTGGAAGGTCCTTTACAAAGTTTGCATAAATCATCCCGGTCGGTGAAACAAAATGGCTGCCATTAGCATTTTCATGTTCTGTTTGGTCCAAATCTAAAACTTCTCCTCTGAAAGCGTAAAGGCAAATTAACTGATTTTTGTTATGGAGCATCTATAAAAGGTCCTTTACAAAGTTTGCATAAATCATCCTGGTCCGTGAAACAAAATGGCCGCCATGATTATTTACATGTTCTGATTGGTCAAAATTTAAAACTTCTTCTCCTCTGAAACCGTGAAGCTAAATTAACTGATTTTTGGTATGGAGCATCTATGGAAGGTCTGTTACAAAATTTGCATAAATCATCCCGGTCCGTGAAACAAAATGGCCAGGTGAGCGATACAGGCTGAGCCCACTGAGCCTCTTGTTTAATTAAAATGTAGTTTGGTTGGCAGGATTTCAACAAAATGCACATTTTTAAATTCCAAATTCATACTTCTTTATCTTATGCCGCTGAATACATTTCTATTTGATGTTGAAATCTTCTCGGAAAACGTACATCCAGTTAAATCTATAATACATAACTTTATATCGGACAAACACTGTTTAGTGTGACTAGACATTTACTGGCATTTACTTTGAAAAAAAACAGTTTAATCCTATCACCTGAAAATTTATATTTAAAATTAAATATTTCAATTAGCCTACGTTTATGGCATCTCCAAATGTCATCGTCCGTCGTAGACACACCCGTCGGCGGAACTGGTGGTGGGAGTTTTATTGTTGAAATATTGTTTTTCAAATTTTATGTATAAAAATTCCGCATTGTGTGATATATACATGTACTGTAAAAAATCCTTGAAATGCGATTTCAATTAAGAATGGCCAACCTACACATTATTATATGATAAGAATAGGGAAATAAATAGTCAGGGACACTACGTCGTCTATCTTTTTTAAAGATAGTAATTGTTTATATTTTCTCGGTGAACCTTTGAATGTGCGTCTGTAGCAATACATTTTAAACATTGGCTAGAATCACATGGTATTTTTCTTAATTAACTTACGCTAGACATTGTACTATTATTAAAAAATTACAGTCCAGAATAGCAACTAGTTAACATCTTTCATGGAAAATATAAAATTTATTAAATGATTTTTTTATAGAAAAATACAATAAGTCACGTCGTATATTTATATAAACGGTCAAACTTCAGTATAACAGATAATTAAAATATGTAGGTAATATGGTTTAATATATATTATATTATTAGTTACACAGTGTGCAATTGTCCTAATACGGGAATTTATCGGGTCAATAAAATTCATATCGGGTGAGGTATTAGGACAATTGCACACTGTGTAACGAATTTATCCTGATTTTGTTATCAGACCACTTATTTATTGTTTTTTTTTCCATGATAAATTCCGTATTAGGACAATTGCACACTGTGTAACGAATTTATCCTGATTTTTTTTTATGACACCACTTATTTATTGTTTTTTTTCCATCTTACATACGTCAGTAATAAACAAAGGGAAGCAACTCAAAATTTTTTTTTATTAAGTCAATGGTATAAGGGAGATAATTCGAATTGACTTAATAAAAAATTGCACTGAAATTTATTAGGACAATATCAGCCAATCAAATTGCGAGAAATTACTCTAAATCAGGATAAATGCCTTTACTTACTCTTTCCATTTGATACAATTAACTGGGAAATAATCTCGAATATTTATATACAACCATAGTAATACTAATTGAAACAGCTGTGATAACAAGTTTGTAAGGTATTATATTTGATATATATCATGTCTGGTTTCGTGTATTCGATGATATTTAAATCAATAAAAAAATGAAATTTGATCGGGCTTGCAGTGCTTATAGATTTTTTTTTTTTAAATCCTGAATTTTTATATCTTTTAAGGAACCCATTTCCTTTTGGATAAGCTTATTATTATTTTAGCGAAAATTATCTTCGCGAAAATCTTTGCTATTTTTTGGAAATCAAAAGTGAAAGTAGCTAGCCTCATATTTTGCATCACGTGTGACCTATATATGTAGTAATCTGGAAATTTTTATTTATAATAAAAATGATTAATTGCAGAAAGATACTTGAAATTAATTTTGATGAATTTGTTTTCTTTGAATAATGTTTTATAGATATTTACTCACTGGTGAATAGTTTTGACAAATATTTTTAGAACTCTTAATTTGATTGGAAAAAACCTTTAAAGAATTTCATTGGGTGAATTTTTTGGGGTATTTAAACTCTATCGGAGCTGTTTTAAGACCATTATTCTAAAGTACTGATAGATTATATCTCTGCAGGATTATTATTACTTCAGGTGAGGCGTCGATCACTTTTTGAATTGTAAGCATTTCGTCGATTGCTTTAAAGAATTTTTTTGCACAATTTTTAAGTAGATCTTTTAAGTCAGTAGATTCTATTAGGAATTATTTGAATGGTGTAAAATTTTTACATTTAATTTTAGATTTTTCATTTACGCATTTTGAATCTTTCTATTTTAAGCTATTTATGAAGGGTTTAAAACGCTGCAATCCTCATACTATTAAAGCAGCACTTCCTATTACACCAGATATTTTAATGAGAATAAGAGAAAATTTGAACTTTGAGGATGATAATATGTTGACGTATTGGTGTTTGAGTTTATTTTCTTTTTTCCTAATGTGCAGGAAATCCAATTTAGTTGGAAAATCAAATGATACTTCTACATGTCTTAGAAGGAGAGATATATCTGTTTTTGAAGAATTTTTAATTATTCACTTCTCTTGGTCTAAAACTATACAGTTTGGGGAAAGAACTTTGGACATTCCAGTAATGAAAAAGAAATCTTCTCCCTTATGTCCGGTTACAGCCTTTAAAGCTATGTGCTCAAAATTCCCTGCCTCTTTGGAATCACCTGCCTTTATTATAAGGCATGCCGGTAAAATTAAACCAGTTTCATATGGCATGTTTCAAGCTTTTATTAAAAAGTCTATAACAAAATTAGGGGTAAATCCCCAACAATATTCTTCTCATAGTTTCAGGAGGGGTGGAGCAACATGGGCTTTTAAATGTGGCGTTCCCGCTGATTTAATACAACTCCAGGGAGACTGGAAAAGTGATTCTTATAAATTATATTTAAAATATGACTTAGAGGATAAAATATCTGTATCTTCAAAGATGATGAATTTTTTATGATATATTTATTGACATGTATATTTTTATTATAGGGCATGGTAAAGCATGGAATAAAAGTACGCTCATAATATCTGACTCCATGTTATCTTATTTGCCAGAGATGAGGAATACAGAGAAACATTCTCTTGGAGGTTTAACCTCTGGAAGGCTAATAGGAAAAATTGTAAATAAATTGTTTCCTCTTGGTGATCCAAGTAATATTTTAATTCATGTTGGTACCAATGATGTAAATAGTTTAAGTACTTCAGCTTATGAAGCTAATATGAGATTAATTATTGAAAAGATAAGATTAGCAAACCCTAACTGTACTTTAATTCTCTCATCTGTGCTCCCCAGACTGGTTGATTTTCGTCTTACCAATTTAAAAGTTTCAAATTTTAATGAGAAATTACAAGAGTTAGCAAATTCTCACAACAAAGTTAAGTATATGGCTTGTGAAAAGTCATTTTTCAGCAGAACTTATGGTCGTCCCATTTCTGTTTTGTTTTCCAAAGATAAATTACATTTGTCAGTAGCAGGATTAAACAAAATCTATTCCTTCATTGCAAACACTTTAGCTCATTTATAAGTATACAGTGTATTTTGCATTTTGTATGTAC
Source organism: Mytilisepta virgata (assembly GCA_028015205.1). Lineage (NCBI taxonomy): Eukaryota > Metazoa > Mollusca > Bivalvia > Mytilida > Mytilidae > Mytilisepta > Mytilisepta virgata. The sequence goes on along the minus strand of CM051518.1, from coordinate 61,823,785 downwards.
ATTTATTTTGTGTATTCTATTGTTAACCTTTGTTATTCATTTGTTTACATGTATTATAAATTGAGAATTTTATTTCAAATATTGAAAATTTTTCAAGTTGGATCTAATACATGTACAGAGAACATTAATTTTGTGATTCTTTTATGATATTTTGCTCTACTTATAACTCAAGTTTTAAGGCTTGTCTTTTAAACTTGCGAGGAGATTTGTTGTCTCTGAATCTTTAGAGAGAGATAAACATTTTGACCCTCAATTTTGTAAATTTACCTTCTCGTTATTTTCTTCATTTATAACTTAATATTTTTTATATAATTATTTTGAAGTTTGTCTTTTTGAACAAGCAAGGAGATTTGTTGTCTCTGACCTCACAGAGAGAGAGAGAGATAAACATTTTGACCCTCATTTCTAAATTATGTCCTTTTTATACAAGTAAATAGAGTTGTACCAAGATGGTCATTCTGTAGATTCTTCAAATAAGTTCTGGTAGTATATTGCAGTACACTTGTCTTTGACAAGAGGTCGAGGTTCTTGTCCTCGCTAGGACGTGAAGAAGACAGAGTTGACAGAATCTTACACAGCTTTATTTGCTTACTCTTTGTTTGGCGGAATTGTTTTTGGCGGGTTAAATGAAATATAATTTCATTGCAAATATTTTCATAATTTTTAGTTATTAATTAAATATAATTTAATACAAATATTTTTTATTTTATATATTTTGAGAACTTATATGATTGTTATTATATGTATAACACATGTATTTTTGTATGAGATATATATATCTACAGTGCTGAGGTCAATAAATAATTTTTATCTTAACTGTTGACTGTTGTTTGAATGAGTATGCTTGAGAGCAATTTGGAAATTTTTATTTATAATAAAAATGATTAATTGCAGAAAGATACTTGAAATTAATTTTGATGAATTTGTTTTCTTTGAATAATGTTTTATAGATATTTACTCACTGGTGAATAGTTTTGACAAATATTTTTAGAACTCTTAATTTGATTGGAAAAAACCTTTAAAGAATTTCATTGGGTGAATTTTTTGGGGTATTTAAACTCTATCGGAGCTGTTTTAAGACCATTATTCTAAAGTACTGATAGATTATATCTCTGCAGGATTATTATTACTTCAGGTGAGGCGTCGATCACTTTTTGAATTGTAAGCATTTCGTCGATTGCTTTAACGAATTTTTCAACCCACCCCAACCCTTACCCAATATTGAGTGGTTAATTATTAAAGCCTCTGGGTTAAGTGGCGGGTTAAATGAAATATAATTTCATTGCAAATATTTTCATAATTTTTAGTTATTAATTAAATATAATTTAATACAAATATTTTTTATTTTATATATTTTGAGAACTTATATGATTGTTATTATATGTATAACACATGTATTTTTGTATGAGATATATATATCTACAGTGCTGGTTATAGGAACCAAACTTTTTGGTTCTAACCGGGTTCTTCTCTAATATTCCCGTCGAACTTTGGTTTTATATCATTTATACATTTCAGCATCGCCGGAAAATGAAGCTGTAAGATAAATACCTTCTCATTTTCATTATTTAAAATGGGAAAGTGGACAAAAATATAACATCGTATATATTTATTTCAACCCAAATATACAGTATAGCCAACATCCGTTTTTCATTTATTTTTCACTACTCATCCCTCATTTCATAAATATACAAATAATTAAATTGATTTTAGAAACTTAAAATGTGGGCCTCTATATAGAAGGTATGATACATAATTCATAGTTCATAATGACCCTAAGTCGATTGTTTCGATTTTTATTATGTTTGTACTACAAGAAGCTCTTTTTGGAAAAAAAACCTGCTCACGCATTGAAATTCTCCCAACATTTCAATGATGTCATAGCTATATGTAGGCAGCTACCTCGGATGTGGAGGTATTTATAATAATTTCCTCAGGAATTAAAACAAAAAGCATGATTTTTCGACGTAGTCATTTACGCTCGCTTTTGACCTATTTAACTATAGAGAAGCTTTCCCATGACAACAGACCGCCTGTGATAACATTGCAGCCATGTGATTTGATAACATTGAGGAAAATGGTGATGTTCCATTACAGAAAAATGTTCTACCATCGGCCAAATGTGCCCGAACCTCTGCTTTTGAAAAGCTATCACTTTTCACAATTTTACTTTATTCATTTTTTTATAACTTGAAAAAACGACATTCAAAAGGTCAGCCATTCTAATTAGTTGATAAATACAACTGTGATTTAAAGAATCGGCATTTCAAAGATGTGGATCAGTTACGTCCGCGTCAATGAATTGAGACAAAACTGTGTTTATGTACATTTATATTTCTATGTATAGATGTATGCCACAGGAAAATGCAGTAAAAAGTGTAAAAAATGGATTATTTTTAATTACAAAATATTTTTTAATATGAATGCAGTTCAAGCAGTATTCATGGACAAAAACCCCTTTTTTACAAGTACTTTGTTGTTGATCTGAACTAAATGAATGTCTGGGCTACAAATAGCTAGAGGATCGAGGCACGGGACTGTGCGAAACTTAACAAATTAAAAGTTTCGTTTTGAATTGTTTTTATTCTTATTTTCGTCTATTTTAGAAATTCAGGAAAAAATGTTCTATTTTAACCGAATCTTAACAAATTTAATTTTAATTAAATTTTCACTTCAGTTTCCCTTTTTTAGCTCACCTGTCCTAAAAGGACATTTGAGCTTTTAGCATCACTTGGCGTCCGTCGTCAGTACGTCTGTAAACTTTTATATTTTCATCTTCCCCTCTGAAACCCCTGGACCTATTGAACTGAAACTTGGCCTGAAGCTTGGAAGGTCCTTTACAAAGTTTGCATAAATCATCCCGGTCGGTGAAACAAAATGGCTGCCATTAGCATTTTCATGTTCTGTTTGGTCCAAATCTAAAACTTCTCCTCTGAAAGCGTAAAGGCAAATTAACTGATTTTTGTTATGGAGCATCTATAAAAGGTCCTTTACAAAGTTTGCATAAATCATCCTGGTCCGTGAAACAAAATGGCCGCCATGATTATTTACATGTTCTGATTGGTCAAAATTTAAAACTTCTTCTCCTCTGAAACCGTGAAGCTAAATTAACTGATTTTTGGTATGGAGCATCTATGGAAGGTCTGTTACAAAATTTGCATAAATCATCCCGGTCCGTGAAACAAAATGGCCAGGTGAGCGATACAGGCTGAGCCCACTGAGCCTCTTGTTTAATTAAAATGTAGTTTGGTTGGCAGGATTTCAACAAAATGCACATTTTTAAATTCCAAATTCATACTTCTTTATCTTATGCCGCTGAATACATTTCTATTTGATGTTGAAATCTTCTCGGAAAACGTACATCCAGTTAAATCTATAATACATAACTTTATATCGGACAAACACTGTTTAGTGTGACTAGACATTTACTGGCATTTACTTTGAAAAAAAACAGTTTAATCCTATCACCTGAAAATTTATATTTAAAATTAAATATTTCAATTAGCCTACGTTTATGGCATCTCCAAATGTCATCGTCCGTCGTAGACACACCCGTCGGCGGAACTGGTGGTGGGAGTTTTATTGTTGAAATATTGTTTTTCAAATTTTATGTATAAAAATTCCGCATTGTGTGATATATACATGTACTGTAAAAAATCCTTGAAATGCGATTTCAATTAAGAATGGCCAACCTACACATTATTATATGATAAGAATAGGGAAATAAATAGTCAGGGACACTACGTCGTCTATCTTTTTTAAAGATAGTAATTGTTTATATTTTCTCGGTGAACCTTTGAATGTGCGTCTGTAGCAATACATTTTAAACATTGGCTAGAATCACATGGTATTTTTCTTAATTAACTTACGCTAGACATTGTACTATTATTAAAAAATTACAGTCCAGAATAGCAACTAGTTAACATCTTTCATGGAAAATATAAAATTTATTAAATGATTTTTTTATAGAAAAATACAATAAGTCACGTCGTATATTTATATAAACGGTCAAACTTCAGTATAACAGATAATTAAAATATGTAGGTAATATGGTTTAATATATATTATATTATTAGTTACACAGTGTGCAATTGTCCTAATACGGGAATTTATCGGGTCAATAAAATTCATATCGGGTGAGGTATTAGGACAATTGCACACTGTGTAACGAATTTATCCTGATTTTGTTATCAGACCACTTATTTATTGTTTTTTTTTCCATGATAAATTCCGTATTAGGACAATTGCACACTGTGTAACGAATTTATCCTGATTTTTTTTTATGACACCACTTATTTATTGTTTTTTTTCCATCTTACATACGTCAGTAATAAACAAAGGGAAGCAACTCAAAATTTTTTTTTATTAAGTCAATGGTATAAGGGAGATAATTCGAATTGACTTAATAAAAAATTGCACTGAAATTTATTAGGACAATATCAGCCAATCAAATTGCGAGAAATTACTCTAAATCAGGATAAATGCCTTTACTTACTCTTTCCATTTGATACAATTAACTGGGAAATAATCTCGAATATTTATATACAACCATAGTAATACTAATTGAAACAGCTGTGATAACAAGTTTGTAAGGTATTATATTTGATATATATCATGTCTGGTTTCGTGTATTCGATGATATTTAAATCAATAAAAAAATGAAATTTGATCGGGCTTGCAGTGCTTATAGATTTTTTTTTTTTAAATCCTGAATTTTTATATCTTTTAAGGAACCCATTTCCTTTTGGATAAGCTTATTATTATTTTAGCGAAAATTATCTTCGCGAAAATCTTTGCTATTTTTTGGAAATCAAAAGTGAAAGTAGCTAGCCTCATATTTTGCATCACGTGTGACCTATATATGTAGTAATCTATAGTGATGGGTAACACCTCTTCTGACTATGGTGTGGAAAACACTAATTTTAACTATGGTTCTCGAGGTACTATCGCCTACATGAGACCATCGGAGATTAGATTTACACATGATAGTGTTAGCGGACAGTTTCGGGACGGTCATTCAATGGACGAAACTTTGAGACAAGTTTTAAATGGAACGATTCCGATTGGGAGAATCCCAGCGCTCGTAGTTGTGAAGTATCGAGGTGAGTGGTTTGTTGTTCGGGGAAATCGACGGCTATATCTTTATCAACTGTTGGAAAATCACGGCAAGATACAGCAAGTCAAGGTCCTGCAAAAAAATTTTGACCCGGAATTATTCAATAAACAATTTACATCTAGAAACATGGGACGTTCCGTTCGACTTCGAGGAGACCCATACTTAGAACAAAGACTGGTTGAGATTATCAGACATGTCGATGTCAGAGGGAATGCAAATACAGTTGGTGGGTAATTTAATATTTAAGTTAAGATGCAAGGGTGTGAAAACTTGTATTACAAAACATGCGTGTTGCATGAAGATACATCTAGATAGATGCTTAGGACAGCGCTTCACGAAGCAATATTTGATCATATTTTGAAAGTGTGAAAAGGTATGCGACTTTGAGACATCATAACCAGATCAGACAGGAATTTAATATCTAGTATGGTTTTCATGGTTATTTATTAACGCAAGACCGGTGACCGTTGTTGTTATCTCCATCACTCATCATCCCCAAAATATAATCTTTAATTTTATTTGCAAATTACTCTCATTATGGGTCAAGCAAATACAAACAAAACATTAAACAATGAAGAAAACACATATTACAGTTTATAAAGACATACAAAAGATACTTCAGCTATATAAAACATTATTAAGGTTGACTCTTTGACCGGTGCGGATCCTGATTGTTTAATAACGGTGCAAACAGCCGATAAAAGGGTTGAGTTAAGAGTTAGAATATATTTCAGTTTTAACCTAGGGCACAGGGGCTCGTTACAATTGACACAGTATGTCATCTGTGACTGATTCGGCCCTAATAGATCGGGGCCTCTATAACAGATCGCGGCCGGATCAGTCACAGACATACTGTGTTAATTGTATCGATCCCCTGTGCCTAGGTGCGACTATACATTTTTTATAGTTTCGAAGAGTTTATATCGATGTTCATTTAGTCGACAGTAATAAAGAAATGGATATATACAAAGATTTGATCCAAAATATTCGTTTCAGTATATTTACGGGCACACGTTGTTAATTTATTTATATCTTGTGTGTGCTGCAAGTGTATTTATCGATTATATAATTTATAACTAGCACATTTATACAAAGAATGTACAAGTTTTACAATGTGTAATTTTATATTTAACTTTTAACAGTATCGCTAGTCAGCCATAATCATCTACACAATCGGAAAAGGGTACACAAGGTAGTCGAAATATATGCCCGGGAGGGACAAATACATGTACTAATTTATGCAAAAACTCCTTTGTGTTTTTTTTTCTTTGTTTCTTTTTTTGGGAGGGGGGAGGGGGGCGATATTACATCAGGAAAAAAGTAAATTAACAAATTATGAGAGAAAACTAAGAATTACCATTAAATCTTCCGACCAGTTCAATGGATAGTGCGATAAAAGCGCGTCCATCTGTAAACATTCTCATGTTATTGTTGATCTAATGAGAATAGTACAATGTTGAGAGACAATAGTCCTTCTGTTATCGGTATAAACAGTAACAGTTTAGAACTGGTCAATGGTCGAGAAACCTAATTCACTGAAAAAGACATTAATTGTTTTTAATTTTTTTATTACAGATTCGTGTGTCATCCTATAAGCCAAATAGGTTCAACAAGAAAATGAAGAAGAAACTTGCAATACATGTAGATATATGTGGGAAAAAAACACAAATACGTTATCCAGTGTTATGTCACATTGTGGGAAGTTATTCGTTTGCAATTATTAAAATGCGTTAAAATCGTGAACTTTTCATAATTTAATTATAAAATAATTATTATGACGGACAAAAGGACCTGTAAAATAAAAATTTAGAGAAACGGTAGATCAATACATCTTTTATCGCCATTAGTCTTGAAATTAAGGAGACCACCGACACATCCACTTGGTTACGGTTGTTTTTCTTTCATCGGAATCTTTCGACAAGTTACTTAGTTTACAGTTTTTTATGCCTGTCCACGAATGTTGCAGTACCATATACATCACATGTAGATTTATCCTTGTACGTCTTACCGTTTTTTGATTAAATGTTTGCGTTGTCAGAAACCTATTATATCAACAGACCACAACAATCCTATTATAACAAAGAATACAATTAAACAAACTTTGACCTATATTTAATGCATGGTCGACTTTGCTCAGTAAAGTCATATCTCAGGAACCATTGGTGTTATATCAATTATACTTCATCGCTGCAATCCACAGAATATATAATGAATATGTTTGGGTGACTTGGTTACTTTTTTGCGTTAGCTCCAGAAATCCATTGAGATGCATCAGTGATATAGTACCACTTGTCAGGAAAATTGCGTCACTACTGCCTACATTTTATGCTTTAGTGACATTGGACCCGCACTTTCGAATGAAGGTTCGGGTATATTGTCGTTGCGGTCGTCCGTCCGACAAACTTTCTTGTGACGCAAACTCCTTCACTTTTGAATTTTTACAATTTTTTTGTGCCATATTGTTTCTTACTAGCTGTAGAAGCGCAATAAGGTTTTGGAATTCCAAATTTTTTAAAGAGGGCCTAGGAGGGACCAAAAAGGGCCAAAATATACAAAGAGCCTTGTGACGGGAAGTCCTCTTTCATTTTTGAATTTAAACCATTTTTATACGACCGCAAAATTTTTGCGGTCGTATATTGGTATGACGTTGGCGTCGTCGTCGTGGTCGTCGTCCGAAGACATTTAGTTTTCGCACTATAACTTTAGTATAAGTTAATAAAAATTTATGAAATTTAAACACAAGGTTTATGACCACAAAAGGAAGGTTGGGGTTGATTTTGGGAGTTTTGGTCCCAACAGTTTAAGAATTAGGTGCCAAAAAAGGGCCCAATAAGCATTTTTGGTTATCTTGATTTAAGGGAGGTAATCCAAACACATTTAAAGTAAAATGTTGTGTATGATTCGATTACCTCCCTTACAAGTCGTAAATTATGTATAAAGAAATGGGGGGGGGGGGGGGAGATGAAAACCAAATTTAGGGGGAGTAAATGAAAAATTGGGGGGGGGGGGCAATTTTTTTCTCATTTCAGATTTCAGAAGTTAAAAAGAAAATTTGAAATTTTTTTTGGCAAAAAAGGGGGGGTTACAATAATTTTTATTGTTTTTTGTTTTTTTTTTTTTTTTTTTTGGGGGGGGGGGGTCAGTGTGCAACTTCATAGTGTTTTGCACAAAAGCAAAAAAAGGGGTATTTTTTTTGGAGGGGGGGGGCATTTCGCCACAGCATATTGTATTGCACAAAAAGCAAAAAATTGAATATAAATGCAAATCATATGACCAATTCTAAGTTCTTTGATTACAGTTATTCTGTGTCAGAAACCTATTATGTGTCAAATATTTAATTACAATCCAAATTCAGACCTGTATCAAGTGCGAATATTGTGTCCATTTTTGCCCCAATTGTTCAGGGTTGGAGCTCTACGGTCGTATCCAGCTGCGCTCAGCGAAGCAAATTATTATTAATGCCATATTGTTGCTTAGCAACTGTAGATGCGCGATAAGGTTTAGGAATTCCAATTTTTTTAAAAGGGGTTGGGAGGGACCAAAAAAGGACCAAAACAGAAAAAGACCGTAATTACTAAAATTTTATCTAAAGAAAAAAAATTGAAGAAATTTGTGAATTTCAGTTTGAGGGGTTATAGTAAAAGTGGGTTGTGATATATTTGTGAAAAGGTTATTTGTTACAGATGCAAACTGTAATGCTAAGCATGCTTTTATTTTGCATTTTGAGGATTTAAAGGGCCAAAAAGGGAAAAGAGGCCAAACAGTTAGATAACAGTAAAAATGGCTTGTGATATATCTCTGCAAAGGTTATTTGTTACAGATGCAAACTGTAATGCAATAGAAACTGAAAATGTTAAGAATGTTTGTTTACAAATAAATGTAGGGTATTGGTATAGCTGTCGTTCTGACAGCCCCTAACACTAGTTTGCATTTGGTTCTATTTGAAAAAAAGGAAATTGAGCAATATTATTTCACGACTACAATCATTTTGCAAAACGAAAGAGCTCAGCAATAATTGAGTCACTGTGACCTAAATTTTATGGTGACTGACTTGTCTTTGAATACTATAGTAATGTTTTGAATTTTTGTATATTTCCCCCAAACACTTTGAAGATATATTAATGATATTTCACATTTACAATCATGTTTTTAGTTCAATAAAGATCAGCAACATTTCAGTCACTAGTATCTACTTTTCATTCTTAAATATCGGCAAACGAATGCCGAAACGATAAAACAGTGGGAAAAGTCCATTAATTCGAAATCTAAGGAAAAGACAAAGTCATGATAATGGAACACAACAAACAAACGCCACAGGGATATATATAAAACTAAAAATAAAAAAAAATATAATAAAAAAAACAAATACAAGACAGCACAGAAACTAAAGCACTAACAACGTGAACTCCCATTAAAAACCGAGAGTGGCATCAGGTTCTCCGGAATGCCCGTCTTCAGTGAGTTTTTTTATTCCTTAATTATTATTAATGATGGGTACCACTTTTCATGGGTAGAATGAAACGAGGAATTTTAAATACACTGTGATACAATTACATGAAGTTAGATACTAATATGAGAAAATAATGAAATTTGTTTTAAAATCAAGTATTCTCAACTATCAACTTTTGCCCAGTCCACAAAAATTGGTACCCGCGAAAAAATAAATGAATCTGCAGTACGTCAGTGATACAACACCACTTAAAAAAAAGATTACTTCAGACATACAACTTATATTAACAGGATATGATATCTCGCTGTTGCATAGTCACGTAATAAGTAAACAAAACCTCCGTTGGCCTGATCAAGGAACATTCCTTGCAGAACCGTCTCTTTGTGTCCCAATGTATACATTTTCTCATATTTGCTTTATTGTCTGTTATTGTTTGGTGTGGGGGCTTCGAATCTCAGCTGTGCCGGGGTGTGTTCGATTCAAATCTTAATTGACAAGGATTGCCAATTTTCCTATCTAAGGTCAGTGTTTCTTCGGGTACTCCGGCTTCCTCCACCAATAAAAACTGGCCGCCGCGAAATATAGCAAATGTGCTGAAAACGGCGTAAAACCCCAACTAAACAAACTGTTATTGTTGGACATCCAATCTTACACATTACAACGTTACAACTACATTTACTAGCAATGTCAGTAAACGCCAGGTGGAGCAGTTTTGGGGGAAGTTATTTGAAAACTGGATTCCGCTTTTTTACAACCTTTTTCGGCCTATTTTGGGACCAGTATACTGTAAACAAACTCTGGTTTCCGCTCAGTGGCGCCCATAGTGTTTACTGACATTGCTACATTTACAGTACCAAATCATTCATTTACCCCCCTGCATGATAAACTAAAATCTCTTTTTGGTTGATCTGGTTCACGAATGCTTCTGTACTAAACAGGATACAGAAAGATATGCCTATGTGGTATTTGGGAAAATGCATATTATATACCCTATTACAAAAAGGGGGGGGGGGGGGCTATGGTGCATTCACATTATCCGATCGTCCAACAAACATTTCCGTCACACTTTTCTCAAAAACTACTGAATGGAATGACTTTATATTTGGTCAGCAGCTTAATAGCGAGCGCAGCGAGCGCTATGGAGCTTATGGGTCATTTAGAAAAATGTTTGATTAATGGGAGCAGCCATTATGCAATCCGAAGTAAATTTATTTCTTAAAGCGAATATGGCCATATTGTGCTACATACTAAGGCTAGAAGTTTCGTTCGCTGGAAAATATTATAATATTAGACTCAGAATCGTGATACCGGAAATGAGTTTTTTGTAAGGACTATTGCTGCGCTCGCATCATTGGCTACGCCAACAGCACATTAGTGATGAATTGTAACAGTAGTGTAAAAAGGCCGATTCTGCTGCATCCCCATATTTTCAGTAGAAATCCTGCATCTCGCCCCCAACTCCGGAAAAGAAATGCAAATGAGGAGGAGGATAGCACCCAAACCCCCTAGCGGTGTTGCAACAACCCCATGATGACACCTCTGGATGATAGTAACCGTATGTGCCAAGACTGTGGCGTGGAGGAGGTGTATCAACCCTTTGAGAATGCTCAGGGTGAAGTACCCACGACCTGCAGTGCCCCACTAAAGAGCCAGCATGACGATAATGAGAACATCCCAATCGGAGGTAAAATCCGGGTGAAAGAGACCATGAAGGAACTCCGTCAAAAAGCTAAGGATGAGGTTTTGAGGGGGTACAGTAGGATTTCAAAGGAGAAGTTGTTGAAGCTCATTGAGGAGAAAACCAACCGGAAATTTGCCCACGAAGAGGTCTTTACCAGGAAGGAGCTAAAAACACTCGCGACGAGGCGCAATATTACTAAGTACTCTCGGCTAAGGAGAGACGATCTGCTCGAATTGGTGAAAAATGACATAGAAAATGACCCGGTTGAAGACGAGATCAAAGTAACTGATAGACGCGAAGCGCTGAATGATGTATTTGGTACGGTAACCATTGAATTTTTGAAGCAACATTAATTAGATACGTTTTTCAAGGTAATTGAAAGCACCATATCCAGTAAAATTTCGGATGCACTGGCCAAAAGAAGGGTTTGAAGGTGCAATTAGTGCTCAAAGTGGAGTTGGTGAAAACGTCACTACGTCATCCCTTCCTTCAGATCGGCTGTTGCAACTTTCAAAAACCAACAGATCTTGGGTTGAAGATCACGTTCATGACGGAGAAGGCTAAAGAAAATATGGCAAAGTACATGCACAAAGTTAGTGGATGGACATTCGGACCAATCGAGCAACTAGAAATCCATCTAAACAAATTCAAACCACTCAAGGGGAGTTCGTATATAGCACTCCAAAAGTCACTCGCTCAAAAGAATGCCATCATCGACGTACAGAATAAGGATCAGGAATGCTTCCGCTGGGCTATTCTATCAGCTCTACATCACGAAGAAGTTGATAAAAACTGTACTAAGCGGGTAAGCAAGTACACACAGGGGGCGGATGAGCTCAAGTTCGACGGTATTGAATTCCTGGTTTCACTCAAGGCGATCGACAAATTCGAGAGACGGAATACGGGCATCAACGTCAATGTCTATGATTACGAGGGTGTGGAAAAGGATGAGGATGGAGAAGAGGAGCTCGAAGTATATCCCCGTAGGATATCAAAGAACACCGGGCGGAGACACGTAGACCTCTTGTTCCAAACCAGCACCAACAATCAGCATTACTGATCAAAAGCATATCACGACTCTTGACTTCCAAAATATCATCAGACGATCAAGAAGTCTTTTTCTGCCGAAGGTGTCTGTGACACTTCTCCAGGCAGGATATCCTAGACAAGCACATGGAATATTGCGGCCAGAAGGATGCAATCGGAATCGAGATGCCGGAAGAAGGATCCTTCATAAGCTTTTAAAACCACAAAAGTAAAATGAGAGTTCCATTCACGATTTACTGGGATTTTGAGTGTTTCACGGAAAAGATTGACACCTGTCAGCCCGATCCGTCGAGGGCCTACACAAAGGCGTACTAACGACACCGACCATCAGGTTTCTATTATCGCGTAAAGTACGCTCATGGAGACTACAAAGAAACAGTTGTCTACTATGGGAAAGATGTAGCCAAACAGTTTGTCCAATGCATGGAGAAGGAAGTGACGGGGATCTCCAAAATCTATCGAAACGAGGTAGCAATGGTGCTGACGGATGAAGATAACAAGAGCTTCGCAGCAAGTATGCACTGCCACATTTGCGGCGACGCATTGGTCGAGGGCAAGGTCCGAGATCACGATCACCTCACGGGTAAGTATCGCGGCGCAGCACACAACGAGGTCAACTTAGAGTCCCAACTCCCAAAATATGTGCCCATCGTCTTTCACAATCTAAGTGGGTATGACGCTCATCTGTTCCTGAAGGAATTAGGATTCGAGGAAGGAAAGATCAACTGTATCACAGAACACTGACGAAAAGTATATCAGCTTCTCCAAGTAAGTTGATGGAGACTAGGAGATGTGATTCACCGACTCATGTAGGTTTATGCCCATTTCCCTAGAAAGCTTGGTGAAGAATCTTAGGAATAATAAATTCATGGCGGCGGAGAAGAGTTTCGGCGCACGATACGAAATGATGATCAGGAAGGGATGTATCCCTATGATAACATGGATGGTCCCGCAAAGATGGGGGAAAAAGAACTACCACCCAAGGACGAGTTCTTCAGCAAACTCAGCGGCGATGTAGCTATATGGGATGAGGACTTTAGGGATATTTGCAATGAGAACTATGGGCTTGACACCGAGCATTACTACACATCTGCTGGACTGGCATATGATGCAGCTCTAAAAATGACCAGAGTCAAACTAGAACTCCTCTCGTACCCAGACATGTTGCTGATATTTGAGAAACAAACTAGAGGAGGAATCGACATGGTAAGGCTAACAACCCATACATGGACAACTATGACGCATCACGACCAACCAAGTACTTGACTGAAAATGTATGTGGATGCCAACAATTTGTATGGATGTGCCATGACACAACCATTGCCCACAGGTTTGTATCCACCGACAGTTTGGGGAATTCGGAGAATGCAAGTGTCCCTGACGGCATATCCTTGATAACATCGGATTCTGCAACAAATGTGGGCTCCAGATCATTTGTCCCATCGAACACAGTGGGGGTGATTTCGACACTTGGAATGCCAATTGTGCGATAAGACGTACCCCTCAGCATCAATGCTCCATCAAGACGATCCGCGACCATCAATGCACGCTCCCATGCTATCCAGGTCGAGACCAAAGCCTCAAACACTCTAACATCCAATCTGAGAAGAGATACAGATTTCAGTGTATCGAAGAGCAATTCGATGCGGAGATCCAAAAACTCAAACGTTGAAAATCTACTACCGATTGGATAAACTTGTGTCCGCGGCGCAGGGTGTGTGTTTCGTGGGCAGCCTGGTGTTGACAAGCAGCACCATCGGATCAGCTTTGACAGGCATAGTCGCTGCCGCCTCCATTCCTCTAGGCTCCTTCGCCTGTTTGAGTGTAACCGCTGCTATAGTGCTTTCCCTAATCTCGCGTCGCGTTACCAAGAAGAAGAAAAACCTTCTCGAAACTTTGCGACTGGCACAGTCCCAAAAGTCACGAGTCGAACAATGTGTCATCAACGCTTTGGCCGGCGACGAACAGATCGATGATGCCGAGTTTGGAAAGATTGTCACCTGCCTGAAGATTACTATGATGAGAAAGATGATCTGCGACAACCCTCTACCCAATTTAGTGAGGATCTTACAGCGCATGCGCTGAAAAATCGCCTCATCATTCCGCTACGCTCGAGGCGTATAGTGATAAAAAAAAATATCCAATCCAGTTTCAAATCGTAACAGATGTACTGCTGCTTGGACTTTTTACTCGGTTTGAACACTATGCTTCTCACGAAAGCACCTTCCAGAGTCCCTTCTCTTTGTTTAAACCAGTACAAGCCCACACCCTTAACTTTCAGTGTAAGTATTTTGTTTTTACCTAACTTACCATCCACGTCTACTACCTCCAAGATTTTGTAAACCACACTAGTTAGTTAGTCCTTCCATTTCGAAGCTTCCTATTTCTGGTCTTGCACTTTTTCCTGGAAGATGTCATCACTAATGAATTTCTCAGGATTATAGGGGTCAATTGAGAAAACAGCCAGATTTCTTCTTTGTTGTTCGAGAATAGGTGATTTATATAATGTCCCATAGTCACTTCCATACTAATGATTTACTTAGTACTTAATTGGAACACTCTTCGTTTGCATTTGTTTTCCGGAGTTGGGGGCGAGATGCAGGATTTCTACTGAAAATATGGGGGTTCCGCAGAATCGGCCTTTTTACACTACACACTACTTGTAACGTGTGAGTACTTTCCAGATCTGTCGGACACCTACTTTCTGTTTGCCGATACTTGAAATTTCAATATGAACTTAAAATTTTTCGTTCGTCACACTTTGCTCAGAAACTACTGTATAATGGAATGACTTTATATTTGGCCAGCAGCTTAATAGTGATGCGTTATAATGTGTGTGCACTTTTCAAGTCTATCGGACACCTACTTCCTGTCTGCCGATACTTTGAAATTTCAATATGTTGAATGAACTTAAAAATTTTCGTCACACTTTTCTCAAGTACTGTTGAACAGAATGACTTCATAATTGGTCGGCAGCTTGATAATGATAACTTGTAACGTGTGTGAACTTTTAGAATCTGTCGGAAATCTACTTCCAGTTTGCCGATACTTTAAATTTCGAGTTGGGGTATTCTTAGCACGACATCGGATGCATTCTTGTTTTATATAAACTGAAAAATAAACTCTTAGGCTGATGTCAATGCTGCGATTTCTTGTCAACAACAAATATTGTTGTGTTTGGATAACAAGTTTAATAGTCTATTGGGATTACTTCTGAGGCATTCTGTCGCTGCCTTTGTACGATATGATGCCATTTTCGTATGAAGCTAAGTTTTACAAAGGCTACTAAGAGGAAAGAAAAGGAACGAGCTCAGTCCTTTTTAAATTTCAGTTTCTTCCTATGTAGCCCTATTTAACTTAAAATTAAAGAGACATTCACTTCTACTTCATAACAAGACTTATATTTTACATATAGGCGACAAAGGGCGATTGAAATGGAAACTTCATGGTAATTATAACTTTACCAAATGCATGCCTGCTTCTACCTTTGGTGTTTACGTTTCATACCTTTCTTCACTCTCCCAGAAAAAAGCAGGATTTGCTAATAATAACTAACATGTGAGTTACTAAAGATTTTTTTCACATATTTGAATATCGCTTTGGGGAGACAGTTTTAACACAAATTTCCAAAAAAAGTCTTTAAGACAGTTTCTCAACGCGAAGAACACTCAGAACCAAAACAATTTTTTTATGTAAGTGATTCTTATGTATATCCTTTCATATGACATTTTGGTTCTGAGTGGCAGTTTTCCAAAAAGAGATATAAAATGCTTGTGAGAATTGATCCAATTGAACATATCGCCGCCTGGTGTGTGACCTAGAAAATTCTACCTACGACGCAAATGGATTCTCTTGTGACCTTGAGAAGAACCAATGAGAATCGTTCAATTCCGACCCCCAAAATATGAATGTGTGATGTCAGGGGTTTGTAGGAAAGAACATGGATACAAAACCAGTTTTTTAAAAACTGGTAAAATTTCTCTCCTCGTGTACCATACAGAGACATGGGTGACAGATTTTTTAGTCAACTTGGGGCACTCCTAAACTCTTGAAAGCAGTTGTTGGCGTTGTTTATAGACCCCCTCACTCTGATGTTTCATTTTGGCGTAAATTCGAGGCAGCTATTCAACCTATTTTAGATATGAACGTGCCAGTTTTTCTAGCTGGAGACCTTAATATTGATATGATCGGGAATCAATACAATCAGCTCAGCAATATTCTTAGTCGTCTTAACTTGACAAATCTTGTTCAGGAACCTACTCGTATCACTGAAACCTCTGCAACTTGTATCGACTTAATTATAACAAATCGTCCTAATCTTGTAGTATCTACTGACGTCATGCCAAATTTCTGTAGTGATCATTGTGTAGTAACTACAGAGATTAGTGTTAAAGTAAGTAAACAGATGTGTTATAAAAGATTGATCAGGAAATATGATCAGGCTGATTTTCAATCCATTAAAAATGTATTGAATAGTCATGATTGGAGTAATCTCTTTATGAATAGTAATGTAAATGAGAATTACTCCAATTTTGTCACAGTCTTGAATGAAGCATGTACAAAACATATTCCAACTAAAATAGTAACAATTAGACCGAATGACAAGCCATTTATGAATGGTTCAATAAGGAGGGCTATTCGGAAAAGGGATCGCCTTCATTATCGAGCCAAACGTACAAATAATACAGATCATTGGGCGCTATATAGACAGCAGAGGAATGAAGTGATACGGTTAGTTAGACTAGCTAAATCAGAATATAAGCTGAAACTGACGTCACAATTGGTTGATAAAACAGTACCACCGGGTAAGTGGTGGCGTATTGCAAAATCAGTTTGCAGATTAAATAAAAGTAATAACGTTATACCCCCATTAAAACACGCGGGACGGATAATAGTTCATCCAACGGATAAGTGTGATATATTCAATAATTTCTTTGCTGGGATTTCTCATATTGAGGAAGAGCCGGAACTTCCTCCGAATCTGAATATTGATCCAAGTAATATTTGTCCAGAACTTATTATAAGCGAGCAGGAGGTAAAAGACCAGCTTGATATATTGAACTGTTCTAAGCCTTCTGGTCCAGATGGCATAGCTCCGTTTATATTAAAAAATATATCGCAGTCTCTCATTTCCCCCCTTACATTATTATTCAACCAATCCTTAAAGTGTGGAAGACTTCCATATATTTGGAAATGTTCCTATGTTACTCCCATATTTAAAAATAAGGGATCGACATCGGATATTTCAAATTTTCGTCCTATATCTCTGACGTGTGTATTATGTAAAGTTATGGAAAAAATTATTGTTAAACATATGTATAATTACGTCAAAGAACATCGGTTATTAAGTAAACATCAGGCAGGATTTCAACCTAAAGATTCTACGGTGAATCAGCTGTTAGAAATTTATCATACTATCCTTAGTAATTTAGATATTGGGCGGGACGTAAGATTTGTATTTTGTGATATATCAAAAGCCTTCGACCGAGTCTGGCATAGAGGGTTGTTATTTAAACTACGTAAAATTGGTATTAATAATACATTAGTAAGTTGGTTAAGTGACTATCTTAGTGATCGTAAACAAAAAGTAGTTCTTGATGGATATTCATCCGGATGGAATCAAATTGACGCAGGGGTTCCACAAGGGTCTGTTTTAGGTCCTTTTCTCTTTCTTATTTATATTAATGATATAGCCGAAGATCTTTTTTGCAATATCAAACTATTTGCAGATGACACTTCTTTGTTTGTGATTGTAGACGATGCTGATTACATTCAGTCATCATCCTTATTAACTCAGGATCTTTCTCATATATTAGACTGGTCAAAATGCTGGGCCGTAAACTTTAATCCCAATAAGACTGAATCTGTTTTATTTACTCGAAAAAATATTGATTGTCCTCCAATTTATTTTGGAAGTCCTAACAATGTGGTGACAGATGTAAAAACACACTGTCATCTTGGTTTGGACTTTCAAAGTGATTGTAAATGGAAAGATTATATTATGAAAATTTATAATAAAGCGTGTGATAGGTTGAAAATTTTACGAATGTTGAAATATCAAGTAAATCGTAAAGTTTTGATTACGATATATATGTCTTTTATTCGTCCTGTCCTTGAGTATTCGGATGTTGTCTGGGATAATTGTACAATTTTTGAGTCTAACCTTTTGGAAAGTGTTCAAGTTGAGGCAGGGAGAATCATAACTGGTCTAAGGGTAAATTCATCTAAAACTAAAATGTATGAAGAACTAGGCTGGGAGCCACTTTTCAAAAGGCGTCAAAAACACAAGTTAATTTTATTTTATAAAATTTTGAATGGACTTGCTCCTGATTATCTTTATGATATTGTTCAGCCTTTTACTGTAAATGTTCATAATTACGACCTTAGGCAACCTATCTCTGTTACTAATTTACGAATTCCCCATTGTAATACTGTTTCATATAATAAAAGTTTTTTCCCAAGTACGATACACCTTTGGAATGATCTCCCTGACTCTACGAAATTAAGTCCATCTATAGAATCTTTTAAGAAGAAACTTAATTCTGAGTTGTTGAAAACTAGAAGTTATTACCATATTGGGGATAGGAAGGAAAATATAATTTATTGTCAAATAAGGAATGAAGCAAGCGGATTGAATCAGCATCTTTTTCATCAACATTTAATAGATACTTCCAAGTGTCCTAATTGTGACTTTCAATGTGAAAGTGCGACTCATTTTTTCATGAATTGTCCATCTTATACAAATATTAGAAACGATTTAGTAGAAATTTTCAGAGAATTGGATGTAAACTTTAATATACAGAACATACTTTATGGAAATGAAAATATTACTTTAGAAAAGAATGAAAGATTAGTCTTGGCTGTACACGCTTACATTAAAAAAAGTAAACGGTTTAAGTAAAAGAAAACAATTCAGAGGTGTTGACAATTTGTGTTTCTTTTTCTTTTTATATATATACATATATACATATATATATATATTAATAAAATTCATTGTTCAAACGTTTTTCATTTATATTTTCAATTATTATTATCATTTAAGTGATATTCGTGTGCATATTAATTAGTATTATTCTATTATTAAAATTGTGTAATTGAATGTGTGCAACACAAATGTCAGAAAAAACACTCATACAAGGTTAACGTACATAGCATTCAAATACTATATTTAAATACATTATTCTCAATAGCGAATATGTTTTGTAAAATAATATATTTGTTAGTTTTTTTTTTTTTTTTTTTTTAACTTATGAAGTATATTGAGAGAATTATTTTTCTTTTGCTTAGAGTAATTATCTTTCTCTGAGTTGCTGCTTTTGCTATATATATATTATACTGTATATGCATTATATCTGTATATTTTATTATCTATTGCTGTTGCCTTGTATAGGAGAGGATTTATATAGGCTATGCCTGTTATCCGATCCGTTTCACATTTGTTGAATAAAATATTGTTTAAATTAAATTACTCCTAAACATTGTATTTGTTTTACATACAGAGGTTAAAATAAATTCGAAATGTTCAATAAACGTTTAAATAAATTTATTATTTTTCGTACTCCCAGATTTATATAGAAACAGTGTGTTTCAAACTAGTCCATATTTAATGATATTGCACGGTGAACTTTTTTTTTAGAAACATTTGTTTTCTAATTCAAATGTAATAAATTATAGCACTTCACTTCACGGCATTGTAGTGGGAGGAATATGAAGATTTATTCACATCAGAAATATCATATTCCCCGAGGGCTTGCCCAAGGGAAATATGATTTTGAGATGTGAAGAAATCTTCATATTTCCCCCACTACCATGCTATAAATGTTTTTTTAAACTGAATAAAACCAAAGATATTTTGACTTTTAATGTGTAAATCGCATGATTTTTTACCAATATATTTAGAGGACAGTTTTCCACTTTGGAATTTCTTTTATTATAATGTATTGTAAATATAGTAGAGAACATGCTTTTTCAGTCGAACTTGATATTTAGTTTGTGTCAATTCCATTTACTGATATCAATACTGGAAAAGTAGGGAGATTTCCGAAGGGATGGAATATGATTTGAATTTCATGGAAAATACGAATACATTCATGTTGATCACTTGATCACAATAACCAATGAAATTTAGTTTTACATACAATAATTCATCTGAGGTATAATAACATGTTTTATGAACCACTTAAAGCAATATTGCCCGCGGACTTTGGCCTTGGGAAATATTGCTATTAAGTGGTCTATAAAACATGATATTGCACTCAGTTAAGTGCCATAATTTTATAATATAAAATCACATGGGAATTTATAAATTTTCGGAGACCTGATATAACTTGTATGGAAATTTACAGGCTGAGGTATTATTTTGTGACATTTATATATATGATAGTATAATAAATGATAATGTTTAAATTACTCATCATTATAATATCTTCTATCAGTTCATTTGGTAGATACAATACATAATACCATCTCACATGAGACAAGTTTTACTGTCGAAATCTTTATTGTTTTTTTATGTAATAAACAGACAAAATAAATACAGCCGTCAGCCACTGTTAGCTATTGCCATCACTTGACGTCCGTCGTCCGTAAACTTTTCACATTTTGGGCTTTTTCTTGAGAACCACTAAACATGATTTAACCAAAGCTTACATGGGTGTTCCTTAAATGGTGCTTCCCAAGTGTTAATTATTTTGGTGCCAATTGGTCAAGAACATTGGTAGACAGAGGCTAGTCTAATTTATGATTGGCTAAACTTTTAAAGCAAAGGTTCTCAAGAACGACTTACCCGATTCAACCCAAACTTTACAAAGGTCCTTAAAAGTTTGTCACTTTGGTGCCGATCGGAAATCCAATATGGCCGCCAGCGTCAGACTTTTTTTAACATTAGACCCTATGTGAAAATGTATGAAAAGTTATTTTTCTGAAAGGCACTTAAATTGATTTATACCAAACTTGGTACCATTTTACCAATTACCAATATAGCCACCAGGCCCCAAATGGGGCTTATCTGTCGTGTTAAACTTCTAAGATCTCCGTCCATCAGACTACTCAACGATTGATTTGAAACTAAGTATAAGTGCTTAGCAAGTGTTGTTACTTTGATGGCAGTTTGATATCAAAGACCGCCGCCAGTGTCGGATTTAGTTAACATGGGAATCTATGGGAAATTATTAAAAAGCCTTCTAAAGAAACAATTAATTATATTGATACCAGAATTGGTGAAAGTGATACTTTTGACGTGCGGAATAGTTTTTTCTACATTTTTTTTTTGGCCGTTTGCTAGCAAATGTGGCTGTCAGGCCCCAGTATGAGCTTTTCTGGTTGGTTTAATATCTAACAATTTCTTGCCTGAAATTACCTAGTGCAAACATATTTTATTAATTAATTCAATAATGTAGTGTTACTTATTTGCTGATTCTGTATTGGCCCTTGTATTGATTCAAGGTTAGCTGTATTGGTCCCGAGGTCCAATACAACTGACCGAGAATCAATACAGAGCCAGTACAGAATCAACAAGTACGTAACACTTTTATTAAATAATCTAAACAGTCCATACAGCTGGTCCATATGGAATTCCATATTGCCCTTATTTCAAATTGCTGGTCCGTATGGAATTCCATATTGCCCTGTTTACAAATTGCCGGTCCGTATGGAATTCCATATTGCCTTGTTTCCATATTAACTTTAAATCATTAACCGGATGCATTTTCATATATACAAATATCGGCTTTTATAAAGACCAAGGCAACGTTAAAATGTTGGTCGTGCCAAATTTGCCTATTTTTGTCATATAATTTAATTATACATGGAACAATTAAATACAAGTAATACATATATAAAATAAAATGGAACAATCAATATGGTATTCGAAAAAAAAGCTTTTGACTTATATAAAAATTAGTTTCCTCATAAAATAATTTTTGTAGTAAATATTTTTTCTCTCGCTCATAAGGTTATGTATTTTAAATCAAACTATGAAATATTATAGAAATAAGTGATATATAAAATTTTGACAGATAAATTGCACTGGAATAATGACTGAATAGCTCGAACCATTGATTTTAAGCTTGCCATGAATGATCATTGCAAGGTTCAAAATGTATTGTCCAAGTGTTGTTACTTTTGTGGCGATCGGACATTTGAGATGCCTGTTAGCACTGAACTTAGATAACATTGGACCTTATGGGAATGTACTTAAAATAATTCCTGTGAGGAACAATGGTCTCGGTAAACGATGCTACTCCGTCGGATGGGGGCGAAAAATGGGTGTTCCGTGTTAAGGGAGAGCAACACCCTTAGCACTGAAGATGTCGAAAAAGAGTAGGCTAAAATGCCGCTACACGGTCCGCTCTCGCACCCGCCAAGTGGAGAGGGATTAGTATAACTAATATTACTATATCTAATATCAGTATCTTTGGATTGTTATTTTTGTATAACTTGTTTCCCAATCCACTATAAATAAATAAGTTTAAACTAACAACGAAATAATATTTATTCTTACTGTGGTACTGTTCTGCTAACAATCATGGCTGTCAGGCTCGAAATGGGCTTTAGTGATTTTGTAATTTGGTAAATTTCAAAGATTCTCTCTGTGTCTACTTGTACCGTGGGATTGAAATTGGTCTTGAATGATAATATTAGTCTTATTGTTTTGAAACACATCCGTGAATTTCAAAATGACTAAAACAGCATCTAGACACTGACCAAAGATTTTGCTCTTTTATAAGTGACTGTATCAGTTGTCACCAAAAACTAATTCAAATGGCCAATTAAATCCAGCTGAGATAGTTTCTTTAGGGTGTAAAAAAGTTTTCTTTATTTCTTTTATGGTTCACGGAGTACAAAAATGTAGATTTCATTTCATCGCAGAATAATATAAAAGTTCCTGCCGGAAAATATCATGATTGTTTCTTTGCAATGTGCACTCTAAGAAACAGCATGGATTCTAGCTGAAAGCGGATACAATGCCATACAAATACTTTATTAATCAATTATAAGCCTTCTAATGGCATAAAACTGTATTAATCTCACATTCAACACACACAAACATTCATTCTTCTTAAACTCTCATTTGAATAATTAGTAAGAAAAACAACACAAAGAAACGTACAAATATTTTTTCGACAAATCAGCTAAGAGAACTATTGCAAGGTTTTAGTATATCTTATCACATATTTTATTGAAATAACGCCGATTTTGCATATGTAAAAGCATACTTTGAAGCATGTTATTTGTCCTCGGGCCAATAACATCATATCTGCCCTCTCTTGAACCTTATCGATGCGTCAATTCCGCTCAGCTGTAAATAATCGTCTGATCATTATTTCCGATGATCTTGAATTGAGCAGAGATGATTTTGAAAATTATAACAATTCTTTCAAAATTGTTAAATGCTCATTTAAAGGTATATCTGAAAAGACTGTTGAAACAAAATATGAAAAATTGATGTCTGAAAAACTATCAAACTTGGATAATACATCAACCCTTTTTAGCTCACCTGGCTATGCCAGGGTGAGCTTTTGCCATCACTTTTCGTCCGTCGTCCGTCCGTCCGTCGTAAACTTTTCATTCAAAAATCTTCTCCTCTGAAACCGCTGGGCCGATTGGTTTGAAACTTAATAAGAATGATCTATGACATGTCCTCTACAAACGATCCTCAATTTATTTTTATCTGACATAAAACATGGCTGTCATAGCTAAAAATAGAATATAGGGGTGGATGTGTTGTTTTTGGCTTATAACTTAAAAACCGTTACAGATATCAAAAATCTGACATGGGGTAAAATTGATCAGCATGACGAGATCTACCTACCCCGAAATTTTGAAGGAAATTCCAAAACCCATTTAGGAGTTATTGCCCTTTTTTCGTCAAATTTTCAAAATTTTAACATTTTTCGTCATTTATCTCCAAAACTATTTGAGATAGAAGTGAAATGTAAATTTGAAAAAGTTTACCATGTTGAGATCTACCTACCCTGAAATTTTAAAGGAAATCCGAAAACCCATTTAGGAGTTGTTGCCCTTTTTTGTCAAATTTTCAAAATTTTTTCATTCAAAAATCTTCTCCTCTGAAACTGCTGGGCTGATTGGTTTGAAACTTAATAGGAATGATCTATGACATGTCCTCTACAATCGATTCTCAATTTAGTTTGATCTGACATAAAACATGGCTGTCGTAGCTAAAAATAGAAAATAAGGGTGTATGTGTTGTTTTTGGCTTATAACTTAAAAACCGTTACAGATATCAAAAATCTGACATGGGGTAAAATTGATCAGCATGACAAGATCTACCTAACCTGAAATTTTGAAGGAAATCCCAAAACCCATTTAGGAGATATTGCCCTTTTTTCGTCAAATTTTCAAAATTTAACATTTTTCGTCATTTATCTCCAAAACTAATGAAGATAGAAGTGAAATGTAAATTTGAAAAATGTTGAGATCTACATATCCTGAAATTTTAAAGGAAATCCCAAAACCCATTAGGAGTTATTGCCCTTTTTTGTCAAATTTTCAAAATTTTAACATTTTTGCATTTATCTCCAAAATTATTTGAGATAGATGTGAAATGTAAATGATGTACCTACCCTGAGATTTTGAAGGGAATCCCAAATTCTATTTAGGAGTTATTGGTTTGTGTAATTTGAAGTCGGGTTCTGTTATATTTATTTAAGGTTCACCCTTATTCCTGGTCAATTTTATCAACTTCCTGCCAGGACTACCACCATCAGGGAACATATTTTAACATTAAACCTTATGAAAAATAAATCTTCAACAAATTTTCCCTGAACAATTGAACCAATTGCAACAAACTTGGTCAAATAGTTGATTAATTTCCAATGAAAACCAGACTACAGGTGAGCGATACAGGCTCTGGTGAGCCTCTTGTTTATATAGCAAATTGAAAACAAGAAATTAAATTAGAAGATTTTTTAATAACTGAGAAAAACTTTAAAAAACGTCAGTTTCTCACTAAATTTCGAGCTAGTGATCACAATTTAGAAGTTGAGCGTGGTCGTTACAAGAATGTTCCCAGACATCTTAGAGTGTGTAAAATTTGTAATATATTAGTTGATGAATCTCATTTTTTATTCTTCACTGCAAAATCAATAAAGACATAAGGGCCTCATTTTTTCAAAATAATGAACAAACTAAACAAGATTTTCAGCAGCTCAGTCCATTAGGTAAACTATATGTTATTCTAAATCCTAATAAATATGAACTTTTATTTGTCATTAAACATAAACATATAGTTTGTGACAAAGACATACAAATACATATAAAGCAAATTTGGAGACCAAATATTATACGCATAAGTATTAATAACAGACATTATAACATATCAAATGAATTATGAGACTTCTGCCCTCAGTTCTAATGACTGCTTTAAAAAGAAGCCAACCATTCTAATATGTTTATTATTTGTTGGGTTAAGCAAAAAGACCAGTTTTTCATCATCTGTCATGTTTATAAATTCTCCATTTTCAAGCTTAAGACTATTAAACAAAGTTTCCCTTATTTTACTATTAGTTTTACATTTTAAAATGAAATGAGATTCATCTTCAATAGTCTTGCAAATTTTACAAATTCTATCTTGCCGAGGGATTTTATAATAACGACCTTTTTCTATTTCGAGGTCGTGATCACTAATACGCAGTTTTGTGAATATATTTCTAATTGAAAATAATGGATCAGTAGTATATGGGCACAGTTCAGTTATCATTTGTGGTGGTGGTGGTGGTGGTGGTGGTGGAGCCGGAAGTGACGTCACCGGAACCGGAAATGACGTCACCGGAAGTCATGTGACCGGAACCGGAAGTCACGTGACCGGGACCGGAAGTACCGGAAGTGGTTTGCGCGCATGCGCAACCGGAAGTAGTGGATTTTCCCGCCATTTGTTGACGGAAGTGACGTAAGTCACGTGGTAGGACCCGGATGTATGTTCTGCGCATGTGTAGGCGGAACCGGAAGTACCCGGAAGTCAGGCGCATGCGCAACCGGAAGTAGGGTGTTTTTTCCGCCACTTGTTGACGGAAGTGACGTAAGTCACGTGGTAGGACCCGGATGTGTGGTCTGCGCATGTTCGGGCGGAACCGGAAGTGGTTGGTGCAACCGGAAGTAGTGGGTTTTCTCCATTGACGGAAGTGACGCAAGTCACGGACCCTAATGTTGATGCTTGACCAGATTGAATTATCTCCCCTTTTCCCGTGCTTCTCGGTCGTCTCTAGATCTTTCATCGGTCTCTCACTGTTATGTCCGAGAGTATACGAAGTACACTATTGGATTATCTCCCCATATCCCGATCTTTTCAACTGTGGGTGATGTTTTCTGTGAGGACTAGGATTGGATTATGTCCCCTTACCCACAAGTGCTGGTTGTCACCAATGGAGGGGTGTCCTTAGCAACTGCCTTAGCAACGGCGGTCCATTTCTATGATGCACTTCGTTTCTCTTCTCTTGCTCTATCCCGCTCCTCGCTGCTCTTCTCTTGCTCCGTGCTGCTCATCGCTACTCAGGCTTGTTGCTGTTCGTCATCGCTGCTCTTCTCTCGCTCTTTGCTGCTCAACGCTGCTCTGCACTGTACTCAGACCTGAAAGCACCCTAAAGACAATCGTTTACCCTAACACTAGTACCACTTCAAATTCATAAGGGATTGAGCCAGATTGAATTATCTCCCTTTTCCCGCTCTTCTCGGTCGTCTCTGGATCTTTGATTGAATTATCTCCCCTATCCCGCTCTTTTCATCTGTGAGTGATGTTTTCTGTGAGGACTAGGATTGGATTATGTCCCCTTACCTCAAGTTGATGCTTGTCACCGCTCAATGGAGGGGTGTCCTTAGCAACGGCGGTCTATTTCATTGCTCTATGCTTCGCTTCTCTTCACTTGCTCTTCGCTGCTCCATGCTGCTCATCGCTAATAATGACTATATTCACCTGCTGATTTAAGATTCTCGGGGTTACTTGTCGGTGTTTTCGCTGCTGCTTCCGCTCCTGCTGCTTGTTGGTGTTCGTCATTGCTGCTCTTATCTTGTTCATCGCTGTTTTTCTCGTGCTCTTTGCTGCTCGTCGCTGTTTTTCTCTTGTTCTTTGTTGCTCATCACTGTTTTTCTCTTGCTCTTTACTGCTCATCACTGTTTTTCTCTTGTTCTTTACTGGTCGTCACTGTTTTTCTCGTACTCTTTGCTGCTCATCGCTGTTTTTCTCTTGCTCGTTACTGCTTATCGCTGTTTTTCTCTTGGTTTTTGTAGCTCGTCGCTGTTTTTCTCGTGCTCTATGCTGCTCGTCGCTGTTTTTCTCTTGTTCTTTGCTGCTCGTCGCTGTTTTTCTCTTGTTCTTTGCTGCTCATCGCTGTTTTTCTCTTGTTCTTTACTGCTCATCACTGTTTTTCTCTTGTTCTTTACTGGTCGTCACTGTTTTTCTCGTACTCTTTGCTGCTCATCGCTGTTTTTCTCTTGCTCGTTACTGCTTATCGCTGTTTTTCTCTTGGTTTTTGTAGCTCGTCGCTGTTTTTCTCGTGCTCTATGCTGCTCGTCGCTGTTTTTCTCTTGTTCTTTGCTGCTCGTCGCTGTTTTTCTCTTGTTCTTTGCTGCTCATCGCTGTTTTTCTCTTGTTCTTTACTGCTCATCACTGTTTTTCTCTTGTTCTTTACTGCTCGTCGCTGTTTTTCTCTCGTTCTTTACTGCTCATCGCTGTTTTTCTCTTGGTCTTTACTGCTTATGGCTGTTTTTCTCTCGCTCTTTGTTGATCATCACTGTTTTTCTCGTACTCTTTGCTGCTTATCGCTGTTTTTCTCTTGTTCTTTACTGCTCATCGCTGTTTTTCTCTTGGTCTTTACTGCTTATGGCTGTTTTTCTCTCGCTCTTTGTTGATCATCACTGTTTTTCTCGTACTCTTTGCTGCTTATCGCTGTTTTTCTCTTGTTCTTTGTTGCTCATCACTGTTTTTCTCTTGCTCTTTACTGCTCATCACTGTTTTTCTCTTGTTCTTTACGTCTCATCGCTGTTTTTCTCTTGCTCGTTACTGCTTATCGCTGTTTTTCTCTTGGTTTTTGTAGCTCATCGCTGTTTTTCTCGTGCTCTTTGCTGCTCGTCGCTGGTTTTTCTCTTGTTCTTTGTTGCTCATCACTGTTTTTCTCTTGCTCTTTACTGCTCGTCGCTGTTTTTTCTCTTGTTCTTTGTTGCTCATCACTGTTTTTCTCTTGCTCTTTACTGCTCATCGCTGTTTTTCTCTTGGTTTTTGTAGCTCATCGCTGTTTTTCACGTGCTCTTTGCTGCTCATCGCTGTTTTTCTCGTGCTCTTTGCTGCTCATCGCTGTTTTTCTCTTGGTTTTTGTAGCTCGTCGCTATTTTTCTCGTGCTGTTTACTGCTCGTCGCTGTTTTTTCTCTTGTTCTTTGTTGCTCATCACTGTTTTTCTCTTGATCTTTACTGCTCATCACTGTTTTTCTCTTGTTCTTTACTGCTTATCGCTGTTTTTCTCTTGGTTTTTGTAGCTCATCGCTGTTTGTCTCTTGCTCTTTACTGCTTATCGCTGTTTTTCTCTCGCTCTTTGTTGCTCATCGCTGTTTTTCTCTTGGTTTTTGTTGCTCGTCACTGTTTTTCTCGTGCTGTTTACTGCTCGTCGCTGTTTTTTCTCTTGTTCTTTGTTGCTCATCACTGTTTTTCTCTTGCTCTTTACTGCTCATCACTGTTTTTCTCTTGTTCTTTACTGCTTATCGCTGTTTTTCTCTTGGTTTTTGTAGCTCATCGCTGTTTGTCTCTTGCTCTTTACTGCTCATCGCTGTTTTTCTCTTGCTCTATGCTTCTCATCGCTGTTTTTCTCTTGTTCTTTGTTGCTCATCACTGTTTTTCTCTTGCTCTTTACTGCTCATCACTGTTTTTCTCTTGTTCTTTACTGGTCATCGCTGTTTTTCTCTTGCTCTTTGCTGCTCATCGCTGTTTTTCTCTTGCTCTATGCTTCTCATCGCTGTTTTTTCTCTTGTTCTTTGTTGCTCATCACTGTTTTTCTCTTGCTCTTTACTGCTCATGAATGTTTTTCTCTTGTTCTTTACTGGTCATCGCTGTTTTTCTCTCGTTTTTTACTGCTCATCGCTGTTTTTCTCTTGCTCTTTACTGCTTATGGCTGTTTTTCTCTCGCTCTTTGTTGCTCATCACTGTTTTTCTCTTGTCCTTTGTTGTTCATCGCTACTCCTTACCTTACTCGCGTGCTTATTTCGTTTTTTGGGGCTACTTGTCTCTGTTTTCGCTGCCACTACTGCTCCTGCTGCTTTTTGCTGTTCGTTATCGCTGCTCTTCTCTTGCTCATCGCTGTTTTTTCTCTTGCTCATCGCTGATCCTTTCTTGTTCTTTGCTGCTCATCCCTACTCAGGGCCTTACTCGCGTGCTCATTTCTGCTCATCTCTTGCTCATCGCTGCTCACAACTGCTCTTCTCTTGCTCATTGCTGCTCATCACTGCTCATCGCTGCTCTTCTCTTGCTCTTTGCTGCTCATCCCTACTCAGGACCTTACTCGCGTGCTCATTTCGCTCCTGCTGCTGCTACGCAAGGAATGGGGTTTACTGCTGATGATCGGAAGGCCACTCGGTACTCATGTTTGATTGGTAGATCAAGACTGATCGATGTGATTGTATACTGGGATATTTAACACAAACACAAATGAAACAGTTTCATATTTTATTTTACAAAATCTACATCAGTCAATGTTTTAAGTTCTGGTTCTTTCTCTTCAAACAAAGGTATGATCTTCTTCAGTTCTTGCCATTCGTAAGGACTCAGCGTTATACCTCTCTTGGTTGGTTGTAAAGTCAGTTCTCCGTTAGGCACGAAATATTTTCTGACGTGAATGATAGGATAGGGTGCTTTAATGATGACATAAACATCTTCTCCCAGATGATATCTCCAGTCCACCGGTTCTTTGTCCTTGATTCTGGTGATCAGGTCGTCCACCACTTCTGTAGTACTGCACAACATTTTCCACTGCATTAACGACAGGCTGACTCCGGTCTTTGTGGGCACCGTTTCACTTTCCCAACATCTGAGATCTACTCTTTTACTGCCTTTCCATTCTGTCAGCTCTGCATAACGTCCTCCACCCAGTAGTACTTTCAAAGGAATATTGGAATCTGTCATGGCGTCTTGAACGATATCGCGCTTGGTCTGGTCTTTGGTTTTCTTTTCTTTACGAGACATATCGGCTGACTGATTCCTCTTCTTGCTGGTCTATTTATATACATATATTTGTGAAGATGGATTGGATTGATTCTTATATTATGAAACGTGAAACAGGATTGGCTATCTTTCCGACATCGTGATTGGTTAACTTCTCCCGTTCCGATTGGTCGAAAATCTGGTATTTTCATTGGTCAATTCCAACCGTTTCGATAGATCAACACGATGGTACACTGTCCAAATATGTGGCGCCCAATCCGGAAACTGCTCACAATAGGTACGAGTAAACGCCGACAATACGATCAGTCTTCCTTGGTTCACCACACCGTCTTCGAACATGGCAGTGACGATTCTCTCGTATACTTGGAAGGGGTCCATCGTACGAATGACTTCTCTGACTATCTTCACTTCCTTTTATACATTTATGACATGAGACTACTCTGCATTGACAAACTTGTAACTGTCTACATATATACATGTATATATAGTGTTGCCAGAAGATCCCGATACCGGGGTTTTGTATCTGAGGCACTGGCAGTCCACCCGGACAGAGGAAAATACCGACAATCGTGTTCAGGATGAACGAGATTACATCCGCCACCTTTCCTGATATGGTTCGCCACACATTCAACCTACAAAATACGACCTTCAAGATCAACGTGTCGTTTGGATTTATACTGTGAGAAACGCAGAGACCGGAGAACTAAGATACTTCCATTCCAGGACGGGGACGAATGTTCTCTGTCTCGATAATGTTAGATGGACATCAAAGATGGCTGCACCCATTCTCTTGCTTTTTGCTGCTAATCGCTGTTTTTCTCTTGCTCTGCTAATGATGACCTTACCTCATTTCAGTTTTGGGGCAACTTGTCGCTGTTTTCGCCGCTGTTGCTAGTGGTGGTCGATTATCGTTAGTCAAAGATTGGATCTGTGCGAGAGCACCCTTAGATCCGAGTTATTTAAAAGTCCACTCTGCATTTATCCAGGCTTGTGACTGGCTATCATAAGATAGGCTGCATTAATCCTGCTCAATTTTTTAAGGGCACTCTGCATTTGTCCAGGCTTGTGACTGGCTATATATATGTATAAACATATATAGGCTGCATTACCCTCCTTCCCTTTTTTTGTTATATTTTTTTCTGTTTTTCTTTGTAATATGTTCCAATTCCTCCGTCACATAGAGTCATTGCTGTCTTCAGCTGGAGGTGGGTCGTAGTCGTTCAATACACGGTTAAGCAGATATTTTCGTTTTTCTACGGCCTAATCCCATGATTCTTTTGATTCGTAGTCTTCCTATTCTCTCCAGCGTTTAGCCGTTTTTCTTGATCTCTCTATGTACGGGGTCTTTATTTATGTCTTGATGCCAGGACACCAGTCCGAGGTAATGCTTTTGTATTTCGTCTCTGTATGAGTCAAACATGTCTCTATATGCTGCCAAGCGTGCCTTGTCTTCTTCCATTCCGGCTTCCACTACTTCGTTTACTGTCTGTGAGTATTCCGATCGATGTACTTGAAATGTTATGTTCAAAACGACTTCCCATAGGGACTGTTCGCAAAGCTCTTCGGAGTCTTCGTTGGATTCATGGTCACTACTTTGTTCCGATTCATCGTTATCGGCTTCTGTGGTGGTGTCTGAAGCTGAATCACTATAGTCTGTTGAATCCTCTTCAATACCATGTGCATTCTTTTTGTGTCGCACTAGGTTAAAGTTTTGCTTGGATTGGTATCCACAGGTATACATTTAAGACGTCTTTATTTCCTGGTAGTCGATAGCAGAATGAGTTCCGGTCGTCCTGCAAGTGCTTATATTAGATACAGGTTCCTCAGCGGCTTGTTGATTCATACACAAGCGTTTGGCAAAGTATTCGTTTCGACATTGTTCCAGTTCAGATTTCACTTTTCTGATGAGGTCTCTTTTAAGTCTTTTCCACTCGTTGTCAATCCTTCTACATCCCTTGCAGACATTCATGTTTTTGTAGAATTCCGCAAAGCTCTTGTTCATTTGACACTTTGTACATTTCTTGTTTGGATCCACTTTGCTGGGTCCTCCACTTGTGTTGTCCAGCCGTTTGGTTCTCTCCACTTTGGTTGGAAGTATTTTCCTTTTCATTTCTGGTTTTGCTTTGGTCTTTGAAAGATCCACAGGTATTAAGTATCTACCAGGAACCAATAAACCGAGAGGCGTTTTCGACTCCATTGGTACGTGTGTGTTGTTTGACGGTCTTCAAACAACTGACGAAATTAAACAAAACCTCTGAATATATTTTCGTTAAAAGCTTTCCATTTGCGTCATGGTGGCGAAGATTGTTTTTGTCTATTCATTCAGACAACACAGTTCGCTGCTCGTCATTGTAGTTTGCTGCTCATCATTGCTCATCTTTTGCTCCGCGCTGCTCATTGCTGCTCATCTCTTGCTCATCGCTGCTCATTGCTGCTCATCTCTTGCTCATCGCTGATCATTGCTGCTCATCTCTTGCTCATCACTGCTCATTGCTGGTCATCTCTTGCTCATCGATGCTCATTGCTGCTCATCTCTTGCTCTTTGCTGCTCATTGCTACTCAGGACCTTACTCGCGTGCTCATTTCGCTCCTGCTGCTTGTTGCTGCTGTTGCTGCTGCTGAGGAGGTGAAGGTGGGATTCTTACTGTTTCGTTATGAGTCACCTCTTGTTCCCGTTGATGTTACGATGGACATCCAAGATGGCTGCGGACATGTAACGCGAACCTGAAAGAGAGCACCCTCATGAAACAGAAATTTTAGAGTCTTTCCGGACGGAAACGAACGTTTCCGGATTTCAGTCCTAACCATAACCCTAACTCGAGTCCTAACCCCAACCCTAACTCTAACACTAACCCTAACCCTAGTTCTAACCCTAATTTTAACTCTAACCCTAACCCTAGTGCTACATCTAACCCATATCGTAGGGCTGTCTCGTACTCCTACTCTAAGCGCTCACACCCACCGTCGTTGGATCACCTAAGCAAGCGTGACTGTTTGCCTCGTGTTTGTCACGCTTGCACCAGTGAACCACCGACGGTGGGTGTGAGCGCTTAGAGTAGGAGTACGAGACAGCCCTACGATATGGGTTAAATGTAGCACTAGGGTTAGGGTTAGAGTTAAAATTAGGGTTAGAACTAGGGTTAGGGTTAGTGTTAGAGTTAGGGTTGGGGTTAGGACTCGAGTTAGGGTTATGGTTAGGACTGAAATCCGGAAACGTTCGTTTCCGTCCGGAAAGACTCTAAAATTTCTGTTTCATGAGGGTGCTCTCTTTCAGGTTCGCGTTACATGTCCGCAGCCATCTTGGATGTCCATCGTAACATCAACGGGAACAAGAGGTGACTCATAACGAAACAGTAAGAATCCCACCTTCACCTCCTCAGCAGCAGCAACAGCAGCAACAAGCAGCAGGAGCGAAATGAGCACGCGAGTAAGGTCCTGAGTAGCAATGAGCAGCAAAGAGCAAGAGATGAGCAGCAATGAGCATCGATGAGCAAGAGATGACCAGCAATGAGCAGTGATGAGCAAGAGATGAGCAGCAATGATCAGCGATGAGCAAGAGATGAGCAGCAATGAGCAGCGATGAGCAAGAGATGAGCAGCAATGAGCAGCGCGGAGCAAAAGATGAGCAATGATGAGCAGCAAACTACAATGACGAGCAGCGAACTGTGTTGTCTGAATGAATAGACAAAAACAATCTTCGCCACCATGACGCAAATGGAAAGCTTTTAACGAAAATATATTCAGAGGTTTTGTTTAATTTCGTCAGTTGTTTGAAGACCGTCAAACAACACACACGTACCAATGGAGTCGAAAACGCCTCTCGGTTTATTGGTTCCTGGTAGATACTTAATACCTGTGGATCTTTCAAAGACCAAAGCAAAACCAGAAATGAAAAGGAAAATACTTCCAACCAAAGTGGAGAGAACCAAACGGCTGGACAACACAAGTGGAGGACCCAGCAAAGTGGATCCAAACAAGAAATGTACAAAGTGTCAAATGAACAAGAGCTTTGCGGAATTCTACAAAAACATGAATGTCTGCAAGGGATGTAGAAGGATTGACAACGAGTGGAAAAGACTTAAAAGAGACCTCATCAGAAAAGTGAAATCTGAACTGGAACAATGTCGAAACGAATACTTTGCCAAACGCTTGTGTATGAATCAACAAGCCGCTGAGGAACCTGTATCTAATATAAGCACTTGCAGGACGACCGGAACTCATTCTGCTATCGACTACCAGGAAATAAAGACGTCTTAAATGTATACCTGTGGATACCAATCCAAGCAAAACTTTAACCTAGTGCGACACAAAAAGAATGCACATGGTATTGAAGAGGATTCAACAGACTATAGTGATTCAGCTTCAGACACCACCACAGAAGCCGATAACGATGAATCGGAACAAAGTAGTGACCATGAATCCAACGAAGACTCCGAAGAGCTTTGCGAACAGTCCCTATGGGAAGTCGTTTTGAACATAACATTTCAAGTACATCGATCGGAATACTCACAGACAGTAAACGAAGTAGTGGAAGCCGGAATGGAAGAAGACAAGGCACGCTTGGCAGCATATAGAGACATGTTTGACTCATACAGAGACGAAATACAAAAGCATTACCTCGGACTGGTGTCCTGGCATCAAGACATAAATAAAGACCCCGTACATAGAGAGATCAAGAAAAACGGCTAAACGCTGGAGAGAATAGGAAGACTACGAATCAAAAGAATCATGGGATTAGGCCGTAGAAAAACGAAAATATCTGCTTAACCGTGTATTGAACGACTACGACCCACCTCCAGCTGAAGACAGCAATGACTCTATGTGACGGAGGAATTGGAACATATTACAAAGAAAAACAGAAAAAAATATAACAAAAAAAGGGAAGGAGGGTAATGCAGCCTATATATGTTTATACATATATATAGCCAGTCACAAGCCTGGACAAATGCAGAGTGCCCTTAAAAAATTGAGCAGGATTAATGCAGCCTATCTTATGATAGCCAGTCACAAGCCTGGATAAATGCAGAGTGGACTTTTAAATAACTCGGATCTAAGGGTGCTCTCGCACAGATCCAATCTTTGACTAACGATAATCGACCACCACTAGCAACAGCGGCGAAAACAGCGACAAGTTGCCCCAAAACTGAAATGAGGTAAGGTCATCATTAGCAGAGCAAGAGAAAAACAGCGATTAGCAGCAAAAAGCAAGAGAATGGGTGCAGCCATCTTTGATGTCCATCTAACATTATCGAGACAGAGAACATTCGTCCCCGTCCTGGAATGGAAGTATCTTAGTTCTCCGGTCTCTGCGTTTCTCACAGTATAAATCCAAACGACACGTTGATCTTGAAGGTCGTATTTTGTAGGTTGAATGTGTGGCGAACCATATCAGGAAAGGTGGCGGATGTAATCTCGTTCATCCTGAACACGATTGTCGGTATTTTCCTCTGTCCGGGTGGACTGCCAGTGCCTCAGATACAAAACCCCGGTATCGGGATCTTCTGGCAACACTATATATACATGTATATATGTAGACAGTTACAAGTTTGTCAATGCAGAGTAGTCTCATGTCATAAATGTATAAAAGGAAGTGAAGATAGTCAGAGAAGTCATTCGTACGATGGACCCCTTCCAAGTATACGAGAGAATCGTCACTGCCATGTTCGAAGACGGTGTGGTGAACCAAGGAAGACTGATCGTATTGTCGGCGTTTACTCGTACCTATTGTGAGCAGTTTCCGGATTGGGCGCCACATATTTGGACAGTGTACCATCGTGTTGATCTATCGAAACGGTTGGAATTGACCAATGAAAATACCAGATTTTCGACCAATCGGAACGGGAGAAGTTAACCAATCACGATGTCGGAAAGATAGCCAATCCTGTTTCACGTTTCATAATATAAGAATCAATCCAATCCATCTTCACAAATATATGTATATAAATAGACCAGCAAGAAGAGGAATCAGTCAGCCGATATGTCTCGTAAAGAAAAGAAAACCAAAGACCAGACCAAGCGCGATATCGTTCAAGACGCCATGACAGATTCCAATATTCCTTTGAAAGTACTACTGGGTGGAGGACGTTATGCAGAGCTGACAGAATGGAAAGGCAGTAAAAGAGTAGATCTCAGATGTTGGGAAAGTGAAACGGTGCCCACAAAGACCGGAGTCAGCCTGTCGTTAATGCAGTGGAAAATGTTGTGCAGTACTACAGAAGTGGTGGACGACCTGATCACCAGAATCAAGGACAAAGAACCGGTGGACTGGAGATATCATCTGGGAGAAGATGTTTATGTCATCATTAAAGCACCCTATCCTATCATTCACGTCAGAAAATATTTCGTGCCTAACGGAGAACTGACTTTACAACCAACCAAGAGAGGTATAACGCTGAGTCCTTACGAATGGCAAGAACTGAAGAAGATCATACCTTTGTTTGAAGAGAAAGAACCAGAACTTAAAACATTGACTGATGTAGATTTTGTAAAATAAAATATGAAACTGTTTCATTTGTGTTTGTGTTAAATATCCCAGTATACAATCACATCGATCAGTCTTGATCTACCAATCAAACATGAGTACCGAGTGGCCTTCCGATCATCAGCAGTAAACCCCATTCCTTGCGTAGCAGCAGCAGGAGCGAAATGAGCACGCGAGTAAGGTCCTGAGTAGGGATGAGCAGCAAAGAGCAAGAGAAGAGCAGCGATGAGCAGTGATGAGCAGCAATGAGCAAGAGAAGAGCAGTTGTGAGCAGCGATGAGCAAGAGATGAGCAGAAATGAGCACGCGAGTAAGGCCCTGAGTAGGGATGAGCAGCAAAGAACAAGAAAGGATCAGCGATGAGCAAGAGAAAAAACAGCGATGAGCAAGAGAAGAGCAGCGATAACGAACAGCAAAAAGCAGCAGGAGCAGTAGTGGCAGCGAAAACAGAGACAAGTAGCCCCAAAAAACGAAATAAGCACGCGAGTAAGGTAAGGAGTAGCGATGAACAACAAAGGACAAGAGAAAAACAGTGATGAGCAACAAAGAGCGAGAGAAAAACAGCCATAAGCAGTAAAGAGCAAGAGAAAAACAGCGATGAGCAGTAAAAAACGAGAGAAAAACAGCGATGACCAGTAAAGAACAAGAGAAAAACATTCATGAGCAGTAAAGAGCAAGAGAAAAACAGTGATGAGCAACAAAGAACAAGAGAAAAAACAGCGATGAGAAGCATAGAGCAAGAGAAAAACAGCGATGAGCAGCAAAGAGCAAGAGAAAAACAGCGATGACCAGTAAAGAACAAGAGAAAAACAGTGATGAGCAGTAAAGAGCAAGAGAAAAACAGTGATGAGCAACAAAGAACAAGAGAAAAACAGCGATGAGAAGCATAGAGCAAGAGAAAAACAGCGATGAGCAGTAAAGAGCAAGAGACAAACAGCGATGAGCTACAAAAACCAAGAGAAAAACAGCGATAAGCAGTAAAGAACAAGAGAAAAACAGTGATGAGCAGTAAAGAGCAAGAGAAAAACAGTGATGAGCAACAAAGAACAAGAGAAAAAACAGCGACGAGCAGTAAACAGCACGAGAAAAACAGTGACGAGCAACAAAAACCAAGAGAAAAACAGCGATGAGCAACAAAGAGCGAGAGAAAAACAGCGATAAGCAGTAAAGAGCAAGAGACAAACAGCGATGAGCTACAAAAACCAAGAGAAAAACAGCGATAAGCAGTAAAGAACAAGAGAAAAACAGTGATGAGCAGTAAAGATCAAGAGAAAAACAGTGATGAGCAACAAAGAACAAGAGAAAAAACAGCGACGAGCAGTAAACAGCACGAGAAAAATAGCGACGAGCTACAAAAACCAAGAGAAAAACAGCGATGAGCAGCAAAGAGCACGAGAAAAACAGCGATGAGCAGCAAAGAGCACGTGAAAAACAGCGATGAGCTACAAAAACCAAGAGAAAAACAGCGATGAGCAGTAAAGAGCAAGAGAAAAACAGTGATGAGCAACAAAGAACAAGAGAAAAAACAGCGACGAGCAGTAAAGAGCAAGAGAAAAACAGTGATGAGCAACAAAGAACAAGAGAAAAACCAGCGACGAGCAGCAAAGAGCACGAGAAAAACAGCGATGAGCTACAAAAACCAAGAGAAAAACAGCGATAAGCAGCGATAAGCGACGAGCAAGAGAAAAACAGCGATGAGACGTAAAGAACAAGAGAAAAACAGTGATGAGCAGTAAAGAGCAAGAGAAAAACAGTGATGAGCAACAAAGAACAAGAGAAAAACAGCGATAAGCAGCAAAGAGTACGAGAAAAACAGTGATGATCAACAAAGAGCGAGAGAAAAACAGCCATAAGCAGTAAAGACCAAGAGAAAAACAGCGATGAGCAGTAAAGAACAAGAGAAAAACAGCGATAAGCAGCAAAGAGTACGAGAAAAACAGTGATGATCAACAAAGAGCGAGAGAAAAACAGCCATAAGCAGTAAAGACCAAGAGAAAAACAGCGATGAGCAGTAAAGAACGAGAGAAAAACAGCGACGAGCAGTAAAGAACAAGAGAAAAACAGTGATGAGCAGTAAAGAACAAGAGAAAAACAGCGATGAGCAGCAAAGAACAAGAGAAAAACAGCGACGAGCAGCAAAGAACAAGAGAAAAACAGCGACGAGCAGCATAGAGCACGAGAAAAACAGCGACGAGCTACAAAAACCAAGAGAAAAACAGCGATAAGCAGTAACGAGCAAGAGAAAAACAGCGATGAGCAGCAAAGAGTACGAGAAAAACAGTGACGACCAGTAAAGAACAAGAGAAAAACAGTGATGAGCAGTAAAGAACAAGAGAAAAACAGCGATGAGCAGCAAAGAACAAGAGAAAAACAGCGACGAGCAGCAAAGAACAAGAGAAAAACAGCGACGAGCAGCATAGAGCACGAGAAAAACAGCGACGAGCTACAAAAACCAAGAGAAAAACAGCGATAAGCAGTAACGAGCAAGAGAAAAACAGCGATGAGCAGCAAAGAGTACGAGAAAAACAGTGACGACCAGTAAAGAACAAGAGAAAAACAGTGATGAGCAGTAAAGAGCAAGAGAAAAACAGTGATGAGCAACAAAGAACAAGAGAAAAACAGCGACGAGCAGCAAAGAGCACGAGAAAAACAGCGATGAACAAGATAAGAGCAGCAATGACGAACACCAACAAGCAGCAGGAGCGGAAGCAGCAGCGAAAACACCGACAAGTAACCCCGAGAATCTTAAATCAGCAGGTGAATATAGTCATTATTAGCGATGAGCAGCATGGAGCAGCGAAGAGCAAGTGAAGAGAAGCGAAGCATAGAGCAATGAAATAGACCGCCGTTGCTAAGGACACCCCTCCATTGAGCGGTGACAAGCATCAACTTGAGGTAAGGGGACATAATCCAATCCTAGTCCTCACAGAAAACATCACTCACAGATGAAAAGAGCGGGATAGGGGAGATAATTCAATCAAAGATCCAGAGACGACCGAGAAGAGCGGGAAAAGAGAGATAATTCAATCTGGCTCAATCCCTTATGAATTTGAAGTGGTACTAGTGTTAGGGTAAACGATTGTCTTTAGGGTGCTTTCAGGTCTGAGTACAGTGCAGAGCAGCGTTGAGCAGCAAAGAGCGAGAGAAGAGCAGCGATGACGAACAGCAACAAGCCTGAGTAGCGATGAGCAGCACGGAGCAAGAGAAGAGCAGCGAGGAGCGGGATAGAGCAAGAGAAGAGAAACGAAGTGCATCATAGAAATGGACCGCCGTTGCTAAGGCAGTTGCTAAGGACACCCCTCCATTGGTGACAACCAGCACTTGTGGGTAAGGGGACATAATCCAATCCTAGTCCTCACAGAAAACATCACCCACAGTTGAAAAGATCGGGATATGGGGAGATAATCCAATAGTGTACTTCGTATACTCTCGGACATAACAGTGAGAGACCGATGAAAGATCTAGAGACGACCGAGAAGCACGGGAAAAGGGGAGATAATTCAATCTGGTCAAGCATCAACATTAGGGTCCGTGACTTGCGTCACTTCCGTCAATGGAGAAAACCCACTACTTCCGGTTGCACCAACCACTTCCGGTTCCGCCCGAACATGCGCAGACCACACATCCGGGTCCTACCACGTGACTTACGTCACTTCCGTCAACAAGTGGCGGAAAAAACACCCTACTTCCGGTTGCGCATGCGCCTGACTTCCGGGTACTTCCGGTTCCGCCTACACATGCGCAGAACATACATCCGGGTCCTACCACGTGACTTAAGTCACTTCCGTCAACAAATGGCGGGAAAATCCACTACTTCCGGTTGCGCATGCGCGCAAACCACTTCCGGTACTTCCGGTCCCGGTCACATGACTTCCGGTGACGTCATTTCCGGTTCCGGTGACGTCACTTCCGGCTCCACCACCACCACCACCACCACCACCACAAATGATAACTGAACTGTGCCCATATACTACTTGGATCTGTAAGATAAAACTCTCCTTTGAGAGATGGATTTAACTTCTTATATAGATAGAATTTACTTTTTTCATCATATCCATTTATTCTATCTAAAAATATCTCTTTAAATTTCTCATTTACACCATTTTTTATAGAAGATTTCAAAAGTTTTACATCCTTTAATGACTTGCAACTAGAAATATTGTCTCCATTTTCTACTTCTGAAACAATAAATACTGTACAATGTAGTTGTCCACATTGGCCAGTAATTACTTCTATTTTGTAATGCTAACTATTATGTGTAATATATGTTTGTTTTTTGTATTGTATTGCTTAACCCAGTTGGGTATAATATGAAATAAAGATATATATTAATTATTTACAGTAAATTAACCGTGCATAAATGTTCTTAGAAGTTTCCAATAGGGACTTATAAAATCTATTTGTAGATCTCGGGAAAAGCAATAAAAATCTGAAGTTGCATTTATTTGTTTGACTATATACTAAAAGTGAAAGAAATAACTGTTTACTAGCTGTAGCACTGTGAATGTGCACATTATATTCATTCACCACGTCAGTGTTGTTCAAAACCTGACAATCTTGCT
Source organism: Mytilisepta virgata (assembly GCA_028015205.1). Taxonomy (NCBI): domain Eukaryota; kingdom Metazoa; phylum Mollusca; class Bivalvia; order Mytilida; family Mytilidae; genus Mytilisepta; species Mytilisepta virgata. Next base: position 61,782,288 of record CM051518.1, on the reverse strand, counting down.
GGAAGACATGGAAATCGAATTCAGCATTAAAATTATTTCTGGTAGTGGCAAACTATGTAATAAATAGATTAATACAGGGTCTTTTCAAGTCATATTGGCCTTGTTATCAGCCCTCGACTGATATCGTCCCTCATGGCCGATATCAAGGTCTCGGGCTGATAATAACGGCAATATGAAAAATGCCATGTATTAATCTATAAATAAAACGTCGTCGGAAACCCACGACCGGTAAGCGTAGCATATAGCGTAAGCGAGAGACCGGCCGTGGGTTTCCGACGATGATAATAAAACTATATTCCATTTTTTTTAAAACTTTGTGGATACTCCAGTGTAGGGTGCAAGAATAATGATAGCAATGGGTAGTCCAAAGGCGTATTTTCGTTGAATAAAATGACACCAGACATCAAAATTCGTATCAGACAATTTAACATACACCTACCTTAAAAAAGAATTATTGATCTGAAGAAAAAATTGAATTTTTGGAACTCGATGAACAAATTTGGCATGGTATTATATCAATTTCATTTTTGTGCACAGAATTAAATTCTTTGATACCAATTTTTGCTGCACAAGATGATCAGTTGCGCTCAAGGCCTAAAATCAACAAGCCAAAAGGTTGATGAGCAAATTCAAAAATGCCAAAATAATCAAAAGGGTTAAGCCAAAATTATCTAATGACAGGCAATGCGAGAGGGAAATACTGCTTAGTTTAAACAAAATCTAAAATTTCTGTATGTTATCTTCAGTAAATTTAAAGTGTCAATTTCGTGCTAGTATCGAAATACTTCTGGTGATTAAAATTATGACCTAAATCTTGGCATAAATTAAATTTATGAATATGCTTACTCTAACTAATGAATTAGCCGGCCTATCCAAATAATAATCGAATTAGGTTGATGTTGAACGTTGTATCCATAAATTCAATCTAGTCACTTCATATTCTGATATTACTCACTAATGAATTCGAGTTACTCCCCTTCGATAGCTGACTAAATGTGACGGGTGTGTCCCGTGGGGAATTCCGGCCTCGTTTTGAACAGTGCTGCAGACGCCGGTATTTGATATTACATTAAGAAGGATGGCGGCTGCAACTGAATCCTCGTGTAAGTACAAAAATAATTTTATATATAAAGGATATAGTTTTTGAAAATATTGTACATTTAAAATCCTTGTTTGTGTAAAAACAAATTAAGCGGACATTTTGCCAACAAGGATATATAAACGGGTAAGTATTTTTTTAATTTTTCCTTTTACTTTTAAATGAAAAAAATACTTACAGTATATATGTGTATTGCTCAGTTCGCTTTGGTTAGTTATCATAAATATTATATTTTGAAAAGCAATTAAAGCATATTTTTCTTTGCTACCTAATCTAAAATGTAGACTTTATTAAATATGCAGACACGCTTTAATTATGGCATTCGAAAATTTGATTTTTTGCGGCTTAAAAGATAGAATCAGGATTTTTAAATGTATCAGACATTTCAAATTGCTTCAGAAATCTTGCAATACACAAAATACTGTTCATATTTTATAAGAAATGAATTTTCAAAATGAATTATCGATTTAGCAATTACATTGATTTTTGCTAAAGATTGTCAATTCCATAATGTCTGTAAAATATTCTTCGGTGATTCAAAGATGAAATCACGACTGAGTCAGAATCTGCTTATGATGCATGTAATTAAACGATCGAGGCCTCAAAGGTTACGGGTAGGCGAGATGTTATTTCAATATTAAAATTAACATTCAACAATTGAGATGAGTTCACTAGAGAGCTATTACAATAATTGAGTGTTATTTTTATTTTAAAATTATGATAATTTGGAAAATAAGCAAAGGCGTTAGACCATTAGATTATATGATTGAAGTGGTTATAAATTTTGCCTTTGGTAATTTACGTTACCAAAAATGATCAGACATCGCTATTCCGTTACCCGGGGGAATATGAAAAGGTCTGAAATATTGTATTACGATTCATCAGATGTGACAGATTTTAGCAGATGTTTAACTCTGTGAATTTTGTCAAATGTAAACTAATGTTGGATTGTTACCAAGGTTAAGCACTTGGCAAATAATTGTACACTATATTTAGTGGTTTCCCGTTTCCGTTATTGCGGCTTTATGAAATTGTGTAGTATTACACAGTATATGACACCACGCATTATAAGGATTTAAGGGATAATCGTCAATGTAAATTGCGTGTGTTTCTTATTTTTTACCGTTTTGAATTAAGTAAACTAGTTTCCTACACCTCCTTGATAGACTTCCCTTAATAATAAGCCCGTAATTACAGAAAGAATGTTCCCAAAACAGCATTTAAGAAGGAATGTTTTCAAAACAGCGCCTGGGGTCATATTTCTTTGGAATCCATGACAACAACACATGGAAATAACATTTTCTTCAAATTCCATTAACATTATGCAACATGTAAATATTATGGCAGGATACATTTTATTAGGCATATGACTTTCAAGCTTGTCGTCTGCTACTTTGTTTGACGACCTCCTGCAGATGGGTAATTATCACGCGCAGTCGGTTTCCATACGAAGCTTCTGCATTTCGACTCCCGCTGGAACATATCAATTTCACCCTGATAAGAGAATCCGATAACGTATGAAAGATTAATATCACTTTGATGTTTATCAAATCAATAATATTTTTGTGATTAGCAGTATGGTGTGAAACGCTACTGACTGAATTCATGTCCTACCCTCAAGGCATATCATATTACCCCCATTGTTTGTCTTTGTGTTCCACTACGACGAAGATATGTTGCCTTTCGCGCGTTTCTTAATTACAACAAAAGAGTAGGCTCATATAAGGTATAATTTTAGTTAATAGATTTTCTAAATTCGGAATTACTGAAAATCTTGTTTAAACACCATAATAGTTTGTTATATGTATACATGAAATGAATTTCTATCTGTATCGATCTCTATTGCAATCGAAAAGAAAATGTTTTGTATCTTCTACTCCCCTTTCGGTTCACCTTTCGATCAATTATTGAACTATTTTCATTCAACTTAATTTGACAAAGAATTCCTCCATTCTGTATAACATATGTTAGACAAATAGACATGCGGTTCAATTGATAAGTCATTAAGTTCCCCAATCATACAGATATTGAAAGTAATCCCATGATAACATCAACAAACAATGTCAAAAGACTTAAGATATCATTGACATTTACTAAGCATGTGTTGATTCACGTGCATCTGCCATAGATAGAATACACATTCTCATCAGATAACAGATCAGGCCCAACGAGTATTCCCTGAGGGACACAAAATCCTACTGGGCAAGAAAACAGTACTAACTGGTGACCAAAACACCTCACTCCAAGATCATGACATGTGTGGATAACGGTATTCGTATCTTACTGTTGTTTACTTTTATGAAACGTAAAAGAAAATATTTAAAAAAAAAAACTCAATCCTAGTAGACAGAAAACACTGAGTGTATATCGAATGTTCTCCAGGTGTGCATTTTTCCGCTATTTACATTTTGACACTCCACTTATTTGACAATTGTACCAAATGCACTTTCAAGTAATGTGTTTATAAAATGCTATAATTCTTTATAAATAGGTTAATTGCATTATCAGAAAGTCAAACAGCCTTCCGCTGACGCACTTGAGAACTTCACACCTGTGTAAAACAGAAGTTGGTTTGTTATCATGAAAAAGAATGTTTCTAATTCATTCATGCCACAATAGTTAGGGGAAGGATTGGAGACACACTGATTTCAAATCAAGCAGTCCCTTTTTTGCCAACAGCAGATAACAAAGTCTGAAAATGAGTTTTCAATTTTGCGAGGATTTTTTTTATTCTTTTTTTATTTATTGGAAATTCGTTTTAGTTTCCATGGACACAGGCTTAAAACATTTACGATTTGACGTGTAAGTAAACAACAAATTAATCATTGCCTTCAATTTTCAACCGTTACATGCAGTGATGAATCGTTATCCCGAATATCGACGAGTGAGTCAAATTACACCCATTTAATTAACGTACTTAAGTATAATGTTACTTTGATGATGGCATCATTAATAATGAGAGATTTGTTTAATTTGTGTCAATTTCAAGGCCATTCACACATATGTGTGAACAACAAACCCGAGGAGATGTGGAATTTAAATACATGTACTTGTATAAACGTGGATTTTTGTGAGCTCTGTTTATGTGTCATTCTGAAACTAGATGGTTCGGATATTGGGGTCTGAGCTTTCTGCAACAAAGAAACAGAACATTGGTCTACCAGCATACATGTACTGTTTTTTTCTTAATATCACCAAAAACACTCTAAAAAGGGTTTATAATAAATAGTTGGACTGCGGTAAAGCTTTATTGCTTCGTTTTAAAAAGAAATCATTAGTTTGGTAACAAGCAAAGGTTTTTCGATAATGTACGTGGTGAACTTTTTTTTATAACTTTAAACTTTTAAAATTGTGTACATTGTAGTTTTATGGTCTAAATCCTTTTTACTAACCTAAATTTTATTTCTTGACGGGTATCCCAAAATATGAAATATACTTATCCTAAAAAATCATAAATGTTAACAATCTTTTGTCAGTTTTCTATTCCTCTAGCTTTTTAATAGTCTTGTATTTATTTTGAAAAATTCTTGTGTCACATTTGCTACCTGTGTTTGCGCTCTTTTCGTCCTTTCTGTCGTGTGTCGTTTATACTTATTGCATTTTAGGGCCTTTTGATTAGAAAAAAAACGTCGTTATTGCAGTTGTTATACTCGGATCATTACATGGCCTAAAATTAAAGTTTGATTTCAGATAACTTTTGAAAATTTCACACATTGGGTAAGTATGGAAAAAGGGGGGGGGGGGCATGGAACTGAAAGAATATCAATAAATTTCTATCCCCTCCCACAAAATGAAATGTTTCGGTGAAAGGCAAGTAGGTGGAAGGAAATTTTTCCTCTACAGGCCATTAATTGTGGCGTAACTGTTAGACAATGATTTATTCTTATAGGTATATGTGAAGGAAGGTGGTGTGATATTCATCTTTGATCTTCTTTAAAGTCTTATTCATTGAATTGTGGGAGTCACATGTAAATATTTGTGGTTTTTAGTACTGACATTTGTGTATATTGACACACACATATATACATCAGAAACGAAATAACTAAAATTGCGTGGGTAATACAAAAATCATATCCATTCGTATCCTCACAAATTAAGGGCCCGCATTGGGACACACAACCTCAAGCTTATGAGGATGACCCATTACTGAACACCGTTTTATTTATATACAACAAGGAAGGGGTAAAAAATGCAAATCGGAATCGCCTAAGCGAAGAAATTTGGTTAAAAAATGGGGGGGGGGGGGGGTGAACAAAATGCTCCCCAGCTACAATCAAATTTTAAAATCAAATGACATTTACGCAAATTCTGAAACATTCCATTGGCAATTACTCTCATTTTGGACGTTGTTAAATTTTCAATGGTAATTTGAGGAAAAAATCACAGGAAGAAATTAATTTTGTTTTATAGATAAAAATCTTGTATATGATATTTAATATTGACCTTTTACCAGATATAAACTCGCCGTATTTACATTGAATACGACACACTGCCTTCCTTGTTTTCCCTCTATAATAACAAATTTGAAAGGCCTATTGTGAATACATATAGGAGGTACATTTGCTATTATCAAGGACTTGTGGTTTGATTTAAGTTATTTAATTTAGATCAGTTGGGTATCTAGACAATTGAAAATCTGGAGGGAGATGTTCTAGTTATACGAAAAGCACGAGTTTAACTTCTAAAATCATCAACTCAGCTGGACGCGTAACCGCATGCAGGATTTCTCGAAATTCTGGATCCGATCTTTTCACTTTTAATTATTAATTAGAGCATTGACTTTAAAAAATCACGTATAAACGTTTTAATCATTTTCCATGTTTATTGACACAGTAAAATACAAAAACCCTTATATGACCACAAATATTACAGCGATTTATGAGGTCAACAACGCCACTGACCTCAACATATCTTTTCTGGGTCAGACAAAGGTGAAAAATGAACACCCCCGCCAGACGGACATTGGTAATATTACAAGTAGATTACATACGCTTAATTGATTTAGCTGACAAATATAGATCTGATAATGACTAAATAGACAGTAATTACTCATCGTAATAGTGATGTACAACCTTAACAAATAAATAATTTTGAATCATCTTTTTAATCACTTTAGAATCATGTCATAAATCTTTTTATCTCAAGTAAATTCCTAGTGAAATGGAATTGGGTTGGCATTATTCACTTCTCGTTAAACCTGACTGCTTTGTTGAAAAGAAGCCAGAATAGGTACCAGAATTTTGGTTCTGGGAATGACGACTTAAAATTTAGCTGTTTTACACATTTCGTCCGAAAAAAACATCAGGTTTTACTGATCTTGTATGCAAGGACTATTTTTTGACTCCATAAATGGAAACTATTGACAGACCTAATCTTGATTATTCGGTTAGATTGACAAAAAGGTTTTATATATTTAGGTCAACTTATCAATAAAATTCTCAACGGACGCATTTCCCGATACATTCCACACATAATCCACTGTACCATTCATATCTGTCTACACAAAGTAACCTCTTTCGAAATTAAACTTTAATAAGTTTCTCTGGGCTTGCGGGGTAGATTTTCTTTAGGGACGGGAGTTCTGGTGTAACACATAGAATTTTTTCAACGGCCCAAGTTTCTTGCAACAAGATACCGATGTCTAAGAGCAATTATCTAACATATCAATGATTGTCGCAAACATCACCAAACACCTTATATGTCGAAGTGTTTTGTCGATCCCAGGTGTATGGTTTGTTTACTTTTCGACTTTGATTTCAAAGTAAAAATAATATTACCGAAAATAAAACAGGAATGTTTTACTTTGACTTAAAGATGTAAACAGCCAGAAAATATATTGAACCCAAGCAGGTCAAACGAATACATGTAGCATTTTGTTGATTGGGATAGGTGAAAGCTGAAAGGAAAGGAAGCTTTGAGCCAACGATCGTTTAAATCACAGAATATAATGGAATTTCCCATTGAAGAAAAAAAGGTTGAAATCAGGAATTTCCGGATAATTCTCGGTAATCAATTATTAAGCATCTGCATAGGACATCGTAAAAAATTACAAAAAATCGGAGTTTATATCCCTTTCAACTCTCGAATTTATTTTGTGTTGTCATTCTGTTAAAATTCACATAATTCCCGTCTTGTGTTTTTATAATTTATTGATTAAAAACAAGAATATTACATCATTGATGTGTTCAGAGCGGAAATCTTGACAAAGTCCGGGAGAAAAATCAATATACAGTATGCCGAAGAATTATGTTCGCTTCAAAAGACTGGGCTTGAACACAATAAATTTAAAATTGAGTACACTTAATTAACGGAAATATGACACGACTGAACTGTTTAATGAAGATGAATCACAATTTATTTTGATATCGAAAAAAGCGGTTAGTCTTTCAAATATTGGAATATATATATTTAAAATTCGTGAGTAAAAGCCGGACTTGGAATGGTAATCCTTATGAATGCCATTATAAGAAACTGCAGGAAGACATTTTTCCTAGGTTTCGTATGGTCAACACACAGTAAATGTATCTTCGGCTCAAAATTATAATTTTTTAAAATTACTCTTTTGGAGGTCATTACAGTTTACATAAAGGTCCGAATTGAGCCAACCCTCCCCCTCCAATAAAAACGAAACGGGTCCTTTCTTAGCGACCATAGCAAATCACCTTACATATGACTAAGACTCAAGGAGTTCCCCGATTAACCCAAGCAGAAACTGCAACGGAAATTTTATTTCTAGTATATAAAACTCTCAAAAGTTCTTGTCTTGAGATAATATCAGAATTGTTTCAGTGGCAGGTTTACTGCCAAAAAATAAATTGTATGTTTCGGTGATAATATTTATTTACTGCTGACTGTGGCTGGTTAAATGCCATTCGGGCGCACCGAAGCAAAAAATTATAGGATCATAAAATAAATGGAGTGAAAAATTTATTTACTTGTCGCAAGGATGTAAGTAACTATTATTTTCGCCTGATTTTGTGGTCGCTATAAAACTATCCCGTATAAAACTGTCATTCCAATAATTACAGTGGGTTTTTGTCACGCTACTGATTCTCTATTATTATTCAGTTTACTATATATGTAAATATACTGTGTAGTTAATACATTCCTGTGGTTTTGTTGAAAGAAACGGAACGTTGATTTGGAAACTTTTTAGGAGGTGGTCCAGTCACAGGCACGTAATTGTGTCTATTAATAAACGGGGCTATACTATCCACCCGAATCACGAAGGTTTTTTTTCTTTCGCTTTTATGGATAGTATATGCTGATCATTGATAGAAATAAGTGTGTGTAGGTCCAGTTTAAGGGTTACAATTCAGAAGAAAAGCAGGAATTTAAGAGCTTTGTCTTTGCCTGAATTTTTTTCTAGTGTGTATAGTGACTTTTTTGCCTGATATTTTGGATAGTGCTATATTGATTTTTTGCATATGTTTTTGGGAAGATCATCATTCTTAAGGCAGTCCAGTATTGAAGGTCAAACGCACACTCACTCGTTTCGAGCCTCATACTTATCAAGAAAATGTTTATTAAACTATCTAAAAAATTCCGGATTTGACCAGACAGAAGTTTAGACGCCTTGTTAAAATATAATTATACCACAGAAGATTAGAAGCAGTTAATCTATAATCAGAAAGGATGATCCAGCATCACTAACAGATGGAGTGATTAATATCTAACACATTGCACGCTCATCATTCTCGACATTTTTAGCATATATTTCACCAGATGTTCATTTCAAAGTCTTAACAAAAGTAACGTTTTTATTTTTAGGCCTAAAGAATAATTTGATTGTTTGGGGTAACAAGACCTTACTTGTATAGCTGTTTTGTTTGGTTATCGTTCCATCAAAAACTGCAGATTAACATTGTGCTACACAGACAATCTTTTTCAAAATTTAGTTTTAAAGTTGATGCATGTCATTAGTTTGGTTTGGGGGACAACCTAATAGCGCCGTGACTTTTTATGTGCTTGTGAAAGCAATCTTTTTTTAGACCTACATCCAATTGATTCCAGCTAATATTTCCATACTGGAATTTTATACCACATTTTAGCCTGATTTTTGGACTAAATTTTAACTGGGTCTTCCCATGTGTCCCATTTAGAATCAAATGACTGTTGTCTTGCATCTTTTTTTTATACTTTCCTTGGGTACATTCGTTTTGTTCTACATTACACTGACATTTTTTTTAAAATAATGCTTACGTTGATTGAGTTCTATATCATTAAATGTTCGATTTTCAAATTCAAGCACTTTTCAAACGATTCTTTTTTAAACATGACATGAAAAGAATTATTTCTGCAACTTGATGGTGATATTATTATACAAAAGGAGAAGACTTAATAAGTTTGTTTAACTTTTGTCCTATCCTTTTTGCATGTTATTTTGCAAATAATAAATGTTTAAACTAAACTAAACAGTTTATTATAAAGTTTAGTAATAAAAACAATACTGTTAAACTTTCCGAAAGTCCAGTGACCTGGTTGTGATTCTGAATAAAGCGATAAAACGCCCGATAAACAAAACATAAAAGTCAAACCAACTTACGTTTGCATTTTAAATGAGTTGATGAGAAAAAGCTGTCAAACTTCATATGAAATATGTCAAAATTTGAACCCAGGACAAAATCACACTTGTGTGGAACATTTTTGGCAGCGGGTTTCAGGTACATTTATATCAAATGTTTCATTGAATTTAAATAAAATAAAACATATTTTAATGTAGATTTCACACCGTTATTCTAGGCAATCGCAGGACTTGCCCCAGTATGCGCGTGAGGATCCATACCTGTCCTCTTTGTATGCCCCTTGTATGCCCAAAATTACTTCACATGCTACAATAGCCTTGAAATGTCATTAATGGAATCCGCAATATTTTGCCATCTGCTGATGTTTGTTTTAGTGAAGTCCCACGTCAAAGTATATACGCATGCACTTTTTTGAATGCATATAAAATGTATACTGTATAAAGATACACTAGCAATATATTACATAGGCATCTGAAGATTCTGACATGTTTTGTTTTTTCCAATGAGTATTTTTCAAATTTTTGATGTTAAATGTGGAAAAAATCCATTAAGCTCTCAAACTATGCCAATAAACTTCATCATTATAATACAGGCGGCGAAGAGCACTTGACTTTAGAAGATAACACATTGATACAGATGATTGATACAGTATTTTAGGAGAGGAATTTGAATATATAAACGTTTATTTCCTGTATTTATATTAACATTGATATATTACGTCATTCAACGCAAAAGTATGGATGTTCCAAAGTAGCAGAGTTCGCGAAAATCGTCGGTCCTGTCGGTCCTGACCGCCAAAATTTCATAAGGTCCGGCATTTGATTATCTTGTGCCGGCCCGATGTCCGACTGCTTGTCAGCTTTAGAATTTCGTGGAAAAATCTCTAATTTGTCAAGTCGGAATTTTCCAAATTATTCATCAACTTAATTAGTTTTTGTCATCATCGAGTCTTCCATTCCTCAAAACAAATAAGTTTATTCACCCAAAACATGAAAATAAATGTTACAAATACAAATTTTTTAACAAATTCAATCGATCTGTTGTAAGATAGTAACAACAAAATAAAGTTCGGTATAACTACGCTTCCAATTTCGTGTTAGACACGAGTATGAAATTTAAATTAATGTTAAAAAATTAAACATATTCTACTTCATTGAATTCACAATTCTTTCTCTTTAACCTATAAATTGAATTGACAATGATCTTATACGAAGATGAAAGAAACAAATCAAATAAATATTCACATTAGGTTCCGTTCCGAATCCGGATTACGACCACATGTTGCCCACATGTCAAAACATGGCGGGTTATTCGAAGTTTGTCACCGTTGTTTTTCACAGGCGCTTGGGTACAGGTTGATATATTGAAATTATGTGTATTTAGGTCTTTCCACTTTCCGTGGAAAGACCTTTTGCTTTTGTTCTGATTATTTTTTTTTTTTTTTTTTTCTTCTGCCGTCTAGGATGTTTTTTTGTTACTTGACATATCGAAAGGATTTTTGGCCCATGATATCGTACAGTGATTGCGATTTCACCATTGACCCTGTGTAACCGAACACTTTTTTTTATAGGAGTTATCTCCCGGCGTCCTCCTTTTCTTGTTATCGCTATATCTCTAAAACTGTAAAAGATATCGACCCAAAATCTCTTGCAATGTCTTCAGTGTATCAGTGCGCAACTTTGTTCAATTTGGTCAGAAGGGATCTGACGACATTTCATAGGAGTTATTTCCCCTCAAACGACTTTCACTTTTGGTGTATCATACAAATTGTTATTTAGAGTTGAGATATCAACATGAAACTTTGTATTTAGGGTCCATGACCCCTAACAAGTAAAATGAGGTCAAGGTCAAAGGTCAAGGTCAAGTTCTAAATTTTGACTTTTGCTTGTTATCACTTCTCCTCTGAAACGGTAAAAGATAGCTGATAAAATGTAATGGAGAAAATGTTAAGGACGTTGAGACCTAGATTTGTTACATTTGCATAAAAGTTGTATGACGTCATTTTATAGGCGTAATTGCCGTTAGAACGTTTAAATTTGCGGTTTTTCGTTTATTTCTCAACAATGGTACATGATAAAGGCATGGGTTTTTTGTTTTGACATCAAGGATTGATAACCTTCAAATTGGCATCAAGGTCAAAGGTCAAGGTCAAGTTCTTAATTTTGACTTTTGCTTGTTATCGCTTCTCCTCTGAAACGGTAAAAGATAGCTGATAAAATGTAAAGGAGAAAATGTTAAGGACGTTGAGATCTAGCTTTGTTACATTTGAGAAAAAGTTGTATGACGTCATTTTATAGGCGTAATTGCCCCTAGAACGTTTAAATTTTCGTTTTTCGTTTATTTCTAAACAGTGGTACATGATAAAGGCATGGGGTCTTTTGTTTTAACATCAGGGATTGATAACCTTCAAATTGGCATCAAGGTCAAAGGTCAAGGTCAAGTTCTATTATTTGACATTTGCTTGTTATCACTACTCCTCTGAAATGGTTGTAGATAGCCAAGGAAATGTAATGGTGGAAATGTTTAGGACATTGATGCGCAACTTTGTTACATTTGAGTTAAAGTTGTATGACGTCATCTTTTGAGAGTAATTGCACCTAGAACGTTCAAACTTAAGGTTTTTCGTTTATAACTTGACAATGGTACATAATAATGGCATGGGGTCTTCTAAAATGACCTCAACGGCCAATGACCTTGAAAAATGTCACAAGGTCAAAGGTCAAGGTCATGACCTATATTACGTATTTTGCATTTTTTCACACTTTATAAGTTTTTTTCAGATTTTTAAAGCAATTAAAGGTATTGAAAGCGTGAAATTCAGGCACTACTTTTGATGACGTCATTTCTGGCAACGTTATTATTTCTGTAGACGTTTTTAGACGTTTTGGATATATTGGAATGTTAATTAATGTGACAATGTTACAACCCATGAAAACGTCTAGAATTGTCAATTTATAAGGTCACATTAATGACGTTTTTGATGTTTATAGTGCAAAACAGTATAATTCATCAAACATTTAGTTAACCAGAAATAAACATTTTTCTTAGTTATTCAAACTAGCAGTCCATATATTTTTTTAACAATTGTAAAATTACCTATCATATCAAACCAGAAGTGATATTTGTAATACGGTAAGTAGCATAATACCTCCCTTATTTCAGTACATAGAACCATATATCCTTGAAATCACTGAAAGTTTAGCTATGCTCTAAAACCAACAATTACATTTTAAACCTCATTTTTTTTTATCAACAAATCTGCAATTGAGGTGGAAAGACCTTCAATTGTTCTCTGAACAATTGGTTTTTAATATTGTAAATACAATTCTTCTTAGAAAGTTCGGTAAAAATCCACGCGGGACCCCATAGGAAATGTTATCGTATCTCCTCAAAAAGTACAAATCGTACAGGGCTGATATTTGGCAGACAGCTAGGGGATATCCAGGGCTTTGTTTATGAGAAAAAATTATAACCCTAACTCCAACCAATTTCCTGAAAATAGCGTTCGCGCAGTGCAGTAATAGAAAGCTATTTTCCGCCATAAAACACAAGATTCGTCCAAATTTTACCAATTTATTGCATCCGAATGTGAAAATTTCGCGTCAAATTAACAGTACTTTATTCACGGAAGATGTCGTCTGCTGAAATGGCACCGAAAATCTAAATAAATAAATCGTCAGATCAAATTTCTACATGAATCTTCATTCTGACATAAGTAAATGTGTACACGTGCACTCCGTTTTCTATTTATGACTATTTCCACATCAAACAGCAAATTGCATTATCCTGTGCCATGTTCACCCGACGACGTCCCCTCTCGAAAAGAAAGAAATAAACTAAGTCCAGACATATATCAATGGACGTCACGTGACATACACAACGTCATCCAATCCAGCGTCCCTGAAATAGAAGTAAACATTATAGTAGAAATGTACTTTTACTGTCACTTGTGTATCTAGAGAAATAAAAATACAATGCCCCCCCCCCCCCCTACTTGTATTCAGCAATCCTTGGAAAACTTGCTACCTACAAAAAAGAAACTTAATTAATAAACAAACAAACAAACAAACAAACAAACAAACAAATAAACAAAGAAAAAGGCCCGTCCCGCCTTCAGAAAAAGAGATATTGCTACTTCATTATTTTTTTTTCTTTCTTTTTTTTTATTGACAATTACTATTTGGAACAATACATTAAAAATTTAAGAGATTTCAAGAGAAAATAGAAGTAGCAATATCTCTTTACTGAAGACGGGACGGGCCTCTTTTTTTTCGTTTTTTTTTTTTTTTTGGGGGGGGGGTCTTTTTTATTTATTTCCCAAGAGTTATCCCCCTTGCCAAAAAATAGAGGGACAGGGCCTCTTTATTGCAAAACTGGAAACGTGAATAAGGAAAGACCTTATCATTTGTGCTAGGCACAAATGACCTTTTATTGTATAATAAAATCTTTATTTCTTCATTTGACAACATATGATACCATAATACGCATGTCCGACCTAGTTTTTAGTCATTTTAACATGTTTGATACAATCCCTTGTTTGTGTATTGTATCAAACATGTTAAAATGACTAAAAACTAGGTCGGACATGCGTATTATGGTATCATATCTTGTCAAACCAAGAAATAAAGATTTTATTATACAAATACACATAATTTCAATATACCAACCTGTACCCAAGCGCCTGTGTTGTTTTTTATGGATTTAAAATGGCAATTTTCATTAATATGGATAATGAATTCATGAAAAACAAATGAAGTAACAACTCTGAAAGTATTGGCTTTAATTTCGTCTTTTTTTACTTTCTATTCATTACACAAATCAATCTACTGGAAGTCAACAACGATCCCATGACAACAAAAACCCTAATTTTCCATCAGTTTTTCTAATTTCCTAAAACATAGGTGTTTTTTAGTATCACCAAATTTGCCGCAGAAGAATAAAATTTTATACAAATAAAAGATTTTTTTTTACTTTTCAGTTTATTTTCAGGTTTGCTGTTGATGTTCCAGATAATAATGAATATGGCCTAATCATCTTTTGTTGTTAAAAGTTTCGAAAATTGTAGGACCACCAATTTTTTTGTGGGACCGGCAGAATTTTGCATTTTGTCAGTCCTATGACTGACAGAAAATTTGAGGTTTTCGCGAACTCTGAAGTAGTACCCTCACATCCTAATATTATTTGAATGAGATTATTCAGATGATAAGGAAAGTATAAGGAGCGGTCTCTTGAGGTAATCGTTCAGAAGAGCAAATTTTCGCACGCTCAACACACAAATAAAGAAACAATCATTTCATTTTCGGGGGTGGGCGAAAGGGTGAAAGGGGGGGGGGGGGAGAGAAAGAATGAATTATATGATAAAGTTACAAATTGTGAGGAGAACTGCTCCAAAACACGACCTCTTTAAAGCAGATCAATTCTAAAAGTAATTTTACTATAAACTAATATCCGTTGAAACCATATGATAATATAGTCAGAAATTTCGACGAGAACGGCTCCACATCAAAATTCAGAGTTTAGATCATACCTCCTCCCGGCAACTGTTTTAGAGTAGAGAATATTTTGTATACCTCTAACTGCCAAGCACAACTCGAAGCCATGCATGATCGATATAAATTTACGGCTTTCTCTCGTGGCTTTAATCACAACAGTCGTAACTCGACAAAAATTCACAATTTGTGCGTAAAAAATTCAGTTTCATGGAATATTTGATCACTACATATACAGCTTGAACTATACTATACACGTTTACATTGTGAAGTGAGAGTTCAAGAACATGTCACCGTGTTTATATGACAAAAGTCAATGTGACTGATTTATCACTGTTGCGGTTGACTAAACTTTTGCAGACGACATTACAAATATTTTTTGACCCTCAAAATCTGTTTGAAACAATGTGCGGAAAGCCAAAACTATGTGTAATTATTATCCCGAACGTGATTGTTGTTGTAAACAATTTGATTTATGTAAAGATCTTTTGTCGAGGCGTGGCATACGTCAGCAAAGGTGTTGTTAGATTGAAGCATAAATTTCATACATTGTTTATATTATTAAGACATGCTTTACCTTTATTAAGCACAAATGTTGTTTTATAGTATATCGAGTAGCCCGTTTATGTTGAAAATTCAGGCCAAATGTTGTTTCGTAGTATTTCATATTCAAAATGCAGTGTTCCAGCTAGGATTTAAGCCGGGCAGAGGGGTGTTTATTGAGGATAAGGGGCCCTTTAACGTGTTTCCAGATCTGAAAAGGGCAAACAAGATCATGTCAACTTTTTAGAAATATCAATTATTCGCTAATATAATACTCTTTTAAGAGTTCTATTAGTTTCTCTGTTCAATTTAATTCAATTTCAATTAATTCAGTATAGTTTGTATGCATTAAAAAGTGATTTGTTGTATTTTATATTAAACTTATTGTAGAGGAAGAGTGGAGCACTGAAAGGGCAGAGGGATGCACTGGAAAAGGGGCAGGGTGTTGCACCCCTCTATTTTAAGCTATCTGGAACACTGAAATATACATTCGGTTATGATCTACAATTCATGTATTGCCAAATGTAGTGCCATACAAGACATTGAAATATTGTTTTGGTGTGTTTGAATAGTTAAATTGATAGTAGCCTTTGACCTTGAAAACAGGACCAACTGATGCCTTCTTGTTCTCGAAACATCTTTTTGGCAGGGGATAGTTAAAAAAAACGGAACCCTTAATCTCTTGATATATTCAAAAGTTATTCTTGGTGTAGCATTGTGCTAAGACAGACTGACTTGATGACTTTGAGACGGATAATCGTAGGTAACAGAATCATCAATATCATGGTCAGCACAGACAACATAACCCATTTCCTCCGAACTCCCTCTATCTTTTGAGGGATTAGGTACAATTAGCAACACATTACATGACATTATGCCCGTGCCACTATTGACAAAAGCGGGATTGTTGAATAAAAATAGTGAAAATAACCACATTTTCAAAATATGTGTTCTGATGTTGAAAACAGAAACTGAGAAAATTTATTAATTATTTCATGAAAATTGAAGCAACGTACAAAAAATAGCAGTACAAATCTACCAATAAAGATGAAAAATTTTATCAGATTATACAGAAACACGTTAATCTTTGTTCACAATATTATCAGTCTACATGCTTCACATTTTTCATTCAATCATTCAGTAACTTTCCAATTTACCATTCATTTGTGAAAAGTTTATTAAGTGGAAACATATGTTAGATATTTTTACGATATATATAAATTGAATGAAAACAGAATGTGTCAGATAAGAAAAAAACTGAATCAGCGAATTTACCAAATTTCGTCATATAGAATAAGACTAATTCAATAAACCATTTTTCACTAAATACGGACTTACAGTAGTTAAAAAATTTTGTAATTTTCCCGTGACATTTTAAAACAAGTGTTAATCTATTCATATGGTTTTAAGTAGTTAAATCTTTCTCCATTATTGTATTAACGTGTGTGTGTCCCCAGAGTGTCGATGACCGAATTCCGCAAATATTAAGTGTCATTTTACAATATGGAATTTACTATATTAGTATATAATTGTGCGCTATCACTCATCCTTTAGACAGGTCTCTAGGACTTGTTTATCACTGTTATTTTTGTAAACACTTATTTAGTACATTTTAATACAGTTTGTAAAGTAAATTTTGGATAGTTAGTTTTTTGAAAACCAAACGTTCTACACAATGTCACGTAAGTATTTGTATCAATATACATATATGTATATTTATAATTTAAATTCAACACGACTCGATTTTACTCGTAGAAGGAAGCTAGATAATATTTATTTCACCAACTGCCGATTTTTTTTATTGATTTGCAAAGTAACGTTTTTCCTGTTAAGTACATGTGGTATAATTTCAATAAATTTATATTTTTGAAACTGGCGTTTAAACAGAATCTCTCAAGAATAATAATTTTTTAATTCCGTGATGTAACGACAAACTAATTAAGAGGATAAATAAATAATTATTCTCGTCGAAGGGAACAACCTTTGATTTTTGGATAATTCAAGGAAAGGAATTCGATTTTTAGATTTACTGAAAAAGTCGATGGTTAAGGCCAAGAAGTCTAGGTACATAATTTTACCAGGTAATTGTCTGGCCTAAAACAACAAAGACATAAACAGATTTAGTTATACTGGAAAAAAGCTTCTATATGTGATCATCTTCATTTATTCATGAGAGCATGGAAATAGTCCAAGAACTTCGAAGTAATGCAGACGGAAATATATATACAGTATGGATTAATTATCACCGGAATATTGGTTGCTATCGATAATGCTTCATTTCATAACCGTCCATTTGCAGAAATTATCGCTACAGTGGACGACCAGGCAATCATTTGGCTGTTGCAGACTTAAACGAATATGACATCAGTTTGGCCTTAATTTATATGGACTAACATTTGTATCGATGTCAGGCCGGTCAATGTCTGGTCAATATAACAGTGCTAAATGTTGTCTTAATGACGGAAATACATCATTGGAAATGGTTGTCAAACGTAATTAAAGATTTAATCAAATTAGTCCACTGGTTGTTCAGCCGGGCAATGATACATTGGAAATCGGACAAAGTACTCCGTCTGTCTGATTATTGATCCGCGAATCAATATAACACTTCTGGTCTTGTATGGAAATTTCGAAAATATTCAGTGAAAGTTGTTTGCAGAAGGAAATTGATTCAAATAGATGTTATGTGTTCGGTGGCCATATGTCTCATTATTATGTAAATATGACTCCGCTTTTACAACGTTCGTCTGAGTACCATTAAATCCATTAGGCATATAATAGTAAATGGAAAAATAGCTATTTTTGGTTATAATTAGTATTGTTTTATTACCACGCAGATATTGACTAAAAATAATTTTATCACTTGACCTTTAAGCAAGATTAGGATTAAGATTATAATTCCTGATGTAAACTTTCTAATAAAATAAAACAACAAAACAAACAAAAAAAGCGAAATAGGCATAACTAAACACCCAAGTCTGTAAATCTTTCTGAAATTGGTAGTAGTCTATAAATCTTTATGGAATTGGTAGCATTATTTCGTAAAATGGTACGCAGCGAATATTGATAGAGAGTCCAACGTGGCAAGAGTATATTTTGTTCATATTTTTCATAATTATTTAAAACTCATTCGGAGATTGAAGGTTAAGAGAAGATTTCTCCAACACCTGCACTTTATGATAAAAAAGACACTCACCCCCAGCAACGCCAAGAAAGTGCTTTTTTCAATCAAAATTTCGTGCCAAACCAAACGTAACGATATGTTTTCATAATGAAAAATTACGACATTTAAGACCGCCTTCCAGGTGCAACTGATGTCAATTTCCTCTATCGTTAAACAGAAAAAAAATGGCAAAGTAAGGCTTGCGGGTGGACAGGCATCGGCGTCAAACAGAATTGAATGAAAATCCGATTTTAAATGCTGTCAATGTGACAGTTAATTTCTTGCCTTTAGTCTCTCGTTTAATTGTCCCCGAGTATATCATCAGTCCAGTAGATTATGCCTTGAAAATCCTTTGGATTTCGAATTTACGGGACTTTTCTCACTGTTTTGTTGGTTCGTTATTCTTTTGCCGACTTATTTTTATACGACCGCAAATTTTTGCGGTCGTATATTGGTATGACGTTGGCGTCGTCGTCGTCGTCGTCGTCGTCGTCGTCGTCCGAAGACATTTGGTTTTCGCACTATAACTTTAGTATAAGTTAATAGAAATCTATGACATTTAAACACAAGGTTTATGACCACAAAAGGAAGGTTGGGATTGATTTTGGGAGTTTTGGTCCCAACAGTTTAAGAATTAGGGGCCAAAAAAGGGCCCAATAAGCATTTTTGGTTATTATCTTGGTGTAAGGGAGGTAATCCAAACACATTTAAAGTAAAATGTTGTGTATGATTCGATTACCTCCCTTACAAGTCGTAAATTATGTATAAAGAAATGGGGGGGGGGGGGGGTGAAAACAAAATTTAGGGGGGTAAATGAGAAATTGGGGGAGGGGGGCAATTTTTTTCTCATTTCAGATATCAGAAATTAAAAAGAAAATTTCAAATTTTTTTTGGCAAAAAAGGGGGGGTTACAATAATTTTTATTGTTTTTTGTTTATTTGTTTTTTTTTTTGGGAGGGGGTCAATGTGCAACATCATAGTGTATTGCACAAAAGCACAAAAAGGGGTAAATTTTTTTTTTGGGGGGGGGGGGCAATTCGCCACAGCATTTTGTATTGCACAAAAAGCAAAAAATTGAATATAAATTCAAATCATATGACCAATTCTAAGTTCTTTGATTACAGTTATTCTGTGTCAGAAACCTATTATGTGTCAAATATTTAATTACAATCCAATTTCAGACCTGTATCAAGTGCGAATATTGTGTCCATTTTTACCCCAATTGTTCAGGGTTGGAGCTCTGCGGTCGTATCCAGCTACGCTCAGCGAAGCAATTTATTTAGAATTGTCTTGTTCTGTTTATCTTAATTCTTTTGAATGAGTTATTATATTTTTTTGTTTAATTGAGTTGTATTGTTGATCTGTGTTTCTGGTATTTTGTGTTCGCCTTGTTTCTAGTTTTTGTTTGGTCCACGGGGTTCTCTCGTTCGTCTTATTGTTCCGGCAATCATTTGAGATACTCTCCCTAGTGGTCTACCAACACGAATCTTCAAAGTCTGCAAGAGATAAACGATCGCATCTAGTCAATGTATAGTTTATTCGAGCCTAACGTAATGTTTATCTTCGAAACAACAAGTGATGGCAATAATACCATTAGCTAGACCGAATATTCTATCGTTCAAAAGTTAACTTTTCAATATTATGCACGCTAAGCCATGTATCTCATGCAGACAACAACGGCATTAACATTTTACTATAGAAAAACAGATTTAAGTTTGGTTGCAGATCAGCTTGAGAAACGTGTGAATGATTTTTGTTGACACCAATCAATATATATTCAACGGCGTTGTCGTGGTTACCACTTGAACATTTTATAGCATATTCTACAAACTAATCAAAGATTATGCAGTTAAAATCTGAAGATTCCAACCCAGACATTCGATCTAATATTATAAGAACGGATGAAGTGTCAGGTTAAAAATTTCTCGACAGCGATATGGATTTTTTTGGCGCATTCCAATAGATATATCACTGACTTATTAAGGCCAGCAGATAGGGGAGTGTTACGATGACGTGGAGGGCTTAAAATGGGTGTCATTTTGTACATTTCATGGCAGTCCCCTCATTGTAGTAAGAGCCACATTTAGTTATTTTACTGATGCCAGTCATATTTTAAAGCTTCACATTCCAGTAACAAAGAAAGTTTAAAGATTCCGTGTTTTATCCAATTTTTTATGTATCAAATGCCCTAGACTGATTGTCTGGTGTACCGATAGCGACTTGATTGTTTGTTTATTAGAATCATCAAATGATTCATCGTTAGAAAACAAGCAGCTCCCATGGGATCTGGGGTTATCATACAATGAGAGCTACAGTGCCATTTGTTTTACGACAGAATCGGTTATTATATGGACACAGATACATATTTAGATAACCGTCTTGGGATTAATTCGTCATTTTTATCGATGACCCTGCTAATCAAAAGAATATTTTCCGTCATGGTTTGAGTGCTTTATGAAAATCAATCATAAATTTGTATAAAGAAGGTAGATTCACTATCATGAAA
The DNA here is from genome assembly GCA_028015205.1 of Mytilisepta virgata. Lineage (NCBI taxonomy): Eukaryota > Metazoa > Mollusca > Bivalvia > Mytilida > Mytilidae > Mytilisepta > Mytilisepta virgata. The sequence continues at coordinate 61,760,963 of CM051518.1, read as the reverse complement.
TAGATCTGATGTCTTATCTTCGTAATGTGTATTGACATTGTAAATTAGATGCTAGAATATGTAGGGAAAAGATATAGTATTGTAGAAAACTCAGCCTACAAAGTGAAAAGTGGTATTGAGTACTGAAATAGTTATGACTGACTCATCATTGGTAATTTTGAAAATTAATCGAAAGTTATTGATTTCTTGAATCATGGTAAAGTGGAAGTGGTAATAAAAATCCTGTACAAAATGGAAAAATATAATGTAATAGTTAAAAACATAATTGATTAATAATAATGGGCAAAAGTTTTGAAATTTGACAGGAATTAGGTCCTTATGGGAAAATAGCAAGAACGACTTGATGTCTATTACAAATTCGTATAGCCAAAATATACACTAATATGTTAGATGTAACATTGAATAAAAATGAAATTTTGTTGTTTCGCAAACTGTTTCCCATATACAGGTATATACTGATACCAGACGTCAACAGTACCAACGTCGGTTTTTGGCTTCCTATTTCGGTACTTTTGGTTGAGTACTTCTTGTTTAATATAAGTTTGGTTTTTGGTCTTCCAAATGTTTCGGTTTTAATGCTGCTGATGAAAGGTAACTCCCAGAAATGCATCGTATACAGCATAGTATAAATTTACTATGTCTAATATTAGTATCTTTGGATTGTTATTTTGAATAGAGTAACTCACAAATTCGAAAAATGTGATCTTTTGATATAATACTTCAAAGCTGAGAACATGCAATACAATACACATAGATATACTTAGTAACTAAGTTAAGTATGTGATTATCTATTTTAAACTACATCTAGAAATTTAATAGTGTTGGTTTAAGATGTTTTGGATTCCAGGAAGGAAGAGGGTGTTTCAGATATATTAAGGATTTATGTCAAGTGTTTAAACAGCAGGGTGGTACGTAATTCGGGTGTTATTCTGTCAAACACAACCATTTTGATGAATTTTTCGTCTTTTACAGCAAAAAATTTGATTTGTTTTGTACATCTGTATTTTGGTTTTACCGAACCATGTTGGTGGTACATTGTCTTCGTCTTTTCACCGAACAGGCATGAATCTGAGGTCGTTTTGCGCGACATTCAGCAAAGTAGTTAAAAACTATGCATTGGCATTTTTTTTTTTAATCTTACAATTTTTCTAAGATGTCTATTTCTAAATTTGTAAATAAATCAAAATTTGTGCCTTATAATCGCATATCAAGCAATATATGATAAAAGCATTGCCTAAGATGTCACACAAGGGAAATAGATCTATGTTCAGAGTCATTTATCTCAGTCTGAAATCCTTGCGTGACCAGTCAAAAATGGATCAATTTAACATGCAGCGACAATTTATGAGAACAGCATAAAATTTGGTTAATTGCGTAAACAGATTCTATAACAAAGAATTTGCATTATTACAAAACATTGTAATCTGTAGTAATTATAGTAAGTAATAATGGAACTTTGCCAAATATTGGATTTTGTATCATTTGTATGTCATTATTAAATATTTTCAAGACATCTGTCAAAATGAAAACCTAGCAAGTCATAGATTGTTTGCTTGGTTGGTTGCAATGGCAACGCCGCAGAACTATTTCTGCATACAAAATCGTTAATTTCTTTTGCCTGACACAGTTGCTGTCATGTAGAATTCCTTCATTGGTGTTACGTAATCGCTGAGACACGATGTAAAAATGTTGATTACATTTTCAGAGCAAATAACACACTTGCAGTAAGAATCTCTTGACCTTAATTCTGTACCCACAGCAATTTAATTGTACACTTTACAATTACACATGCTAAGGATCTCCCAATTAGAATAATGGCAATTTCTGTAGAAGAAATATATATATATATATATATATATATATATATATATATATTAAGCCATTATAAGACAAGCAAGTGACGACATTAAACACTTTTTAATATCGGATTCTTGATGACGGACTCTTTCTCCGTGTGGTAATCATGATACAAGAAGCTTTCTGGGTGACAGTATAACGCGGATTTTCCGTTGTCACTATTTAGCAGCCCAACCGCTCGCTCAGTTACTCGTCCGTCCTAAAATCCGGTCAAAAACGGCTAGGTAATGCTTTTTACATCAACTGGTCGTGATCAGACTTTGTCAACGTTTTCGCTTAATGATGAATTTTTATACCTGAACACTTTTTGTGAAGATTTTTTGAAATTTATGCCTTCTTTTAAATGTCAATGGAGAATGGAAAGAGAAAATATGATAACCACAGAGGTACAAATGCTTTTGTTACAGATTCAAACATAAGCCAAAAACCATCTAGGAGATACTCCTGAGGGAACAAAAAATCATTTAATATCCTAGACTGTACGAAGAGTCACAATTTTAATATAAATATTTTAAAACTTTTTTGTTCTTTTCAATATTATATTTAAAATTTTTCGTCGAAGTTCAAGAGATGAAATACTCTAAACTCTAATCTGATTATCAGTGAAGTGTCCAACAGGGACAGGTATTGTTATTTTCTCAAAAAACAAATCGTGACAACAGCTTGTTATGACATAGTGTTACCGGAGATGATAATTATTTGAATGTATCTGTTCCGATTTTTGGACAAATTTTTCATGATGCAGTTTTTCTCCACAAAAACATTGTCTGTCTTTCTAATAAAAGATTTATATTTGGAATCCGATATTGGAATTGGCCTCCATTCTCTCACTAAAACTTGTATATATATATGTACGTATACAATAGGTAAAAATGGTATCAGGGATTATTTTTATATGAAGTTAATGTGAAGAAGATATATAGAATTCTGGAACTACATGTATATATCCGAATTTTGGTACCAACGAAATATGCCTTCCAGTTTATATTCTGCAATTTTTGAAATTTATTAACAATTCTTTTTGAGTGTTCACACAATATTGATATGTTTAGACAATGTATTCGGTAACACAATCATATACAAAAACAAAATAACCTTAGTAATATACAGAAAAAAAACAAGGAAAAAGGGCAATTTTATAAGACACATCTATATCAATTCAATTCAAACGTTATGGCAAACATAAAACCCAGTAGGTTATAGCAATACAAATAACCACTTCACAAACATGATACGAAAACAGTTTACAGCCTCCCTTCCTCAGTTCTAATAACTGAATACTGTTTCTATATCATCGGAACAACTGGTAACCAAAATGAATTGAAATATATTTTTTTCACAATTTTTATATTACTTTTTGGTTCTCTTTTTGCAGTGGTCTTGGTCACCGGAGCCTCAGGCTTTATTGCTTCACACATTATTAAACAGCTACAAGAGCAAGGCTACAAAGTCCGAGGGACGGTAAGGAGTCTGCAGGATGAAGATAAGGTTAAAAAATTAAACGAACTCTGTCCGGAGGCAGAACATAAACTTGAAATAGTTGAAGCGGATCTCACAAAACCAGAATCTTGGGAAGCGTAAGTTTTTACATTCTATTTTTACAGATCCTAATACCCTGCTATGGGACTACGTGTCTATATGTTGGTTTTTGTTTTTCGTTTTGTCCTTGAATTTTAGACTGAGATTCTCGTATTAAATAAACAAATGTTAACAAATGGCACTTGTCGAAAAGAGAATAAAAAGGTAAAAAGGACAAATATATCGATATTACTAAAAAGCCAAACGTTTCGGCAACCTTTACTATAAAAGAGATACATTTTATACAGTTCTCTTGTTTTATATTTTCTCATTTTACTGTCGTTTTCTTTTAAAAAAAAACATCTGTCTGGTAAAAACAGACTGAATTCCATGAAGTAACTTATAGGTTAATGGAACCTTAATTCTTTTGGTGCAAAATAAAAACACTTCATTTGAGCGAATGGATCAAAAGAAACTAAAGGAATGTTTTTGATTTCGTACTAATAACAAATTCATCGAATGAATGTAATGTTGTTTTAGCCTTTGTATACATTCTCACTAACACAAACATTTATTCTAATTAGATTCCCCGACTTTTTAATCTTGCTCGTAATATGCTCCTCCTGTTCATAATTAATATACTGTGATCACTTGACACTCTATAATTTGAATTAAATCAGAACAATAATTAACAGCTGGATCATATTTACATGATTTTACTTCTAAATCAATTGCTCTTATTTTGTGGGGTAAAGAGGGGGGGGGGGGGGCAGATAAATAAAATCATACATCGAAAATTTTTTTTTTTTAAAGAAACGGAAACTTTCTAAAATGTCAGGCTTGACGACCACGTAATTTCACTCAAAAACAAAAGCTGACACCTAAGTTCGAACCCTAGACTATCCTCCTGGAACTCATCCGCTCTTTCAGTGCACATCGACGGAAGCCCATTTGGACTATATATAGCCGGGAGGTTCTTCTCTTTACTTCTAAAATGTAAAAGAAATGTTATGGTTTATATTTCGGTATTCTCAAAACAAAATCTCTACATGGACCACAGGGGCTCGATCAACAATAGATTGAGGCCGGATCAGTCACAGATGACATACTGTGTCAATTGTAACGAGCCCCTGTGCATGGACATGACGAAGTTAAAGCTTGTTAAGAGTGCTAGTCTTTTATTGCTGCTTTATATAAGCAAGTTATAGTTAGGCTTTCGGCTTTGGCTTCTGATTGTTCAATCATAGAAGAGCATTTTGGACAGCTTCACAGAAAAAGACCATGACACATTATGACATAATATTTTACCATCATACGGTGGGGTGCCTATATGCTTCACAGAAAAAGATCCTGAAAAATTATGTCATCTTGTGGTGGTGAGTGCCAATCCGATTGGGAGATTAAGTAGTTTTTAACGAGCAATAAAATTGCAGAAATCAGTATGCAAAGAGATTGTTTAGATATGTCAGATTTAATATTTTGTAGAAAATTATTCATGGTTTGCATAATTCGGATTTAAAACTACTTGAAAATTATTCATGGCCATCACATATACATTTAATTGCTCTGAGCAAAACAAAACACACGATTTTCTATACTTATTCACAATTATGGAAATTATTTAATCAATATTTCTCTATTTCAGGGCTGTCAAGGACGTTAAAAATGTTTTACATGTTGCTAGTCCATTTCCTGCACAAAGTCCAAAGGATGAAAATGAAATAGTACAACCAGCCGTAGAAGGCACTCAAGCCATTTTAAAAGCATGTGTCCAAGCTAAATCCGTCAAACGTGTTGTCATAACAAGCTCCTGTGTGGCTGTGGGATGTAAGTCTTTATGATTAGTATTAACAAAACACTAAAGGTTTGCATTACTCCAGAATTAGAATTATTAAGACAGCCCTAAGGTGCCCTAAGGTACCCTAAGATTATCATAGGAGGTCTGCACTGTTAAAAATTCCAGATGAAACAACTAGCAATCAGAAGTGCAATTGTACTTTATTGAAAAAAAATGTACAGTTCAGCAGTGACCTACACTCTATTGCTTTGAATCTTTTAAGTTTCTATTCTTGTTGTGTTTATGAGTTCATTTACTGAAAGAAAGATTTTTTTGGGGGGCTATTATTTTTACAGATGGGCGAAAATGTACATTTGTACCAAACGGTTTTTCTTGCTAGATTTCAAAGAATAGAATTGAAAAGTCTTTAGATCACAATAATTTAGTGATCAATATAAGAAATAGTTTATATTCTGTGAATGATAAAGAGAAGGTTAATTTTTAATTTATAAACTTGCCAGTCCTTTGATATTGGGGAGTGTTGTGAGACCAGAGCAATTTGAAAATAAGTTTTAACTTACGTTGCAAGAAAAATAAAAATCAATATCTTTCTAAATGTAGCTCAAAAATAAACATCTAAATCTACAAAAAGTAGGAATTCAAAACAGCAATAAAAATTCAAGCCTTACCAAATCGACCATTGTTCTGCCAACAGTTTGAGAAAGTAACTGTGCTGAACAATTCTCCTGGTCACTGTAGAAAATCATATGATTTTCCTTTATTTGGGAATATTTTATTTGTAAAACAGGGGGTCCAGCAGCTCTGGCAGCAGATCCAAACAAAGTATTTACAGAGGAAGATTGGACTGACCCAGAAAAACTTGATGCCTATGGCAAGAGCAAAACTCTAGCAGAAAAGGCAGCATGGGATTATGTAAAAGAGCTTCCAGGTAGGTCATCCAAGAAACACTGAAACTGCATTAAGTCAAATAAATCCATTTCCTTGAAACCACATTTTAGGCCACACCAAATTGATTTTTAGTTCTTTGGATTTTTTATGGCAAAAATAGGTGTGAGTGAGTGAAATTTTAATTATTTTTTTTTGAGGACTAGATTTTTTCAGGCAAAGATCAAATTTAGGTGCGACACTAATTTCTTTTAACTAAAATGTTGCAAAAAATCGAAGAAAACCCTTGCATTTTACCAAATTCTATATGCAGGCAAACACTTTTCATTTTTAATTATTTTAAAAATGAAGAATTTGGGGAGAATTTCAGCATTTTTTCAAAATGAAGCTGCAAAACATTTTTTTCTTAAAATTTACAAAGTCTGAAAATCAGAGTGGCAAAATCCAAAAAACTAAAAATAAATTTGGTGTGGCCTTATTAGTGAAGATTCCTGCTGAGAACTACCAGTCTTTTGTTGTAAAACTGGCAATCCTTGTAGATTATGATTGGGGATGAAAACACCTTGCTGAGAATGGATTAAAACTCACAGCTGAACCGTAGACAGGATAGTGATAATTACTAATAAGGATGAACTACCTAAACCACTCAACTACTGAAGTACCCAAATTACATGATGAAGTAAACTTTGGAATATTGATGTTCGTGAAGTCAAGTAACTCTTTGGCAAGGACTAATTTTATATTATCTCATTAGAATTATACAACATGTGGTCACTTGAATACAGTTTAAAATAATTGTACAACTGAAAAGAGTCATTTAATCATGTGATAAACTTCAAAGGTCAAGTATATTTGTATGTTATGAAGTAGAGAATTGTAGTTGGTTACAAAGTTAACATGATATCGAGATGTAACAATGTATTGCCTTAAAATTTTTGACATATTTCACCTTAAAATACCATGTTGCTTTGTAATTCTCCCAAAGAGTCATCTATTTTTGCAAACAAAATCGGACTCACATAACAATCAATAAGTTTTGCACCAGCATTGTTACAGTAGCAGAAATGGAAAAACTGGTATATGATGAAATATAAGAAAGAGCTAAATTCAACTGTAGGTCAAGGATTTTGACAGGGGTAGGGCATGGCCATAAAAAAAACTTGCCATATTTTCAAAATAAAAATTTTCTTTGATGTTTTTATTTAAGATGAAGACAAAATAGAATTAGCTGTAGTAAATCCAGCCTATGTTATGGGCCCAGTTATAAATGGAGCACAGTGTACTAGTCTAGAGGTAAGGATTCCCTGTTTTATTACCAGGAGTTATCTCCTATTTAAGGAAGTTTTTCAATTCAGAGCTTTCCAGTTTTAATTTTCAGCCACCAAATGAAGAGAATTACTTTATATACTTGATGAATACCAATCAGTTTTTTTCTGCCAAAAAAAAAAATTTTAATAACAAAAATTTTGCTGTTCTGGTGCTTTCTCATATAGGCGAAAGTGTGAGCCAAAATTTGTTCCTGTGATAAAAGTTCCAGTGGAACAAATATCACATGAAATATATTACGGGAGAACTTTTTTCACAGACAATTTTTATTTAATTTGTTCCATCTCTATAAAATAAGTTCCACAATTTACCTGGTGAAATAAGTTCTGGGTTTATGAAATTTGTTCCTTACATTGTGAAATAAGTTCCTATTCTATGAAATTTTTTCCTTACCTGGTGAAATAAGTTCCTACTCTGGTTATACAACTTATCTTTTATAATGAGCATTGTCATTAGTGTGTTTAAAGTTATCATTCAAGTACATTATAAAACAAGCACTACATTGATAATATATAATAATAAAAAGTGTAAACATCCAATATGGATCCTTTGGAGTATAGGAAAATATATAATTACATTCTTGAAAAAAAATATCCAAATGAAACAAATGATGCATAAAAAAGAAGAATTCGAAAAATCACACAGAAAAATTTCATAGTTGAAGATGAACATTTGTATTATATTGAGAAGGACAAAACTACTGGTCAGTTAAACAAAAGACTTGTAGTTACAAAAGACAAAGTCCAAAGTATTTTAAAAATGTGCCATGACCATAATGGGCACCAGGGTCTTAATAAAACTGTCAATAAGATAACAGAAAGATATTACTGGAAAGGTATTGGGAGTGATACAAATTTTTTGTTACAACTTTGTATCAGAATTTGTAGAAAAATTAAATAGTCACGGTGTTTAAATTATTTATCACCGTTGTTAATCTTAATTGTGCATTTGTTTTTTAATCATATTATCTACTTACAACAGATATGCTGACTTAATTTGATATTTCAAAAATTTTTAACTTTTATAAAGGGAATTTATTTGACTTTTTTTTAAACAATTTATATCGGAACGAAATTCATGGAGCTGTGATATTTGTTCCGGAACTTATTTCACATATGGTTAAAAAATTAGTTCCGGAACAAATTTAACTGGGCTGGAACTTATTTTCTGTGATATAAGTTCTGGTGGAACATATTTTCTATGAAATAAGTTCCGGCGGAACAAATGTTACGCCGGAACAAATTTTTTGTTACAAAAGCGCATACAAAAACTTGACAATTTAAGAAAAATCTTGGAATGATAAAAAGATTAGTGAAATAAATAAATAAGTCACTAAATAATGCAAAAATTGATAAATGTGTCAGTTCATTCATAGTCTGTGCAAGTGTGCTCGGAGCAAAACCAAGTACATGATTATACATTTTTATTGACAAATTTTAGTAATTATTCATCCTACAAGCATTAAAAATGAATAAATTATGATAGCAACTTTATCATGAGAAGAAAGGTTCAATAAAAATGTTATTCATATATGTATATTGAGCTTTTTTATTTTCAGGTTGTTAAGCGATTATTAGAAAGGGAAAAGCCATTCTGTGCTAAACTCAACTTCCCTGTTGTTGATGTAAGAGATGTAGCTGCTGCTCACATCAAAGCAATGACTTTAGATGATGCCGCAGGTCAGTGTTCCTTAACTTGAAATTTTGCACAAGTGACCAATAAAAGTCATCCATTTGAATGAGAGGAGGGAGGGAAGAGTTGACTTGTTCCCGTCACCCTTTATGTAAAAAAAGATGTGAAAATTTATAGTGATTTTGGTCTTAGTTATGAAGTAGTGATATTCATCAAATTGTGAAAGTTCTGTAGTGATTAGTTTGTTAGCCTGTGCATCCATATGTACATGTGTCAGTACACAATAATGTGTTCTCTTTATCTTGGAGTTCAATGTTAACATTTAATTTGCTCCATTGTTCACCACTTTGCCACAGGAAATTGATTTTTAGTTCTTTGGATTTTTTTTATTGCAAAAATATGTGCAAGTGAGCAAAATTTTAATTTTAATTTTTTTTTATTATTGAGGACTAGGTTTCTTAGGCAAAGATCAAATTTATATTTGGCAAACATTTTTTTATATAAAATATTGCAAAAATGGACAAAATCTTTTTTACCTAATTTTTACCAAATTTTAGGAGCGAATGAACACTTTTTGTTTTTAATTTCTTGAAAAATGAAGAATTTTGGGTGAATTTTCAGCATTTATGCAAAATGTCAAGCAGCAAAAAAAATTTACAAGGCCCGAAAATTGGAGTGCCGAAATCCAAAGAAGTAAAAACGAATTTGGTGTGGCTCTTACTTGCAGATATGTTGCAAATATGATTTGAATGTTTGTAGACAATAGATCTATGTTGAATGATGGTAATTTGTGTGATTTGTCTCATCACTAGAAGTATGTCACAAAAGGTGTTGAAATCACATCCAAGTCGGATGATGACACTTTGTATGATTGTTCACTAATTAAATGTTTAAGTAAGTTGCGTGTAAAATATGCAAAGTGCATGTGGGATACAACTACAACTGGGTCCTTAAGAGATGGATTTCATATCCAGCTGACCATCAGTGGCATCCATCTCTTCAATACAATACAATAGGTTTCCTTCATACATGTATATTAAGGTAAATACATTATGAATATACAATGTACTATCCATGATGTGACCTTAGTGGTCAACATGGCATTAAGCACCAATCAATCAATAAATCATGGATATACTATACCAGCTGTATGACTTTTCAGGGTGTGTCTCCAGTTACTGTATTTAATTTATCTTTTACTGAATGTCAAAATATATAATTTATAATCTAATACTTAAAATGTGACATAAATTCAACTGTTTAAAGTATTTAAAAAAAATTGTTTTTTGTGAAATAACTTTTTTCTAACATATATACGCTTTAATATATGAACAAGCCTTTTTATAAAAGCTTTTCATTCACTGCAGAAATTTAATAAGCTACTTAAACACTATATGTAATTAATTTTAAAATATGTTTTAGATGTCAACTTTTGATATTTAAGGGTCATCATATAGAATTACGTAATCATATTTGACATTTGATGACATAATTCAGAAAAAGCTTAAACTCTTGATCACATTACAATTTATCATGAAATACAGTTTTTTCTCTGAATATATGACATGTACACTAATTTTGTTACATAGAAAATTACTTGTTTTATGGTTTTATTTTTCAAATTGATTTCTTTGTTTCTAGATATGTTGAAACAATGTCTGAAACAAGTTTCTTTACCAATTCTGTACCATTCACCTTTTGGATATTGTAAAATAAGAAAATAGATTTTATTTTTATTTTACAAAAGGACATTTGGAGATATGAGACAATTTGACCTTGTTTCTTGGACAAGCAAAAATTTCAAGCAAACCTTTGGTGTTTCAGTAACTTGACTAAACATTATTTTTGCTTTCTAGTGGAAAGTGGAATTCTGTTCATTTGGACAAGCCAAAACAGAAAGTAAAACTATGGTTACTTTGACAATTCTAAACTCTTGCAGTCTGTCCATAATAGACAAGCTGGAATGTCAGCTATTCTCCTAAAAGCTTAAGTTTGGCAATTCTTAACAAGCCTTAGACCTACACCCATGGAACAAAGATTCTGCTTATTCAAGTTATGTTGGTATTGTAGAGGGATGTAAAATTTATTTCCATGTTGAAGATCTCACTGTGACTTTTATATGAAGAACAGCAATAAAAGCACTATTCATTTTCATATGCATTCATGGATTTTGAACTCACTCCTACAGAATGAAATATGTGTATTGCTTCATGAAAATCTCAAAATATATGTAATATTTTTATATCTCCTGCTTAGCAAAGCAGGGGATATATAGTGATGGAGGATTCCATTCGTCTGTCCAACTGTTCATTCGTCCATCTGCACATTTTTACTGCAACTACTCCTTTAACCAGTGAATTGATTTCTCTGAAACTTTCAGGGAATCTTCAGTGTCCATTGTCATTGTGTACCACATTTTATTTTTCATCAGAATGATTTTTGGGGTTTTCTACAGACAAACAATTGGACTTTACCATTTCTTCATAATATAGTAATGTAAGGGGGTAGGCATTCCCTGGCCGCAACTCCTCCTTAACCAGTGAATAGATTTCTATGAAATTATCAGGGAATCTTCAGTGTACATTGCCATTGTGCACCATCTATTTTATCTTTCATCAGAATGATTTTTTGGGTTATCTATAGACAAACATGGACTTATACATTTCTTGGTATTTTTGTTAGCCATAGTGGGGGAAATACATTTGTGAGCTTTGCTCACACTGCTTCTAGTTATATTTTAGTAAAATAATAAAAATGAATATGTAACGGTTTATTTTTTCCGGTGTGAAATTATTTCCGAACTCGTATATTAATACACTTCTGACGGAATAAAGTTGGAAAATATTTCATTATATAAAAATTAAGATTGCTATAAAATATTATCTGATTCATATTTTACACAAGATCATCATTTGACGGTCGGAAAATATTTCACAGATATATGAATATCACAGCCGGAATAAATTATCTCTTACAAATACACATGTTATTATATATTTCAGAATTATTTAAGTAACACACATATCCTTCTATATAAAAGTTGAAAATATTTTAAGTGATTTTTCCTTTCAGGCAAGAGACATTTGATTGTTAACCAGAATGCTTGGATGAAAGAAATGGCACAGATTCTTCATAAAGAATTCAAACCACAAGGTAAAAAATGGCAACTTATATATAATTTACTTGTTGAAAGAGGAAAAAAATTGCAGACAGTGAAATTTTATTTATGTTAATGTTAGTTTTTTGTTTACATTGTGAAGTCATGCATTCAACATACTTACCGGTACAATAAATCTGTGTGAATGTATGCACAACTTTACTTATATGATAGCAGTTTCAAAATGTTTTTAAGACATAAGACATTGAGACATAAGACATTTTATTTCACCAAAGCCCCCACATTGGGTATGTTAGTACAACATTTTAACAAACTTTGTTTTTTCTAAAGATTTTTTTTTCAGGGTTAGCTCCCCTTTTGTTAATTTAATTGTTTGGCAATATTCTCATTACAACAATTGCTAGAAAAAAATATGGTGAAAATTCATAAATCTTTAAATAGGAAAATATTTTTAACACTTAAAGAACTTATACATCCTACATGACTGCATTGCCATAGTTAAAAATGGATTTGAAAAATTCACTGCTCATTTTTTATTGTTTACACTTTTAAAAAATGAGATATTTCATTTTGTAAGTTATGTTTTAAGGGGTGTCTAATTTTGTATATACATGTATCATAAATGTCATCAAGTTGAGTTTCATAATTCATGTCCATAAAGAATAGATAAACAGTGTTTGTAATACGTTTTGTTTACAAGGTAAATTCATAGTGAATCTATAAAAAGTACGGCAGAAGAAATAAATGGATTCTTCCTGCTTATTCGAAAAATTCATGACAGTATTGATTTATTTTCAAATTATCAGCACAGAATCAAGATTCAAGCTTTGTAGAGCTTTAAAATCTGGATTACATATAAAATTGCATAATATTAGCAATAAATTTGACAATAAATTTTACCAATAAAATAATTCACAACTTAAAGCCAATCATAAATTCTATAACAATGGATGTTTTAACTAAAACACAATTTTACTGATATTTTATAACCTGAAGCATTAAAATTTCATTATGTGAAATTTGCATATGGATTCTTCATCCATTCGGTGCACGGACCAAACTGTCATGAAATTACAGGTGGAAATTTTTTCTCTGTAATGAAGGCCAGGTTGTGATTTAAAAATAATGCAAGAAATAAAGTAGTGTTGTTCGTGTACCTAAATTTTAGGAATTGCAATAAAAATACAAATATTTTATACTGTTCTAAAATTTTTGTTTAGTTTAGGGACGAGATCAAAAGTTCAATGTAGGATAAAAAACTTCATTCACATAGTTTTTTCACTGACCCCCCCCCCCTTTCTTAACTTAATTTGGGAAAAATTGATTGACCAATATGGGCATATGCTTTGAGAGTATACTTTATGTAGCATGGGTCCTGTTTTTCCTCAACAATGTTTGTTTGTTCTGTATATTGACTTGGACATCACTTTTAAATAATATTGGAAAAAAGTGATGTGTATTTTTAGTATGCATCAAAAAAGGCACTGTTAAATTATAATTTTATACATATCATTCAAAATTCACGATCGGTAAAGTGTTTGAATGACATAGATACTATGATTGATTTTGCCCCAATTACTCTCAGCCAAAAATTTGCTTTTCGGTACGATTTGATGGCTTTTATTTGCTTTAAAAGTCCAAACATATGTTAGAGCCAAACTTGAATCCAAATTTTTCAATCTATAAATCGATGTCGGATAACAAAACTTGCAGCGATTTTTACCCCCCACCACCCCCAAACTATTTGAATTAAGTTTTTTATCCTATATTGAACTTTTGATGTTGTCCCTTATCTCTCTCCTACAAATTTACATATTAGTTAAAGTGGACTAATGGCGGAAACAGATTATTGATAATAATCATTCAAATTTCATAATGTACTTATTGAACTTTTATTATTACATAATTATAATATCAAATAATAATAATAATATTTTTGATTTATTTCCTATTTTTCAGGTTACAATGTACCTACAGCAAACTGCCCAAACCCTATTTTATGGATGACTAGTCTCTTTGATAGAACAATAAAGATGATTTTACCTAATGTTGGAAAAGTCTACAAATTTGACAATTCTAGGGTGAGTTATGTCATTTTCTTGTTTATTTACTTACTTTATCAACTTCTAGTGTCTGATGTAAGAAAAGAAAATGCAAAAACCAAATGGAAAAACAAAATTAAAGCAAAGGTAATCAACAGCAACAGCATGTGTGTTGCCTATTTGAAATAAGGGGCTGGTTTTTTTGGTTTTTGACAAACTAGGTTTTACTTTTCCAAAATACACTTAACTTCACTAAAAAATTGCTCCCTACAAAAATATTAGGTTACAACCATTTGATTTTTATGGGATATGGGGTAAAGGAAGGATCGTAAACATTTTTTGCAGCATCCATTAGCCTGAAACCACTCCCATTCTTTTCTTCAAAATATATTATAATTAGGTTCTTGGTGATTTTCGATGCTGCCTTTCTTTTTTTCTCTTTTTTTTAAGTCTGTTTTTTTTTCAAATTGAAATGATGTGACCTAAAAACTGTCAAAATCACATTTTAATCTGTGTAATGCATAAAATTGCCCTCATTTAGTGCAATTGGCAAACACAATAAAAAAGGACAAAGTTTAAAATTAATCTATTTTTATAGTACCCAGACCTTAAACTATTTCAGGGGTGACATAAATATGAAGATAAATAAATAAATAAATAAATGAAAATAAATAAACTTCCAACTAAAAAGAAAATTATAAAATGAAAGATCATTTAAATGTGGACTAGTAAAATTAGTGATGGAGTTATAATAACTTCAATTATTTTGTTAAGAGTGCACAAGGAAGCAAATATAAATCTACAGATAAATAGAAAACGTTTATAATAACAAAACATGTCTGATATTTTGTATAGAATTTTTTATCTTTGTGACCTTGACAATATAAGTATCAGATAGATATTTTGAAAATGCAGTTTAATATTTTTATTGGCTGATAACATCAAAGGGTTTTTTTAAGAAGGAAGTTAATAACCAATTAAAGATTATATTTTCATATAAAGAAGTCTTCCTAATTTGTACACTTTATTTATATTGGACTTAAACTTAGGGGGAATTTTTTGTATTGTTTTGTTAATATGATAAACACATTCTATCTTTTAATTTTTTTTACTTATACCTAAATAGTTTATTGCCTGATATCTATTTTACCTTCATCAAGGACGTATGTTAGTTATACGTCCTTGCCTTCATAAATATAGAAAAAGACAAAAATTTGTAATTTGCAAAGATGAATTTATGGAAAATAAATTAAAATGTGCATTTGAAAATAGGGTTTTTAATAAAACTTGTAAAATGGAAAATAAATAAAATTTCATTTATTCGTGTAAAACTTAAGATCTTGATAACCGAAGTATGAAAACCAATATTCCAGTAATGGTCAATGGTTAGGTCAGTTTTTGTGATCTGATGGAATATAGCATGCAATAATGTAATATACATGTGTTCTAAAACACTTGCCTGCTGTTCTGTCAGGATAATATGATAGCATTATTATTTGATTTAAATCTATTTAAAAATTTCCTTATGTATCGTTTTCTGTTTTTTGGTGAATATCCATTGTTATATGAGAATAATGAACTTGATTAATTTAAATTATCCTATTACCAAATTAAAAATATTAGATAGATATGAGTTTTATTGAATACATAAATGACTGCATTCACCCTGAGAAAGCACAAATACTGACGTTGTCTAACATTACATATAAAAGTTTCACTATTAAGTTTTAGTCTAATTTCTAAGAACAGGGGAGGTATTATAACAATAATTATCCATATTTTTAAAGAAAAAAAAACAAAGAAAATTAATTATATGTTGGAAAGCATTTATAGAATTGATATCGTATACATATGAAAAATATATAGCATTGAATATTACAAATATATTTAGAAATTGGGTTATATATAGAATGTGTATTTATGAGTTACCTCCTCTTTCCAACAATTTCGAATTGTATTGTTTAAATTTTTTTTTTTAACACCAACATCAAAACTAAATGTTAACGTGATTATTGCTCATACTGCAGATTACAAATTTTCATTTCCAAATCCTGATCAAATTTATGGGTTTCCTGACCTTGAAATATCTCCTGTATAAGTTTTCAATTTATTTTTATTTTATGAAAATGCAATGAAATGCATAATTAAGATGCCATCCCAGTGGATTTAACACAGGAATATATTGATTACGTCTTGGGTTTGTCATGATTTATACTCTGGATCCAGTGATTGAAATAAAAAATATCTTCATAGTGAGAGAAATTAACCAAGTTTTTCAGTCCTACAGACTAAGGGGGGTTTATTATTTTTTTCCCTGGATAAATTGGTTAAGGGGGATAACTGAGTATTAATTCTTCAACTTCTGTGGTAATATCTATTAAATATTCTCTTCTTTTGACAGATGAAAGATGTTCTGGGTATAACTCCTAAAGAAATAAAGGAGACATTAGTAGATATGGCCTATAGCCTGATTGAATCAGGTCTGGTTAAGAAAACAAAAAAATACAAAGGACCCAATGCTGGCACTGAGGGAGAAGGTGAAGAAGGAGAGAAAAAGGAGGAAGGAGAGAAGAAAGAAGGAGAAGAAGAAAAGCCAAAGGAAAATGGTGATGTGAAAGAGGGAGAGGAAGATGATCTTAAAAAGGAGGAAACCAAAGAAGACCAAAAAATCGAAGATGTCAAAGATGAAGAGAAAAAGGAAGAGAAATCTGAAGAAAAGACAGAAGAAAAAACAGAGGAAAAAGCTGAAGAAAAAACTGAAGAAAAGCCAGCTGAAGAAACAGAAGAAAAGAAAGAATAAACTGGAACAAAATCTTGATGACATTTTTTCTAATTGAACTACGGTTCATCATTTGTCATGTTAATCCACATCAGGATGTATTATCATTCTAAATGGTTTCATTTTCTAAGTAGTCAAAGAAGATTTGAAAATTATCATCATTACAATATTTACCGAGGAGGACAGGGAGGGGGGAAATAAAGTTAAATCAGTGATAATGCTAGAGGTCCCTCGACAATTATCATGTATGTATGTTCAATGCAAATTTATGTTGTGATATTATGACAGTATTAAATAGGATATATAAAAAAGAAAGCAAAAAATTCTTATAAAACTGAGATATTCTGAAAAATAATTGGGAAAATTTGTTCTTCAGTTTCAGTTACCGGTACTGGTAGGGATAATAAATGCTAAGAAGCAAATGTCAATTGTGAAATAAAATTTGAAACTTTTATGGCAGTAACGATAAATAATAGTAAGTTTGATTTAAAGGTTGTATCGATGAGATAGTATGAAATATTCAATATAAAAGAGAAAAACCCTTGTAAGAACGAAAAAACCAATCGAGATTCATGCAGTTATAATCATTGTTTGAGACTTATCATTCATTTTCATTTCCCAACTTACATGTATCAAATATTTTCTGTCGATCAGGTGATCTAATTGACACTCATGAAAAGATTTTGGACCAAAATTTTGCGTCTATTTTGTAGTGTGTATCGTTACATTTTAATCTTATAAAGACGTAGATCATTCACTTTTAAAGTGTGATATGTGTCCTTGTGTAATGTTAAATTTCATGAGTTTCTATAGTTTCTGTGTTTCTAAGAATAGGGATCATGTAAATGTTAATGTTTAAATCTTAGTGATCAATTACAAATACCATCAAGTTTTGGAGCAAGTCATCCTCTTTCTAAGTAGAAGAGTTATCTCCCCTTACATAGATCTTCAGCCTTCCTCATAATAGATTGTTGTTTTCTGTAAAAAGTTGTGTTAAAGCTTCAAGTGTGTAAAGTGAGATCTGTGTTTTCATTAGGAAATATAAAAGGAGACCTTTCATGAATTTTCACCTAATCACACTTGTGAGAATCAAGAAGTCGCACGAGATTAGTGTGAAATCATTGAATTTTCCTTTTCATCTTTTAAAGTATCAGTTTTATAAATATTTTTATTTGTCACTTTTTTGATATTATATATAGTTATACATTTATTTTCACTCATTATGGATTGCATAATTATCATGTGAAAAGTGCTGCAAATGGTTGTCATCGCAACATAAAAAATGCTTTTTACAAGTTTTGCTTAAATTGTACATTTTGGCATTTTGTAATTGAATTAGTTTGTATTTACAAAAATCTTTTTTACTTTATTTTCTAATATATTTATATATAATGACATTTTAATATACCATATTTTAAAAATATATTATTTTCATTATTATTGCTTTTATAAGAAAAATCAGTGCCTAAAGCTTCTATTCTTTCTACTTTTCCTCTTGTACCACGACACAACGTATTCAGAACACAACTTCATAATTTCATTTGCTTTAGAATGAGTCTGCTTTTGACTGACTGATTTGATGAAACCAGAAGAGTTGGTATAAAACATTGAATTCTGGGAAAACAGGATTTTTGATTTTCATCCTGCTGGAATTCATTGTTTAAGAAAGGATCATAAACTTGAGGTTTAGTGAGGATGGAGTAAAATATATTTCATGTTGGTAGCTTTTATTTGGAAAAACACTTATTTTTAAGAACAGAAAGTTATAGAAATGATTGAAATTGAAAAAAATCTGATTCCTGCTGTTGCAGCTTTAGACTTTAACACTTGCCACTAAATTTTGTAACACTAATCCCATAATACTCATTTGATGATTATTTTAGAATGTGCAATATATCAGAGGGTATGAGAACAATTTTATGTAAATGTGCAATATACATTTTCACAAGCTGGAAAGGTTTTATGAATTACATTAAGCTCAGTAGAAGATTGTAGATTTTATGACTCTTCACCGTTTCGATATTTCAGTTGTTATAAAAATAACTAAATTTATAAAATTCACGCTTTAACTAATAACATTGTTTTAAACTGTTCATAGACATCTTAGCATAGTTTTTTTTCTTTTTTAAAGTACACTTACAGTTATATATAAAACTGGTCAAAATTTGCTGATAAAAGTTTGAGTTTGTGGCAGATCAAACATGATATGTTCTGTTTTAAATTTTGTAATTGGTCAAACTGATTCTTTTGATTTTACTTGTCTTGATATTTTTTTTTCTGACATTGTAAACTGTGACTTTGATGTCTCACATTAAAAAGTACACTTGAGTTTAACTTGTTAAGATCTGTCAAGTTGTAGTTAAATCCTTTGATCATAAATTAAGTCTATTATTTTCTTGAACTTTTAACAGTGTTTTTTGACTGATTTTTTTCCATTTTATTCAATTGGAAGCTTTTAGTTACATGTATTCACTTAGCCAGGCTGGGACACATTGTAAAATATTAAATTAGTTCCAATATATATATTTTAAAGAAATTACAAGTTTTGTATTATTTGCACAATTAATTGTAATGCTTAAATGCCAAAATACACATAATGACTTCAATAATACATTTGTTGAAGTATTTTGAACAGTATATAAAATCGCTTTAAGTAGAAATGTAGAAATGCAATACATTTAATTACATTAATGTATATGATTACATTTTTCCATTGTAAGTAATTGCAATTAATATTTATGTGATGTAGTTGTTATGAATATGCAAATTTGTTGCATTATATTACACATTATGTAGTATATATATAGTCACCAATATTAACTAGTCATTATTGCCCTGTATTTATTGTTTATGTTGAAAAAATTATGAAATGTACATTAATATAATTCTTTTATTCTTCAAGAAACTATCTTAATGTATTATCTTATAACAAAATTTTTAATCCTATTTTATAATGAGTAGACATGATATTTATGGAATGTGTGAAAAAGGCCGATGAATTTAATATTTCTTTGGTACCCATAATTCCCGGCACTTCTGCCATACCAAAAGTACTTTTGAACATCCTTTATTAACTCAGTAATCCAACAGTAAAATTTCAAGAAAATAGAAGAGTTTTATTTTAAGTATTAAATAATACCTATTCTCTTCTTATTTTCTAGAAATTAAAATTAAGATGGTGCTTTTTCAGTGTTTAGAATTGTTAAGTTAAGAGTATCCCTTTTTGAAAAGGTTTATTGATTAAACTATTGATTCATTTCAGCTGAATAGAATTTTTTTTAAATTTTGGTTTAATTATTGTAATGAAACATTTTCAACATAGATCAACACAATTATTTATCTGAAATAAGCAGCCTTTTGTTTCGACTATTGGAAATTTTTACTTAAAAAATTAAACTGTCAAATTGAGAAAAAGCATTTATTTTTTTAATTCAATTAATTTTGTAGCAAAACATACTATTAATTTTGTACATACAATGAAAAAGGCCTAAAATAACACATTTTGAGTTATTTATTCTGACAATGTATAATCAGCAAGAAAAAAAAACAAGATATCAATATTTAATCATACAATTTTCTATACTTATATATTCATATATGTATGGATCTATCGATTTTCTGATAAAACACAATTACAACAGCAGTAAAGTTCATATTAGGTATTTAGATTATGGTGTCACGACAATAGATTTCCCATAAATTCTACAATGCCATCATATGGGGGAAATTAATATGTTTGGGTGATGTATTGTACGGAGAGAAATTATTTATATAGATTGGTATTCAATATACACCACTTTAACGAGGTTACTGCATGGATATTGCTGATATTTGAGTTGTAGAATATCATATCGCAGAATCTTGTTAGATCCGTTGATGTTCTGTAAACAAATTTTTTTTGTTCAATATTTGTGAAGTCAATTTTTTTGCAGTATGCAGAGGTAAAAAAAAAATACTACTTACTTCTGTGCTGTCAGATAAAAATTTGTAAAAATTGCATAAATGCAATTTTGCAAAATATTGCATTTAGTGCAATATCAATCAATATTGTACAATAACACTTACTACCTTTAGGAAATATTTTATTTTAATCAAATAAATGGTTAGGAACAATTAACTGATGTATGTAAATTTTTCTTTTGCTTGACAGTAGACGTTTATTATTGGTACCTGATGTGCTTAACATTGCTGGATATCATCCTTGTCTGCTCAAAACTACTTATTGTGCATTTACTGTGAAAAATAAAATTTGTAAATTAAGAATAATTTTGTTTTTGTTCCCTTTTTTCTCAATATGTAGCTGGCTATAATGTTTTAAGTTTCCTACCAACAGCAAAACTGACTAGTAATTGGAAGAGTAGACTTAGATGCAGTATGTCTGTCTGTCTGTCCATCAGTTTATGTTTCATACACCTTCCACAATATGTTTTATTGTGCTTGAATGGATTGTATCATTGAGGCAATATCCAGTTATACTGAACTTGATTTAAGATTGATATCAGTTGGATTTTGATTTCAATTGTAACTTAATAAAAGAAATTATGAGTTCTTGAATGTGAATTTAGTCTCATGTGGTTTTTGAAGTCAACATTTCTTTAGATGTCACAATAATACATACATCATAGGGAGTAACAGTTAACTGTGTTTTCAGTTGATTATTTCAAATTCTGATATGACCTGCTTCAAACGTTTTCAGTCTACATCCGTGGTAAAATATGAATATTTCTATTGCAACGTCACAGACGTCAGACAGCTTGTTTGGCAACGTCATAGTAAAGTTTCCCACAAGCTTTAACGACATCGTAGTATAAGTTGCATTTTGTAATGCCGTCTGCAAGTCTGCATATACATATGTGAAATGTCATAGAAACTGTCCTATTAGAATAGAAATAATTCATGGTGTCTTGAAAATATCATGATTTTACCATGGGTCGCTCGTGGCAAAATATTTGTATCTTGAAGCCACTGTGAATGACTGGTTTTTAAATTTTGGTAATTCATTAAGTTCGTAATATTGGTTTTACATTTGGTACATGCATTTTAGACCCATCACTAGGAATTATAGTTCAATTGGAAAAGGTTTGAATCAATTGCTCTGATCTTTTAATTTTTGGTGTCAGTCCTTGAAATTTCTAAATTATTGAATATCTAGGTTTTCAGGATTTGCTTTTGCTGGTTCAGAAATCTCTTGTATATTTGGTATTTTATTCCATCATTTTGGGGTTGCAGATCAAGTTTGCATTCTTGTTCAGCTGTGATTTGTTTGCACAGAGTTATTGCTCTTGGCCTAAATGGAAATCAGATTTTTATGATTTTTCTAATTTTTTTTCCAAACAATAATGACTTCACATAAATATTTAAACTTATGTACCGGTACATATTTAATGTTTTAAATGAAAAAAAAAAAAAAAAAAAAATTTTAATACAATAAAAAATCCTTATTCAACAACAAAATTAGTAACAAAATAAACCAAGCAAAACCAAAACACTGTCAACCAATTGCAGGAAAATGAATACTTCAATAAAACCATCAGGTAGGCAAATCCTGCTCTGCATTCTGCACCCATTGCATTGTACAGTTGTAGTTACAACTTATCACAGAAGTTACTTTATGAAAATAACAACGCTTTGTCCTTTTTTTGGAAAAAAAATACCATAATGTAAGAATGACTGCAAATTGCTCTGGTCTACCACTTGTCACATATTGGATAGATTTTTTACTTTGGATATTACTGGTAACCCCAAAACAAGCCTTTGGTCTAAATTATATTTCTTTTGAATTTACAATTTAAAATAACATGTCAATCATACTAGCATTTCTTATGTTCATTGTAACACTAATTAAAATTTGTATACAAAAAAGATTTAAAGTGGAAACATCCATTAGTACCTAGACCAAATATAGATCTATATATAGTAAATGGAACTGACGTGACAAAGTGAACGAACATATCTCCTGGGAAATTGTAGGAGTTAAAACTACTATATATATATAATTTTAACCTTTCAAGATCATCAAATATTTAGACAAAGGAAATTTTCAATAATGGTACTTTAGTGTTAAGGGTTTTCTTTGTAAAATGACACCTATGACACTATATGAACGATAGAACTTCAACCTCTTAATACTATAAGTTTAGGAATGTAGACATCTTCCTGAGCACTCATGTGACTTTACTGTAGCATTGAAAGGGTGGGGAATTTGTCAGATCATGATATGGAAAGTCTGACCATTGTAGATGACATGCTATGAGAATACTTTGCCATTTGGCTCATTTAAGACTATTTCTACAGATTTCTATAAACAATATTCTCTTAAATTACTTCGTTTTCATGTGAAGTAAGAAAATGTTGGTACCCAGCATATGTTCTTATAAATAAAAAAAAATCACAAAATTTTACCTGAGCTTACACAGTGATGACTAAGGTTATAAACCTGATGTCTGACCATGCCACAAACAAAACTAGAAGCTCACCTTCTATTAGCCCATTTGAAAATGTAAGCTTTGTTGTATCCACAAGGCTGTTAAAGAATTGCAAAATGTCAAAGTGACCTTGGCATTTGACCTTTGACCTAAAAAAATGGGGATCAATTGCATATGGAATTCTTGCCAACATCGGTAACAATCAGTCCATTACTTCTGGAGCAAATGACAAGAACCTCATTTTCTGTATAGGTTCCATGGAAACTTTGAGCAGCCGCAGCAATCAGATGAATCTCAACCAAAAGTGGATTGTTTGTAGAGGGTATTTTTGTTATTAGTGCTGCAAATTTTCAAAACATTTCATAATGTAGTTTCAGGGATTTTTGAAAATTGGCCAATAAAAATCAAAGATTGCCTCAGCAGCTATGTTATTCATTTAATCGTAACCAAATGTGGATCGTTTGTTGATTGATTGACTCATGCTTAAGGTCCAGTGACAAATATTTCATGCTTCTTCAGGACGAGAACCAGTTCAATTTATCAAACAATTAAAATAGGACACAAAGGGGAACCACTTTTGACTGCCATTGTAAAAGGAGGTTGGTTGGGTAGGGTCAGATAATTTAGCCTTCTGTAGTAGCAATAGCCTACTCTTTTTCAAAACTACAGAAGTCTTTGACATGGAGAAAGTGTGGCATTCTCCAAACATGTTACCAACTATCGTTCACGGTCAGGTTTTCCGTATTATGACCTGACACCCCCAATGAGAGGGTCTCTCTCCCCTATCCACCACCTTTGGATGTGCTAGGCAGCTCTGTGGGTTGAACTCCCATGATCCATCACAGGTGCCTGGTGGATCATCTTTAGATCATCTGTAGAGGCCCTTCTATACATCATTCCTACCAAGTTTGGTTACAATCTGCCAAGTACTTTCAGAGGAAAAGATCAAAATGTGAAAAGTTTACAGACATTGGATGATAGATGATGACAAAGTGATAATATAAACTCATATGGCCTTATAGGCCAGGTGAGCTAAAAAAACATGAATCTATTTATGTTATTTGGACCAACTGTCATGGATGTTCAATGCACAGAAAAGGCAATGACTTCTGACCTTGCCACAAACACACACACACAAAAACAGGAATCTATTATGGTATTTTGATCATAATAAACATTCATTCATAAGCCATGGATGTTCCATGCATGGAAAAGGCAATGACTTCTGACCATGCCACAGACACAATAAAAAAAAACAGGAATCTGTTACGGTATTTGGACCATAATTGACTATGTTCTTTCAAATGTCCTGGATGTTCCATGCATGAAAAAGGCAATGAACAAGATCTGGATTAAAAGGTGTAAGAGGAGTTGATTACACAACACCGGTACCATCCACATATACTTTTTGCAACAAATGAGCAAATTCCCTAACATGAATCTTTCTAAGTTCTTCATGAAAGTTCTTCTAATGGCATCATACTCTATGCACATCTTCAGTTTGTTAATAAATGCTCTGCACAGTTTCCAAAACCAAGGGAAGAGCTGATTACAAAAAATAGGTACCCTATTTTCATCGCCAGTACATCAAAAATGGCCACCATTCACAATATTAATCACAAGATTGACCTGGTTTACTTGTAATTCTGCAAAAAGAAAAACCTTTAATGCTGGTGGCTTGCAGATAATAAATGATGATCAATGTATGTAGAAAACTTCTGACGTGCACTCTTATAACTGTTGCTTTATACAACAAGAGTGGATACACTACATGTCTTGCCTGAGTATGCACATGGACACAGAATAATGATTATCTGATACCCGACATTTTGCAAAAGAAATTTAGGTCAAGGTCAAAAGGCAGGTGTCATACCAACATGTATCCACTAAAAACTATCTATTGACCAAATATGGTGGGTGTAGGTATTAAAGTTGCAGAGAAATGGGCCTAATCTCGAAAATGTGACAAAGTCACACAAGCATGCAAATGAGGTCAAAGTCCAGAGACAGGTATCAGACTTGCATGTAGCCACTAAGAACTATCTATAGACCAAACTCGGATGGGTCTAGGTATTACAGTTGCTGAAAAAAGGACTTAAGAAATTTGGATGAAAGTCACTCAACCAGAAACTGAGGTCAAGGTCCAGAGACAAGTGTCAGACTGGCATGTACCCACCAAGAACTCTCAATAGACCAAATGCAGTGGGTATTACAGTTTCTGAGAAATTCACTTAACCATGAAAAAGTGACAAAGTCACTCGAAGATGAAATTGAGGTCAAGGTCCCAAGTCAGGTGTCAGACTAGCATGTACCCACCAAGGACTATCTATAGACCAAATATGGTTGGCCTAGGTATTAGTTTCTGAGAAATGGACTTAACCATAAAAAAGTGACAAAGTCACTCAAAGATGAAATTGAGGTCAAGGTCCTAAACCAGGTGTCAGACTGGCATGTACCCACCAAGAACTATCTATAGACCAAATATGGTTGGCCTAGGTGTTACAGTTTCTGAGAAATGGACTTAACCACAAAAAAGTGACAAAGTCAGTCCAGCGTGAAATTGAGGGGGTCTACGTAGTTCGTCATGACTACTAATCATCACTAGCCTGTCAACGCTGAGGTTGTGAGTTCGAATCTCACCTGTGGTGGGGTGTGTTAGACTCCAATCTTACTTGACAAGGATTGCCAATTTTCCTACCGAAGGTCAGTGGTTCTCTCCGAGTACTCTGGCTTCCTCCAACAATAAAAACTGGCCGCCGCGAAATAGCCAAATGTGCTAAAAAGGGTGTAAAACCCCAACTTAACAAACAAATACAGTTGCAGAGAAATGGATTTAACCACAAAAATTGGACGCAGGTCACTCAAGCATGAAACTGAGGTCAAGGTCATAAGGCATGTGTCAGACTGACATGTACCCACTAACAACTATCTATTGACAAAATACGGTGGGTCTAGGTATTACAGTTTCTGAGAAATGGTCTTAATCACAAAAAAGTGACAAAGTCACTCAAGCATGAAATTGAGGTCAAGGTCCCAAGCCAGGTGTCAGACAGACATGTACCCACTAAGAAGTATCTATAGACCAAATATGGTTGGCCTAGGTATTACAGTTGCTGAGAAATGGATTTAACCACGAAACTTGGATGCAGATTTTAAATTTATGTTTATGAATTCAGTGAACCATGAAAATGAGATCAGGGTCACAATACAAGTATACTGCGGCAAGCTCCCTTGTGGACCATAAATCATAATTGTAGGTATTACATGTGCAAAGTTATTAAAGTTTTACAAAAGTTTACGCCGCCGTCGCTGCCGAGGGAAAGTAATACCTATATCTCGCCGCCGCGACTTTTTGTTGCAGGAGAGACAAAAATGAACATATCAATAGACTAAAATCCTTTATTTCAAAATAATGATAAACATTTCTAGCCAATTAAACCGCAAATTAGAAACTACTAATTACACATAATTACTGTAATTTGTAAACTAGCTTACAAGTGTTCTTACTCATTCATCAATAAATAAAAAAATAACATATCAACTTGGTAAGAAGCAAATAAAAAAATATAATAAATTAAGTTTAATAATAAATCTAATAAGGAAAAATTATTACTTAAAGTTGAAAAAACATTTTTATCCTGCAACTGCCCTATTTACTAACCAAATAAAGGGTGTCGAATATTTTTTTTGATAATCATCTCCCTGGATTACGTGCCAAAAATCACCTTAAAACAGGCTACAAATGTGCGATTTTGATGTTTTTTCTGATAAAAGATAACAATTTATTGTTGCAGGATAAAAACAAGATACGTAAATTGTCGGAAAATATTTATTTTATTTGTACTTGCCATGAAACAGGTGAGAAATGCTTGGTAAACCTCATGTTTCTACCTGTTTCTAGGGCTCATACAAAAAAATGATATATTTTCCAAGCAATGTCATACCAATTCATCAACAAACACAAAACTCACTACTTTCTTAAGGGATAGCTGGACGATTTCCTAATTGAGCCTTTTATTCTGCAGAATTTCTCTGCCAGGTAATGAAAATCAATCAAATTCATGATTTTATACAACTGCGTTCAAACTTTTTTCTTTTTATGATGTTGGCAAAGTATGCTTTGGTATCAACATAAGTTCAGAAAGAAAATCCATCCTACTACACCCTTTTCTTACAGCATGATTAAGTTGGAAATTTCATGTAACATAAATCATAAAAATTTTTATTCCATTTCAAGAATTTCTAGTTTTCAATTCATGCATTCACAGCTATTGGCCTTCGGGCAGTGGATTTCAAAATCTTATTTAACACAGAACAGGATACTATCAAATGCAACACAGACAAGGACGTGAATTATATTTTTTGTCTGATTTGGCACAAATGTTGAAACTAGCAACTCATTATTTGTGAGAATACATTAAGCAAATTTAAGCTCATCTTTCAACACGTTACAACTGATGCTTGTGAAATACAAATCACAAAATCCTAATAACCTTTCTTTCATCAAATAATGTATATCAATGCATAAAATGAAATATACGACTCTCTTTTATTTGGAATGTTTGTATTTTAAAGAATGCAGAATTAACCTGATAACTAGACTGTAAAGAATACATAAACCAACTAACAGACCTTAAGTATAACCTGAAATGCTGATGTCTTTAATATATTAAGAAGAAAATCTACCACCATAAATATTATCATGTGTATACAAACAACACATTTAATTTGTTGATATAAAAAATTAACTGTGATCATAAGTAATTTAAAAGTACCTAAATCAATCAAGGAAGGTTAAATCAATGTAGTAAATGTTTTCTGGTTTTCTGGTACCCCTGTATAAAGCATTGAGTTCTTAGCTAACAGTAGACCAGTTACATTTATCTGATATCTGAGTGACAATAAATAAGCTCAGTGGTCTTGACTTCCTCACTTTAATTCACTGCAGAAATCAAACTGGTTGGAATATTTACAGTTAAGAGCTATAAGTTTAATCAGTGTTTCATACCCATTATAAATTTTGATTTCAAGGAAGAAATTTCATAAATCATACAAAATGCAAAAAATGGAGAGTGATAAAATGTTTGTTTAATATAATTAAACATTGAGAAGCATTGTTCTTGCTAGACTTTGGGACAGACGAGAATGTTTTTAGGATGAGGAGCCATTTAACTTCGTTTTGTGCCAGATAACACGCGGTCATTATATGTATATGGAGTAAAATGTGAGTCAGACAATATTCCATCTGCAAAATGAACCAATAGAAAAGATCTTGTGGTCACCTTCTTAGAGTCAAATCACATTTCACAATTCAGTTAAACCTTTCAATGATACCCAATTATCACATAATATACCCATATAAAAATTAATTGTGCCTACACATTCCTTCAATACTTTACAAAGCTATTTTTAAAAAAAATTGCCTTCTTTTCTTAATTAAGTATTTTTGTGATAATGTATTAGTTTGATAATGAGATGAGATCAAAAGAATGGTTTTATAAATGTATCACGATTATAGTTTTATAAATATATCTACAATGTAGATTTTAAAGATGGTAATGATATATAAAAGTATACATTTACATACACCCGTATAAAAAAAAGCTACAAAAGACCAAGAAGCTATTTATAATGAAAATCCTAACCAACCCATTACATAAAACATTACTAACATAAAATTATAACATTTAAAATACATGAAGTGACAAAATATACAGTTAAAGATCGAAGGGAAGTTACTCCTCCCAATTCATATATATCCCTCTTAAACATACTCTCAAAACAACAAAAGTAAAATTATCTCCCACACACGATAATATGGCACTATATTACCAGGCAAGTTTTATGCATACAAATAATTATTGTTATGATTAATTTTAAATAAACTAAATATGGATGAGAAAATCAATTTTCATCACACTATGAACAAAACATTTTTTCAAAGTCTTTGCAAGTGTTAGGATGCGTGCAATTTAACCTACATGCAAATGTAAAATATAAGGATTATTCCAATACTATTGCAAAATATAAAATATTGATAAGTTGATCCAACTATTCATGACTGTTTTATTTTTGGAGAGAAAAAATGTGGAAACTGTATCCTGTATGATGCAAAGATTGTGATAAGATTACAGATGCATTCAATAAAATCACAAATTTATTTATAAAAAATTTACAATCCGAAAATATATTTTCAGGTCTCTTTTTACCAATGGAATGTATAAAGTATAAAATATTATTTAATGAAAATAAAATCTAACAACTTTACTCCTACATATTATTAATCTTCATGTACAAATAAATACATAATAAAATTTTTCTTTAGAATTCAAGTACTGGTATTTTTTGATATTGTTTTGTTCAAATTTTGAGATTTAATATGAAGGAAATATTTATTTAGTCAAATTCTAATATTTGAAAGGAGTTGTATATGAAGTAATGGAATGATCATAGACTAAAATTAATGCAGTAGGTACTGACGGCACTTACTTCTATGAG
Source organism: Mytilisepta virgata (assembly GCA_028015205.1). Lineage (NCBI taxonomy): Eukaryota > Metazoa > Mollusca > Bivalvia > Mytilida > Mytilidae > Mytilisepta > Mytilisepta virgata. The sequence continues at coordinate 61,731,085 of CM051518.1, read as the reverse complement.
TACTTAAATCGATTTGTAAAAAACAAATTCATTACATAACACTTATTCAGGATATGTCATGGTATATGTCACAATCACAGATAAAAATATTCCTGTCAAATCTCCTTTTGAAAATGTAATATTATCAGACTTTATATAAATCATTGGCTAAAAACTTTTTAACCTTAAATACACTGTATGATTATATGGGATTTTGTCTCACTGATGTATACTCTTTATCCATTCACTTTCATCAATTGCATCAATTTTAAATAATGGAAGATATATTGCAACTTCACATTTGACTAGTTTCATAACATCATTTATCGTATTTGCAATCAATTTAAAAAAATATAGGTAAATGCATTGCCATTTCACATTTAAAAAAATAAAATAAAATATTTACAGCTTGCGTAGAAAATGCACAATTGAATAAATACAGAACTTTACCCACAATCAAGATATACTGGCGTAACACTTGTTTCTATAGCTAAAATATAAATTTAGTCTCGCACATCTTGAACAAATAATGAATTCTGCATTGAAAATGCATAAAAAAGAACACAACATCTGAAACAACTCTGTTTTCTTGATACAAACAAAAGAGGAGAAAAAACCAAATCATTTGCAACATTTTCAATAAAAATAATTTATTTACTTTTCTCCAACACCCTATGACACACAAAAAATTCATCTACACAATGAATCCTAATTTTTATATATGGGATGTTGATACTAAAACTACTAATTCATATTTATATCATTTTTTTTTTAAATATGAAAACAAAAGCCTCTGAACTTTATTACATGTTGTATCAACAAGAAAAAGCTCAAACATTCAATTTTTGTGGGAATGCACATAATTACTGATTTGCAGGAAAACATTTTTTTTACAAAAATAAAAAAATAAATTATTTCAGATAATGCCTGTTCATACATTCTCCTTTGTACTCGAAAATATTATTTTTCAACCAGCACCGTTAAGCTTAAATATCCAATCATAGTAATCATTTCATTGTTTTCATTTTTTTCCTAAACCAAAACAAACATGCTCTCTTTTAAAAATACAAAAGTATTTACATATTTACTTGTGTATTTGATACATACATTCTATAAAATATATACAACACTAAGACAATCAGAAAAATATTAATTATTCCCACTTAAGAACAAAAAAAGTAATTATTGAAAAGAACAATAGTGTGACTCGAATGGGCAAGAGAAAGCAAAGAAAAAATCCCAAAATTTGATTGACTGCTCATGGTTTTGAAGAAAAACAAAAAAATATCATAATTCATTCCTCAAGCTACATAATTATATCTAAAACTGTTGGAATGGTTTTCTGCATAGATTTTAAAAACATATTTTATGCCAACAAAATAGTACTTATGGTTTTGCCTGTTTTCTGCTCATTTGCTCAAAAAAAATTTTTTTTTTCAGATAATTTTAGTCTGACACATAAACTGAATATAAATAAAAATTTTAATTTTTAAAATAATATTCAGCAGTTAATGACGTATAAGTTGCAGCAACTTATTATTACTTTCATTAGGATTTTCTTACTACGTTTAATTGAAAGATTAAATTTTTTTTTCATAAGAAATTCACAGTAGTAAGTTATCTCCCCCTTGCTCACTTAGTAAAGGGAGATAATTAATGTTTCTTAGTCTCACTGATCAATGTTTCTTTTCAAGACATATGTAATACAATTGATATGCTTCTTATTATAAGAAAGCAACAACTTTTATAATGAAAATCACAAAATGGAATTGGATTATACCAAAGATATTATATATCATGTATAAATTTGTTTTAAATATGAGGAACCATGAGGGGAATTTGGTAAATTAGTTAGGCACCGACCATTTTATTACTTAAGGGGTGGGGGGGGGGGGGGATGATGTTGGGCTTGGATTTTTTTGTAAAAAATATTTTATGTCCATGTTTGTCTGAAAATTTGTTTCTCTCCCTCTGTCACAAAAAAAAAAATTTAATTTCGGGCTTTGAGAAATATTTTATGTATGAATCCTCCAAAATTTTGGTTGCCGAAAAATATTATGTATGGAATATAAAAATCCCAGGCCCCCCCCCCCCCCCCCCCCCCTTGGTAATAAAATGGTCGGTGCCTTACTCAGATGGAGAATAGTGACTTATTCCATGATGGTGTTTAAGATCACATGAAACCATAATTCAGATGCAATACGTACATGTGTGTATGAGACAGGGATGGAAGGTGATTCCCATGAAGTCGGCATAATGATTATATTTTACCGAAGAATTAACTTACATATCAAAAATTTTAAAGAAATTCTGTCAAAGTAGCTGACAACATAATTCAATGAACTCCAGTAAGTACAGTTTAAACTTGCATAAAATCCCGACTGGATTGAATTTCATTTAAATAAAACAATCTTAGATCATTTTATACAATCTGAAGATTTAAGGTTATTTTACAATTTTGACTACAGTTGCCTAATCACATCCTTACAGTGGTGATAAAGTATCTTATCCTTCATCACACTAATAGTATTTCAATCACCTAGCTGGATTCATCTAGATAATTCTCTCCAGTAAAATAGTAATGGTTTATCACAGCTATGCTTAATGTAATTCTGAAACTCATGGAGTTGAAAAAGTTAAAAGGCGACTTTGACATGTTCTATCTTCAATAATGATTTAAGGGAAGTTTTTAAGTTCTCACTTCCAAAATACACGATTTGTTAAAATAAATTGATAACACATAACAAGATATCCAGACAATAAATGTCCCGAATGACCCATGCACAGCAATGACCGAAACCTTGTAATTGTCGGCAAACCTCGGTAACACTTTATATCAAACTTATTTCTACAGATGCTGAATAGAATCTATGAAATATGTTTCATCATGATAAAGATATATCTATTAAATTTCTGCTTTAATATTTTGGTTCAATTCATTTTCCATCAAAATTAATTAGAACTGACCAACTTACGGTCATTGTCTTACAGTATTATAGGCTGGAAACCTTAATGAATACACATACATTTCTTACATATCATTAATACACATACATTTCTTACATATCATTAATACACATACATTTCTTACATATCATTGATACACATACATTTCTTACATATCATTAATACACATACATTTTTTACATATCAATAATACACATACATGTCTTACATATCATTAATACACATACATTTCTTATATATCATTAATACACATACATGTCTTACATATCATTAATACACATACATTTCTTACATATCATTAATACACATACATTTCTTACATATCATTAATACACGTACATTTTTTACATATCATTAATACACATACATTTTTTACATATCATTAATACACATACATGTCTTACATATCATTAATACACATACATGTCTTACATATCATTAATACACATACATTTCTTACATATCATTAATACACATACATGTCTTACATATCATTAATACACATACATTTCTTACATATCATTGATACACATACATTTTTTACATATCATTAATACACATACATTTCTTACATATCATTAATACACATACATTTCTTACATATCATTAATACACATACATGTCTTACATATCATTAATACACATACATTTCTTATATATCATTAATACACATACATGTCTTACATATCATTAATACACATACATTTCTTACATATCATTAATACACATACATTTTTACATATCATTAATACACATACATGTCTTACATATCATTAATACACATACATTTCTTACATATCATTAATACACATACATGTCTTACGTATCATTAATACACATACATTTTTTACATATCATTAATACACATACATTTCTTACATATCATTAATACACATACATGTCTTACATATCATTAATACACATACATTTCTTACATATCATTAATACACATACATTTCTTACATATCATTAATACACATACATGTCTTACATATCATTAATACACATACATTTCTTACATATCATTAATACACATACATTTTTTACATATCATTAATACACATACATGTCTTACATATCATTAATACACATACATGTCTTACATATCATTAATACACATACATTTCTTACATGTCTTACATATCATTAATACACATACATTTCTTACATATCATTAATACACATACATTTTTTACATATCATTAATACACATACATGTCTTACATATCATTAATACACATACATGTCTTACATATCATTAATACACATACATTTCTTACATATCATTAATACACATACATTTTTTACATATCATTAATACACATACATGTCTTACATATCATTAATACACATACATTTCTTACATATCATTAATACACATACATTTTTTACATATCATTAATACACATACATTTTTTACATATCATTAATACACATACATGTCTTACATATCATTAATACACATACATGTCTTACATATCATTAATACACATACATTTCTTACATATCATTAATACACATACATTTTTTACATATCATTAATACACATACATTTTTTACACATCAATAATACACATACATGTCTTACATATCATTAATACACATACATGTCTTACATATCATTAATACACGTACATTTTTTACATATCATTAATACACATACATTTCTTACATATCATTAATACACATACATTTCTTACATATCATTAATACACATACATTTCTTACATATCATTAATACACATACATGTCTTACATATCATTAATACACATACATGTCTTACATATCATTAATACACGTACATTTCTTACATATCATTAATACACATACATTTCTTACATATCATTAATACACATACATTTCTTACATATCATTAATACACATACATTTCTTACATATCATTAATACACATACATTTTTTACATATCATTAATACACATACATGTCTTACATATCATTAATACACATACATTTCTTATATATCATTAATACACATACATTTCTTACATATCATTAATACACATACATTTCTTACATATCATTGATACACATACATTTCTTACATATCATTGATACACATACATTTCTTACATATCATTAATACACATACATTTCTTACATATCATTAAAACACATATATTTCTTACATATCATTAATACACATACGTTTCTTACATATCATTAATACACATACATTTCTTACATATCATTAATACACATATATTTCCTCACATATCATTAATACACATATATTTCTTACATATCATTTATATACATATATTTCTTACATATCATTAATACACATATATTTCTTACATATTATTAATTAAATGCAAATGCTTGTTAGAAACTGTATCAACCAAGACTTAGGTTTTATATTTATTGTGACTATATTTGACAAAATTGTAACACAAATAAAATAAGAAACAAGTATGGTTATGCATGTCGTCCAAAACCCTCTGTCTATCACCAGTTGGGCACTTTGCATTAATTCATTGTGGTAATGGAGAGGAGAAAGAAGTGCATTCAATTATGGGTTTAAGATGATAGAGTGTGCAAAATAGTTCTTTGTTCTTACATAATGCAAAAAAGACATTAAATAAAATAAAAATTAATACCCTGGTATTTCGACTAATCTTCTCTATGCAGTAGATATCAACCCTTCAAACAATTGAAAACTGTATACATATATTAATATAATATCATCAACCCCATTATGTTTAAGGTTTAAATTAAGTGTTTCAAATAAATTCTACCTTGTTGACCTAAAAATTCTAGAGAAAAAATTGCTTTCTCTTCTAATGTTTAACACAAATCTGAAGTACTACAATTTGATTTGGCATCACCTGATATATAGATTTTGGATACATAAATGTATGATGCAGTAACAAATAAATAAACAAAATGCATTTCTGAAATCAGTATTACTTTTTCGGAAAAGAGTTTAACAATATAGCAGATATATGCCTACCCCTGAAACATGACATCATTAATACCAAAAACTTAAAACAAACTATAGAACAGCATTATCAAATACAAAACATGAAATTCATGTCAGCTCCTTAAAGACTGATTCTTTAAATTTCACCAAAAAAAAAATTTTTTGCATTTTAAATTTTTTCAGGATTTCATTGATTTGCAATGTTATTAGGACTCAAAATAGAATTTCACTGAATAAATTTTATTTTATAACCATTTTTGACCTGCTACTAAAATGATAACTTTTAGCATGACAAATATAATCAGCCATTCATCTGATAAAGAATTGAAAATAGCTGAAAGAAATGTTACTGCACTTTCCATCTTGATCTTGGTCAGAACATTTTTAGGTGAATAAATTAATTACCAAGCCAACAACATTATTCTTTCAATGAACTTCATGACAACTAATTAACTTAACATGGCCTTCCAATATTTGATCATGGAAAATTCATACATATAACAGTAATATCTATGCACCTCCTGGTAAACGTGTAAACCTTTGATTTACTGTTCTTCTTTGCAATTCACCTCTGAAATATTCTATTGTTCTGTTTAAACCCTCTGTTAATTTTACCTGTAAAATATTAAAGTCCAATTTCATTCATAATATTAATCAATCTTTAATTAAAATACCTGACAAAGTGAGAAAAAAAAATTTTACTTTCAAAATTGTTTTGTTTGTTTGTTTAGTTGGGGTTTTTACACCGTTTTCAGCACATTTGGCTATTTCGTGGTGGCCAGTTTTAATTGATGGAGGAAGCCAGAATACCTGAAGACAACCACCGACCTTCGGTAGGAAAATTGGCAGGCCAGTGATCATTAGCAGTCATGACAAACTACCTAGACCACTTGACCACTGAGGCCCCATTTTCAAAATTGTACGATTGAGCATAATGCAGACTTTGTTCTGCATTTTTTTCTTTTAAAATGCAGATAAGGCTACAAATTAATTACTTTTACATTTCTGTTCCCAGCCAGGTAATTTGTTAACATCCTAAAATATGGTAATTTACGTTCATAAAAATTTTGTATTTGCGACCTATCCAACTAGGATTTTTGTTTTCTTTTATACCTTCATTTCCGGTCAAAGCAGAAACTCGATTGAATAAAAGATGTTAATGAAATTGTGCCTAAGACTAAAAGCAAGAATAAATGTAATAAAAGGCTGGTTTCTGAACCTCTATTAGTGAGACCTATACATTTATAGATGCATATCATTGTTTTTTTCTCAGCAGCAGAATTTGATTAAGCAGGTACAATAACAGTCATGTCTTTTTGATCACTGAAATGCATTTATAAGTTAGGGGCCCTCGGTGGCCGAGTGGTCTAGGTAGTTCGTCAGGACTACTACTGATCACTAGCCTGTCAATGCTGGGGTTGTGAGTTCCAATCTCACCTGTGGCAGAGTGTGTTCGACTCCGATCTTAATTGACAAGGATTGCCAATTTTCCTACCGAAGGTCGTGGTTCTCTCCGGCTTCCTCAACCAATAAAAACTGTCCGCCATGAAATGGCCAAAATGTGCTGAAAACGGCATTAAACCCCAACTAAACAAACAAACATTTATAAGTTAAGGTAAATTATGAATTTCACTCCACTTCCTAAATTTTTAAGGCAGAGAGGATAATTAACTAAGTTTCTATTTGAGTTCGATAAAAATAAAAACTGATTCACATTTCTAGTTTTCCAGTATTAGGTGTGTAATTTTTTTCTGATATATAACTTACTTTAGGTTCCCAATTAAGATATTTCTTGGCCCTTGATATATCAGGTTTTCTTTTCTTAGGATCATCAGTCATGGCTGGTTTATGTACAATTTTACTGTTACCACCTAGGAAATAAACAAAAAAATTTACTTTGCAGGATTCATATGAACTAAATTTCTTGCTTAATTTCACATTATAAACTCTGACAGGAACTGGGCTGTCACTTTACATATTCTATATTCCACTTGATTATTTAACTAAAATAAATTCCTCTGAATAATTATTGTTTTATGCAATAGCCTTTTGAAGTTTAATTTTTCATTCATTTTCTGCCTGTCATTTCTGTCGGTAAACTATTTATAATTTTTCTCCACAAACCCCAAATTTTTTTAATTTTCAGTAAAGTTCCACTTCAGGCATAATGTCATGTCATTACTGAAAACCAATATGAGAATACATATTAACTGTTTGTTGTTATTTTTTACCATTTGAGGTGAAAAGTTTCTGGCTTTAATAATTAGATAAAAGAAAGAATTTCACAATCACCCCATTTTAGTTGGTCAGGGTGGATACAAAATCTAAATACCCCGGTATTAAAAAAAATGGCCTTACAGAGAAACATCTGCCCACCAAATTTAGTCAATAAAATGTGTGAGTCTTCCAAGGAAGACATGTGTCGCCTGCAGACGTCAATTTTTACAAAAGATATTAAAATTTTCTAAAAATGAAATATATATGCACACCTTTGCATTAAGGTTATTGCACAGATAAAGTTTCATCAAATTGCTTTAAGCGGTTATGGAGTAGTTGAGGATAGAAGTTTTGACCCCCCCCCCCTTTTTTTTGCAAAAATGTCAATTTTTACAACAAAAAATTTTTAATTTTTAACAATGAAACATATATGCCCACCTGTGCATTAAGGTTAATGCACACAGAAAGTTTCATCAAATTCCTTTGAGCGGTTTACGAGTAGTTGAGGATAGAAGAAAAGTGTGACGAAGCAAGACGACAGATAGTGATCCCTATATGTCGACCATGCATTCCGCAGGCGACACAAAAATGTCTTTATCATACTTGAAAAGATAATAACATTTAAATCTGATTTTACAGTATTGGTACATACCTACTATTCCTTTAATCATCTTGGCAAAATCTTTGATGGAGTATTCATCTGGATTACCTATATTGATAGGGTAGGAATAATTACTGTTCATTAATTTAATTAATCCGTCGACTAAATCTGATACATACTGGAATGATCGAGTTTGTTCACCTTTTCCATATATCTGAAATGTTAAATAAAACATTTTGATGGATTTCATAAATTAAACTTCAAAATATCTATATATAATAAATTTAGTAATATATTGATTTAAAGACATCTTTTCAGGAGTTTATTAATGTATAAACTGGACCAATTCACTCACGAACAAATAAAAGTCCATCAATTAACTCTGAAAAAAAAATGTCTTTAATTCTTATAATGCTTCAACTAATAATCTAATAATTGTATTTAAGATATATCTTTGTGGGTCCGTCTGTACACTTTCCATTAGGGTGCATGAATATAGCAGACTGTATGGTAAATATTGATTCAACACAGTTTAAATGTGACATTAAAAAGTATAAGAAATGCATATAAATTACATACAAATACCGATATATTTATAACACTTTTATATTTTTTGTATGTTTAACATGAATTTTAGTTACCATGTTGTAGATGTAATTTTTAATGAAAGTAGTCCAGTTAATAGCGAGCGCAGAGAGCGCTATAGGAGCATATGCATTTTCTACATATGAGTCATTTAGAAAAGTCTTTGTTTAATTGAGGCAGCCATATTGTGCTACATACTAAGGCCAGAAAAAGTTTCGTTCTCCAGAAACAGAAGTAAATATAATTTTAGAGCCCGAATCGTGATACCAGAAATGAATTTCTGGAAAGGGCTATTTCTGTACTCGCATCATTGGCCACGCCAACAACATATTATTGTCAATCAAAAATAACTTGGCTAAAAATTCTGTACCATAATTATTGGAAAAAATTAATGAGTTAAGCATACATGCATACTTGAAGCCTATCACACACTTACAGTGATGTCCTGATCTTGCAATGCCTGCAGTATAAAGTTACTGACAACTCGTCCATCATTAAGGTGCATTCTGGGACCAAATGTGTTGAATATTCGAGCAACTCTTATTTCTGTTCCATCCTAAAAAAAATAAATCTAAAATTTAATTCTTCAATACCCAATCAATCTATGAAAAAAATCTTTGTTTTTAATATATGCTGACAATAACTTAACCAGAAAATAAATGTACTTGCTTTTAATTAAACGACTTATACATATATATTTTTATCTTTTGAAAATGAACAAAATGGAACATAAATCAAGATTATGTAGCTAACATGTGATCTGATATTAAGAAATGGTAAAGGGTAATATTTCAAAATTCAGAAAGAATTTTAACAAATCTTAGCAATTTTCAGGTTTTAAAAGTATGACAATTTTAAGGTGAAAAGTATGTCCTGCTCCTAAATGTTATATGTCTCATGTACATGTATGTTGCACAGAAAAAAAATAGAAATCAAATAATCAAAAATATTCATGTTCTCATGATGAAAATCAATATGTACAATAGTAAAAAGTTATTAGTGAATAACGTTATCAAAATATGCATATGCAAAAAACGAAAGTTTCACAAAGTAAATAAAATACAAAGCATTATTGTGGATCTTTCAAATTACATGTACTGTAAACTCAGTACTTGTGATATTTTTATGACTGCCAATAAATACGACAATGAAAAGAGCAATCTACCTTGCTAGTCAATTTCAATTACAAAAGTATGTCATTTGCATTAATAACTTTCAGAGGATTGTGTTTGTTTGTTTGTTTAGTAAGGGTTTTATGCCGTTTTCAGCACATTGGGTTATTTTGCTGCGGCCAGTTTTTATTGGTAGAGGAAGCTGGAGTACCCGGAGAGAACCACGGACCTTCGGTAGGAAAATTGGCAATCCTTGTTAATTAAGATCCGAGTTGCACACACCCCGTCACAGGTGGGATTCAAACTCACAACCTTAGCGTTGGCAGATTAGTGATCATTAGCAGTCATGACGAACTAACCAACCACCACCCAGGCCCCCCAGAGGATTATGTATTAACAAAGATTCATTAGATAAAAAATTCACACAAATTTCAAAATTTACTTTTCATATAACGATTTTTTTTTATAAAAGACTCTGGAATAATGAGTGTAAGGTGTGTATGTCAACATTTCTTTATATTTCTAAAACAAAATCTGAATTTTTAATTATACAATATTTTACTACCTGCTTATGATAAGCATAACACATGGTTTCAGCAACTCTTTTACCCTCATCATAACAAGCCCTTGGGCCTATTGGGTTAACATGTCCCCAGTAATCTTCATTCTGTGGGTGGATTTCGGGATCTGTAATGCAATATATTCTAAAAGTATTGTTCATTTCAAATGGAAGTATGCAACAACTGGAATCTGTGTAAAGAACATTCAAAATGGAATAATAATATGTCAATACTTTTGTCTGTAACTAATGGTAAGTCAAGTAACAGATGTGCCAAATTGATCTTTTGTCCAAAATTTTTAAACTTGATGCTTCTTCATGGGCTGAAATATCCATTGTAATGAACAAAATTTGCCGTCTTTCTATAAAAGTATCTCTGACAGGATTTTTTTCAAAAATCACCATTCTACCAAAATATCTAAATTACAATAATTATCTATTAAAAAATTTCAAACTATAATTCTGAGACTAAAATTTTGACTAAATTTTTTACTAGAACTGAAATGAAAATCATGTTACCTCCATAAACTTCTGATGTGGAAGCTAATAACATTCTGCCTCGTACTCTCTTAGTTAAACCTATAAACAAATACATAAGTTTCAATAACCATAAGCTGGATTTTTTATTTTTGGGTGCTGTTCTTAAGATTAATGAAATTTGGCATCAAAACAGTTAAAATAAGGTGTACTGTGAGCCATTACTCACTAGTTATATCCCCCGCTTTTCGATAAGGTCGAAAAATAAACGAAGTCGTCAAACAGGAATTTGATGTCACCTTGGTCTGAAAACATATCCCACGATATTGCATACCTATAGAAGGCTTGTGAAAAAATATCAAGCAGCTGTGAAGAGAAGTTGCAGAGAAAATTGTGATTAAAAATTTTGTTACAGACTGGCAGACACACAGAACCACAAGGGCAAAACAGTGTACCCCCTCACCTTTGTAGCAGGGGTATAATAAAGGGTATTCAAATCTTATTCATATTTTTTGTGACTGCTTATCAATCATACTAATAGCAAACCTGGGTTTATAAATTTTGTCTTCGGCAGAATTTGAGTAAAACCCAGGTTTGCTATTAGTATGATTGATGGTTTTTACTCAAATTCTGCCGAAGACAAAATTTATAAACCCACTTAAATATACCTGAAGAACTTCATCACCACAATATTTAGCAAGAAAAGAAATAATTATTTTCCTAACTAATATTGTTTTAAATTAAAAACTTCTCTAAAAGTAAAACTCTTTAAACAGACTCACTAAAAATCATCTGAGCCTATCAAAAGTTAGATAATTCCTTTTTTATTTTCCAAATTTTTTCTATTGGATAATTTGGATAATACATACTCATCATACCATCCCAAACCAATCAGAACTTAAATTCTATCTTATTTGTACCTATCATTATTATTCTACTAAATATGTTGGATTATAATCCCACCAATCAGAACTTACCTAACATATTGTTGGTTCCTATTGTATTTGTCTTTATTGTTTTGACCGGATTATACATATAATTAGGAGGTGATGCTGGTGAAGCTAAATGATAAATCTGATCAACTGCAAAGAGAAAACAATAACATAAAAATATGTATATGATAACTAATTCAAGAATTTGAATATCGCAAAAAATTCAATGAGTGAAAAACACTTTAATTCATGATTGAGAATTATTAGTGTTTTCCGGTCACGAGTTGAATATTTTCAATATTCAAATTCTTGAATTGTTTTTACTGTTTATTACATTTACAATTTGATAAAATACACAAAAAATGCTTCAAAAGTGTCATATTTTCCTTAGATCGCTTCCTGAATCTTTCGATGTCACAAATGTCATATAAAAACCTACCTTTCACTGAGTGAAAATATCGAATTTACTTTCACTGGAAATTACGATAAATCACCATCATCAATGTAATAATTAACTTTTTCAAATTCAAATTCTTTTATTTCCTAATTAAAGGGCCCTTGAAGGAATATTAAACATACAATTTCTATTGCTCATGATGGATCAAAATCTACAAATTAAGTAAATGGTGTTATATGAGATCTTACTCAACTGTGTCAGGACTTAAAAATGGAGAACTTTTGATCATTTTTGAACATATTGAACTTTTTTGGTATTTTTTTTCCACTTATGTCTACCTTGAAAACTTCAAATCTTCATTTCTGAGTATAAATAATTTATTCTTATCTACACTAATGAAAATAATTATACCTTCTATAAATAATGGATTTATAACGTCATGATTAAGTAATTCAAAATTTTGATGACCGATCCAATGCTCCACATTCCTCTTACGACCAGTGAAAAAATTGTCAACGACAGTCACTTCATGTCCCTCCATCATCAATCTGTCCACTAAATGTGACCCCACAAATCCTGCCCCTCCTGTAATCTGCAGATAAAAACTCAATCTTTTAAAAATGTATAATATATTCCAATAAGAAAATTTTTTCTACAACAGTGTATTTTAATATATATTAAAGTGACAACAGGATCGTTTATAAAATGTGGAAAAACAGTGTTGATCACAAATCATCAAAAATAGTTACATAAAAAACAGGATTTTTCACTTTTTAATATTTCTTTTTAAAAAACTAATATTAAGGATATGGCTCTGATTTGATTTATAAAGCACATATATACAAACTCATTATTTGGTACTTATCAAAGGGGAAATTCTGTACCATAATTAACGCTTATTTAATAATTGATTCTACGATATGTATTTGTATTTTTGTCGATGTGTTTAATTTACTGTAAAACTAATTGAAAAAATTTGACTGATTGTCAAATTCTCATGCATGTTCAGGATTAAAACATGCTTAGCTAATATGACTATGAACCTTAATTTATACAGGACCAACATGCTAAATTGGATTGTAAGAGCTAACTCACACGGTAACAGTCAATAGAAATACATTGTACATGTACAATGACTGTACATGTCATCCCATCCGGACACATTATTCTGATTCGCACCTTATATTACCAGTCCTTGCCATTACTCTGAAATGTTGTGTGTAAAGCAGAGAAGCAGAAACTACCAAGTTTAAAGGTCTTTAGTTTGACAGAATCACTGATCAAATTCATGACTTGCAGCATTTCAGGCAGGCATGCGACCTACCATTAGACAACCAAGGCAGAAAGTATAGTTACATTTTTTATTTACCTAAAGATGACTGAGAGATCTTCCTGAAAAACTAGTTTCCGGTTTACACAAAAATTTCTAATACTTATACTTGCTATAATCAAAACTCACTAGAATTCTCTTCCTGTCCTTTACATTTAGAAATTTTACTTCAGGATAAACCTTTTGCCTAAGAAAACAGAAGAAAATAAAATTGATTTGTAATTTTCAGCACTCAGTATCTAAACCATTTCTAAATTTTCAATTTTCTTTGACTGTCAATTTCAAATATAACATGCTCTTATATTCTGCATTTTTATTATATAAGTGAGTTGTATCCCATTTAAAGAGTTATCCTTAATACAGTAATGAACAAATGGTCATTTTTCTGCAAATATTTATCTAATTTATTTTTCCACCTTTTTTTTAAATGTCTGATGATGGCCTTCTCCGATTCAATATTTTAAGAGAAAATTTGACACCTTCTTTCAGGAAAGATAGCTCATGCATATGGGAGACAACTCCAAATCTTCAATTGAAGAATATACAGCTATGCAGTTCTTGAGACTACTTTACATTTATCTTGTTATCTGCACTTTTGAAATTCTAGTCTTGTTCATTCTTATTTTGTCTTCATTTTCAAATTCACCATATTTTAAAACATAATTAAGATATGTTGTCTTGTAGTTAATCAAGATCGTAAAAATGATTTTACATCATAGAAAGTGAAATACTGAATCATTCATTATTAACTTTTTTGATCTGGTCTAAACCAGTCTTGATTAATCTTTTAATCTTAATTTTGTCTGAAATTGCAAAAATCGTAAAAGTCAAGACAATCAAGTTAAATAAGACAGAAATTGCTGTTTAAGATCAAGACTGTTTTACTATTGAAAGTTACTTTTGCTGATCTTTTATATTTTAATGTTTTTCTGTGGAAAGTTTTTTTGCTTATTGTTGATAACAAAAAAAGATGTCCTAGATGTAATCAATTCTCCGTATCCTTATATCTAATTATAGCATTAACTAAAATACCTTTTTAAAGGTACCATATTTGCTACTAAAAATAAGGAAAAGAATAATAGGCTTTTACACAAGTTCAAAGTGAAGACTGGAAAATCTTCAACAAAGTCTGCAAAATTCAGGTCTTTCCCGAGTGGAGTGCAGCGGAACGAGAAAAAAGACACTGATTCTTAAAAAGAATTGAAGATTTTCCAGTTCTTTACTTTTGAACGAGTATAAGTACCGGTACCTATTTCTTCCATAAATACTTGAATTTGTAAATTCAATGAGCACAGTTCACAAAGTTAAATAACGTGCATTTGTGAACGGCACACTTTGATTGGTCTAAAAGCAGTTGCAGATGAGGTCTCATGCAGTGGGAGATAAGCTCGTGTGAACCGATCTTCAACGGGTCATCTCACACTGAAAAGGGCCATTTACGGAATAATACAGAAATATACAGTTTATAATACTTATGAAATTGTTAGGTACATATTTTTACTAGCAACTTTGCTTAATTAAAGTAAGACACCGGTAAATATTAGATAAAGTTTTCAAATAAAATTAATTACTATTATTATCAAACATTTTCTAGTAACTGAATCAACTAAACTTATAAATGCATTATACACAATTTCAAATATTAATATAACATAAATCAATACACACATGAAATATTGTAAACAGAAATTTATACATGTATCTCCCAAAATCTAAAACTGAACTGTTTAAAAGGTCATTCAGCTACACTGAACCTTTTCTATGGAACAGTCTCCCAAGCTCAGTGCAAAACACTAAGAGTTTTGGTACTTTTAAAGAAAATCTAAAGGCTTATTTGTTAAATAAACAATAGGTCTCAATCTTGTGTATTTTTCTAAATGTACTGTACTATGCAATTATTTTGACAATATTGTGTATTATTTTGTAATGATATTTATATATGCTTTAAATTGTGAACGAGGGCCTCAAGGAAGATTAGTTTGTACTAACTGTGCTACATGTACACTCTTGAACTAAAGTATTATTATTATTATTACAAAAAACGATTTGTAACATATGGAATTAAAAAAAACAACATGAAGTACTCCATAATCTTTCTATTGTCACAGCTGTCACTCTGTTTTTTTTTTAGGAAAAAAAATTGTCTGTATAGTAATTTGCTACACAATATCAACTTTTGTTCATATATTGCATTTAAAGTAAAATAATATGTTTACAATAAAGAAATGTTAATTGAAATTTAACCAATCAAACACAAATGCTACCCAGATTATCACTAAACAAATTGGAAGTAGTACAATCCATGAACTAGATGCCCTCAGCAGGCCAGTATCGCTCTGCTCACCTTGCAAAGGTTCAATGGTTATTTTAGATGATTTGTTCCAGTAATAGTTCCCCAATCTGGACCCCTAGGCATAATTTTGAAGGACAACTTGAACAAAGTTTAGGGTAGATATAAGATCCCTGCTAGCATTTTCAAATTACATGTACTGTCAATCTAATGATTTCCACTAATTATAATTTTTGAATAAAATGTATTTTACTGAAATTGCAATCGTTACCTGAAGATCATACTTAAATTCAAAATTAAAATATCTTTGTCATTGGTACATGTATCATTTTTTTTTTAAAGAATACACATTTGCAAATTGTAAATATGTCAAAACAAACCAAAAGGATAAAGCTAAAACCATCTAAGGACAGGGTACTGTTTCATTAAAGGTCGTAAGAGTTATGATCAGTTGAAACTTATATATATTCAAAGGATTTACAATCAGTCGTAATTTATATATATTCAAAAGATTTACGATCAGTCGTAATTTGTATATATTCAAAAGATTTACGATCAGTCGTAATTTGTATATATTCAAAGGATTTACGATCAGTTGTAACTTATATATATTCAAAAGATTTACAATCAGTCGTAATTTGTATATATTCAAAGGATTTATGATCAGTTGTAACTTATATATATTCAAAAGATTTACAATCAGTCGTAATTTGTATATATTCAAAGGATTTACGATCAGTCGTAATTTGTATATATTCAAAGGATTTACAATCAGTCGTAATTTGTATATATTCAAAGAATTTAAGATAAGTCGTAATTCTTATGAATTTTTATAATAGTGAAACGGTACCCTGAGCTATGCACAAGGGAGATACTCATTAATTTTCAAAAATTGAAACATTTTGTAACAGTAAATTTAAAGTATCAATTTTGGGCTAGTATCGAAATACTAACAACTGATATATCAAAGTAGTTCTTCCATGAAAAAAATTAAATACTCAAGAACAAAAACATCCTCCATTCTCTTTATCATACAAAAAGTAAAATAAAACACGACCCACAGTAAACTGTTTTCCACAATTATTATTATTAATAGGTATTCTACCTTACATTAAGTCTACAAAACGTAGATCCATTTAAAATTAATACATAACATATGATATGATGAATTTAAACAATTATACACACAGATCAGAACTAGTTGTCATTTAATGTAATGATTACAATATAGTGAAAAGTACAACTTCCATGAAATTATTCATTATCTTCTTGGCAGAATATTTGTTGGACCAGTGTTGATATTATCAAATTTACCCCTTTTAATTATAAGTTTCACAATGAGTGAGAATTAGATATAGCTTGATATCAAATCAAGTTGTTTAATTTGGATATAATAATAAACAAGCCTTTGGCGAGTTTATTATTAAGTCCAAATTAAATAACGAGAGCTGATATCAATGGGTATCTAATTTTTACAAGTTGTTCAACCTATTTCTCTTATGATTCTTCAGGCATATTTGTTTGTTTGTGATTCAGCGTCTGACCCACAGGAAATCTTAACGGTCATTTTCTGTGACCTCAAACATTGCTATGCAACGGTGGCTTTCAACGATGACCGAACAGATTTCAACCAATCAGAAAACAGTGACGTTTGGATCAAGGCCAATCAAATAAAAGAATTTCTCGTAACAATTGTTCATATCATATGATGACAAATAATTCATCACACGAGAAACAGATAACAACGCACCATCATAAGAGAAAATTCAATAATTACTGATGACACCAACTCATTTATAAGTCTTTCTCTGTCTGTTCTTAAATCATAGCTAGATCACTTATTAATCCAAACTAAAACCATGCATTTATAATACTTATCCGAACTGTTATATACACAAATTTTGATATTTTTGTACTACTTTTCTACATATAAATAATGTAATAATACTCACGTCTTCTCCAAATGTTGTATTCTTTCTTTAAGAGTTTCAATCTCTGCATACAGATCCCTATCAACATTTCTCTTTTCTCTGTAATATTATAAAATGTTCCTCAACTAAATCTCTGGTAAACCCTAGATTTGTATATTTATTTTTCAAGATTTTTTGTGATGTACTGATTTTTTAAATTTGTGGGTGCATTTTATTCCTATGTGTGGACTGTGACTCATTGTAAAAAACTATATGACTGTTCCAGATGTAAAATGCCTATTTTTCCATAGCAGTTTTTCCATTTTTTAACCTTTGACCTTATAGACATTTGGCTATGTTAAGAGTATGCACTTTGTTCTGCGATTGGATTAAAATGACGTGATTGTTGATGTTTGATTGGTTGTTTGCTTAACGTCCAGTGCCAATTTATTTCATGCTTCTTCAGAATGAAAACCAGTTAAACAATTTATCAAACAATTCAAATAAGAATGGAGCGTTACACAGAGGCGAATAGATTTTGACTGCCACAGTAAAAGGGTGGATGGTTGGGTAATGTACGATAATTTAACCTTCTCTTTTTCGGAAACTAAAGAAGGGGTCTTTAGTTTAGCGTTCAGGGAGTGTGGCATTCTCTAAACATGTTAGCTACTATGGTACGCAGTCAGGTTTTACTTATTGTGACCTGAAAACTCCCAATCAAGACGGTTTAGCGTTCAGGGAGTGTGGCATTCTCCAAACATGTTAGCTACTATGTCTGCAGTCAGGCTTTACTTATTGTGACATGAAAACTCCCGATCAAGAGGGTCTCCCCTATCCACTACCTGGGGACGTGAAAGACAGCTCTGTGGGTTGAGCTCCAGTGAGCCATCACAGTTGCCTAGTTGTTGATGTTTGAAAAACATCCTTGGGTAATAAGTTGCTATGATTACTAGTGAGTACTGACAGTACATTAAAATTAAGATTTATATTATAATTAAAATTTTATCGAATTACAATACAGTTATATATATACTATAAATAGCTATTTCCTGTAACTTAAATACTTACTGCATGTTGTGGGCAATTTAAATTTTAAACACCAAATATATACATCATGTGAAATGTACATGTATATGGGACTGCACTATTAATCCATGTGAGACTTTCACAGGGTTTTAAAATAAACAATCAAATGAATGAGATGTTCATGGAAAATGCATCAGATATCTTTTAAGCCTGAATTAGCCTTAAAATTTGTGAAAACTAAGGAGTATCTCCCTCCTGCTCAGCTCTGTCCTTAGATGGTTTTGGCTTTAAGGTTTGGGTCTTTTTGGTATTTTTGAATTTGCTCTTCAAATTTTTGGATTGTTGTTTTGGTTTTCAACATTTTAGGCCTCGAGTAAACCGACAAAATGTGCTCATCTTGTGCATCAAAACTGGTATCAAAGAATGGTAATATTAAAGATAGTAATTGTTATTTGTTGTTAGGTGACGTGTTCTCACTTTCTTTTTTCTATTTAACTTTTTACCTGCAGTACGAAAAATCTTAATGTGATTAAACAATTACTGCCTTAATAATAATACAGTTGTGCCAAACATTCTTTATTTCAATACCATGAATATGTTGACATTTCACACTTTCAAGGGAAATTAATGTATAATCAAAATGGAACTCTTATAACTGAAAAATTATAAAAATACTGCAAATGGTCTTTTATTTAATTCAAATGAGATTAAATTTTTTTTTCAATATTTCAAATGTAGCCTTGAGCTGTTTTCTGCTCTTTGGTCGGGTTGTTGTCTCTATGACACATTCCCCGTTTCCATTCCCTATTCTAGAATCAAAAAAATTTTAATAATAAAAATAAAACTAATTTGTCATTAACTTTTACAATTATGAATAGAAACCACTGCACCAAAAGGTGAATAAGTAAAGCAAACAAAATAAAATTTGATACATGTACAGGGTTAAAACAGTTTTTCAGTTTTCTATTGGATTGTCTGAAACAGGTAACCAGCTTACTCAAGGATCTGGTGTTTGCTTTACCCTTTGTAGCCGACATAAGAAATTGAAAGAAAATACAATTTTCCTTTCTTAATGTACATGTAACACATTTTATTAATCAAGTCATTTTTTATTTTTTATTAAAGCATTTTATTTCATAATAAGTACTCTACTTACAGGTCACTGAGTGAATGTGAAAAATTTCCAAATGCAACTGAAAAGAAAAATTACTCATATTTATTAACTTAAATTAACTGAAAAATAATATTTTGGAATAAAAATTATCAACTAATGATTGAAAACACTCAATTATATAAACTGATTGTCGGGGATTGCTCATATGCTTTTTTCAATTTTCTTCAATTTGAACCATACTGTGGATTCTTATCTGTCCAGAAGGGTGGCATATTAAAAATCATTAATTGCTGAGCCATTGTGTTAGAGTAACAGTAGTACATGTATGTTGCCCTTGCCTAAATCAATGAAAAGAACTGAATTTACATAAAGAATAATAATTAGTAAATCTATATCTTCTGCATTTTAGCATTAATCCCTGTAAAGTTCCTTTAATTTGAATTATTTTCCTTGCGGCATATAACTAACACTCGTCTAATACGTTTTGTACCCATCACCTTATGCTAAAATATTACACTTTCACCTTTATTATAAGTGAGATTTTAATATCAGTGCCAAATAAATGAATAAACTGCTGCCCCTTCTGCGCATGATATGCCCGTCACCAGCAACAGGTATGACATTATTGATTTTTTTAGCAAATTAAATGTTCAACAGGTTTACATATCTAAATTATAGCACTGTAACAATAAACCAAATATGATATTATATCATCATGTAAGCAGTTTGAAGTTAGTGCACGACATGTGAAAAATTGGTTTTTTTTTTACATCTGAGTTCCATAATTCTGGAATGACAAAAGTGAAAATCGTCAAAAAGTATACAGACCTTCAGACAAGCATTTGTAATAATGTGCAGAAGTTTGAAAAAAATCAGTCAAGGCAAACTGGAGTTAGTGTGTGACACATGAAAATTGCTTATATTTGGACAAACTAAGTTCCATAACCCTGGAACGACAAAAGTGAAAATCATCAAAAGGTATACAGATCCTCAGACCACCATTTGTAATAATTTGTTAAAGTTTGAAGAAAATCAGTCTAGGTGTACTCAAGCTTTTTTTGGACAATCAATAGTCCCATTACTCCAAATGACAAAATTATCTGATCATATTTATCCTTTATAATTTTCCAGATACATGCAAAATAAAAAATAACTATCCTGGTTTTTGTTTTGGTTATTTTTGGTATTTGAATTAGCTCTTTAACATTTTTGGGTTTTTGTTTTGGCCTTCATCATTTTCAGTCTTGAGCACATCTGATGACTCGTTAATGAAATGTGCACATCTTGTGCATCAAAATTAGTATGAGATAATATGTATTATGTACCCTCTGATTTACTGAGTAATTACTTGTCATCCTCACTCAATAACGAAAAGCTGCAAAAGTTATGCTTACCACCAGTTACTTTATACATGTACCCTGATAGAAACATAATCAGTCTGGTAATTTTTGTGGAAAATATATAGCCTTCTTTATTAAAGAGGTACCCTGACAAGGTAAGAATGGGGAACTCTTTCTCATTTGAAAAAACACATAGCAGAATATCATATATTGTCAAGTCTTGCCTGTTGCCACCACAAAGTGACAAAAACCAATTTTTCTGACAATGCTATTGGTTATATTTTCCTACTTGTACATGTAAATATAGTTAGTATACTTGACTATACCCTTAATCTAACATATATCTTTAAAAAAGTACAATCAGCAAAATGAAAAAAATAATTTTATTTCCCATTGATTCTCATTATCTTAAAACTGCTGATACCTCCAAATAATTTGTTGACCTCAACTATATACTGTGCACTTTGTGTAGTCACTGCCCCAGGTTAACTAAGATGTCTTAGGACTAAGACATATCTTATGGTGGTCTAAAGAGATATCTTAGTCATAAGTTAGATTATTGAAACGGTCTCAAGTTACAATGTATCTCAAATTTTATCCTAAAGTTAGATATCTTAAGACCATCTTATCTACATGTATACATTTATAAAAAAAACTATCAATACATTTTGGAAAATATATTAAAAATGTTTCACAATAAAACAATACTTTACAAGGTCAGGGTCATTTTTTTTTAATTTGATATATCTGTTGTTAGATCTGTCTTAACTGATGTGTGAAACAAAAAGTCAACTTCTTAGATGTTTCGTACAACTACATAAACTTAACAAAATAACAATGTCTCAACTAGAATTTCTTTATCAATATATAATAAATTCAAAAAATATATTTATATCAGTGATGGGCAACGAATACTCATACTCATTCCAATCAACCGATTATTTTGAACAATGTAATTATAATTACATTTTGATTACAGAATTAAATAAACAAATTTATTATAACACGATCATGATAAAAAGTCTGCCCAGTTCATGTTATATATTTGTTCGGTATAAGTAAAGTAGATGTTGGGTCTTGAAAAGAAAAAAAAATTGAAAAAAAAATTAAAGGTAATTGTACAATGTAACAACTTACACAATTTTCAGCTGTAATGGATATTTTTCGATTAAAAGTAATCAAAATTCATATCAGTAATCGATTACTGTCAATTATTCCAAATAATTCAATTAATTGCAATCGATTTCGATTAACCCATGTCTGATTTATATCTGGATAGGATATCATAACCTGAGACCCTCCTTAGCCAGTTTTGATTTACAGTCACATCCATGTAATATGACAGCCTTAAGATATTCTTTAATTGATCATATGACATATCTTAGGATACATTTTAAGACAACTTCATTACCCTGATCCCATATCTCAAACGTCTTATCATTTTGTACATTTAGTCCTGCTACAGGACACAGAATTTATCTTTTAGATTATTGTTGAATTTGAGTGTCCATTTAATTTTTAGATAAAGAAAATCAACTATCTATTGTTAAAAACAGATATAAGGAATATTAAAATATAGATGAGAAAAAGTACCAGCAAAACTGAGCCTGAGTAACATATCCAACAAGATGTGGTTAATTACAAAGTACCTGAGAAGTACTTTGCACTTAATTTGTGCAGCAGTCAAATTGACTACATTAAAAATCAAGTGCTAATATAGACCTTTTTCAGTAATGGTCACCAGCCGCAATAAAATTTGTGTTGATCATGCAGGCAGACTTTTTGAAGTTACTTTTTCCTAAATAATATTATAATTATGTTATTTAACTTATGAAAAGAAGGTTATATGAAACCAGAATTACTCCACCCACAATATAAAAATGTCAACAAAAAATTAAGCGCTACTAAACATTAGGCGAATTAGTTGGCCCAATCTATAAGTGTAATAACATGTGCATTTTCAGTACATAAAAAGGACATCTGTCATGGTTCATTGCCTTTAATATTTGCATTGTGAAGTAAATGAATCATCTAATCATCATTTAATATGAAATATTCTTGAAATACAACAGAAAAAGAAAAAATTTCAAAAATGGATTTTAGCTTAAGGAACGTGTATTTCGTCTTAAAGTTCTACCTTCATCAAAGTCTAAATACATGCACTTCTTTTGCAGGCTGCAAATTCAACTTACAGGTAAATATACATGTATCATCCTTGTACACATTACATTTACCTACACATGAAAATCGAACTGAAAATGCACATCTTTATGCAAATAGTATTTTAGAAATAATAATTCAAAGCATGTGCCCCAAAACCTACCTGAAGAGGACAGCCTTTCTGTTAGAACTAATATCAAAGTATGGTAAATATGTAGTCATAAAATGATACTGGTAGTTAAGTCCAGGTAATATTAGCTCACAATGAATCACTCACTCATATATTTAGATTCATTTTATCATGTCATTTTTTTTCATGTAACAAGAAAAACACACATTTCCGAATAAGAGTTGAAGTGAAATTAATGATTACCACCCTTAACTGAAACAAAATGCTCAAGATATATGAGGGTATATATTTATCATAAGCGCCTACATGTTTGTACAAAGAAATTCTAAAGATTTAAATTTAAATATTGCCTATATAATATCAAACGAATTTAATTTTGAAATATTATACTTATTAAACTTTAAGTGCATAAAGGTAAGATTACGGAACATATCTATATTACTAAATAGCGAGACTCGAATTTGTGTGTTGCTTCTACTTTTCAGTAAAATCAATTAATATGCTATTATAACATGAATGATCAACAAACAGTGTAGTTTGTCATCACCGAGTTTGAAGATCTGTTTTGGGGTATTTTGGGGGGACAAAACAGAAAATAACTAGTTCAGATATACAGCTCTTCCCATCGACTGGTTCTGAAATTTCTTTCCGCTCTTCATTTCTGGCTCTCAATCATTTTGAAACGGGCACATGTCAAAATACTATATTTTGTGATACAGTTGTTTTATACTTCCAATATGCATTTCAATACAGCAGGGACCACACTACAGGTGTTTAAAAGCATTATATTATAAAATTTCCCATCTGCAAAGATTGTGATGTCACTTCCTGTGAAACATCAACAAACGTGGAACAATCGATGTTTTATTAGGCTTGCCATCAAAATAAAGGTCATTTCAGATGAAAGTTAACTGTCATTAAAACTATTTCATCAAAAATACTTTTCAGGTCATGTTATTTCAAATAGTAATAACTAAAAGAACAATCATGTATGACAGAATGCTTCTAAAGAGGGAGGGTGACTTGGCAAACAAATATTGAAACTGGTGACAAAATCGATGCTTTGGCAATTTTCTTTGGCGACAAGTTTTTGAGTGCCAGCAAGACCCGTTAATAAACCCTTAACATAGGCCAATGTAGAAATAAATATACACAAATACTACTCCAAATTATGTCATAGAGATTAGCTGTTACATTAATATAGCGGTAGGATGTGCTAATTCATTGTGCATGAATTTTAGACCAAATCCAGCAGGTTTTTTTCTAGTGTAATTTTATTATGAAGCAAAAAAAAAAAAAAAATATAACCTTTTTACTTAATGTATAATAAGAAGTCATTCTTAGACTGATTGAGTAAATAGAATGAACTAAGATAACTTTAACCTAACTAATATTCATTCTTACCACACCTACAGTGATTTTAAGAAAGTCAATGATTTCAAACTTGTTAAGTGTGTAAAATCGATAAACATATCTTGTTTTTACATAGTTTTATTGAATTTATATATTAATTTTCAAAAAGAATCATCCATTTCTTTGTACTTATATAAAGAGGGCATGGTAGAAAAAATAGTGTTAGCACTCAGAGGACACAAATACATCAAAAATTTGATAACTTAAATAACAATGCATTTCCTAGCCTTTAATGTAGGTGATTTTTTTCTAGCATAGACAGAGTCTGTAAAACTGAGAAAAAATATTTTGATTAAGAATAGACCAGACTGAACGAGTCTCTGCATCTTTTGGACATTTCTTTAATCACTTACTCAGTAAGATAAGACATATAAATAGAACTGTTAGAAAAGTCTCTCTCATCCTGTATCTTCTGCAAAACGTATCGTTTCTCATAACAAAAACTAAGAAACGCTTTCACGTTTTTTTTTTTCACATCCGTAAGACTGTTTACAGATTTATTTTTAAAGGGAGATAAATGCTCCAAACCGGAAGCAGATAATAATTCTTATTGGTATCAGGACAACTCGGACCAAAGACAACTCGGACGACCAAGATAACTCGGACCAGTTTTAAGATAACTCGGACCAGTTCAAAAGACAACTCGGACCAGTTTGAAAAAGTGATAATGACCTGTATTCTGATCAAATAGAAAGTGACTTTGAGACAACTCGGACCAGTTGTAATACATGTAGTTGGACACAATTTTCCCGGGCTAATTGCTATTTAAAGAGACGGTGTATCGTAAAAATCGCAAGTTCCGTAAAAAATGCAAGCACGCATGTGCAAATATTTAAAGCACTTCCTGTGTAAAAATTGGAAGTTTCACTTTCACAAACCGTTTCCGTTATATTAAAAATTGATAGGAAAATATACTTTTAACAAACATTTGAGCAAATAACTGAAGATAAATTCCCGAATGTTTAATAACTTGAGGACAAAATTTTGAAAAATTGTGGTTTTATATGTAATTTATAGGAAAATTTCTAAGCGGGAACTCATTTATGTCAGGGATCATATAATACTATCCTGTTTATGTGTACTGACTGTATAGATGTAATTTAAAAGAATTGTAGATTATCAGGGCTTTTATAAACATGAATAAAATACTGTTGATAGCTATGTCTTATAGTGGTCAAAATAGAATTTAATATGTTAATTGATTGTACTGTAGTTGTTTACTTGACCAAAATAAGGCAAGTACAGCTATTATTTCACACATAAATTGATTAATGGTAATTAAATTATCAGACACAGAAATAAAAATATATCAAGTGATACCAATAATAGGATAAACTTAAAAAAACATTTTTTCCTTTCCCCATCTCTGCCTGTACACAAGAAAGGATCATGTACACTATGTGACAAGTATCCAGTTGAATGTAGTACATGTGTACTCTTCACAATTAAGAAATTGTATGTAAACATTTCTGCCATCATAATTTGCTTAATGTCATCGTGTTAGCCACCTAGCATGCTGTTTTTGGCTTCTTTTGCATTTTGGGCATTGCATACATTTTCATGAACTTCAAGAGCCATGTAAAATGTAGCTTTTGACTCTAATACAGATTTTGTCACTTTTAAATATATCTCCATCAAACTGTAGTTAGGGACCGGGCAAGATGTATCAGGGGATTGACACCGGTTTAAAAGGACATGGGGACAAACACTTTTTTGGTTACTCTATTTCATTGGACATTTTAATTTTTCTCATTCTCATAACACATAGGACACCAACATTT
Organism: Mytilisepta virgata; assembly: GCA_028015205.1. Classification (NCBI taxonomy): domain Eukaryota; kingdom Metazoa; phylum Mollusca; class Bivalvia; order Mytilida; family Mytilidae; genus Mytilisepta; species Mytilisepta virgata. Next base: position 61,703,823 of record CM051518.1, on the reverse strand, counting down.
TTTATTACCATATTTTTATAAATTTACACAAAAAAAAATTGTACCTTACTGTCTATTACTGTATTTTTGTCGTCTATTAAAAGTTTTTTTCTTACATTTGCAATAATTCAATTAACTTGGCAACTTGTATGGTATAAGTACATAATATAAGCAAGTTTTTTTTTTCGATTTATATCAAAAACCATAGAACTTTCAAAATCTAAGAACAGTTTTAATACCTGACAGACTTCATGCATGAAATGCCTTAAATTGCTAAGTTTTGTCAAAACAAGAAGGATAATTATTTTCAATTCTTTTATCTAAACTGTAGGACATATTGTATATCCTAAATACAATACAATTGCAAATTTTTTACCAAATTTTATCAAATTTGCTTATAAAATGTTTTCTTTATGGCAAAAAGTATACCTTACTGTCTATGAAACATTAACAGTATTGAAATTCCTGTATTCTTACCATATATTAAATTTTTTTCCCCACATTTCAATAATTCAATGAACACAATATCTTGTATGGTATAAGTACATAATATAAGCATATTTTGGTCATTTATTGTTCAAAAATACTCCAAATCCCATCTGAGTTACAAATCTTAGGCCGTAAAAATTGCAAGTCTCTCCATGGGTCTCAAAATACCTAGATGTATGGACTTAAAAAGCTTCAGAAATTAATTATTATACCTCACTATGTATTAATAAAGGAAAGTAGTATACTTCTCAACATATTTTGGTCATTTATTGTTCAAAAATATTCCAAATCCCATCAGAGTTCCAAATCTTAGGCCGTAAAAATTGCCAGTCTCTCCTTGAGTCACTAAATTTCTAGGTGTATGGACATGAAATGCTTCAGAAATAAATTATTATAGGTCACTTTATATTAATAAAGGGAAATAATATACTTCTACACATATTTTGGTCATTTATTGTTCAAAAATATTCCAAATCCCATCCGAGTTAAAAATCCTAGGCTGTGAAAATTGGAAGTCTCTCCATGGGTCTCAAAATACTTACATGTATGGACTTAAAAAGCTTCAGAAATTAATTATTATACCTCACTATGTATTAATAAAGGAAAGTAGTATACTTCTCAACATATTTTGGTCATTTATTGTTCAAAAATACTCCAAATCCCATCTGAGTTACAAATCTTAGGCCGTAAAAATTGTAAGTCTTTCCTTGGGTCTCAAAATACTTACATGTATGGATATAAAAAACATCAGAAATTAATTATTATACCTCACTATATATTAATAAAGGGAAATAATATACTTCTCAACATATTTTGGTCATTTATTGTCCAAAAATATTCCAAATCCCATCAGAGTTCCAAATCTTAGGCCGTAAAAATTGCCAGTCTCGCCTTGAGTCACTAAATTTCTAGGTGTATGGACATGAAATGCTTCAGAAATAAATTATTATAGGTCACTTTATATTAATAAAGGGAAATAATATACTTCTACACATATTTCGGTCATTTATTGTTCAAAAATATTCCAAATCCCATCCGAGTTAAAAATCCTAGGCTGTAAAAATTGCAAGTCTCTCCATGGGTCTCAAAATACTTACATGTATGGACTTAAAAAGCTTCAGAAATTAATTATTATACCTCACTATGTATTAATAAAGGAAAGTAGTATACTTCTCAACATATTTTGGTCATTTATTGTTCAAAAATACTCCAAATCCCATCTGAGTTACAAATCTTAGGCCGTAAAAATTGCAAGTCTCTCCTTGGGTCTCAAAATACCTAAATGTATGGACTTAAAAAGCTTCAGAAATTAATTATTATACCTCACTATGTTTTAATAAAGGGAAATAATATACTTCTCAACATATTTTGGTCATTTATTGTTCAAAAATACTCCAAATCCCATCTGAGTTACAAATCTTAGGCCCTAAAAATTGCAAGTCTTTCCTAGGGTCTCAAAATACTTACATGTATGGACATAAAAAACATCAGAAATTAATTATTATACCTCACTATATATTAATAAAGGGAAATAATATACTTCTTAACATATTTTGGTCATTTATTGTCCAAAAATATTCCAAATCCCATCAGAGTTCCAAATCTTAGGCCGTAAAAATTGCAAGTCTCCTCTTGAGTCACTAAATTTCTAGGTGTATGGACATGAAATGCTTCAGAAATAAATTAGTATAGGTTACTATATATTAATAAAGGGAAATAATATACTTTTCAACATATTTTGGTCATTTATTGTTCAAAAATATTCCAAATCCCATCTGTGTTAAAAATCTTAGGCCGTAAAAATTGCAAGTCTCTCCTTGGGTCTCAAAATACCTAAATGTATGGACTTAAAAAGCTTCAGAAATTAATTATTATACCTCACTATATATTAATAAAGGGAAATAATATACTTTTCAACATATTTTGGTCATTTATTGTTCAAAAATATTCCAAATCCCATCTGTGTTAAAAATCTTAGGCCGTAAAAATTGCAAGTCTCTCCTTGGGTCTCAAAATACCTAAATGTATGGACTTAAAAAGCTTCAGAAATTAATTATTATACCTCACATATGTATTAATAAAGGGAATTAGTATACTTCCCAACATATTTTGGTCATTTATTGTTCAAAAATATTCCAAATCCCATCCAAGTTAAAAATCTTAGGCCGTAAAAATTGCAAGTCTCTTCTTGGGTATATATTTGGATGATAAATGACCAAAATATGTAGAGAAGTATATGAATTACCTTCATTAATACATAGTCAGGTATAATGATGAATTTCTGAAACATTTCATGTCCAAACATGTTGATATTTTGAAAATCAAAGGGAGACTTGCATTTTTTATGGCCTAAGAATTTTGACTCAGGTGGAATTTGGTATATATTTGGATGATAAATGACCAAAATATGTTGAGAAGTATATGAATTCCCTTTTTTAATACATAGTTGTGTATAATAATGAATTTCTGAAACATTTCATGTCCAAACATGTTGATATTTTGAAACCCAGGGGGAGACTTGCATTTTTTACGGCCTAAGAATTGTAACTCTGGTGGAATTTGGTATAATTTTGAATGATAATTGACCAAAATATATTTAGAAGTATATAAAATCCCTTTATTAATACATAGCTGGGTTTAATGATGAATTTCTGAAACATTTCATCTCCAAACATGTTGATATTTTGAAAATCAAGGGGAGACTTGCATTTTTTATGGCCTAAGAATTTTGATTCTGGTGGAATTTGGTATATATCTGGATGATAATTGACCAAAATATGTTGAGAAGTATGTAATTTCCCTTTATTAGTACAGAGTTGGGTTTAATAATGAATTGCTGAAACATTTCATATCCAAACATCTTGATATTTTGAAACACAAGAGGAAACTTGCATTTATTATGGCCTCATTTGACTCGGATGGGATAATGGTATATTTTTGGATGATGCTTGACCAAAACATATTGAGAAGTATATTAATTTCCTTTATAAATACCGGTACATAGTGTGGTATAATAATTAATTTCACATATATATTTTGAAACCCAGGGAGAGACTTGGAATTTTTTACTGTTTAAGATAAGTAAATCTGATGGAATTTGGTATATTTTTGGACAATATTTGACCAAAGTTTGTCAAGAATTATATAAATTTCTTTTATTAATACCAAATTTGGTATAATAATGAATTTCTGAAGCATTAAATGGTCATACACATTGATATTTTGAAGGCCTTTTACTGTATGTTGCTGAGCAATTCAGTATTGCATTTTCATTGTGGCTTTGAGCAAGTTATTTTTCTTCTTCTAGATTTATTCACGACTTTTCATAGAATGTTATAAATCTAGACCTATTTTAATTCTACCATATTCCATACACCTGTTAATTTACGACTTGGCTTATCTTTAATTTTGCAGATCCCTCGGACAGCGCCAACAGTCCCCCCTCCCCCCAAAACAAAACAAAAATCAAAAAAAATCTTGGAATTTGAGCTGTTTATCACAAATTTGTAGGCTTCTGACTTCCAATGTTATATCGAAAACGGATTGTGGCAGCTTTAAAAAAAAAAAACCAACAAAACAACGCCGCGATCCTGAGCGCCGATATTTTTTGCTTTTCAAAGCTGCCACAAGCATATTTATAATTTATTTCATTCATTCATAAGTTAAGTAAGTACTAATTCATTCAATATTGTGTAAACGGTTTGTAGTCCTTTGTATATATGTTAAAATTAACAGAACAGTTTGTTTTTCTAACTAGCTTGTGAATTTTACGACGACTTGCGAAATTTACAGTAAACAGCGTAAAATTTGAAAGACAAACCGGAAACCGGAAACGGAACTACCATTTTTTACGGACTTGTAAATTTTACGCTACAACGTTACTCTGTCGGTTATTTATCTATGTATTTTTGCATATTTTGCATACCTGTCGTATTAACTATCGATAACTTTGATGTGGTACATGGTTTTTCGTTTTCTTTCTTTTGTTTTGTTTTGTTTTTGTTTTTGTTTGTTTTTATTTTTATTTATTTTTTTTTGTACTTTTAATTTTTTACTGTTCGGTCCACCGGGGTATATCATAGATTAGAAACCAGTAAAGAAGAAATCTTTTTTTTTATTAATTATTATTCATTATATGACGAATTTGGCTTCTGCAATCTGTACAGTTCTCTGACAATTGGTAAACTGATTATACTGTAGTAAGTGAGTTTGGAAGGCGACTTTCCAATTCTGGAAATTGCGCCTTGAATATCTTATAATCTGTATTTAAATAATACACTGTATATCTCTTGTATTTAGTTATTTATTATTACGTAATTTTGTGGAAATTTTGGTGAGTTTTTGAGTTACCAATTTACAATTCTTAGATTGAAAGTACTTATTTAAATGATTTAATTGTAAGAGTGTAAGGACTAATTTATTTATATGTTTTGTAGAAAATTTGTGATGGTATTTTATCAAATCAGTATCACATAATTTGTGTGGTGTGTACTATATACTTTGTACTGGTGATTATACTGACTTGTCTACCCCCCTTTTATATGTTACTGCCACTAATTATCTCATATCTGCAGCTTACTAAGTTCTCAAAAAAGTATGACACTTTCTTTGAAGTGAAACCCTTTGATGTCCTTTAATTGGCTTGCATCCATTTGTCATCAATAGCAATTAAAACTAATCAAGGTTAACAAGCTTGTATAGTTGTTGATTGATATAATGCAATTAAATTTTCGATCAGTAAAGCAATTAAACCTTTGATAGGAAAATATTTGAAATTATCGGCACAGAGATAGCCGTGACGTCAAAACTTCGGTCAATTGAAAAAAAAATTAAAAATAATTATAATTTTACGCATTTTATTTGATTTATTTTCGTCTTTGTTTAATAAATACTTAAAAGATACAATACACTTTATACATTTCTTTATTATTTTTTTTTTTCAAAAATGGTCCGAGTTTTTTTTTGAATCAGTTGATCGGAATAAATTAATTAATTTTTCACACTGATCCGAGTTATCTTTTAAATTGGTCCGAGTTATCTTTTGACTGGTCCGAGTTATCTTTAAAAATGGTCCGAGTTATCTTGGTCCGAGTTGTCTTTGGTCCGATTTGTCTCGCATTCGTCCGCAGATTATAATTTTTATTGACCAATCAGAATCAAACGGTCTTTATCAAATATTTTGATGTTATGATTTGGGCGCCAGTTTCAATATTTGTTTAACAACTGCATAATATTTGTTGTCTAGTATGTCTGAGGAAATAGAAGAGATAAATGCATCTCCAGAAACACCCCCTCAAAGAACGGTTAATCTTGAAACAGGTCATTCATTGTTTGACATGCAAAATTTGCTTCTTACTGAGTCTGTCTCTTGAGTCTAAGATACACATAACACAGGCACTAGACGTTCTATCAATAATAATAAAATATGGGCAATGGGAAGAAAATAGTGTCAATGTATATAAAAAAAGATATATATTTTTATATACATTGACACTATTTTCTTCCCATTGCCCATATTTTATTATTATTGATAGAACGTCTAGTGCCTGTGCACATAATGACATATGATAAAATAATTTTTTAAGGGGTATGATGTATTCAGATCTTGAATGCATCCACAATATATTTTGCTCAAAATTTAAGATAAGGCCCCAAAATAATGTGCAGTTCCAGTTACCCTATGAATCCGGGTCTGTTTGCCCTAGTACATGTACACCCTAATACGTGTTCGCCCTGATTTTTATATAATGTTTGTGGTATAATGTATATATTTGAATAAAGTATGTTAAAGTTTGTATACAATTTCGCCGAATATTTCTGTATTGCTGCTACCAGAAAACTGAAGACCAAGTTATAAACTAATAATAGGGACGGCAAGTGAAATTTAAATATATGCTCAATATAGCAAGCTGTAAAGTTAGCTTTGCATTTGCAAAAATCAAAACAGTTTATTTTGTAGTAATATCTTTAAAAATAAATGATTTATAGCTGTTTTAAGGCAGGTACCCTCGGACGTTTTTGAATATTTCGTGCTAAAATGTGTCAAAGTCTCTTAATTACTAAAAGAATTCATAAAAAATGTAATATTACCTTTTAAATCTGCATCTACTGTTTGAACTTAATGTATGGGGATCTGAGACAGTGTGTAAAACATAAAATATACAGAAATAGCCACATAAATGTCTTTTATTGAACAAAATCAAAGAAAAGGTAACTCATATTTTCAACTTTTCAAAATTTCACACTTAAGTATCACTTAAAAATGTCCAGAACTCTTAACACTACAACAGAGTTTCCGGTTAAATGTGTTTTAAAACCCTATGGTTATTTCTGGCCTTACTCCTCAATTCTGTGTGATATCCTGAAAATAGAGGAGATAAATAACATGAATATTTGGCATATAGTTTCATGGGATTATGTAAAATAAAATAGCTTTTAACAAATTGTATGTAAAATTTATTTAACACTTACTTAGAATGCACAAATAGCCTTCAAATGTTTAAATTAATTATTTAATTAGAATTAGAAAAATAATAGAATTAAAGAAAACTGAATTCAAATAAAAATTTCTGGTATTCAACATATATAATGATCATTTTCTTTTCTTAAGACATTTTAAAATTATTTGTTGAAGATCATTTGAAGGAGGTGAAAATTAATTTTCCTTTCAATCATTACAATCAATTATCAGACATTACTATATACTACAGTAAAACCTGTCTTGAGAGACCTCTCCCATGAAAGACCATCCTATTTTGGGAGACTAGTTGGAATTTGCCATAACTGTAACATTGTTTATAATACACACCTCTCTTGAGAGATCACCTGTCATGAAAGACCAGATTTTCATGGCAAAAGGGGTGGTCTCTCAAGACAGATTTCACTGTACTTCGAAATTTTATGTTTAAGTTGGTTTTGGAGAATTCCATAATTTCAATAAGTATAGATATAAATTTTTTAAGACAAGTAGAAAATGTTATTTCTTTTTAGTTTTTATCATTCATTACCTGATAAGGTACTAAACTGTGATGTTTTCCATGTTAAAAGCTTTGTTTACATTGTAAATTTCACTTTTTAGCTCACCTGGCCTAAAAGCTTTTCTCATCACTTGGCGTCCGTCGTCGTCTGGCGTCTGTCGTCTGTCGTCGTTAACAATTTTTCAAACATCTTCTCCTCTGAAACTACGGAATGGATTTGGATAAAACTTAGCATGATTGTTCCTTAGGGTATCCTGCACAAAGTTTATGCTTCGATTTTTGATCCGTCGAAAATCATGGCCACTGTTACTAAAAATAGAACATAGGTGTCAAACAAAGGTTTTTCGCAAGTATCTCAAAAATAATTAGGTTACAGCAAATTCTGGCAGGTTGAAATTGTTCAGCATGATGAGAGCTACCTGTGTGCTGATTTTCGTGATGAGAATGTTGTATAACAATGATTAAACTTCATAATATGTGAGCTTTTAATTGCCATCACTTGGTGTCTGTCATCATCGTTGTTAACAAATTTTCAAACATCTTCTCCTCTGAAACTACTAGGGGGATTTGGATTAAACTTAGCATGATTGTTCCTGCAATATTTCCTTTTCAAGTACAATAAAAAGCCTTAACCCACAATTTTTACATAACTTTTCAAACATTTTAAAAACGAAGACAACATATAGACCAAAAGATTTATACTTGTATTTGAAGATGAATTAAAGCTTGTATTTTGTATTGTGAATCATCAGATTGACCATGATTGTATCTTAATCAAGCGTAGGGAGAACTCATGCCCATTTCTTTCGAGAGGTTCTTGAAAGACTTTTAAAGGTATTTTCAGCATTTTACGTGACCTTTAATACTCAGTTTAATTTACAACAAACATTAATATATTAATTTAGTTTATAGTGCATTGTTTGCCAGGTGAGCGATTCAGGCTCTTGAGAGCCTCTTGTTACTGGTCGCTGCCATATTGAATCGAAAACGAGGCCGCTAATTCCGAAAGTTGCTAGGCTTCAAATATATCATCTTAATTTTATAAATGGGGATAACATGCCTCTAAAGGATTCTTATTTAACTGAAAAATGCTTAATTTTTTAATAATTTCACACTTACATTTGCGTATTCCACTTCCTTCTGTACGATTTTGCAAATTACTCGCTTCAAACAGGTGATTTTTTATCACCAAATCTGGTATCTGAACGGATGTTTTTTACGCTTCTCGCAAGGATCTATACTAAAGAATAGAAACATCCCGAACTCATAAATGGACCCGATTGGATGCAGGACAACGTAATGTACCTCCCCCTTTGAAAATTAAGTTGTGGAAAACTACCGATAAGTTCCAGACATAAAATGCGATGGCAAACGGAGTATATCCCATACATGTGATTTACCGTTGCTACTAATAAAGAATAATTATGAATTCAAGACGTGATTTCGAATTTGTTTTATACAATGAATATCAATTGCCGTTTATAGTGCTAGCTTTAATAATAATATGTTTGTAATGATGGAAATATATTACATTCCTTAAATTTGATACAAAACACTTACTGTACTTATACTTTTTATGTTATATAGAATATTTATAAATTTAAACACTTACCAGTGCCACATAGTCTATGTTGCGATTAATTTTTTAAAATTTCAATGTTTTTTTCATGAATTTTGAGATACAAGTATTTTCTTTAGTATTTAGTAAACATGGTAAATAAATATCGGCATAAATTTAAAAACCTAAATACTATTAATATTAATATTTTTTTATAAAAATAGGGCGAATGAACCCATGGCGAACAGACAAAGGGCGAACATGTATTTAGGGCAAACAGATCCGATACCTTACCCTATCCACACTAATTTTTGGCAACAAATCCTGAAGAATTTTTGTAATTTTTCAATAAGCATTGTTAAAGTCAGAATGTCTCTCCCTTCAATTGGTGTTGAAAAAAAAACTGTAAATTTAAAAAACCTTAACTATGTATCCTATTTTTTCTTGATGTAGCCAGAATCACAGTGATATATATATATTTTTTTTACTTGAACTAAGGAGGTATTAACAAAGCATGTTTATTTTCAGATTTTGGTCCAATAGAAGTACCTCCAGCACCACAGACAGTTGCAACATACAATATCAATGGCCCTCGTCTAATGATAACGCATATTGTAAATGAGAATTTCAAGTCATATGCTGGTGTTCAGACTTTAGGTCCTTTTCACAAAGTAAGAATGATTATGTTGAATTAAGATAAAAAACTGAATGTTCTTTTTGAGTCATTGATACAACCAGTGAAGAAAAAACTTATTTATTTAATTTTTAATTGCAATTGTTAATTTTTACACTATCAAAATCACATGAAACCCATAGTTTGCTACTACACAAATATCAAAAGCCCCTTACATGGCTAGTAAATGGAAATATTTACAGGATGAATAATACTATTTCAGTTAATGAAAAATCACTCCAAACTGACAGTTTATGTCTGTCAAAAATTGTACAGCAGAGGCTGATGAAATGTTTGGATCCTTGCTTAAGACATATGTTTACATGCATGTTTTGATATGTTTTGTGAAAATTTGTTCACTGTCATTCTATTTTCATGTTGCCTGCCAATCCAAGAAAAAGTATTGGGTTAATTAACAATTGCATAGCCTGATACATCATTAGTACTATATATATGTATTTCTTATCCTTCAGAGTTTTACATCAATAGTTGGGCCAAATGGAAGTGGAAAATCGAATGTTATAGATTCCATGCTGTTTGTGTTTGGATTCAGAGCAAATAAAATCAGATCCAAGAAGATAAGCGTCCTACTCCATAACAGTGAGAACCATAAAAATGTGGAAAGCTGTACTGTTGCAGTTCATTTCCAGAAAATCATTGATACTGGGGTAATATTTTAATTTCTTTCATTTTAAGGTTAGGGCTATTCCAGCAAAACATACATGGGACAGGGGGAAGGCAAAATAAAAAAATTATCTACTTGGTTGTTAGTGTGTAGAAAGTGCATCTATTGTCTATTGCTGGACCTCAAAATATGCTTCTGTGGGCGCTTATATGAAAAATGTAAGTTTTTTTTTTAACATTTTTACCTTTTAGTTTGCCTTAGCTTATTGATCATGATCATTTAAAACTTATACACAATGCTTTTTATCATTATATACAGATTAAGTTCGAATTTGGTTATTGTAAATTTTACTATACCAGTTTTTTGCCCGTTCAGAAATTATGTGCAACCGGGGGCATCTGTTTTCTTTTTCAAATAATGTGATACATCAAAACAAAAGGATGTGAATATATAAACACAAAGTTAAATGACTATTTTGCTTAAATGAAAACAAAGTTGATATTAACATGATCTTAGAAAGCATTCTTTTGCCATATATTTTTAAAAATCAGCATGATTAATAATCCAGATTTGCAGAATTTTCAAAGTCATATTTTTTAAATAAACTATTTAATTTGATTCTGTTGGTGCTTATAAAGCTTCTGCTTTTGCTTCTATGGTTGGGTATAAGTGAAATAAAATCACTTCTATGGATGATTACTCCCATTGTCAAGTGCCTTCCCCCCGTCCCATGTATGTTTTGCTGGAACAGCCCTTAGCATGAAAATTACTGGGTTATAGGATATAGTCATATATAATGTCAGATCCTTTGGTTAATAGAAGTCAACGTTTTTCTCTTCTTTCATTCTGTGTATATATGATTGGAAACGATGGCAATGAATATCACTGTAATAATATCACAAATTTTGTTTATAAATGCATGTTTATGCATTTTACAATTAGTTAACAAAAGTACATAATTCCAGTATTGTGAAGTTCAAACCATTTATTGTGAGAAAAATTCAAGCTTTTCAACTGCCACATCATCATATTTTAAACCTAACATAGAATGGATGCAGGAAAGTCTAATAATTATACAGTACTACATCAAGTTTTTTTTAAATCTCTAAAGTATCACAACTAACTAGATTGTCATAAAAATTTGAAATTATTAAGATATAAATGCTTGTGAGATTCATTAAATGAACAATTTACATGTATTTTATTTTCAGGACGGTGATGATGAGTACACTGTGGTTCCCAACTCTAAATTTGTTGTATCCAGAACAGCATTCAAAGACAACAGTTCATATTACATGATTGATAAAAAGAGGGCAACCTATAAAGAAGTGGCTAACCTCCTCAGGACAAGTGGAATAGATTTAGATCATAACAGATTTCTTATCTTACAGGTAAAATTAACAGTGGGTGGCCATATTTCTGTGAATTTTACCCCTTGCTCTGATGTGCTATGCTCAGGGTAAAAGTTCAACAGACATATTGTGCACCCATGATAAAATATCCAACATACCACAGATGTCCATGAATTATTTCTTGATTAGAGAGCTCATTTAGAAATAGTATTTTTCACATGTAAATCTTAAATGGAACACTAAACATTCTAAAGAATTATGAAATTATTAAGATATTCAGCTTTCAGTTTTGATTTTGGTTAGGAGACTTTAATAACAATTCGTAAGGGTTCCACAGAACCCATTGTCTCACCTGCTTTCGCAATATTTTCAGTGTAATAGTGGAATGTACATAATTTTTCTCCACAAGTTATTTATTGATCATGAAGAAGCTCCTATCCAAGTTTGGTAAAAATCCAGGATGGTTAAAGAAAGTAATTAATATTTTAAAAATTTTAACTGCAGACTGTATATAATGTTAACTGGAATAAAATTTTTACAAATTTTCCGTTAGATACTGTCTAGATCATGAACAATCATCTGTCCAAGTTTGGTTAAAATCCAGGATGGGTTAAGAAAGTAATTAATGTTTTAAAAACTTTAACTGCAGACTGTATGTAATGTTAAGTGGGAGAAAAACTAAGTCCATTTATAAGTATAATACGGAAAAATGGGAAAATATTTTTACCAAATTTTCCTCTGGATACTATCTTTTGATCGTGAAGAAGCTTCTTTCCAAGTTTGGTAAAAATCCAGAATATTTTTTTAAAAAGTTATTTTTGTTTTAAAAACTTTGACCACAGAGTGAATGTAAATGTTGACGTTGCCGCCGATGGAATGTAGGGTCGTTTTGTCTCGCTTCAGTGACAAAAGTCGCAAGCTCAACAAAAATAGAGGTTAACTTTAATTATGAAATAATACAAGACATTAGGCTTATGTATTCTTCATTGAGTTTCAGTAATGTTGCCATATTGGAAATTTAAAATTTGTACATAGGTCCAAGATTTAGTTGTTTCCTAATATTCTAGACTATAATCAAAGATTAATTGCTGATTGAAGATAAAAGCATGTTTTAATTTATCTTTTACATAAATGCATTCCTGATTATTATAGTGGTGCATTTCTGTGAAATCAAATTGGCATTAAAACATTGGAATTTTCACCTGCTTTTAATGTCCGATTTGTATTCAGATGATGGTCTCATTTTGAACTTTGACAGATATATGAATCTTGCAAATCCATGTACATTTGATTTTTTTTTTAGGGTGAGGTGGAACAAATTGCCATGATGAAACCAAAAGGTCAGTATGAAAATGATGATGGAATGCTGGAATTCTTAGAAGACATCATCGGCAGTAACAGATTTAAAGAACCTATCGAAGTGTTAGCTAAAAGAGTAGAAACATTGAATGAAATGAGAGGAGAAAAGGTATATGTTGAACTGTGAAAAACTTGCTTATAATGGTTTATAATAAAGAAATTTGATTGATAAGTCATATATTTAATTCTCTTATTTGATAATGGATTAATAGCGAGTGCAGCAATCGCCATAGGAGTATATACATTTTCTACATATGGGTCATTTAGAAAAGTCTTTGTTTAATGGGGGCAGCCATATTGTGATACATACTAAGGCTAGAAAAATTGTTTGCCGGAAACTAAAGTAAGGCAAATAATTTGCTTCAAATTATAATTTTAGAATCAGAATCATGATACCGGAAATGAGTTTCTGGAAAGGGCTATTGCTGTGCTCGCATCATTGGCCACGCCAACAGCATATATTTATAAATTGTGAAAGGAAATATTCACATTTCTAAACCTAGAAATATTACTGCTTATAGTACTTATTTTAATTTTTTCATCAGTGGAAATAGGCAAAAAAACCATCCCAGTCAAATCTACATGATCTAGATGGACCACATTTATTGAACAACATATTGTTTACATTGATGTGTATGTATATTAATAGTGACAGAACAAAGACTGTTAAAATAGTCTTACTCTAGGTTATAGAGATTACTATATTTTTATTTATCACCAATACTATTACATTGTCATTTTTTGTTTTGTTTTTTTTTTTAAAGCTCAACAGAGTAAAAGCAGTTGAGAAGGAGAAAGATAATTTAGAGGGCCCAAAAAATGAAGCAGTACAATTTTTGTGCATGGAGAATGACATTGTTCGGCAGAAAAATAAACTTTATTATAAGTATATGTAAGTGTCAAGAAGTAAGAGACATAGCTTATATGGAAACTGATGCTCTCTTTAAAAAAAAGATTTTCCAACAGAATAAAAATCTGACAGGTTATCACTTCAGTGATGTACAGCTGTTGGGGCGACAGGTAGCTCCAAAAACTAATAATTGAAAATTTGGTTTTATGTCATTCCGGCAGCTTCTTGTTTTTCATTTTATGCCACATTTTGGAATTTCAAATCCTATCTGCAGATGGGTGGAACTCCCAAATTAATGATATTTGTGATCCTGGGAATAACACCTTTTTGCAAAACTCTTGTACTAATGAGTAGATTGTATTAAACTTGTGCAATTGCCATGTCTAGATACATGTACTTAAAGCAGGAGATAACAGGGTAAGTCCACAATGACATCAATTTATAAGAAACGGTACGTTAGTAAGATTTGAAGATACGGTATATATGTGTAATTCAATATATATATACTCATGTAAAGAATGAAATTCTTATCATTTATATATAAACATACACATGTATGTTAGAATACGTGTATTGTTAACATGTGCTTGAAATTTTTTAAAATTTATTTTTAAAAATATCTATATTATAAAATTCGATGCATTTTTTTTCAGATTTGAATGTTCTAGCAATGAAAAGAAAGCCACTGAGGAATTCAATAAGATAAATGAAGGTATGAAGGAGGTCAACGAAAAAATGACCCAGATAGCATCAGCAAAGAAAGAAAAAGATAAAGCCTTAGGGAAAATATACAGGTATGCCGAGGCATTGAAAGTAAATATCAAAATTGCTCTTAAATACATCTTTGCATCAAAATTGGTATCAAAGAATTTGTTTTCTGTGGGGATAATGTTATAATGGTTTGGAATCAAAATAATATTTATACCTCCACTCCAAAGGAGAGGGGGTATACTGTTTTACCCTTGTAGTTTTGTTCATGCATCCGTCTGTCTGTCCATAACATTTATCGTCACATTTTTCTCTGCAACTACTCATCACGCCCACTTGATATTTTGTCACAAGCCTTCTATTGGTACGCCATATCATAGGATACGTTTTTGGACCAAGGCGACATCAACTTCCTGTTTGACGACTTAGTTTATTTTTCGACCTTATCATGGCGGGGAAATCACAAGTGAGCAATAGCTTACAGTACATCTTGTTTAGTACAAAAAGTAGCAACTGGCCTACTGATTTTGTATCATACAATTGAAACAAGGGAGGTACTGTTATTTTTATCTGAATTCACCATTTTCATTTTGTAAGCATGATTCATTTATAATGAAAAAGAGGCCACAATAAGGAAATGGAATGAAATGAAATTGTTGAAGTCAGCTCTTCCTCAATGGAAACTTGACAGTAACATGGAATTGAAATGGTAAGAGACTTTTTTCTGTATTGAAAGATTAAGAATTAAAAATGGAAAATTGAAATATTTGAGACTTACATGTTCTTGACATGAAAAGTGTTATTGTGTCGCCCATAAGGATCACTATCTGTCGTCTTGCGTCGTCACACTTTTCTTCTATCCTCAACTACTCGTAAACTACTCAAAGAATTTTGATGAAACTTTCTCTGTGCATTAACCTTAATGCACAGGTGTGCATATATATTCATTTTTAGAAAATTAAAATTTTTTTGGGGTAAAAATTGACATTTTTTTAACAAGGGGGGGGGGGGGGGTAAAAACTGCTATCCTCAACTAACCCATAACCGCTCAAAGGAATTTGATGAAACTTTCTGTGCATTAACCTTAATGCACAGATGTGCATATATATTTCATTTTTAGAAAATTTTAATTTTTTTTTGTAAAAATTGACATTTTTGAAAAAAAGGGGGGGGGGTCAAAACTTCTATCCTCAACTACTCCATAACCACTCAAAGCAATTTGATGAAACTTTCTCTTTGCATTAACCTTAATGCAAAGGTGTGCATATATATTTCATTTTTAGAACATTTTAATATCTTTTGTAAAAATTGACGTCTGCAGGCAGCACATGTCTTCCTTGGAAGACTCACACATTTTTAGGGTTAGGTTGCTAAGCAACCAAAACCCTTATGCCGTCGGTCGTTTGGTTAGACAATGAAGGAAACTTTGGAAATCTGGTGTTTTGTGGAAAAAGTTGGACCAGAAGTTTTTGAAACTATGTTTTTATGAGTAAATATGCAAGCTTATCTAGGATCTCGATTTTGGGATATGACACATGCGCAAAGAAACGAATTTCTTTCCGAATTACGACTATGTTTATATTGGAATATCATATAAGAAAATAAACATTCCGCGGTAAAATAGTCCTAATATTTGTTGTTGCTGTTGTAGTTGTTTTTTAATAGAAATGTAACTGAAACACACTGAGAAGTGTAATTGTCCAGTTATTTAATAAAAGATGTGTGTTTTATTGACGATTTCCTTTTTGTTTTGAAAGCCGTGTAAAGTATTCACGCCTTTTAAAATGTACCAGATATCGGCGTAAGGATTTTGAATGTTTACTGTGACATTTGCACGGATATTTTCGACTCCGATCTTATTTTCAAAAGATTTCAAAGGTAAGTTCCATTTTTGTTGTGAACGTGATTGTTAACTTATACAGAACATATTTGCACATTATTTGCTTATTCTTCTTGTAATTCTGATGGTATTTTGTGTATTTGATTAACCTTTTGACCTGATCATCGTGACTTCATTTTGTCAAACCTGTTGGTCAGTGATAGAATTGCATACAGGTTATTTGAAATGCCGACAACTTGCACATTAAGATTTAAGAGATAACTGTATTGTATTTTCAAATTTCACGGCATCAATTGGAGATTTGATGGTCGCAAATTGAGTTTACTGGCGACGCGTCAGCGGAGCCAGTAAACGGGTATTTGCGACCATCAAATCGACAATTGATGCCGTGAAATTTTAAAATACAATACTGTTATCTCGATTCTAATGTAACTGTACGAAAAGACGTTAAAAATACGATTTTAAAATCCCAAAAATACAAGTGCGCATGCCTTGCAAATTTCACACCATCAATTGTGTAATTGATGCCATGAAAATTTGGACGTCATCCAATCAAAATAGACGTTACATACAGTGTTACATTAGAATGAAAAACAATGTGTTTATCATTAATTTAGAAAACGGTATTATCGAAAGTATAATGGGTTTATTTTAATTGAAAGCTTGAATGTTTACGTTCTGATCTACCTGCACATGCGCAAGGTAGTGTAAATATATTGTAGAAATGACCCCCTTCTACAATTGTCCAAACTTTGTCTTTTTATATAACCTTAATAACTTGAAGACCTTTGATTTCTGTTTATTTTAATTCATCAAAATCATTATTATGCGTTTGTCTTTTTAAAAAAATTCAATTTAGAGTGATAATTCAAGAAGCGTTAGCCGACTCGTGCTTTCTTTGATTGATTAGTGCATATTTATTGAAATAATCATCAGCAATGTTTGTACAAATAAAAGTCAAATGCTAGCAACCTAACCCTAGCAGTGCCTATGCACTTTGATTTCTATGTATGATCTTAACTTTTCTCTATTTCAGTGAATATGAAGCTCAGGTTAAACACTTGGAGGAATCTAAAGAAAAATTTACAGAATATGAAAAACAAGATATCAAATGTAGAGAGGATTTAAAACATAACAAACAGAAAGCAAAGAAATTAGAAAAGCAAATTGAGCAAGAAAAGAAAAAGGTATGAGTCATTTCTGGAGTTATTATATTGTAAAGGACAGACAGGTCAGTTAAGAAGGTGGCAGTGTTAGGGTATTCACATGGGTAACATTTGTCAAATCTCAAACATACATGTAACATATTTGTGAGATTATATTGCATTTGTAAGATAAAGTAAGCTTATAAACAATTTTATATTTTCATGAGGTGCCATTGGTTGGAAAGTCCTTGTCAGAAGTGAATCTAGATAATTTCCAAAGTTTCCATATGAAAGGTGCTATTGTAAAAATCATGAGCAGACCTCAATGTTAAATATTAAAATACCTTGCAAGTTTGTGCATGTGTTGGTATTTTGTGCAAGTTTTAACAGAAACCACCATAATTGAAATTAAAATTCCATTTCCATTACAGGTTGAGGAACTAAAATCGGTACCAGCTGAAAGTGAAAAAGCCATTGAACATCATCAGGAAAAGTTAGAAAAACTGGAAGCAAAGAAGAAAGACGAAGAAGAAAAGATGGCTGTTGTGATGGAAGGTTTGAAAACAGAAACAAAGGTATTCTTTATATTGCAGAATGGAATGAGTGATGTAATTTTCCTATTTTCTTATCTTAAAAAAATCAGTGATCTCTGAAAAAAGAAATTTATAATCATTTTAAAATCATTCCACATTTACAGTGTGAATTTTTAAGAAAACACTGAACCGAAAACAGATTAGGTATATACTGTGCTACGACAAGGATAACTAATACAAGCATATTTATAGTGATTATAATGGTTTTCTTGTCCTCAACACCATAGACGACATTTAAAAAATAAGTATTTCAGAATGACAAAATCATTACATGTACTTCAGGCAGGTAATACAGTCTAAATTTAACTTTCGATTATGCGTTTTTCTTAGGGCTTGTGAAATCCATATACATTATACTAGCCTATATTGCCCTCTTATACCTGAGAAATTAACAATGTATGGAATTATTTTAAAATTATTCACGAAATTTATACAGTTGAACATGACAGAAACGATGTCAGTTTGTTTGTTTAGTTGGGGTTTTACACCGTTTTCAGCACATTTGGCTATTTCGCTGCAGCCAATTTTTATTGGTGGAGGAAGCCATAGAGAACCACTGACCTTCGGTAGAAAAATTGGCAATCCTCGTCAATTAAGATTGGAGTCTAACAAACCCCGCCACAGGTGAGATTCAAAATCACAACCTCAGTGTTGACAGGCTAGTGATTATTAGTAGTCATAACGAACTACCTAGACCACTCGGCCACGAGGCCCCGAAACATTTTGATTAAATTGCAATATAATTTTATACTTGTTAAGATTGTTCAGTTTCAATTTTCATTATTACGGTCTTCGTGTAAATTGGCATACTTTTCATGTTTACAGTTCATGTAAAAATGGTTCATTGAAAATTTGTTTATGTTTTAGGGACTACAAGCTGAGAAAGACAAGAAAGAACAAGAACTTTTAGAACAACAAAAATTTGTCAATGATGTCAAGTCTAAGGTAATTGTTGATGAAAAGAATTATACAGTCAAACCTGCTTTAGTAACCACCTGTATTAAGCAATAACCTGTGTTAAAAGATCATCATTTCAGATTCCCTTTGTACTGCATTCTATATAAAATTATCCTGTACATAAATACCACCTGTCTTTAGTGACCATAAATTTTGCTCTCCCTTGGAACCATCATTTCAAATTCCCTTTGTACTGCATTCTATATAAAATTATCCTGTATATAAATACCACCTGTCTTTAGTGACCATAAATTTTGCTCTCCCTTGGAAGGTCACATAAGACAGGTTTGACTGTTGTTGGTCTTCTGCATACAATCTCTTGCCCCCACCTTGACATAAATGTTTAGCGATATTTTACCCATCTTTCTGTTTGTGATTGAGTCTACACAGTTTGTGAAAATAGCCTTCATTACTTAAATTCAAATAAAGTTGATGCCCATGTTAATTATACCATGTTTACGGGAAGGAATATTTTTTCCAGTGTGGGAAAGACTTGTTATCTTATAAACATAGTTTATACAAGAAACAACTGTTTTAATGCAATGACATTAACCAATAAAATTGAGCCTTAGAAGGAATTTTTGAATAATATATAAAAACGTTTTTTAATTTTTAGTTCATTATAAAACATTGGGAATTTTAGTATTTTCCTCTCTATTTAAAACACAGATCTAGCATGTTCCTTTATGCACATGTATATGTCTTATACTGCTTCATAAATTTTTATTATTTTTTTTTTCAGTTAAATATAGCACAATCAGAATTAGATATTTATTTAAGCAACCAACAAAGTGAAACCAATAAGTTGAAAGAAATGGAGAAAAATCTTGAAAGAGCAAAAAATACATTGGAACAAAGGACACAGTAAGTAAAATTAGTATTTTTTTGTAATTAAGGAATGTTCAGTCAAATTGACACTTTTATTTCTTTCAACATAAAATCTTAATCTTTAGTTTGTTTTTGTTTTTTTATGTTGCAATTTCCTGTAGTAAGTTGTTCATTTTGGACAGCAACTTTAAATTAACTACAAAACTATGAAAGTCTATCATTCGACAGAACTGTATTTTGATGAATTCCAATTTATTTTAATCACCAAAACAGGGAATTAAGTGAGATACAGAAAAGACTTCCAGAATCAGAAAATATGATTGAAAAGGCAAAGAAAGACCTACATCAAGCATTACAGACAGAGGAAAAGTCTACTAATGAGGTACATGTAGCTATCTAGAACCAACAAACATGAAAATTCCCTGCCAAACGCATCTTACTTGCAAAAATAATATAAATTTATGACATCAGTTTTGATGTTGCAGATGCACATTAACATGTAAGTAAATGAAGTTATGTTGTTAGTACTGATAATTGAGGTACACATTGTAAACTACTAAATTCACTTCATTTCTTAATGAATTAGAAATCATCCATTCTGTTTAAAAGGAAATCTGGGAGCTAATGTATATCTTATTTTGATGTTTTTGAAATGATATTGCAGTTTCATTTCACTGAAATTTTTTTTTCATTCATTTTGTTTTCTGAACATACATTTTATATTTAAATTCTGAAATTATTCTTTTAATTCTCAACTTTTTAAACTAAACAAACCAAAAAAGTTTTAATATTCAACTTTTGCCTTTTTGATTTCTTGTTCTAGTTAAGATCATTAAGAAGTAAGGTAGAGGAAGCCAGAAGTTCAATGCAAGCAGCCAAGAGTAAAGGAAAAGTGATAGATGCCTTAATGCAGATGAAAAAGAATGGTCAGCTACCAGGTGTAAAAGGCAGATTGGTGAGATTTATATTAACTGTTGTCTTATCTTTGTTTTTCATATGGTGATTATTTTAAGTTATTGACAGATATTTTCCCTTCAGAAAAACCTGATTTAGTTTCATTTGTAATATCATAGTAAACTACATATATTATACATTGAACATTTTAGACTTTAGATTTTTGGTCTTCACTGAATGTTTTAGAACTAATATTTGAACTGCATTACTCATAAATTTACCCCATATCTTTACATTTAGATTATTAATTATTTAAAAAGATTATTTAAAATAAACATACATGTATTTGTTGTTGTGTGTTGCATTTAACTATCTCATAATCTCTGTGACAAATATAAAATTTATCTGTGAAATTTGTTATATTTTAGGGTGACCTTGGTGCAATAGATGAGAAATTTGATGTTGCTATATCTACAGCCTGTGGCGCTTTAGATCACATCGTTGTAGATACAATTAACACTGCCCAGAAATGTGTGGAGTATTTAAAGAAAAATAACATAGGATCAGCAACATTTATAGGCCTAGATAAAATGGCTCGATGGAAAGAACACACACAAAGAAAGATTAACACGTAAGTAAACTGATTTGATCAAGTAGACAAAATCTAAAATACAGGATAATTTGATTAAATTTTGTCTAAGGTCAAAAAACAATACACATGTATGGTTACCCAACCGACCCTAAGCCATTTTTTCCCCGTCGTAATCTGAAAAATTAACTGAACTCATGCAAAAGCAAAGTTAGAGTTGCCAATAGATTAAATCAATGTCACATCCCAGTGTTCACAATCGCTAATATGACAGCTGTTTTAAGTAAACTCGTTACTCATGTGATGAAATAAAAACTTTGCTACCATTTTTTTCCAACCAATAACCAAGGGAAATAATCCAATCATTAAAAATACTGGTAAATTTGACCCATGGACAACTCGGACCACGGCAAGACGGACCCCACAACTTGCAAAAAAATAAAATTAAATACCGACCTTCTTACCCTTTTTTTTTGATGTTGTAACCTTAAACAGACATATGTTTTTTTTTGCCTAATTATATATATATATAAGTTCTCTGTTTGAACCCCATATATTAGGACTTGATATAATATTGGATCATTTTCAGACTTGCACCCTGTTAACCACCTTTCTGGCAGCTATCTATCATATGTATGTATTAACAAAAGTGTTTATCCTAAATAGTATGAAATATTTGCCGCTGGAAATAAAGCAAAATAATCAGTCGACCAGTGTTTGATTTCAATTGCTAGGTTTTTAAATCCTATAGCTTTGTTATATTTACCAAAGAGCAGAGTGACATTAACATAATTTATTTTATATATAAATTTATTTTCAGACCAGAAAATGTTCACAGATTGTTTGATCTTTTGAAAACAAAAGATCCTGAAATATTGCCTGCCTTTTATTTTGCCTTAAGAGATACATTAGTTGCCAATGATCTAGATCAGGCAACAAGGATTGCCTATGGGAAAACTAGATTCAGAGTTGTTACACTTCAGGGAGCCCTCATTGATCAGTCAGGTAATGATAATAAAATTACACATATAACTGAAAAATTGCAAACATATTCACTTCTGCCTCAAATATTTGTGTTATTGAATGTTACTTGCAATGTTGTTGATTTACACTGATAGATACTACCGTAATTACTCTAATTATTGGACACTAAAATACACCTATTTTTTGGCAAAAATTGGAAATTCGTCGAATAAATAGAGTTTTTGCTCAGTCGGCGCTGTTTTGACTTCGTTGTGACTGACCAGGTTAGTGAACGGTAAGTATTATCAATGTAATATTATTTATATGTTAGAGAATGGAAGTGGAGAGAAGAATTTACTCACTTGTAAAGTTTAATTCATATTTAAATGTTCCAATAAAGAATATAAACAAATTGTGTTGTGTTTGTGTATTCCCACTTCAAATCACGTGACTTCGAACAGGTAGAAAAATTGATCGATGTTTATTTACTTAATAGTGAATCAATTAAGCCAAAAGGATTTTATCATTGATTTAAATCTTTGAATCTTTTTATAATAATCATTAATTTTTAATGCTTTTGACATATTTTCCTTCAAATCTCGTTTGTATAATCTACATTCAGTGTCCATATATAGAACAGGCTATTTATAATCATAGGGGTACCAAAAGGGTTTAAAATTGTGGGAAAATATAAAATTAAATAAAAAAATTAAAAATAAAGATGGAAAGTGACAGCTCTCCTTGGTTTACTAGTACTAGGCTTAAAAAAGTCAGTAATTGCTCGCTTCATTTTGAAACTGATAACATAAACCAAATATAATTCGTTTATATTACTATCTGTGTTGATACAACATTTTCACAAAATGTACACCCCTTACCGCCCCTCTTCAATAAACTCAACCAATCAAAAAATAGAAAATTTTACTCCCATGATTTTTGAAATTTAAAGTTGTCAACACATTGATGTGGTTTATTACTTGTCATAATTGCACTTAATTGCACTAGAATAGTAATCAATACAAAGCCACATCTATTTTATTACTCTGGAAAGAAAAAGTTGTAGCTATGTGTACAAAACGTTTACCTGTAAACACATGTCCTGTGTGTATCGATGTACATGACAATTAAAATCAGACACACTGTCTGGAGTTACATAATATTGACCTTGTTGTGGAAACAATGCCATCTGGTACGTTACTAGAAATAATTTACAATACTACTGTCTTTTTATTGTTGTGAAAACTTCAAAATACCGACGATTTTATCTCCGCCATCTTTGAATCTTACGATGTCAATTTTCGATTTTTACGATTTAAATTTTAGAAAATGTCGAAAAAATAGAGTTTTTTAAAAATTGACTTTTTAGCAAAATCTGAAAAGTGTCGAATAATTAGAGTAATTACGGTATGATAATTTTGGAATTTACTGTA
The DNA here is from genome assembly GCA_028015205.1 of Mytilisepta virgata. NCBI lineage: Eukaryota > Metazoa > Mollusca > Bivalvia > Mytilida > Mytilidae > Mytilisepta > Mytilisepta virgata. The sequence goes on along the minus strand of CM051518.1, from coordinate 61,680,014 downwards.
ATATAATCAAACCTACATTTTTGATGCAAGTTTCAAGCTAAAGTGATTACATACAGAGGTAGGGTATATCATGTATTTTATTTTTAGGCCCACATTTTGTTAAGCAGTAATAAGTCTTACAAAAAATGATTCATGAAAATGTTAAAGCTTTAAGTGCATTCATACGAAGGTTTTACAAGAAAAAATTTAAAAAATGCAAAATTTATAAATGAAATTCTTCAATTCATTATTAAGTGAATTGTAGTATTGCTACAAAAAAAATATACAAGTTTTAGTTATTGTGATGTCAGTGTAATTTTTTTCCCAATAATACCTCACAGTATTTTTGAAATTTACAATGTAATGAGAGTTTTTTATATTATTAGGAACTATGAGTGGTGGAGGTAAATCAGTTTGTAAAGGAAGGATGGGATCAGCGCTGGCGGCTGATGTAGATCCTAAAGAATTGGCTAACATGGAAAATATGTTGGAAAAGGTAACAATAAAAGGGAATGTTACATCTATTTGGGTAATATATAGATACAATGCTCCCTCTGAATTAAAACCAATCCCTTGCCAAAATAACTAACTGGAATTGTCAATAAATGAGAAGGTTAATGGGGGTTTATCCAGGGTTATTGGGAAGGACCCTTTTTGGCCTATTTTGGGGAAAATTTTGGTCAATTGGGAACCAAAATTAGAGGGGTAAGTTAACATTTTTGGGAATTCTGCCTGATTTTGAAATAATTTCCATTGGGAATGGGTCCTTTTACCGGACTCTGCTGAATGGTAGAAAAATCCATGGTGGAGCACATATACAGGTGACAGTAATTCACATAAAGGAACACTTACTATTTGTAAATGTATATAGTCATGATGGTGGAGGACACATGCAGGTGACAACAATTCAGACAAAGGATTGGCTTTGTCAGAAATATCTGAATTATAGTGTTCACTTGTTGTAATTTGATTGCCTAAAATCTGCGAGTAACCAAACAACACATTAATTCATGAGCTTAGAATTTTGGTATTAGAATTTTAAAATTAGTTATTTTGTTTATTACAATGACAAATTCTGAAGATTCAATGAAAAAATATGAGGGATTATGTTTTTTATATGACTACGTATTGCCTTTTTCATGAATCTGATTTTCCAACTGAAAAGTGTAGTTATTAGTTTGTTTATTTTTGTATGACTGCTGTCTTTCTGACAGCCTCTTGCTTGGTATTGATTACTGCCAATTTCTAATTTTGTCATACAGTTGACATCAGAGGCCCAGCAGAGTCGACTGAATAAGGAAAGATTAGAAGATGTGATCCGTAGAGAGGAGAAAGATCATTCACACATGAAACATTCATTAGAGAAATGCAAAATGGATATAGAGGTAACCATACTGTGGATTCATTTATTTTTGTGGGTAACTGAGAATACTGGAATTTTAGAATTTTTACTCGCCTACAAAAATAAATGAATCCAAAGTATTATTAATTAAATGAGAATGAAAGAACAAAATTGATGAGAAACTATAGTCTGTATTGTATTTCAAGTTTGCAAAACAAGGATTTTTATTTTCACCAGTTTTGCACAAAATTATCTACATTAGGATGATAGTTAGTTAGGAGTACATAGTTTTATGATTAACTCTTTTGTGAAGAAAATATTTACGTATACTGTATATTAATAAACTTAGATTTAGATTTTTTTTTAAATGAGAATTTTTGTGTCATTTGATTACAAAATAAACTTTTTATCTAACTTAAGGTATCTGGACCATAAATGACCACGTGATTATTCAAAAGTTCCCGGATGTTCCATACAACGCAATTGAAATGATCTCGGTAATTATCGGCAAACTTCGGAAATGCCAATAGAACTAACTTATTTTTACAGACCATTCACTGTCAAAAAGAGATATAATTTTCGATCATGATCTATTATGGTCCGGATACCTTCATATTTTTTGTTGTCGTTTTTTCGTTGCAAAATAATCACTTAAATCTTGCGTACTGGGTGTCCTTGTGACCCTTGTAATACCCTGTACTGTTAATCATTCAGATGTTTTATCAGATTTGCAACATTGTTTTAATAATTCTTTATTAAAAGGCTAATAAGGAACAACAGACAAGACTAACAACACAAATCAAGGAACAGCAGGAGAGGGTCAAGGCCGCTGCTCCAGATGAAAAAGAACTTAAACAATTAGAGAAGAAAGTTGGAGAATATAAAAAAGGTACAAGCACATGAGAATAGAAACAAGAAAATTTGCATGGACAGAATATTATATTTTAAGGAAAAATAGATATGATGGACATCTTTATAATAAAAAAATGAAGACTTAGAATTAATGGTCAGTGCACTGTGCTACCTTGTAGCAGCCGGCAAGGTTTTGTGTAATGACTTTTGATGACCCCAACTGGCTGCCGCTTTTTGAACAATTATTTAATATACATGTAGAACCAGGGTTCGCACGGGTGTTTGAAAACCTGGAAAGTACTTGAAATTGAAAATTGGAAATTAAGGCCTTGAAAGTACTTGAAATTCAAAGGAGATCCTTGAAACTCCTTGAAAAACTGTGTTTTTAAAGAAGCAAAAAAATTGGTTAAATTTTCTGTCATAAAAGTGTTTTTAATTCGTTTTCAGATCACTCGGTCTTGCGTTTATTGGTATTTTTGTCAAGACTTTATATAAGTTTCGCGTATTTTCCCTTTTCTAAAAATAGCTACTTTTCTGTGAAACCGGTGCGTAGTAATTTCTGTGATGCGGTCAAGAAATAAATCTGACTTTGCGTAAAAATTTTAGTAATTAAACGATCCAGATTGATTTTTTGGTAGCTCAAATTAACTTTAACTAATAAAACATCATTCATTTACTTGATTAAATGTATTTTGTTCATTGTTCAAAATTAAACCTTTAATTAAACTAAAGAATGTTTGCTCTCTTACAATTCCATATAGGTCATAACCATATGGATTTAAATTGTCCATATCAGTTGATTTCTGGTCCTTGAAGATTTGGAAATTGGTCCTTTAAAGTCCTTGAAATGTCCTTGAATTTTGTGGTAAAAAATGTGTATGAACCCTGTAGAACGCTATAGGGCATTTAAAACCAAAATTGAATTTAAAATTCATTAAATCAAATTGATTTAAATTTGTAAGTAAAAATTGTTATGCAATGGTCTGAATTATATTTTCCAATCAGATGTTTTCTTTAATTTAACAGAATATGAAAAAGTTGGTGGTGCTGCCGCAAAAGTAGAAGCTGAGGTTCAAAGGTCAGTTATTCTAATGACATTATTTAAAAATTAAATTTGAAAAGTAATAGTAAGGTTTTCCAAAGCTTTGTCATGACCGATATCCAAATATATGTGTTCTTAGAACCGAACTATCTACTTGGAGGGATATAGTTTTATTTCCACTTTTTCCTAACATGTATAATATAGAACAAGCAATTGTTTTTCCAGTTTTGTACAAGTGTCATGTATTTTACCTTCTAAAAAACTTCAGATATGAAATAAATGTCTTGCAAAGGTCACACTGTTCCATATAAAGATATATACATGTGAATGTTCTTTTAAATGGGTATTTCAGACGAATCTTTTATGCTTGAATTTTCAGATTTCATTTTGCTGTGAACTATGAAAAATTGATTTAGTTAGACTATTATCTAATATTATAAGTTTAATGCGGTTGCTAGAAAAAAATATATTTACCATGTAAATCATCACATTATACATGTATGTTGAATCTTTGATTGCAATTTACAGATTACACAAAGAGATAATGGATATCGGAGGTTCGAAAATGAAGGCAGCACAAAGTAGAGTAGATGCCATCAGTAAACAGATTGATGAGGTCATGGGTCAAATTACCAAACTCCAGGTTAACATTAAGACAGCCAAGAGGTTAATATTATTTGAGACTTTATGAAATTAATATACATGTATTTAAATATGACTAAGAAATTCTTTTTGAATGAAGAAAAAAAACATAAACTGAATGTAGTGAAAATTCATCTACAGTAATACCTTGTTTTGTTTTGCTTTTATCTGTACATGTGCATCTACATTGTAGTTCTATGTTATGACAATTTTCTTTCAGAAATCTGAAGAAGGGAGAAGATAAAGTGAAGTCGGTAGAAGAAGAAATACAGGAAAATAAAGACAAAATTGCTGAACTAGATAAATTATTCAAAACACTAGAGGATGAGGCAACTCAAGTTTTAGAATCTTATCAACAGTCTCAGGTTGGTGATATTTGACTTGGTTAAGTTTGTCAATATTGCTGGAATGTTGACCAAGAAATGAATGTATTGGGGTATTGGACAAAAAAAAAAAAAAAAAATAAAAACACCACCACTGGTCAGATTTTACTTGAAATGCCTTGCCTCTAACTATAATCATTAATAGGAAAGCCTTAAAATGCAAAAAATGGAAAAATTTATCAAGTGTTTTTACAGTAAAAATTGGCTGGTGTAGCTGAGTGGTCTAGATAATACAGACATTGTAAGTTCAAATCAATGCGAGGATTGCCAGGTTTAGTACCGAAGGTTGGTGGTCCTCTCTGGGTACTCTGTCTTCTTCGACCAATAAAAACTAGTTATCGAGATATAACCAATTGAACTGGCAGTTGTTTAAAACCCCAAAAAAACCATACCAAACCTAAAATTGAAAATGTAGCATTGAAGCTTTTGTTTTTCTTCAGATACTAGTATTCATTATTGTATAATGTTTTCACACCTTGTCAGGCAGTCATTTAAGGCTCCTTGATAACGTAAGTTTTCAGGATTATTATAGTATAACTAATCTTGAAATGCGAAAACCTAAAAATCTACAACAAATTACCAAACAACACATTAATTCACGAATGCGTGTAGCGGTCACAAGTTGTAGATTTTTGGTATTTGAATTTCGAGATTAGTTATTCTGTTTATTACATTGACATACTCCGTGTATTCATAAAATTTAAAAGAAAAATACAAGGGATTATGTTTTTATGTGACTACGCGACGACGTTTGTATAGCAGCGTCGTTGGCGATGGCTATTGTTACGTCACTTCCTAGAGTGAAATATGACTTTCCATTTCACTAAGTGAATTATCAGATTTGATTTCACTCAGAAATTCTAGTATTTCACCACACTCAATGTAATAAGGTCTGTTTCTTAATACATGTAGCTGTATGTAACAGGTAATCAGTATTTTGAAATACTTCTATTCTTGTGTTAACTTTTTGCTTCATATCTTAACAGGAGAAAATGAAAGAGGCAGAAACTGCCTTGAATGAAGTAAAAGCTGAAGTTACTAAACTAGAGGAAGAAGAAAATCAACTACAGAAAGAAGTCGTCGATGTCAAACATGAACTGGAGAAATATGAGAATATCATGAAAACAAACCAACAGAAAATCAAACATTGGAAAAAAGAGGTATTTTTGTAATATTATTGGTATTAGGCTTTAAACATCCAATTTGTAAGTTCATAGTAAAAAATTAAATCATTTTCAATGATTATAAAAATGAATTTTACAGTGTTTATTGAGATATAACGAGACTTCGCTCAAGTAGTGCTAACTTCGTAAAGTCTGAATTTTCATGACAAAGGTGGAATGTTCTTTCTATATAATCAGGATTCCTCCACTTTTAAATATGGCTACATCCAGTTCTAAAAGGTAAATAGAACTCCAGTTAACTACCAGAAAGCATTTAATATATTGATCTCTATACCATATCTTCCAGCGATTTACTAATTTACTCACTTTAATTTTTTTTTCTTCAGATCGGACATTTACAGTTAACCCCAATAGATGGACAGGAAGTAGAGGAATTAAGTGCTGTACCTGATGAAGAGCTAGTAGAACTGGACAAAGAAGGAATACAGTATGAGATTACAGTGTTAGAGGAAAAACTTGCTCAGATGAAACCAAATATGGCAGCTATAGCTGAATACAGGAAGAAGGTCAGATTAATGTTCTGTTATGTTATTCATATTTGGTTTTTGTATGAAGGATTATTTAAAGTTATACTTTGATGGGAAATGTATTTGACCTTTAACAATTTTAATAAATTGACTTAAATTTATACAGCTCAAACATGGGAAAAACCTACTGTTTGACTTTCTGGTCTTTACTGAAATTTTGCCAAATTTTGGAAACAATTGTCTGAATAAGTATTATGTCTGTAGCATTATGTAAGTTTTCAACCTAATTATTCCCCTTTCACCTGAAATTCCATAGAAAATCGGTGGTAAAATTCAAAACATATTAAAATGACAGTCTCATCCAATACACAACAGCAGGGCCTAATCTAGGATTTTGAAGAGGGAGAAGTGACTTCTCCTTCCAGGATGGATTAGGGAGAAGTGGACTTTAATTCACCGTATCGGTTGTGCTTTCAGAAAATAATTATTTTAATTAAACTATTTAATGCAGAAAACTTACTCCCAGTATGTCTCTGGTGATTTGTTGTCTTAGCAGGAACTGAATGGCCAAGAGCATAGGCATTGCCTTTTTTAGCGGCACGACAAATTTCACAGTGCCAAAGACCTTTTGGGTCTTCCTTATACCAATCAAAGCAATCTTGGCTCATAACTTTACAAAACTTCTTTGACTTAACATTTTGATCAGTCTCATCTGTATTTTTTCTTTTTAAGTTTGATGTTGGTGATTGAGACTGATTTTTTGGGGGGGTTTGAACCCCTAACCAGTTAGCCAAAGACATAATATTGCTAAAAGCAGTTTAATTTAATTATGTTATCAGTGTTAACAGAATTTTGAATTTGACAAACTATAAAAAATTAGGACAATTATATACAGTTTGATTTTCTTTTGATCTACTAATTTTTAGTACTTGAGTAATTTAATTTTCACAGCTTACCAATATATTTTATTATCAAAGGATAAGTTGTCAAAACATTGTGTCATTGTAACTCGAGATTCTCATACTCGATGTCACCCAAGCCAACTTTCAATCCCATAACTAACCTATTATGGGCTAATTATCTTTCATCATAGGTGTTTCCTTGTAATCCTAACTGTAGAACAAAACAACAATCAGCTGATCATATAAAAATATAAAATTTGTTGAATCGTCCTGACGCCATGCATCTTCAATTCGTAACAAACGAATGAAACGATATTTCGATTTCCCTTAAATAGTTTTGAATATAAAATTCAAATAGGTTTAAAGTCGCCGTTGTATTTATTTCAATCAAACATTGACAATATAAGTGGAGGGCCACTTCAAAATTTCGATTCGTGATGGTCGCCATTTTGTTTCAAAAATTTACCTTTGCTAAAAATTTCACGTTTTTTTTATCTCCCACTTACTAATATTTCGATAGCGACTTCGCTTCGCCAAGAAATGAATAGGCCGGCGAGATTTAGCAATTTTGAAAATTCTTTGGCGACTTAAATCGTCATTTCGCCGGCAAGATTAGGCCCTGCACAACAGTAAAATGATTACGTTAATTGCTTGCAAAAAAAGAAAACCTTTGTACTTTTAACAGGAAGAGCTTTATTTACAAAGAGTTGGAGAATTAGATAAAATAACTGACCTCAGAGATTCACAACGGAAATATTTTGATGACTTACGTAAACAGAGACTGGATGAATTCATGGCTGGATTCACTGTCATTACAAACAAACTGAAAGAAATGTATCAGATGATAACATTAGGTGGTGATGCTGAATTAGAACTGGTTGATTCATTGGATCCATTCTCTGAGGGAATTGTCTTCAGGTAATTTGAATAAAATGTATTCAGTATGTGGTGTCAGTTAATATGAAATTGCCATTCCATAATGAAATCAAATTTCAATTTGTAAATTACTTCTGATAACGCAGTGTGTTTCTTTCAAATGGAAAGTTAAAATTTGCTGTTCGAGAAACTTGAATCACTGAAATTCAGGTTAAGGCAGCAAAACTAAAATTTTTACTTTAAATATATTTAGAAGAGAAAAAAATTTCTGTTATGTTGAACATGGAGACATAAATTAAATTATATCATGATTTTGTAAGGTGAATACTGGTTGGTTCATTAGATTTGGGTTCATCGCCAAAAGTCTTATTGAAGGAGGTGTTTAGGGCAGCTTTGACTGTAACTGGGACAAGCCGCGCAATTGTTTTCCTGTTACAGAAGTCATGAAATAATAGGCTGCCATTAAGTCTGTACGTTTCACTGAAACATGGGAGATGGCTCAAAACAATCGCCATACACTGGCACATATCCAGTTAAAATTTCCGGGTGTGAAGTCAGTCTACTTTTTCCATAATTTGAGAAATCACGAGCCATGGTAAAAAAGTCTCCTTCCGCAAAGTAAAATGTACCTCTTTCATGCTCTCCATGTAGAATAAAAAATTTTCTGGTTTTATTTATTTAATCCTTTCAATATTTCTATGTCAAATGCCTCAGGTAAATACACTTTTATAACAACACTAGTTATTCAGTTATCATTGTTGGTTTTGTTACAGTAGGTCCATATATCATGGTGCAATTATAATTTTTTTTATGGACTTCTTTCGTATCCCTCAGGTCAAAGTTCATTGCAGGTCTTGAGCCAACTAAGTGTGTCCATTATGCTATTATTTCTATTCTTGTTTATGCCAGATTTTTAGAATAATTAAAATTAAATTATGGATCATGCTCATTTCATTTTGCAGTGTACGACCTCCAAAGAAATCTTGGAAGAACATATCAAATTTGTCAGGTGGTGAAAAGACACTCAGTTCACTAGCCTTGGTATTTGCCCTTCATCACTACAGACCAACACCATTATATGTAATGGATGAAATCGATGCAGCTTTGGATTTCAAAAATGTCTCGATTGTTGCAAACTATATAAAGGTTTGTTAGTATAAATATTTAATACATTGAAACATAAATAACTTCAACGTGAATGTCTTAAAGAAAGATAATCAAACTTGAAGGTGAAAAACACTATAAATAAACACAAATACACAATGTAGATATTTTGAACATGTAGGACAGCATATATGAACAAAAAACTTAAATATCAGGAACATGATATCTTATTAAACTTCCTTTCTGACAGCAGAATTCCTGTTTTTGAAACTTTTATGACTCAAAACTTCCAGTTTTTGCCCTCAATGTAAGAATTATTTGTTCATTTATACATTGATGGTAGACACTGTCTAATTGATACAAAGTGTAGAAGTAGCAATTAGTTTGAGATTGGCGTGTAAATTAAATTTGAAAAAATTAAATTAAAAGATCCATGCCACCCAATTCTTGAATTCCATAAAGGTATTAAAAATCCATCATTCAGCACAATGTATAAATACTACCTGTTAGTTCATGTTTCAAAAAAGAGTAAAATAGAACAACAAAATATGTGAAATTTTCGGAAAATTTGTACCTCTATGTCATGTAAAATAATGTACCTTTGCTTGCTTCAAGTATTTCTGTTAGTGAACTTAATGAGATTTGAAGATGATGCACATTTCACTATGGTACCCATTTAGCTGTCTAAATAAGTCCCTTTATGATATCAGGGCTGTTCCAGAATTTTGGTGTGTCGGAAGGCACTTTTTTTTTGCACAAACCATGCATTAATTTTAATTACCTACTACCCCCACCATGCACAAAATAATAGTGGTAAATATACCGACATGCTTAAAATTGAATAAAAACCGGTTTAATTCTAAAATGTTGCAATTAATGCAAGTTTCATTTAATTTGATGGATTGTATACAATGGTACAACTTATTTTTGACATCTAATAAAGTTTCCTGCAAGGAAGGTAGGATATGCTAACCCAGGAGCAAAATTTTTTTAAGGGAATCCTGCTTGTCCCTACTGTAGTCTCTCTCTGTTTTCTTTGTTTAAATGTCTCTGTCACAAAACTTTTACTTGGTGTTGGTACAGGGTTCTTGCTCAGAGCATGTTACTTTGAAAAATTCTAGTTTGATTGGTTCATTTTTAGGGTTAGGTTGCTAAGCAACCAAAACCCTTATGCCGTCGGTCGTTTGGTTAGACAATGAAGGAAACTTTGGAAATCTGGTGTTTTGTGGAAAAAGTTGGACCAGAAGTTTTTGAAACTATGTTTTTATGAGTAAATATGCAAGCTTATCTAGGATTGAAGCTTAAGCAAGGCTAGTTAAGCAGCTTTTTATCTCGATTTTGAGATGACACATGCGCAAAGCAACCTCCATATTTTTCGAATTACGACTATGTTTATATTGGAATATCATATAAGAAAATAAACATTCCGCGGTAAAATAGTCCTAATATTTGTTGTTGCTGGTGCAGTTGTTTTTTAATAGAAATGTAACTGAAACACACCGAGAAGTGTAATTGTCCAGTTATTTAATAAAAGATGTGTGTTTTATTGACGATTTCCTTTTTGTTTTGAAAGCCGTGTAAAGTATTCGCACCTTTTAAAGTGTACAATGCTATCGGCGTAAGGATTTTGAATGTTGACATTTGCACGGATATTTTGGGAAGGATTACAATCAGGTTTATTTTCAAAAGATTTCAAAGGTAAGTTCCATTTTTGTTGTGAACGTGATTGTTAACTTATACAGAACATATTTTGCACATTATTTGCTTATTCTTCTTGTAATTCTGATGGTATTTTGTGTATTTGATTAACCTTTTGACCTGATCATCGTGACTTCATTTTGTCAAACCTGTTGGTCAGTGATAGAATTGCATACAGGTTATTTGAAATGCCGACAACTTGCACATTAAGATTGAAAAACACTGTGTTTATCATTAATTTAGAAAACGGTATTATCGAAGGTATAATGGGTTTATTTTAATTGAAAGCTTGAATGTTTACGTTCTTTTTGTGTATTTGATTAACCTTTTGACCTGATCATCGTGACTTCATTTTGTCAAACCTGTTGGTCAGTGATAGAATTGCATACAGGTTATTTGAAATTCCGACAACTTGCACATTAAGATTGAAAAACACTGTGTTTATCATTAATTTAGAAAACTGTATTATCGAAGGTATAATGGGTTTATTTTAATTGAAAGCTTGAATGTTTACGTTCTGATCTACCTGCACATGCGCAATGTAGTGTAAATAGAAATAACCCCCTTCTACAATTGTCCAAACTTTGTCTTTTTATATAACCTTAATAACTTGAAGACCTTTGATTTCTGTTTATTTTAATTCATCAAATCATTATTATGCGTTTGACTTTTTAAAAAAATTCAATTTAGAGTGATAATTCAAGAAACGTTAGCCGACTCGTGCTTTCTTTGATTGATTAGTGCATATTTATGTACAGACATGCGCAGTAAAGTTGAGTAGTAGAACCTTCAGCTCAGATACACTGTGTTGCGAAAATATACGTTTTAAAAAATCACTGTATATTTTGAAACCAAAGCAATACATATGCTGTCAATTTAAAAAAAAATCAGTCACCTACCCACAGGAACATTATTATATAATAGACACTTTTTCCTCAGAGCTCGTTAACTTTCATAATTGATATATTTCCTTGTAAATAATACTGTTAATAAAAAGAATTCAATACCAAAACCTATTTTGCAATACATTGTACAAACAAAAAGCATTGAAATAATCATCAGCAATGTTTGTACAAATAAAAGTCAAATGCTAGCAACCAAACCCTACCGGTGCTATGCACTTTGATTATATTTGAGTAATCATATTTGGAATTTTTATGGGAGATAACTCGAGGATTATTACACTTCTGGTAAACAGAATTCAATTAAAGACCCACCATGGATAATTTTCAAAATGATTTTGCACCCATCCACCAGGCATGCAAATTTAATAGCACTGCCGTCTCACCCTCCCATACATTTAATTCTGGTCTTAATGCCAGAAAATCAAGGATTTTTTAATTCTTTATAATTTCTACATCAATATATTCCTCGACAAAGGTGATTACCAGATTTCCAGTTTTAGCAATTTTTGTAATTTCATCTCATGAAGATGTTCAAATATTTTGATTAACCCTTTTGCCAACGATACCCTTTCTACCAGGATTGAATGCCAGGAAAGTATGTAAATGTATTTCATACCAAAAAAAAAATGTTCAAAATTGTTTGGAATTTGCAATGAAGATTGCAAAAGGAACATACATGTAATATGTTGAGATTTTAAATAAAAAAAATACAATAAATTTTCTGAAATCAATGCTCTTCAACTGAACTAAGAAGCAACGAATAGAGTTACTTCCCTTGAGGAAATTATTGCAGAAATGAAATACATGTAAATCGATATATTTTTTTTAATGATATTCCTTTTTCTTTCAGGAAAGAACAAGAAATGCACAGTTTATTATCATATCACTAAGAAACAACATGTTTGAGTTAGCTGACAGACTTGTAGGAATTTACAAAACTGACAATTGTACTAAGTCTGTGACAATTAATCCTACTAAGTTATCAGTGCCTCTACAAGAACAGATTGTTAATACACAACAGACTGTCGTTAATTCGTGAAACAGAATCATAAATGGATTTTTAGATAAACCGTACTAACAACAGTTACTGTCAGTTTATGATGACTTGTTTTTGTACAGGAAAGACTGCAGACATTATGATCTTTATTCATGAATAACGCATTCTGATAAGGAAAGGCTTTTGTAGAAAGACTATTTCAAAAAAGATTGAAAACGATATTTGAGGAACTGTACAACTACGATAGAAAAAAATTTTAATCTATATGTGCCTATAGAACAGCAGTATCATCTTTTTTTGTGATTATTTATATTGTAGTCTGTTCTCATGAACAAAATATTTTGACCAAAAATTAAAATTTAGTTGAGGGTTGAAAAGATTGGATTTTTATATTTTCCAAAAATCGATGTCTTTTTGATTGTTGTTAATTACTTACTTTGTAGAAAATAAGTATTTTTGTAAACTTATTTCATTTACTATTTATGGTCATTGGATGGATAATTGAATCAATTTTAAACTTAAAACAGCCTCCATTACAAAATTTATATCTAAAAAGTTATTATTAAAATATTGAATTATAGCATTGTTTGGTTCTTTCTTTTTCTTTAGGGGTATTCCATTAAAATGCCCCCCCCCCTCCACACACACACATTCATTTTAATGGAGCAGCCCTTGCAGTGGACTATGTAAATCCATTGTCAATTATGAAATACAGTATACAATTTATAAACTTCTATTTTCTACTGTATTTGTTCACAAACAATAAATTGATTCAATAAACAGTTATACACATGGTTGAACGTGTAATGCACCAAACTACACTCACACGTTACATGCACAAGATTCGCACGTAACACAGAAACCAGACGATGCATGTTACACGTTTCATGATTCTATTATGTCATATCACTTCAGGGACTAAATGAGATCGCGTGTGCACATGTGTAACTTATCAATGTGTTTGTGTATTTTGGACAGGACGGACATGGTTTGTTCTTGTCAAAATATATTTCAATAATTGTCAAGTAACTTTACTTTGAAATAATATATATCAACGCTGTTGGCATAAAATTAATAAACTTTGAGTTCTACCTCAGAAACTGATTAAAAAAAGCACTGATAAAACAGATAATAGTGAGCTTATGAATATTTTGAAGTCGATACAAGATAATCAGAAAAAACAAGATGATAAACTGAATAGTTTGACTGTCAAGGTTAATGAGTTATATGATTGTGATGATGATAATGAAGATCATTATGAACCTCCAGCTAAAAAATCTAAATCAGATAATACTACCCAAGGGGTATCAAAATATTCTGAACAGTCTGGTGAGGTTAGCAAACTATTTAAACAGAAGGAAATTAGTGGGGATAAAATAGATGGAACTTACGCCAGTAATATAACTATTTATTCAGAAATGGGATGGACGTTACCCAATATACGGAAATATTTAAAGATGAAGTTAACCCTAGACCTGATGGGTTAGTGGTGGTCAAAACCAATCAGTTAATTTAGGAACTGATATCGCCTTTTCCCTAGACTTGTGACAAAAAGATGCAAGCTATAGTTGTGAAAGCAGCAGTGTTATTGCTTAAAACAGTTAACAATCTGGCTAAAACTGGAAAAGAGAAATACTCTGAGTTTGGTAATGTTATAGATCAATGTAATGATGTCTTTGCCTTGTTAGGTCAACTAACTGACAAATAAATATTGCCAGAAGAGATTTTATTAGATCTGAATTAAACAGTGAATACACTCATTAGTGTGCTCATACACAGCCTTATACTACCTTTCTCTTTGGTAATGACGTATCTAAAGCAGCCAAAGATATAGAGGACTGCTCTAAGATAGGGAATCGCATTCATTATGGAAGAGGCAGTTCAAGAGGTAGAGGTAGAGGCAGATTAGGAAGAAGCAGAGGTACAAGAGAACGTGGTAGAGGTACCCATGATAACCATGACTTTGCCAGTACTAGTTATGAATCTGATGTAAAAACTACCCCAGAAGAGGGGCGTCAAGAGGATTCAGAAAGATGTAATCAGTCAAAATAAAGATGAGGTTAGTAGCCATAAGACATGTGAATTTGAAGCAGGTGGACTGAAAAATTTTATACATGTTTGGAAAAAGTTTACATCGGACGAAAAAATTCTAGATATTGTAGAAAATTGTCATATTGAATTAGAAAACAAAGATCCAAAACAATTTATTGATGTAATAAATATTGTTGATAAATTGATAAATTTACAGTTACATTTTTAGTAAAAGTTCAATGTATTATCAATATATTTAATGTAGAAATATTTCACATAGAGAATAATTCTCAATAGCTTGGACTACTCAATCCTTGGGAATTATAAAAAATCACTACAATGTTTTTGGTTTGATTATATTTTAAATCAATAATGAAATATAATATTTATATCAACCTATATAAATATTTTAACCTTTAATATTTTATATTATATATAATATGTAAATAGAATATATTTCAATTTAATAAATAGATATAACTTTAAAAAAAAAAAAAGAATTAACTTACATGTATAATGAATCCAAAATAATTGTAATTTATAACATATGACAGATATTTTAAAGCTTGACCATTAGAAAAAAAAGATTAATGAAAAATTCCTTATTTACAGGTAAATATGAGGTAGATATACAGATAAACAAAAAATTGCCCTTCAAAGTGAATTAGTACCAGATTGCCAAATCCCGAATTTCCGATTCCTAGATTGCCGAATCCCATATTGCCAAATTTTTCTGAGATCGGATATTTTACCTGATTCCCAGTTTGCCGAACCCAAATTGCAGATTCCCAAATTGCCAACTCCTACTGATTTTGGCTATTTAGAACAAGATTATTGCTTTTAGATAATAAAAAGGACACATCTAAGGATAAGAACGGCTCATAAAAATACTTATTATATATTTTGGACTTGGAGCAACAAGTATAACCTGTGAAACAACACATTATGGACTGAATAAAAGGGAGACAATTCTACTATATATTCCTCCAATATTGACACATCTGTTTGGAATAATTAAGTTTTGTTTGCATTAATAAATTAATTAAAACTTAATCATTTCTTTGAAGTATCAATTATTAATATGCCTCTTGTTGTTAGAAAATTTCATTATATTTTTTAATCACTTTATTAGAAATTATTTAACAAAGAACCCAAGCAGATCTACCCTTGACTAATGCCACAACATTTCAACATTACAACTGTAAGTACCTTTCATTAGAACTATTATTTTTACAAACATCCTACTAATTAACCATTTGATCATGAAATTATGACACAATCAAAATTTGAAAAAAAATTATTATGAATTCGGTATTTAGATGTATAGTTGTAAATTTAGTATTACTTCTGTAAATGTCGGCAAACTGGGAATCGGCAATATGGGTTCAGCAAACTGGGAATTGGGTTGAAGAATCGAAATAAGAAAAAGTCAGCAATCTGGGATTCGGCAAATTAGACTTTGCAAAGTGGGAATCGGCAATTTTGGATGTTACCCTTCAGAGTACCCTGTAATCCCTTGTCTAATTAGATGTTGTTTTAGACCAGTTCATATCGGAAAACACATCTTGGCTACATAATAACCAAACAATTGCTCATAAAAAAAATGTATTATGACAATATAAATTGATACATGACATTTGTCAAAAAAATTAAAACTTCACTAGATTTCAAGAATAACTTTAGATAATTCTTACAAACAAGTTAAAGTTCAAATCTGTCTTTAACATGCAAATGTTGTATGCACATTATGTGATCATTTAATTTAAGACACATTTCACGTATAATAATATATTTTTTCGAACCAAATTAATTTGATGAATTACATTAGTAATGGAAAAAAATTATAAACTCAACATTTTCAAATATTTGAAACTGAATAAAGTTCATTCCAACTCTATGTTTTAATTTGAGTTTGAAATATGCTCTGATTTGAATTCACACTTCTTTTATTATTTATCTCGACCAATGAAATCTCATACACGTTACACGATTAAAATCGCACATTTATAACCACAGACACACGATTCGCACATTGCATGCACACGTTACACACAAACGATTCTAGAGTTACACGCACAAGTTTCGCACGATATTTTTGGTGATTTACACGCTCAACCAAGTGTATAAAGTTACATTTTCATTTAGAATTATGTTTTCTTTGAGATGCAGTCAAATCTGTCATATTAATAGGACTATAATAAAACTCCATTGCATTTTATGAGAAAATTATTTTTAAAGCCAAATAAGAATAACAATCTTAAATACAGCCAGGAGTAATGATGATCTGTGACAAATGTCATTTAATAATCTCTCTTCAAAACTATTAAAAATAAATTATACAGTTAATAATAAAAGAAAGTAGCTTAAGATGAGACATAGGAGTTACTTTCCAGCAGCAGTGGTGATATATTTCAGAAAATACAAGACCTAGGCAAACCATATTTAGTTTATAGATCTGATACCTCATGGCCCGCCTGTAATATGTAAGCTGTCTCTGACCTCATTTTGAATTTATGGTTCAGTGATTTTGTTAAAATTATATTCAGTTTTTCATTATTAGAACAGTTAGTCAGAAACTAGAATACCTAGACCAATGATATTTGGCCTTAAGCTTCATTGAATATCCGTTTGTTAGCTAACCTGATCCAAAGGGTCACATAAAAATCTTATTGTCTTAAACTGCTGGCTCAATTAGAATCAACTGTGGTGAAATGGTCATAAGTTGATTGTCTTTCAAAAGTATGTCTGATGGTTCTGACCTGCGACCAAGATAGGCGCCACAGAACTTAGCTTGGTATCGGAAAACTGAACTTGGACATTAAACTTAAGTCTATAAAGCGCATTAAGTAGGTCAGATGCACCCTCATACCAAGTAATATGATTGTAGGTCACTTTGATCTACATTTTTTTACTTCATATTGCCTTTGTGTAAGTTTTACGTCAGAGTGCAATTCTCTTTATACTATGTGACCTACACTTATGTAACTTTGTATGCAGATGCATCTGGAGGAGTCTGGCCACATAAACCCAAAGTAGGTCACTTTGACCAACATTTCATGCTCTATTGACTAAGTTTAAGTTTGTTCAACTTTTACATCCCACTGCAGTTCTCAGTTCCAGTGAGACACAGAGCACATAGACACTATGATCTTTTCTTTTCAGTAATTGACCAATTTTGTACTTCAAATAGTAATACTGCTGTTTAGAAGCAATGGGGAAAACGAGGCGAACTTTGTAATCGTAGATTACCCTATAGTTATAACAAGTTAAGATTTTTTAAATGAAAAGTCAGATTGCAGCGGGACATAGTTTGTGAGTGTATGTTATAAAGATCTAGGTCAAGTTCGATAATGATGATTTTAATAATTCTTGCTAGAGTTATGCCCCTTTTTATACCTCAAAATTGCAAAAATGTATCTCATGAATATCTTGGTCAAGTTCAATAATGAGGATTTTTCAATGACTTACTAGAGTTACCTTCATTTTTATACTACAAAATTGCTAATTTTTTGGTTTCCAGATGATAACTTAATTGTGAATGAAAAGTCAGATTGAAACTAGGTTTGGTATGTAAATGTATTTAATGAAAGTCTAGATCAAGTTCAATAATGACTATTTTTTTTTACAATTCTTATGCCCCTTTGGTTAAATTCCAATGAACGGTTTCATAGAAGTAATCAAGTTTCATATAGAACTCCTTGATATAGAAGAAAATGTGATGGATGACCGCAATAAAAGACAACTCTCAAAGTGATCCCTTTATGTCCTCTCTGCTATGTCATCTCATTACATATAGACCAAGGAGAGTGGTATTAAACGAGAATGCAGTCTAAGGTAAATATAAAATTCTCTCACCAATATTACAGATGATAAAAAGTCCTGAATTTTAAAGTCATTCCATAATTTCATTATGGTGCTAAAGCCCTATTGCTATATTAATGAGTGAGTACCCGACTGTCATCGAAAGTTCGTAAGGTGTGAAAAATTGAAAATCTGACAAAAGGCATGACATTGCTAACTAATTTCTTAATTTTGGGAATAAAACCAGATTTTTACACCTCACCAACTGTCGGCGTATCCCTCAAAAATGGTAACGGTAATGGTAATTCTTGAACACTGTTACTGTATACCTCACAAACAAATTCATCACTTGATTTTTATGAGGGAAATTGGGATTGTCATAAATTTCAAATTCTCAAATAATGAAAATGACACATCACAAACATTTTCCTTTTAAACATTTTTATTTTACATAAAAGGAATATATCAAAATATGGAAGGAATTTGTGTCTCTCAGTGTATCACTATTTTCCTATCTTGCTTGATTCTTAGGCAGAATGGCATAAAAATATCTTGAAAATTGTTAAGATCCCCATCCACATTATAAACCATATACAATTTCTTCTTTGTCGATAAGATGAATTAAATTACATATTTTATAAGTCACTTGTGGTATTCCAAACTATCTCTATTTTATGAAAATGTTTAAATATCATGAAAAGGATTGAGATCCACACTCCTGAAACATATCAATATATTATTCTGTGTTTTAATGAGCCAAATTATAGATTTACTTTGTTATTACTTGTTGGGAAGGGGAATCCCTCTCCTCTCTATTTGGTAAATGTAATAATGTAGTACATGTGTCTTTGAAATGATTTAGATCCCTACTCATTTACCATATATATTCTAGGCTTTTTACTTGACGTTTGTCATTTAGTAAAGGGTAAACTTCATTAAATTAAAACACAAAATAGGAGTTGAAGCTATATGTATAGCATTGATTAGCAGTTGACCATTAAAAGATACTTATCTTAACAAAGTATGTTTCAAATTTTAACAAGATATATTGAGCACATCGAAGTCTACACGATTTTTAATTTCCCCAAAAATTGTTAATTTTGTGATTTTTCGTGCACATTTGATTTTTTTACGGACCAGGCGACATAACTCCAGAACAACATCTGAATTTAATACGGTAACAGTATAGACATGATAGAGGAGCCTAAGGAAATTTCAGTCTAGTGAGTCTTTTTAGCAACGTCAAACTTTGATCACAGATACAAAGAACTTGTGGCAATATTTTGTAACCATTTTTCACCATTTTAGTAAGGATGATTTAAGTTTTTTTAGAATAATTATGAATATTTACCCTGGAAACAATAAGAAAAATGTGTTCATGTACTTATTAATAAAGTTTCATTTTTTTAAGTAGAAAGGCTATATATTCTTCTTAATCATAATGAAAGTGCAAGGGGGCATATAGATTTACCCTTGTCCTTACATACATATGTCCGTCCAGCTTGTGATAAGTTTTTGCTTTTAGGTCCATTTGTCTGAAACCTATTGAGATATATATCAATGATATTATATCGCGACAATCCCCTTATAAGATTGCACACAGATGAGCTACATTTTGGGTCACTTTGACCAACATTTAATTATGCATGAGTGACTACAATAAAGTTTTGCCCTTAATTTCATATCCTAGGAATCCATGGTGTATCAATGATACTTCATCACTTTAATCTTCTTACATTATAAAATGCACTTCTCCAACAGTTGGGTCATTATGAGTCACATTTTGGTTAATTTTTTGGATTTAGGTCCAATTTTCAAAAACCTATTGAGATATTTAATTTATATTATACCGATGCATTCATCTATATATAGTACAAGAAAAGTCAGCAACATTTTAGTCACCATGACCTATATTTTATGCTTGAGTGACCTTGGTAAAATTTTTGCAAAGAAGCTTTGGCAGTATATTGACAATATTTCACAACTATAATAATCTTTCATAAAACAAAACAACTCAGCAACATTTGACTCACCTACATTTTATGCATGAGTATCACAAAATCAATATCAACCATTTGATATTCTGGGGGGGGGGGGGGGGGGGGGCAGGAGGATTTGTTTTGGATTGGTTATTTATTTTTGTGGACTATAAGGACAGATTATTTATTTTCTGCACTGTTGAAGCATGATTTTTCATTTTCAGTAAAACAAGGGACTGATTATCTTGTGACTCCGTGGAAAAGTCAAATGGCTGATAACCAACAATGAAATATGTGTTTTTACCATCATTAAGTCTCTGTTTACATACATTTTCCTGTTGTCTTCTTCTAACAACAGCCTGTGATCCTGATCACCGAAGTTTGTCTAAATCCAACAAAAAAAAAAAAATTGGTTTTATTATTTTCACAATTATATTTATACATGTGCTATAATATTTGAAAATACACAATTTTTAAATTAATTTTTTTATTCTTAAATAAATAACATAGTCAAGGTTGTATCTGTTTGGAATTTTGGCTGTTCCACTTTGAAGTCTCAGTACCTGTCAAGCCATGTCACAATTAAATAACAGAATACATTATCAAGAAATTGATAAATCTCACTCTTTGGAGATTAGCAACATGATTAAAGAAAAGATCTTGTCAATCCAGAAATTAGGTTATATGGATGACATAACATATAAAATTCTATAACTAATTACAACGATAACAGGTTGCGGAGATTATATATGTGACAGAATCATTTTACTGTCAGTTTATCGGGATGATATATACAATGGAAATTGCTAATAATATCCACCAGCTGCTTAAATTCACATACAAAATGTCGTATCAGAGTTTGGAATTCTTGGACGTGACTGTCTTTAACGGCAGTAGATTCCCAGAAAAGGGTTGTCTAGATCTTAAACTATACCGCAAACCGACAGAAAACTACCAGTATCTGCATAGGTCATCAGCGCATCCCTCCTCTGTTTTTAAAGGATTTATCATAGGAGAGATTACCAGACTAATTAGACTTACAAATAACCAAAATGATATAGAATTTCAAATTAAAGAATTCATAGAAAACCTCATCAAAAGGGGATATAAACATACAGAAATTGAACCAATTATAAAAGAAAAAATGAAAACACCAAGAAGTAAAATCCTTCAATACAGAACAAAACCTGACAAAACAGAAATCCCTCTAATACTAAGTACTAAGTTCAACCATCGGAAGGGCTCTTAATAAACACTGGCATCTTATACAAAAATACGAAGAAGCAAAAAAACTATTTGTCAAATCACCAATTACAGCTTACCAAAGAAATCAAAACTTGAAAGATCACTTAACATCGGCTAAACTCAAATAAAAAGATGTTATTGGATAATAGATAATAAATTAATGTGATTAATGTAATGGACATACACAGATGCACATTAACACAGAGAGAACTTTTGTTTTTAAGTGCACTAAGGACCACCAGGTGTCAGACCCTTTCTGTTAATCGATGATTGTGACCATATGTTATTACATGGTTTTATTTCACACTGCAATTAATTATGCTCATAATTAGGCTTGGTCTCTGATGATGGATATGGCCTTGGTTACTTAAAATTAAATATGACCTAAATAGATATCCAAAACACCGGGTGAGTTCAGTTAGGTTTTTGTTTGGATTGGTAATGGACATGTCTTAAATATTATAGTATACATGTATATATTATTAAAAGATTTGGGAAGTTTTTCCCGAAAAAAATATTTTTTTGGTAGAAACTGGTGCCATCTCATTCTTTAAAACATGCATTTATAAAATGGTTTAACAGACCTGATGAATTATTTATTTTCAATACATTGTAGGTGAGGTTATTTATTTACAAACCACCATAGAACAAACCATTCATTTTTGTTACTATCAAGGCTGAGTTATTTTTATTTTCAAAAATCCACCTGCCCCCCCATAGAATATCAAATGGTCGTCCCCTAAACAAAGACTTTTCTAAATGACCCATATGCTTCCACTATCGCTTGCTATTAAAGAACCTATTGTAACTATATCAATGATATTTCACAATTACAGCATCTTATGTAGTAGTCCGAGATTGCTCTGACGTCTGACGCGTTATTTCTTTACAAAAGTTGAATCACGGGAGCTAATTTATACATGTAGGTTGGCACGCATCAACCTCATTTACATACCACTGAAAACATGACTATAGATAGATAGATAGATAGAATTATTCACTAAATCAAGGGTCCACATTGGGCATGTTTTACAATAGACAAGTACATAAACAAATTGATTATTATATGAAATTACAAGTAACTATAGAGTATAACATAAAAATATTCATTGCATCACATGAGTAAATTTAAGTTGATGTTCGTTCAACTGTAAAAGGCACCAAGAGACGATGCGCAAGAACATAAAAGTTCTTGTGCCAAATGCAGAAAATAAACACCGTAAATCAATAGTTCCAGAGTGCACCCAAATATCTGGAACTTGGATGATAATAATGAGTATAATCAAATTTATCATAGATATGTTTAATTGGTAGTTAGCCATTTACAGTTCATTTTTTTAATGTATTCTGATAAACAAATTAAAACTTCCAAATTTTCAGTGGTCATTAACCATATAAATTTAATTATACTTATTTTCTAATGAAGCAAAATTTTTACAAGTCTTATAAATAATATTCAGAAAAAGGATTTCCCTTTCTAAAATGAACTTACTACAAACAAATAAAAAATGTTTCTCATCCTCAATTTCATAAAGGACTTCCGGTTAGAAAATATATGTGGGTTACCAGGGTCATATGCATAAATTTGCTACACAAAAAATGAAATGACGAAAATGGTGGTTTGAAGGAAATAAAGGTTTCGTTTGTGGTACAAGGAGATTGTTGGTGAATAAAATGTACATATTCTTAGAGAAAAATGAATAAGGAATCCATTGATGTATGATTTATCTACTTATTACGATTTTGAGTCTTAAAACTGCTGCCCGAAGTCTTGGTCGGAAATTTTCATGTTTTCTATCCGGAGTGCGCTCTGACGTCCCACGGTCCCAGCATATCACAAAAAAGGCCATCAGACGTCAGAGCAATCAATGACTACTTATATAGTACAATACAGCACAGCTACATTTGAGTCACAATGACCTACATTTCATTGTAGAGTGAATTTGATTAAATTTTTGTATTCTAATCTCTTTATAAAAACATTTGATGATATATCAGTGACCACACAGACCACCAACATATAAGTCCACATGATCTAAATTTCATGCTTCTGTGACTCCATTAAATTTTACCATTTGGATCCTTATGTCCGAAACAGAATATAGTTCTGTGGATCCATTACTTTTAATAAAGTTAATGTAACCAGGATATATTATGAAACTTTTATATATTTAAAATAGTTTTCAAAATAATTTCCAGTCATAAAAAATAGATGGGATTTCTATGTTCAGGAGGATGGGGCTTTGATGTCTTATATACACACCATCTCCAGTTTTGTCTAGGATTCTGTGTGTTGGGTGGAATTGATTGATATGTCATTATTCAACCTCCCAACTCTATGCTGCTTCCTACAAACCCCTGGTAACACTCATTCATATTTAGCATGCAGAACATATCGCCGCCTGGTGTGACCTAAAAAATTCTACCTATGACACAAATATATTATCTTTTGACTTTGAGAAGGAACCAATGAAAATCATTCATATCTGTCCCGTAAAATACGAATGAATGTTTTCAAGGGTTTGTAGGAACGAACGAGAATACAAAACCCTGACTTGGGAGGATTGTCATTATTTATCCTTTCCTGTCATTTCGTTGTTTGTTTATTCTGCTATTCCCTACTTGCGGAGCTCGAGATGCATACATTTTTAGCTCACCTGGCCCCTGACCCAAAGGGTCAAGTTAGTTATTCTCATCACTTGGTGTCCGTGGTCGTCCATTAACTTTTACAAAAATTTTCTCTGAAAATACTGGGCCAAATGGAACCAAACTTGGCCACGAGCATCATTAGGGTATCTAGTTTAGAAAATATGTCTGATGACCCCATTTGCCAACCAACATAGCGGACATGGCAAAAAATAGAATATCAGGGTAAACTGCAGTTTTTGTCTTATATCTCAAAAACTAAAGCATTTAGAGCAAAACTGACGTGGGATAATAATGTTCATGAAGTCAAAATCTACTTGCCATGAAATTTTCAGACTAATTGGTCAACCCTTTTTTGGGTTATTGCCCCTGAATTGTTAATTTTAAGGAAATTCTGCAGTTTTAGTTTGTCTTGAATATTATTATAGATAAAGACAAACTGTAAACAGCAAAAATGTTCCACAAAGTAAGATCTTCAAATAAGTCAACATGACCAAAATCATTGATTGACCCCTAATATGAGTTTTTGCCATTGAAAGACGGCATCCAGCGTAAACTTTCCTTTAAAGATCCTCTGAAACCACTGGGACAATTGAGACAAACTTTGGTGGAATGGTCCTTGGTTGGCCCCCTTCCAAATATATGTCCAGCATCCCCGACTTCCAACCGACATGGCTGCTGTTACAAAAAATAGAAAAAACGATTGGGATGAATTTCAAAAATCTTCTTCTATGAAACTACAAGGCCAATTGGAACCAAAGTTGGCATTAATGGTCCCTAGGTGGTTCTCTTTCAGAAATATGTCTGATGACCCGGACTGTTAACCAAGCAACCACAGCCGAACTTAGTTACACATAGGGCCCTATGGGAAAATTCATTGAAAAATCTTCTTGTCTGAAACCACTTGACCAATTGGAACAAGACTTGGCAGCAATGGTCCTTAGACGGTCCTCTTTCAGAGGTGTTTCCGATGACCCAGATTGTCAACCAAGATGGCCACCACAACCGAATTTAGTTTAACATAGGAATTGATTGAAGTTTAGTCTTCTTGTCAGAAATAACTTTACCAATTGGAACCAGACTAGGCAACAATGGTCCTTAGGAGATCCTCCTTTAGAAATATGTCCGATTTCATGGACTGTGAACCAAGATGGCCGCTACAGCCGAACTTAGTTTAACATAGGACTCTATGGGAAATTCACTCAAAATCTGCTTGTATGAAACCACTAAGCCAATTAGAACTAGACTTGGTAGAAATGATCCTTAGATGGTCCTCTTTCAGAAATTTGTCCGATGAACGGGACTGTGAACCAAGATGGCCGCCACAGCCAAACTTAGTTTAACATAGGGCCCTATGGGAAAATTCATTGAAAAATTTCTTGTCTAAAAGCACTTGACATATTGGAGCCAGACTTGGCAGCAATGGTCTTTAGGAGGTCCTCTTTCAGAAATATGTCAGATTTAGTGGACTGTGAACCAAGATGGCCGCCACAGCCGAACTTAGTTAAATATAGGACCCCATAGGAAAATTCATTTAAAAATCTTCTTGTCTGAAACCACCTAGCCATTTGGAACAAGACTTAGCAGGAATGGTCCTTATATGGTTCTCTTTTAGAAATGTGTCCATTGACATGGACTGTGAACCAAGATGGCTGCCACAGCTGAACTTAGTTTAACATAGAACCCTATAGAAAAACCAGCCAAACTGTCACTGCAACACGTAAATTTTTAGTCCTGCTCAAGGTGAAAAGTTAAATCCAAGTGAGCGATACAGGCTCTTGAGAGCCTCTAGTTTATCATTTTTAGCTCACCTGGCCAAAGGCCATGTTAGCTTTTGTCATCACTTGGCGTCTGTCCGTCCGTTGTCCGTTAACTTTTCACATTTTAAATCTTCTCCTCTGAAACCACTTGGCCAAATGAAATTAAATTTGGCAGTAAGCATCTATGTAAGGACCTTAATAATGTTTGCTCATTTCGTCCTCATCGGACAACAAACATTGCCGCCATGGGCAATTGTTGATTTTGATTGGCTGAGTTTTCAAAAATCTTCTCCTCTGAAACTGCTAGGCAAAATGGAACAAAACTTGACAGGAAGCATATATTGGGAGGTCCTTTATAAAGTTTCCTCATTTCGTCCCAATTGGAATACAAATATGGTCGCCATGGGTAGTTCTTGTTTCTGATTGACTGATATAAAAAAAATCTTCTCCTCTGAAATTGCTTGGCCAAATGGAACTAAACTTGACAGGAAGCATATATGGGAAATTGTTAACAAATTTTCCTCATTTCATCCCACTTGGGCAACAAATATGGCCGTCATGGGCAATTCTTGTTTCTCATTAGTTGATTAAAAAAAAATTTTTTTCTGGAACTCAGCTTGGCCAAATAGAATGAAACCTGACAGGAAGCATCTGTGGGAGGTTCTGTACAAAGTCTTCTCATTTTGTCTGGATCTGACTACAAATATAGCTACCATGGGCAGTTCTTGTTTCTGATTGGCTGATATGAAAAAAATTTCTCCTCTGAAATAACTGGGCCAAATGGAACGAAACTTGACAAGAAGAATGTATGGGAGGTCCTTTATAAAATTTCCTCATTTTGTCCCCATTGGACTACAAATATGGCCACCATGGGCAGTTCTTTTTTTTTATTGGCTGATAAAAAACAATCTTCTCTTAAGTTGCTTGGCCAAATGGAATGAAACTTGACAGGAAACATCTATGGGAAGTTCTTTACAAAGTTTCCTCATTTCTTCCTGATTGGGCAACAAACATGGCCGTCATGGGCAATTCTATTTTCTCATTGGTTGATTTAAAAAAAAAAATTCAGGAAAATGACAGGAAGCATCTATGGAAAGTCTTTTATGAAATCAATTTCTTTCATCCTGATTGGACGACAAGCATGGCTGCAATGGGCAATTCTTGTTTCTGATAGGCTGATATAAAGAAATGAAACAATACTTGACCAGAAGCATCTGTGGGAAGATTTTTACAAAGTTTTCTTATTTTGTCCAGATTATGCAACACACATGGCCGCCGTGGGCAATTCTTGTTTCTGCCAGGTGAGCGATACAGGCTCAGCCCACTGAGCCTCTTGTTTGACAGAGTTATCATTCCTCACAGCAGCTGTGATTTCAAGGTCACTAGTGGTATTTCATCAGAATTGAATGAAAAAGATTGAGGTAATTCGAACGAAAAACAGAATTCCCTACAAACAATATTAACTGTGCAATCGAGAACTTAAGGCTTTTCCATTTTTTTCACTGGTAAGACATTGGAAATTTTCAAATATATCCCAACTACATAAAATTGAGAGCACATCCTATATAATGAGGAAATCCCTTCACCTTTCGGAGTTTTCTGTTTTATCATTCAGATTTTATCATTTGGGGGGATAGTCAACTGCAAGTCAGGAATACCTCATTCATTTACATTTTTTTATCACAATTATTTCACCTGAAAAAAACTGTTAGTAAAAATCAAAGGAATACCACAAAATTGCCCATAAATAAAGTATTTAATGTTCTCTTTGTCTATTCAAGCAAATTCAACTCAAGACAGAATCTGTTTAAGTACCTGCTTTGCATTATTGATCAAAAGGTTGATTCTTTGCAGGGTTATTTTGGCTGTGCAGTTTCCTTAATTCCACTTTATATAACTGTATAATATTGATTTTTGGAATTTTCAATATAAACAATTTATTTTATTAAATTTATTTCGGTTTAAAATAGTTCAAATAACGTTATAATTTTTGTTGTTGTTAATATTTAAATTTGTCAGCTGTACCTATTCGTATAAAATAATTTTATTTTTGAATTGAAAATTTTTTTTATAATAAATTCAATTGAAATATCTTCATATTTTTCTATTTCAGAATCTAAAGAAGCCTTTTCATCAGCAAGGGGTTATCAAAAGTCAAGATCACAAAAGATTTTTTTTTCAGAAGGTTCAAAAATTGTTTAAAGGGATATGTGATTCTGTTAAAAAATTTCATATCATATTCCGGAAAAAAGTTTGGTCCAGATATTACTCTCTATATACACCGCCGAATACTATTTTTCCCAGGTTGAACGAACAAAAAGTATTTAGGTAAGAATAGAACTTGTTGTAGAACACAGTCACAGTTGTGCAATTATGCATTCATATGAAGGAATTTAAAAAATTAAATGTGAATACCGGGTAATCAGTTTATCAGGAGAACAATGCACAACCTTAGTTTGACCTTCATATGATGTATAGGTTGGTAATATGATGTAGTTCTGATGGTCTTAATTGATCTTTGTTTTCATTCCGTCAATTTGCAAGGGGTATGCCAAATACTAGCTCCTACATAATGTAGGTGGACCTACAATGCAGATTTACCTTTGAGAAAGAGGTTAAAAAGAATTATTTTGTATTTTTTAGCTATATACCTGACCTAAAGTGCAATGTGAGCTACTGCTACTACTGTGCCTCTGTCGAGCATGGATGTTTGTCGTCATAAACATTCTCTTAAACCACTGGATCAGTTATGATGAAAGTTTAGTGGAATAGCCCTTGAACATGGCAACAATTACCGCCTCGGTGGTCTCATGGTAGCGTGCTCGCCTCAAGTGTGGAAGATCGCGGGTTCGATCCTTGCCTGGGTCAAACCAAAGACATTAAAATTGGTATTGCTGCTTCTCCGCCAAGCACACCGCATCAAGGAGTAAGAGCAAAAGACTGATTGGCTTGGAGTCAGTATAATGTGTCGGAGTAGGGTGATATGTCTTCCCGCATATTTGTGTCATGAGCTGTCAATTTAAAAATCCGGCTCAGCGTGTCGGTCTAGTACAACGCAGGGTTCATCTTCATACCATATCAACATGTTCTCGTCCTGATATGCACCTAATGGCTGCCACTGGACATTTAATAATAATTCATCCATTCTTCATGCCCTATTTCAAAACTGTATACAATGATCTGGATCTCTAACAAATATGGTAGCTGTTACATTGTACTAAAAATTTAAGAATCAGCCAAAAAATATTTAAAAACAAAGTCAATTGAGACCAAACTTTGATGGAATGGTCTGTAGTTAGTACCCTTCAAAATTATGCACAGTCCCTTCACCTTTGACCAAATTGCATGCCACACTGGAAATGTATAGAAATCTTCTCTGAAACAACCGGCAATTGACACCAAACTTTGATGGATTGGTCCTTTTGGAATTTTTTCCAGGGTCAGGACCACAGAGCAGTATGCAGTCACTGCTATTGAAAAAAAAGCAAAAAGCACAAATATTATTATATTTTTTGGCCAGGTTGGATGTAGTGCACATGTACCTATTTTGTGTAATTAACTCCTTCTACATCTTTGAAAGTTTGAAAATGTTTATGGACATATTGAAGATGTGCATGAAGGAGTATGATGTCATTTGAAGAATTACATTTCTGGATTTTCCATTTTATAGAATTTAATCATTTTTTGCAACAATTGTCCTGTGGTATTGGGTGTATATTGCATGTAATCCTTTAATATGCATTACACAACCCAGCATATTGAGTCTTTGACCCATATTTTTAAAAACTGAATAAAGAAGCAAGCTTGCTAGATGAGTTAAGTAAGGATGCAAATTTTATATACAATATACTGAATAATATCTTTCATTTTCAATTGTTTAAATGAAACTGAAAAGAAGATGAATCGTCAGAGAAGTGTTTTTTTTTTCATGACAAATACACAAAAACCACAATTTACCTAAGATAAACTCACAATTATAAGTAATAATTGGTTGGATGATTGAGTTGGTTCATATGAGGTGCAAATGCACTACAAGTTGTTAATATACAGGAAGTATGTGATATATTTGTCTAATTACACAGAATAAAATTTCATACAGCTTTTTCTAAAATTTCAACTTCACCAACTTTTTACAAATTTTTCTTCTAATGCTTTTTGGAACTTTTCTATATTACACTTCTGGTAATATTGATGAATAAATTTTTGTTAGGTTTAAAGGTACTTTAATGTAACAATATAGACAAACCTCCAACAGTCTTGGGTATCATTCTACATGTTTTGTTGTAATAAGATATTGTGTTAAAAAAGATAAAAAGATAATTTCATTTGTGTGTTTAACTTGCTTTGTCAAATTTGTAATTGGAGTTAGTCTATTGTTGGAACATTATAAAAAAAAATGGGAGTGGGTAACACAAGCCTTCCATCAAACAAGTAGTTGATAATACTGTCACCAAGTCTCAATAAATTTTACAAGAAAAGTATTAGATGCAACCTCCCTTTTGATTTTGAAAATTGTAATTTTGGAGCAGTTTATACTTGATTCATTTAAAAAGATGGAATGCTGGTCAATTGCCAAACTAGCTTTTTCTTGTGGTATTTCAGAAGAAAATGGGAGAAGAGTTAAGGGAAGAAAGCGAAGCCAAATTAGTAATAGGTAGGTCCAAAACAAAATAAGTAGCACTGTTTTTGTCTCACCTGGCTAGGTATAGGTATTACTTTGCGATGGTGGCAGCTTAAACTTTAATATTTTAAAACCTTTATTACTTTGCACACATAATACCTACACTGAACATCTTTGATCCACAGATACATTATGAATTAGGCCATGGGCTGAAATATCCCACTGTGCACCCCTCTCCCCCACACTTCTATGAGACCGACTTTTTTTTAGCTCA
Organism: Mytilisepta virgata; assembly: GCA_028015205.1. Lineage (NCBI taxonomy): Eukaryota > Metazoa > Mollusca > Bivalvia > Mytilida > Mytilidae > Mytilisepta > Mytilisepta virgata. The sequence goes on along the minus strand of CM051518.1, from coordinate 61,649,284 downwards.
CCTGACCCAATAGCATTATTAGGGTATCTAGTTTAAAAATTTTTGTCATCATTATTAGGGTATCTAGTTCTAAAATATGTCAGATGACCCAGCCTACCAACCAACATGGCCGACATGGCTAAAAATAGAACAAAGGGGTAAACTGCAGTTTTTGTCTTATATCTCATAAACTAAAGCATTTACAGCAAAACTGACTGGGGTAAAAATGTTCATCAGGTCAAGATCTACCTGCTATTTAATGCTCAGACAAATCAGTCAACCCTGTGTTGGGTTATTGCCCCGGAATTGTTTATTTTAAGGAAGTTTTTCAGTTTTAGGTTATTATCTTGAATATTATTATAGATAAAGACAAACTGTAAACAGCAAAAATGTTCAACAAAGTAAGATCTACAAATAAGTCAAATGACCAAAAATATTGATTGACCCCTTATAGGAGTTTTTGCCTTTTAAAGTCAGCATCCAGCGTAAACTTTCCTTTAAAGATCTTCTCCTCTGAAACCACAGGGCCAATTGAGACCAAACCTTCATGGAATGGTCCTTGGGTGCCCCCCTTCCAAAATTATGTCCGACATCCCCGACTTCTATTCGACATGACTGCTGTTACTAAAAATAGAAAGGGGAGGGGTCAAATTTCTAAAATCTTCTATGAAACTACAAGGCCAAAGTTGGCAGTAATGGTCCGTAGGAGGTTCTCTTTCAGAAATATGTCCAATGACCCGGATTTTCAACCAAGATGGCCACCACAACCAAACTTAGTTTAACATAGGGCCCTATGGGAAAATTCATTGAAAAATCTTCTTGTCTGAAACCGCTTGACCAATTGGAACCAGACTAGGCAGCAATGGTCCTCAGGAGGTCCTCTTTCAGAAATATGTCTGATTTCGTGGACTGTGAACCAAGATGGCCACCACAGCCGAACTTAGTTTAACATAGGACCCTATGGGAAATTCACTCAAAAATCTGTTTGTCTGAAAATACTTAGCCTGGATTGGAACTTAACTTGGCAGCATTGTTCCTTAGATGGTCGTCTTTCAGAAATTTGTCTGATCACCTGGATTGTAAACCAACATGGCTGCCATGGCTAAACTTAGTTAAATATAGAACCCTATAGGAAAATTCATTTAAAAATCTTGTCTGAAACCACTTAGCCAGTTGGAACAAGACTTAGCAGTAATGGTCCTTAGATGGTTCTCTTTTATAAATGTGTCCATTGACCTGGACTGTCAACCAAGATGACTGCCACATCTGAACTTAGTTTAACATAGAACCCTATAGAAAAACCAGCCAAATCGACTGCAGCACTTAAATTATTAGTCCTGCTCAAGGAGAAAAGTTAAATCCAAGTGAGTGATACAGGCTCTTGAGAGCCTCTAGTTTGTATTGATTAATTAAAAAGAATAACTGCAATATACAACTACAATCTACAGTTAAAGTATCAACATTCTAAATTGATATCATACAATACCTTTATCTTGAAAGATACTATTAACTTCTCCATGGTTCATAACCCATTCTTTGCAACCCAGCCATTTGTGACTTTGACCCATTTTTTGGTATTTTACTTATAAATGGACACCCAGTTAGCATTACATAGTCTGCAGTTAAAGTTTTTTATTTAAACATTTAATTACTTTATTAAACCATCCTTGATTTTTACCAAACTTTGACAGAAGCTTCTTTATGATCAATAAATAAAATGTGGAGAAAAATTAGGTACATTCAACTACATTACACTTAAAACATAGACAACAGCGAAAACGGGTGAGACACTGGGTTCCGTGGAACCTGTATGAATTTTTAATATTGGAAACAGAAATGAGATAAAAAATCAATATGCTCTACATGAAGTAACCCTTCCCTCAGCAAACCCAGAGTGGTATGGATCTTGGACCAATATGGCTGCTGTTACTAATTATTAAAAGATACAGCCCAAAGAAAATTCAAATATTTTTATGAAACTATTTTGGAAATTTATAGCAAACTTTGTGGTAGAAATCTTCAAATTCATGTCTAGATTGTGGATTTATATGGCCAGTGTTATTGAAAAAAATCAGCAAAAATCACAGATGATCTTTTGCCAGAGGAGTAATACAAGCCTCATCGAGCCTCTAGTTGTGTTAATTTTTGGGCAGAATTCTTTTCTGATAGTCAGTCACACTGAAGAATTGATTTAAAGTTCTTCATGTGAAATTGTAAAGAAATTTTTCTGAACAAATGATAATAAATTAAAAACTGCAAAACATTGAGCAACACAACCTCTGGGAAGCCTTTAGTTTAAAATGGTACATGATGCATTGAAATCAGTAACTATTAAATTTATTGAATTCATGGTAAACTGATGATGGGGAGAACAAAACTTTTCCATATCAAATGACAAATTTTCAGTTTTAAGACAAATGACTCAGTTTTAACATGTCGATCACTTGAGGTACATTGTGAATGACTGCACTTGTTTATAAACTGAGAAAAATTTACAGAAATATGCTCGTGGTAAATTTGACCACAAACCATGGGCGTCCTTGAATTATTTTGATTCTAATATGAAAAATCCATTGAAAAACATCTTCAAATTGCCGACGCCATTGAACAAAATATGACGTTTTTGCATTCAAAATATATTGTGACGTCGTCTCATCATACGTGTCATGGTTTATTGGAAATTTTGCCACAGATTTGTTTTATCCATTTTTTCAGCAGTCCATATTAGAATCTGAATTAGAATTCTTTTGAAGAGAATTTTTTATGCAGTATGTCAATTGTTTGAAACAATGTTTATTTGGAAAAAATGACAAGATGATATTGACAGGAGAGAACATTTTTGAATTTTAATGCTCCAGGTCAGACACCAGAAGAAGTAGAGCAGGACAGTGTACGATGTGTTCAGAGAGCATTAGAAGAAGAAGAGAACAGACCAGCTCGAAGAAACCAATTAGGTGAGCCTAAATATCCAGCATATGCCAAACTGAATGTTAGGATCAGTACCTTCAATGGATGGCCCGGTTACCTGAAATCTAGAAACATGGCTTTGGCAGGATTTTACACAGCTTTGTAATTCTTAATTTTTGGTCAGAGTACATTAATTGTATTGTTTTTCTAATGCTGACAGTATCCGCAGTTTTTAATGATGCCCTCGTCAAAGATGAGATAATTTTATTGTGACACTTTAACATTATGCATAACTATTTTTGCATCAATTTACCTTTGAGAAGTAAATAATAACATTTAAGAAGTATTGGTCCTTTTTGAAAGCAAGCTGTAATTGGTAGGGTTGCACATCGTGCATATCAGCTTATAGTATGGTGAGTGTTTAATGGATGGGTGGGTGGTTGGGTGTGAAAAATAAGGTTCCTATTTTATGTATTTTATTATGTCTCCCGCTTCGTAGAAGGGAGACATATTGTTTTTGTAGGATTTTTAAGGACGAGAAAAGGGGTGTGTGGGGTCAATATCTATGAAATTTATGTTATGCTTATTTTTGGGATATAGGTTTGTTCATTTGTATTTATTAAATGAAAATAGATTGGAACTATGAGGGGTGCAGTGACCACATTATTTTTGGACTGGGGGTCTCCTTAGCACTTTTTTTTGGGGGGGGGGGGGGGAGGGGGGGTAAAATTTTCATGGAACATTCCAGAAAAACAGTTCTATTAGTCCTAGACATTTCAAATTTTATATGAAGGTAGATATGTATGTATAAAATAAACAAAATCTATGCCAAGATTTCATAAAAACAGTAAAAGATGACTTGAATGTGGAGTTAGACGAGCGTGATGTAGTGGCAATACATCGCATATCATCAAGACACCATAGAATACAACCTGTGATTGTTAAACTTTTTAGCAGTGATGTCAAAAGAAATGTTATGCGAGTTAGAAAAGACCTCACGAATGAAGTACGTTTTACCGATGTTACACAAGCAAACATGGAACTTATACAAAGACTACGAGATACTGAGATGTTTGAAATCAGTCTGGTACTACAACTGTGGCATATATGGAAGAACCGAAGAAGGATTACAGCTCAAATTTGGGATTTTTGATGACATTTATACCAGATTAAGGCAAGAAAAATAATTAATATTAATTTTAGACTGAACTTCAGTCTCACAGACAGTAGAGAATCTTTAGGTTCATGTGTTATATTATATGCACTTTTTCTAAGATATTTTCTCAGTATCAATAATATTGTTCAATTACAATTGATATTTTTAACTTCACTTGTCTTCTACTATGAAATTTACATCTGTAGATTTTCATATCGTAATACTTTTTGGGATTAATTAGTATTTATAATTACAATTATCTAATACATATATTCTACAATCATATAGACCATTAAATTTGATAACCTTTTTATTTAGTAATCAAACTTAGTACAGCAATTCTGCAAAAACTAAACATTTAAGACTTAGAAGAATGTTCAACATACATGTATTGATTATATTAAAAAGTTTTTATTCTATTTTAGGGATATTTTTTATTTTATTTATTTTTTTCAGAAATATTCATTTCTTATATTTAGTTTTTCAATCCTGTCTGGTTCATCCATATTCATGTTATAATTTCTTAAGAATAATGACATGCATGCTTATTTATATTGTTTTATCGAATATGCTCACTTTTTGTTGTATTAATTATTATAATATTAGATGTGCTCTCTGAAAATATTGTCAGTTAATTGTCAAGGTTTGGGTGACCTTGGCAAGCGTAGAGATATTTTTGATTACTTAAAATCAGACCACTATAATATTTACTGTCTCCAATACACACATTTTGTACCTGAAAGTGAGAATACAATTCGATCTATGTGGGGATATGACTGCTTTTTCTTTTCATATTCATCAAATTCCAGAGGTGTCTCAATAATGTTCAATAATAATTTTGAATTTAAAGTAGTAAAAGAAAAAAAAGATGTTTGTGGTAATTATATAGTTTTATATTTGATTGTAGACAAACTACATCTTACACTTGTGTCAATATATGGTCCCAATAATGATGATCCAAACTTTTTTGAACATATTATGGCAGTTATTGATGATTTTGGTAATGAGACCTATGATATTTGTGGTGATTTTAATTTAGTTATTAATCCCAGCCTTGATTACAGTAATTACTTGCATGTAAATAATCCTAAAGCTAGAGAAAAAGTATTAGAATTGAAAGAGGAAAGATGTTTAATTGATCCATTTCGTGAAATACATCCAGATTTATTACGATATACCTGGCGGAAAAAAACAGGCCAGACTAGATTTTTTCCTAATATCTGAAAATCTTCTCACTTATTTAAAAAAATGTAATATTGAATCAAGTTATCGCTCTGATCACTCCAGAATTGTTTTAGATTTAGAAATTAATCCATTTGTCAGAGGGCGTGGACTATGGAAATTTAATAATTCTCTATTGTATGATTCTAATTATGTTGATATTGTTAAGACAAAAATTTCTGAAGTTAAAAAGCAATATGCCATTTTATTGTACAATTTTGAAAATTTAGATTACATTGAAAATGAAAGCCTACAATTAACAATAAATCCCCATCTATTTCTAGAAACATTGTTGATGGAATTAAGGGGAAAAACCATATCATACTCAACCTTCAAAAAAAGAGGAGATAAGAAAGAAATGAGACTAAAAAATGAAATATTAATTCTGGAGGAAAGAGTTGATACAGATTCATTACAGCTTTTGGAAAATAAGAAAAATGAGTTAGAAAATTTGAGAAAAGAAAAAATTAAAGGAAAAGTTGTTAGATCAAGAGTACAGTGGATTGAAGAGGGAGAGAAACCCTCTTCATATTTCTGTGGACTTGAATCTAAAAACTTTACAAGTAAAATAATTCCAAAGATTGAGAAAGAAAATGGGGAAATTATTTCAGGTCAAGGGGAAATTTTATCAGAGGTAAAAATATTTTATGAAAAACTATACAAAAGTAGGAATGAGGATCAGAGGGCGGATTTTCAAAAGATTCAAGATGATTTGATAGAGTTTGATTTTAGAAAATTGACTTGGGTCGAGAAAAAGGATTTAGAAGGAAGAATTACTATAAAAGAGGCAAGTGAATCACTTAAAAAGATGAAGAATAACAAAACACCTGGCTCAGATGGCTTTTCTGTAGAATTTTTTAAATTTTTTTGGTTAGACTTGCATTATTTTATAATCGAATCTCTAAATTATGGATATGATATAGGTGAACTTTCTGTTACACAAAAACAGGGAATAATTACATGCATCCCAAAAGGGAACAAACCTAGACACTTCTTAAAAAATATGGCGTCCAATATCATTATTAAACACAGTTTATAAAATAGGATCTGGTGCAATTGTCAATAGGTTTAAAAATGTATTAGACATATTGATTGATACTGATCAGACATGTTTCATAAAAGGTAGATTTATAGGTGAAAATCTTAGGTTGATATATGATATTCTACAACACACAGAAGAAAATGACATTCCTGGTCTTCTGTTACTGATAGACTTTGAAAAAGCATTTGATTCTATATCATGGGACTTTTTATTAAATGTTTTGAAATTATTTAATTTTGGTGAATCAATCATCAAATGGGTCAAAGTGTTTTACAAAAACATTTCTTCTTCTGTTATTCAGGGTGGGAATCTGTCAAGCTTTTTTAATATTGAACGAGGATGTAGACAAGGAGATCCATTGTCACCGTATCTTTTTATTCTCTGTGCTGAAATTTTGGCTCTCAAAATTCGTAATAACAAGAAAATCAATGGAATTTTCATTACCGAAATAGAACATAAATTATCTCAATTTGCTGATGATACATCTCTTATATTGGATGGAACAGAAGAATCTCTTAATGAGGCTTTAAATGAACTTGATTGGTTTGCAAATATATCTGGGTTAAATATCAATTATTCAAAAACTCAAGTCATTTGGATAGGAAATAAAAAGTACAGTCAATCGACTCTATGCAACGATAGACATCTTTCTTGGAGAGAAACATCTTTTAAGTTATTAGGGATCAATTTTGATGTAGATTTGACCAAGATAGTAAACATTAATTATCAAGAAAAAATTATACAAATAAAAAATATACTTAAACAGTGGTCAAAACGTAATCTCACAATTATTGGTAGAATAACTGTAGTTAAAACACTTGTATTGCCTGTTTTAAACCATTTAATTATTACTCTACCAAACCCTAGTGACAATGTTGTATCAAATATTAACAATATTTTGTATTCTTTTATTTGGGGATCACCAATTCATAGAGTAAAAAAAGATGTAATTACACAGAATTATGAAGATGGTGGATTAAGAATGATTAATTTGGAGTCTTTTATTACCGCTTTAAAAAGTACATGGATAAGAAGGATTTTAACAAAAAATTGTAAATCACAAAGTATTTTTATGTCACAAATTGATGTAGATAAGTTATTTCATTGTGGAAGTAGATATATACACAAAGTTTGCTCATTAATTAAAAATAATTTTTGGAAAGATGTACTTAAAGCATGGATTTTAATCATTGACAAAGGATATGATACAGATTGGGATTTTTTTCTTTCTAATCCATTATGGTTGAATGACTCGTTGAAAATACATGTAGGTAATAAATCTATATTGTATAAAGAAATGTATGCACAAGGTATAATGTATGTTAATGATATAGTAAATGAAAATGGTCATTTCTATACTTTAGAAGAGTTACAAAATAAATTTAATATCAACTTTGATGTAATGAAATACAATAGTATTATTTCTGCATTGAAGGAAACATCCAAAAAATTTTTGAAAGAAAACAAAAAACTTGAAAATCCTCTTATCCCATCCACAGTTCAAATATTTCTGAAAAGTAAAAAAGGGGCAAAAGACATGTATTCTGTTCTCAATAATAAAAATAATTTTCCAAATAGTTGTAAGAGATGGAATATGAACATAGATTTGACTGATCATAATTGGAAACAATTTTTTAAATTACCATTTGTTGTAACCAAAAATACAAAACTACAGTGGCTACAATATAGGATAAATCATCAAATTTTAGCAACCAATAATTTTCTTTTTAAAATTAAAATTATAGATAATCCAAATTGTACTTTTTGTCTTTCAGAAAAAGAGACAATTGTTCATTTATTTTGGGAATGTGAATGTGTACAAATATTTATAGAACAACTTGAAAATTGGTTTCTTGGTAATGGTATCAGCATACCAATCACTAAAAATTATTTTTTGTTTGGTAATATAACAAGATTATATAAAGGTGATCCCCATAATTTAATTTTTTTGTGGGCAAAACAGTATATTTATAACACTAGATTTTTAAAAAACAAATTATGTCTTGAATCAATAATAGAAACACTAAAATACAAGTATAAGCTAGAAAAAATGATAGCTGTGAAAAATAAAAAAATTACTAATTTTATGGATATATGGAATTGTTATGATGCTATTTTCGATTAGAGCAATCTTAAATATGGTTAGAATGTGGATGGAAATAACCACCAGACAGGCCCGCAGTGTTTTTATTTTTTTAATTTTTTTTTTGTGTTTTTTTTTATATTTTTTTTTATTTTTTTATTTTTTTGTTTTTTTTGTTTTGTTTTGTTTTTTTTGTTTTTTTGTTTTTTTGTTTTTTTAAGCCCCTTTTCCATCATTTTTATATATAAAAAAAGTCTAACACGAGTTGTATATTTTCTTTTATGTATTACATTATTATATTGTCATGTGAATGTACTCTTTTTGTAATATTATAATATATATATATATGTATGTGTGTTGGAAATAAAAATATAATAAAAAAAAAAAAAAAGATATGTATGTATAGATGAAGAATTAATATAGTTTATATAAACAAGTGGCCCACTTGGCATTTGTGGGAAGGGCTAGAAAAGGGGTGTGTGGGGTCAATATCTAGGACATTTATGTTCTGCTTATTTTTGGGATGTTTGTTAATTTGTGTTTATTAAATGAAAATCAAACAAGGGGCCCAAATGGTAAATATTTATAGGCCCCAAGGGGGGATTTATTAAGGGGCTCCTAAGGGATATTTAAAAAATAAGTCTTCCAAATTCGTTTTGGGTGACTTATTTTATAAAAATAAGTCAGCGAGGCGACTTTTGCAAACACAGGATTACTTCTTATGTTGCCCCTAGACATAGTCGGGACGACATATTGTTATTGTTCCATTTCTTTGCTTTTTTTGGGGCGACTTATTTTGTTATAAAAACAAGTCAGCCAGGCAACTTTTGTGTCTTGCTTGCAAACACAGGATTACTAGTTATGTCCCCCTAGACATAGTCAGGACCACATATTGTTATTGTTCCATTTCTTTGCTTTTTTTTTTATTCTTCCACCTGATTTTGTCCGAACGAGTTCTCAGAGATGGCTGGAACAATCTTTATGAAACTCACAGTAATGATGATCAACAAGTCTAATTTAGATGCAGTCATCTAAATACAAAAATTATCAACAAATGGCTGCCATTTCCATGGAAACAGAAAAAGTATGAACATTTTTGGAAACTTTCATATCTCAAAAACTGCACCATAGAATTTCATGAAACTTTGTACTTTTGTAAAATATGATCAGTAGAACATGTTCATGAAAAAAAAACGTGATTGGTTGGAGACGTTTGTCGGCCATTTTGAAAAATGTTGTAAAAATGATGAAAAACTGAACATTGTCTGATTTCAACGAAAATTGATATCTAGGCTAAGTTTGAGATAATGAACAAGATGCAGTCATCTAAATACAAATTTTTCAAAATGGCCATCGTGGGCAACATCTGCTATTGCTCGCAATTGCAATTCTAGTTCTTATTCTTCTTCTCATCGAAGCTTGTCCGGGCCATAATTTTTTTGTCTTTTGACCTAGGCTTATACCCTTTGGATGAAGGTGTATTACCATGAAGCAGTGTGTCGCATACCATTATGACCTTCATTTGACCTTGACCTTTGACCTCAAGGTCAAATTATGATTAAAATTATAGTATTTCCTTGTCTGGGGGGCATATTAATTTACCCCTGTCCGTCTGTCCGTCCGGATTAGGATACATTGTTTGTCTGGCTATCTCCTCCCAAGGTTTTAGAGATACAAGTTTAATATTTTGTAGGATGTTCATATACATAACGAAGGTGTGCATGGCCAAAGGATTTTGATTTCTTTTAAATATTCTGAAAATGACAGGTAGTTGGACTTAGTCATTTTTTGCTACTAGCTGCAAAAGGAGATCATGGTTTGTCCGGCTATCTCCTTCTACAATTTTGGAGGTGCAACTTTAATATTTTGTAGGATGTTCATACACATAATGAAGGTGTGCATGGCAATTTACAGGATTTTGATTATTTCCAAATATTCTGAAAATGACAGGTAGTTGGACTTAGTCATTTTTTTGGTACTAGCTGCATAAAGAGATCATGGTTTGTTCGGTTATCTCCTCCTACAGATTTGGAGATACATCTTTAACATTTTATAGAATGTTCATACATAAAATGGAGGTGTGCATGCCCACAGGATATTGATTTCTTTTAAATATTCTGAAAATGACAGGTAGTTGGACTTAGTCATTTTGCAAGCTATATGGCAGAGCAGAAAAAAGGGGGGGGGGGCATTGTCCATATCTAGTTTGTCTTTTGACCTAGGCTTATACCCTTTGGTATGTAGGTGTATTACCATGAGGGTGTTTGTCATGTACCATTATGACCTTCCCTTGACCTTTGACCTCAAGGTCAAATTATAGTATTTCCTTGTAGTGGTTTTAACTTTTTTGTCTTTTGACCTAGGCTTATACCTTTTGGTATGTAGGTGTATTACCATGAGGGTGTGTGTCACGTACCATCATGACCTTCATTTTACCTTGACCTTTGACCTCAACCTTTGTTATATAGGTGTATTACCTTGAGAAGATTGTGTCGCATACCATTATGACTTTCATTTGACCTTGATCTTTGACTTCAAGGTCAAATTCTTATTTTTATCCTAGAGATAGACAAGAATGATCTAGAATAAAGTGAAGGGGGGGACATATGTTTTGGTTTACCAAAACAGTTCCACCTAGTTTATTTATTTTGGGGTCATCCATAATTGTCAACATTTTTACAAGTTTACAAAGAGCACTCTTTTTGGAAACCCCCACCCATCCTCAAAAAATGTACATCAACATTTTTTAACTGTTATAGTGAACAGGTACCACTCCTTACTTAAGGAGGATCTGCAGACAACATTACATCACTTGAAAATGCATGTACTAGCATAAGTCATATGTTGACATGCTCAAGTGATTTGCTGTTTTTTGGGCCAAATTAAATCAAACTTTACAGGAGTGGTGTATGGAGGGGTGTAATTAAAATTTCTTATTTCATTCTGATCGGATGAAAATCAATGCTACCAGAGGCAATTCTGGATTCTGATTGATCAAATTTTGAAATTTTTCACCTCTAAAACTAGTGCGCCAAATCTCTTCAACCTTTATAGAAATGATGATTAGGAGACCCTCTACAAATGTTCTTTATTTGGCGTTTTTCAGATGGAATACATGGTGGCTACATGTTTGCATTGAAGCCTATAAGAAATCACAATTTCACCATCTTCTCCGAAACTTCAAGGTCGATAATAACTAAACTTGGCAGGAATAATGTTTGGAAGGTCCTTAAAAAATTTCTCAATAGGATCTGATGAAAATGATTGCCACCAGAGGAAATTCTTGATTTTGATTGGTCACATTTTATAATTTCTTCTCTAAAAACTACAATCTATGCCAACTTTTTTAAAACTTTATAGGAATGATGATCGGGAGCTTTTCTACAAAGATTTCTCATTTGATGTTGATCAGGTGGCATAGATGACAGCTACCGTTTGACACATGATTGCATTGAAGCCTTTGGGAAATATCCTCTGAAACTACAAGGTCAGTTATAAACAAATTTGGTAGGAATAATGTATTGAAGATCCTTTAAAAAAGTCCTCATTTCATTTGGGTTTGATGAAAAACATGTCCATCAGAGGAAATTCTTTGATTCTGATTTGTCAGATTTTAAAATTCTTTGTCCTCTTAAAAAGTTCAATGTCAGATCTTTTCAAACTTGATGGGAGACTTTCTCAAAGGTTCCTCAATTCCTGTTGATTAATGGTTTTGTATTGAAGCCTATGAGAAATAAGTTTCCTCATCTCCTATGACACTGCAAGGCCAACATTAACCAAATTCGTAAGGACTTAAGGTGAAGGAGATATTTTGGCACCACAGGGAGTAGAAAACATTGAGGTGAAAGCCTTGCAGAGTCCAAAATGGCCGCCAGAGCTGACTATAGTTTAACATAGGACCCTATGGGAAATTTACTTAAAGATCTTTTTGTCTGAAACAACTGGGCCAATTGGAACAAATTTTAGCAACAAAGTCCTTACTAGGTGGTCCTCTTTCAGACTTATATCCAATGACCCTGTCCGTCATCCAAGATGGCTGCCAGAGCCGAGCATAGTTTAACATAGGACCCTTTGGAAAATTTACCTAAAGATCTTGTCTGAAACCACTTGGCCAATTGGAACAAAAATTGGCAGCAAGTGTCCTTAGGTGGTCCTCTTTCAGAATTATAATCAATTACCCAGCCCGTCATCCAGGATGGCCACTTGAGAGCCAAACATAGTTTAACATAGGACCCAATTGGGAATTTACTTCTTGCCTGAAACCAATTGGAATAAACCTTGGCAACGATGGTCCTTATGCGGTACATTTTCAGAATTACATCAAATTACCCCATCTGCCATCCAAGATGGCTGCAGGAGCTGAACATAGGACCCTATAGAGAATTTACTTAAACATCTTCTTATCTGAAACCACTTGGCCAATTGGAACAAAACTTGGCAACAATGGTCCTTAGCTGGTCCTCTTTCAGAAATATATCCAATGACCACATCTGCAATCTAAGATGGCGGCAAGAGCCAAACATAGTTTAACATAGGACCCTATGGGAAATTTACTTAAAGATCTTTTTGTCTGAAACAACATGGCCAATTGGAACAAATTTTAGCAACAAAAGTCCTTAGGTGGTCCTCTTTCAGACTTATATCCAATGACCCTGTCCGTCATCCAAGATGGCTGCCAGAGCCGAGCATAGTTTAACATAGGACCCTTTGGAAAATTTACCTAAAGATCTTGTCTGAAACCACTTGGCCAATTGGAACAAAACTTGGCAGCAAGTGTCCTTAGGTGGTCCTCTTTCAGAATTATAATCAATTACCCAGCCCGTCATCCAGGATGGCCACTTGAGAGCCAAACATAGTTTAACATAGGACCCAATTGGGAATTTACTTCTTGCCTGAAACCAATTGGAATAAACCTTGGCAACGATGGTCCTTATGCGGTACATTTTCAGAATTACATCAAATTACCCCATCTGCCATCCAAGATGGCTGCAAGAGCCGAACATAGGACCCTATAGAGAATTTACTTAAACATCTTCTTATCTGAAACCATTTGGCCAATTAGAACAAAACTTGGCAACAATGGTCCTTCGGTGGTCCTCTTTCAGAAATATATCCAATGACCACATCTGCAATCTAAGATGGCGGCAAGAGCCAAACATAGTTTAACATAGGACCCTATGGGAAATTTACTTAAAGATCTTCTTGTCTGAAAAAACATGGCCAATTGGAACAAAAGTTGGCAGCAATGGTCCTTAGTTGGTACTCTTTCAGAATTATAGCCAATGACCCTGTTTGCCATTGAAGATGGCTGCCAAAGAGGAACTTAGTTTAACATTGGACCTAATGAAAGATTTCTTGTTTGAAATCAGTGAGCCAATTGGAACTTGACAGCAGTGTTCCATGCTGTCAGTCAAGTTGAACAATACATGCTCCTGGGACCCTTTAGTTAGATGAAAATAATTTCAGTTTTGCAGTGAAAGAACAAAATTTAATTTTCAGCCAAGTTTAGATTGATACTTAATCAAATTTAATCCTATCAGAGTTTGCGATATAGGAAAAAAATTTGTTTGTTATAACAGAATTGTTTTTAAAGTGAAAATACAAGTTTAAAACTTGACATGTACTTATTTTATACTTTAAGGAGTTTTTTATTAATTGAGTTCGTAAATTTGATGCAGTAAGCTTCTCTGCCACTTACCTTAATCCTGGTAAGATGAAAAAAATTCAATTTTACACAGAAAAGTTGTTATACAGCCTTCAACACAGGGCACATGTCAATACTCTATATTAAAATGTATCAAATAACCCTGTATAAAACATGGTGAAAAAATTCCATCAATACTTCAAAATATCATTGGAATAAAAGCTATATTCTAAAATTCTGCTATATGGTGAGATTAAACTAGTCACTATATGTTATTTTCATTTTCAGGTAACAGGGACAATGCTTTATGTTTCTTTTGTAGATTTTTTTTTTACATGTGTTGCCAAACGGCGGAAACGGAAAGAAATATTTAAATGGACGGAATTTTTGTATACAAATGGTAAACACCAATATAGTACGCTCCCCGTCGGTTTACAGGTCCAAAGTCTTTTTGGCCAGTAGAAACATCCGAACGAACAAATGTGTAGTGTAAAATAAAGTATCTTTTTCGTTATAAAAGAATAAAAAAGAACAGAGAATAATGATTTTTCATTTATCTTGACAAAGCACTGCTTTAAAATCTATTAATATAAATCAGAGTACATACATGTGAATAACTTTCAAATTTCAACATTCCTTTAGTATGAATAAATATAAATACATGTCTATGTTAATGTTTCAATTGTATTATTATAAAATAACGTTCACGGCCACTTGGATGGGACTGAATTTTTAGAGAAAAATTAAGCGTCATGATATTCAAAGCACTGTGGACTAGTTGATTTTTAGAAATCCTAGGCTATGACTACGGCTAGCTAGAAAATTATATATACATGTACTGTTTTTCTGCCAGTTTTCTGAGTATACATGTGTCAATATATCCATTTTCCTTCAAACCATACCCCACTTACTTCCCCAAAAAGGATTGCCTTCTGAATTTGTGGGAAGAAAATTTGAGAAATTTCTGCAGAGGTATTCTTAAATATGTAAATTTAAATTGAATTACAAAGAAAACAGAGGGAGGGCATGAAAACATAAATCATACATATTATTCCATTTTCTTTAGAATTCCCTCTTTCCAGATTGCTGGTTTGGAGAAGTGTAAAAGGATCTAACAATATAGCTGTAATGAGGAAAAATTCAGGAAATTATTTTGTTAAATTTATTTTCAATTTATTGCCAACAAAGTTTTTTTCTGTATTTCATTAAAGCCCATCAGTTTAAGTTATTCTCTGCATAAATATGGGTTTGGCGAAGAATAATAAAATTCAAGAATTTCCCCTACAGATTTATTGAGACACCTTTTGATATGGGAGACAACATGTAACAAAACACAGAAATTATTGTTTAGACCCTGATTCAATCTAATAAAATTAATTTTCCACACTTGCTCCTTCTTTTCGTTTTGTTGTTAATTAATATGTCCCACATGCGAAAATAAGGAGCATGTTCCGAGCTAGAACAAATTTTAATTAAATTGGCCCTGATCTGACGTGACTGTTATGGGATCTGGGGTGATATGAATGAAATAAACAATTGTTCAAATAAAACATCTATTTTTTGTTTGTTTTTTTATGCCCTGCCACGAATAATGGCTGGGGCATATAGATTTACCCTTGTCCGTCCATCTGTACGTACATATGTTCCGATTCGGTTAAGTTTTGCTCAGTCCTCTTGTATAATACAACACAGTTCAGCAACACTAGGGTTGCTATGGCCTGTATTTCATGCTTCAGTGACTTTGTTTTAGTTTTGCATTTAGGTTCATTTCTCAGAAACCTATAGTAATATATCAATGATATTTCATCACTACAGTCCTCTTGTATAGTACAACACAGTTCAGCAACACTTGGGTCGCTATGAACTACATTTCATGCTTCAGTGACTTTGGTTAAGTTTTGCGTTTAGGATCATTAAACAAAACAATTTTGGTCTTTTAAAGTACAACACAGTTCTGTACCATATATTTTCTCCATTATAAACTTCATTTATCACTTTCATAACTGGATATTTCTTTCCTATTTAGGTCAATATTACAAACCTATATTGTTTTTAGGGCGGGCATACGTGTCTTACAGACACATTTTCTAGTTTACCAAGGAACCAGACCGCTCATAATTATCCATTGTTTATAACAGATCCTTGTCCCATCTAGCAGCCACATAGAGATAAAGACTGGGATTACTTAATTTTTTCAATAAAAACACGGAATATAATACACAAATGAAAATCTGTACTCATTTGCATATTTTTAATTTAATAAACAAGAATTCGACGACATAAACTTTATTGCATTGCAAGGAATTTTTCATTGTATTCAAAACGCATGAAAGCTATGGTTGTAAATTATTTGGGATTCAGTCTTAATTTTTGTGTAAATCTCATCTGGAACACTGCATATTTGTTAGTGTATATAAAAATGGTTAAATGTTGTAAATTCCTCTGATTTTTTTACGCCCCTAACTGTAATGACCTGACAACTTTTTTAACCCCCTAGGAAAATGTGACCCCTGAACTTTCCAAACCCCAACTGATAAACAGTGACTCTTTGGGAGGGGAGGTGGGGCTCATGTCATAAACCCTATCGTGAACAATGCTTTTTAAATGATTTTACCTTGTTCATTTATTTGCAAATGTATGCAAATAAGATCAAGAACAAATATGAACTAACATCAACATCAGGCTGATTTCGGGGTTAGGAGGATGAGTTGGGTGCATGGGAGGAGAAGTGAGCAAGTGTGGGTGGTTGGAGGACAAAAGACAAGACCGCTAGCCACTTCAAACATGCAATTTTTGATGAAGATATTACCCTTTTTGTTGCCGTGGAAACCAAACTACTCGACACAATGATGTTAACTCAACAGGAAGGTAGACTGGTTTATGCTAACAACAGTGAGAGTCTAGATGTTAGCACCTGCCTGAATTTGTCCATCCTTTAAAGATTCATCGAATGCAGTTAGAGCTAAAAATGGTGTTTTCGTCATTTTGGTCATAAATCAGTAACAAAATAGGAATTATTTCTCTTTTCTTATCATTGAATACAGGTATCCTATGATAAGTTAAGGCTAAGCGCTACAAGCTTGACTGCCTGATGTGTTGCTGAGACCATGATATCTCAAGGCATAACCCCTCCAAAATATAACATTTTTGATATTTTTTACACCAATTAGTATTTGATAATTAAAGTAATCAAGACCTCACAATAATAATAAACATTAAAACAGCAGCAGAAAAGGGATTGGTTCAAAGAGCTCTTAACGTAAAAATACACAGAACCATTGTTCGGAATTTATATACGTCAAACGATTGATATTTGTCGTATAGTATCAATTTGACTTCTCTATTTTTCCAAAAAAAAAGAAAAATTGTTTGGAGAACGATAATTTCTTTTTATTCTTCCTCAAATGTATATACAAACCTGGACAATTATTTTTCAGAGTCTTGCTCTGGGTTTCAAAGAGTCAACACTTATTTATTTTTATATTTTATTTTCACACTCGTGATCAAGACCATATTGGTCGAAACGTTGAGTATTTTTTACTTTTTAGTTTGTTGTTGTTTTTTTACGATTTTATATTTGGTTTTATTCGACTGGTGTATTTTATACATTTTAGTCGTCTTACGCCTCTTTTGACAGCTCACCGTTTCCATTTATTTTTCTTGTTATCTATTATCGCATGAGCTGTTTTTGCAACATAATTAGTTTTTTATTTTTCAGATTTGTTGCTTTTGTATTAGAAACACTTTTCCATGATGATAAGGTGTCTATAGTAACTGTTTTTTTTTTTTTTTTTTTTTTTTTTTTTTATCGTAGACCCATAACTTAGTAAAATTGAACACGCTGTATGGGTTTATGTGTTAAAAGAACTATTTTAATAATTTTAGTCTATGATAAAAAAAGTTCACAGTTCACAGTTAGGTGTTATTTAATAAAATGGTTTATTATAGACACATAACGGAAATTTTTTTAAATAATCGACCAAAAATTCTGCAAATAAGTGAGTTCGTATAAAAATGAAAATCATTCCTCAAAAAATGAATTACTGCAGAAAAGACAAACGGACTGTAATGAATTGCATGATTGACGTACGTTCATGGTCTAAGTGCAAGAGTAGAATATAAAATAAATGAACTAATGTAACAATGACAAGTGGTTTACTCAATTAAATTACGTGCATCCTTAAAAACATAGGCTAACCATCTCCTGCCATTTATTTCAATAATTTATGCTTTCAAATCTTTTTTGTCAATTTGTTCCTCTCTTTTTCTTTCTTGTAAACATTTGATATACTATATACAACATGCATATGAAAATAAATGACCAAAAAGAAAATGTGTAAATTCTTTCCGTTCTTTCCGTTTCCGTTCCATATTCCGTTTCTGCCGTTTAGCAACACCCGTTTTTTTTTTTTTGCATTACAGAAGTTAATAATGATCCATTGATAGAGCCTGATATACCGGAAATTGATTTGGTTCGTCTGAATAATAGTGAGAATATAGTCAGAAGAGAAGCTGAAAATGTGAGTGAATAAGTAAATTTGTTGTTGTTTCAAAGTTTATACCCCTATAGAAACTATTACTCCTCTAAGGTCAAACAGCCTTTTGTTGTACATGTATTGGCTTTAGCTGATGGATGGTAGAGTACTCCATACATGAAATGTATTGTAATGGCTTTGGCTGATGGATGACAGAGCACTCCATACATGAAACTGGGAATTTGCCAATTCTGTCCATAATCGGCACATGTCTGCTGTTCTGGTATGTATTTTTATGCCCCACCCACGAATGTGGATGGGGCATGTAGAGTTAAACTTGTCCATTGGTACAAACGTCCGAACCAAGTTTTGCGTTTAGGTTCATATCTTTGGAACTAAGCATAGTATATCAGTGAAACTTCATGAGTGGATGTGCCTTGGGTAGTACTGAGCAGTCATACAATAAATTGGTCATTGTGAACTACATTTTATGCTTGAGGGACTCTGGTTAAGTTTTTTCTTTAGGTTCATTTCTTTGGAACTAAGCATAGTGTATCAATGAAACTTCACCAATGGATGTGACTTGGGTAGTACTGAGCAGTCATACAATAGTAGGGTCATTATGACCTACATTTTATGCTTGAGTGACTCTGGTTAAGTTTTGTGTTTAGGTTCATTTCTTAGCGCGGGGCATCTGTGTATTACAGATACAATTTCTAGTTTTAACACAGAAGAAAACTTGTATGTGACAAATTTCCCACTTGTATACTATGGTGTATGCTGATGTCCCACAGCCCCAGCCAATACAAGAAAAAGTTATTTTATAGGTACAATATAACATTATTATCTCAGGTATTTTACGGCTAACCACTATTTTAGGGCTCAATTAGTGGTTATTGAAGGTGGTAAATTGAACATGCTTTTGTTTACAGTTTTTGTTTTACTTATTTTCATTTTTAAGCTCAACTGGCACAAAGGTCCATGTGAGCTATTACCATCACTTGCATCTGTTGTCCGTCATTATAATCTTTTCCTAAGAGATTTTCTCCTCTGAAACCACTGGCTTAGCAGAAACCAAGTTTGGCAGTAATGATACTTAGGTAGTCCTCTTTCAGAACTGTATCTGATGATCCATATATGGCATGCCGTTGTTATATTTATTCAATTTCGAGATATCTTATTTATTTAAATAAGATATCTTATAAACTAATAGAGATATCTTATAAATTAATAGAGATATCTTATAAATTAATAGAGATATCTTATAAACTAATAGAGATATCTTATAAACTTATAGAGATATCTTATTTAACTGGTTATAAAGATATCTTATTAAATATATAAGATATCTCTATAAGTTAATAAGATATCTCTATTAATTTATAAGATATCTTATTAACTATATAAGACATCTTTTATATAGTTAATAATAGAGATATCTTATAAACTAATAATTTATAAGATATCTCTATTAATTTATAAGATATCTCTATTAGTTTATAAGATATCTTATTTAAATAAATAAGATATCTCGAAATTGAATAAATATAACAACGGCGTGCCATATCCATAGCCCCATCAAAGGCAAAATTTGTTTAACAAAGGACCCTATGGAAATTCATTGAAATATCTTTTATGAAACCATTAAGTTAACTGGAATCCAACTTTGCAGCAATGGTCCTTTAACGTTTCTCTTTCAGCTTTATAACTGATGGCCACCACAGATGAACAGGTTATACATAGGACTCTATGGGAAATTAACTTAAAGATCTTCTTGTCATAAAGCACTAATCCAAATGGGACTACATTTTCCACCAATGGTCCATAGTTAGTCCTAGCTCTTCAGAATTATATCTGATGACCAGCATTGCTATGGGAAAATTCACTTAAACTTATTCTTGTCTGAAACCAAACTTGACATGAATGGTCCTTTCAGTGGTCCTCTTTCAGAAGTATATCCCATGACCTGGAATGCCATCCAAGATGGCCTCCACAGGCAAAATTAGTTTAACATGGGACTCAACTTAAATGGGAAAACTAAGCCAATTGGAACCAAACTTTGCATCAATGGTAGTTAGGTGGTCCCCTTTCAGATTGAATCTGATGACCTGGACTGCTTTCCAAGATAGCGGCCATAGGCAATCTAAGTTTAACACAGGATTCAGTGGAAAAATTCACATGCAGATCTCTTGCCACCTGAAACTGATTAGCCAATTGGAACACAACTTGGTCCATAGGTAATATTCTTTCAAAATTATATCTGACGACCCTGCGGCCCTCCAAGAGGGCTGACAGAGCCAAACACGGTTTAACATAGGAAAATTCACTTAAAAATATTCTTGTCTGTAATTAGCGAGCCAGTTGGAACTAAATTTGGCAGCAGCGGTCCTTAAATGGTCCTCTATCAAAAATGTATTCGACTACCTTGCGCAACATCCAAAATGGCCACTACATTTGAACATAGTTTGACATAGGACCCTATTGGAAATTCACTTAAAAATCTTATCTAAAACCAGTGAACCAATTGGAACCCAACTTGGCATCATTGGTCCTTAGATGGTCCTCAGTATTTATATCAAATGACCTTGCCCACCATCCAAGATGGCCACCAGTTATGTAACCTAGGACCCTATGTGGAAATTGACTTTCAAAACTCTTGTATGAAACGAGTTAGCAATTTGTTTTCAAATTTGGCAACACCAGTGAGCAAATAGAGGAACCCAGGTTGACCTTGATGTTTCTGACTGCCAACCAAGATTGACATAGGCAAACAATTTGTTCTGCTTTAAGTCTGCCGATGATACATGCATCCACGCTAGGTGAGCAATACCGGCTTCTTGGAGTCTCTAGTCAGATTTCTATTTTTCATTCATTGTAAAACATTTTTATTTCTTTTTATTCCTTGCACATACTTTATCTTTTAAACTAGTTAACCTTTTATACTAATATGGCATTCCTTGCATATCTGTAGGAACATGTAGAATCAGTGTGTTCGTTTTAATAAATTCCTATATAAAGATTTTGACAATTTTTTTTACACATAAGAGGGGTTTTAACAGATAAGCAAGCTAAATGAATTTTAGATGTATTGATTTGTTTTTTGGGGATACTTATATCATTGGAGTATTTGTGTCAACTGCCTTTGCAAAAATGGACCCTGCTGGTGAAAGACAATAACAAAAAAACATTCACTTTCCCAGAAAAAAATACTGCAATTCATGAAAATTTTACTTACAGATTACATATGCAACTAAAAGTTCAGAAGAATTTATAGAATATTGGTTGTGTAATCATTAGAATTGACTTTATTGAAAGTGAAAATTTGTCAGGAAATATTGACCTGATCATTTGAATGTAAAGATTCTTAACAAATCTGTATTAGCATAAAGGTGAATGATAAATACATTACAAGATTAAAGTACTCTGGTCACCTGGACGAAAGGTGAACTTTTACTTCTTGGTTTGTTGTCTCCCGTTGCAAAGCAACAGAGGGACATGGTAATGGTATCTGTCTGCCCGCAACACCTTGTGGACACATCTCCTCTGAAACCGCTTGGCGGATTGCTTCTATACTTGGTAGCATTTATTGTTATGAAGTGTATATGTGAATACTATACCACCATTTTGATTCAACAAATTTTGCAGGAGTTATGGGACTTAGACTATTTTCAACTTTTCTCAACAATAGAAGACCATGTGCGCACTTCTTCTCTGAAACCGCTTGGCAGATTGCTTCCATATTTGGTAGGATGTATTGTTTTTAAGTGTAGATGTGCATACTCTACTGCTATTTTAATTCAACAAATTTTGTAGGAGTTATGGGACTTAGACTTCTTATGCAAACTGATTCTGCTGTGGTGGGGGACATATAGCTACATGTAGCAATCTTGTTTTTAACTTTTTATTAGTTAACTCAATCTAGGTTAGCTATACAGACTTTTTACCTTTTCCTAACCTTCAACAGGTCTCAGACAATTCAACAAACCAGCCTACAAACATTTATACAGTACAGAATAGACGTATAGCACAAGAGACAACTTGTCTGCCAGGTAGGAATTTAATGTATTGAACACACTAATGCTAGGTTATGAATACAACCAATTAGTAAGCAATCCAAGATAAAATGAAATAATTTTGGTCCTGTTATTTCTTTTTTATGCCCTGTAGCAATGTCTGTAAATGCTAAGTGGAGCTGTTTTGGGGAAAGTTATTTGAAAACTGTATTCTGCTTCTTTACAACCTTTTCCAGCCTATTTTGGGACCAGTATATTGTAAACAAACTGTGGTTTCCGCCCAGTGGTGCCCCTAGTGTTTACTGACATTGCTATGCCCTGTCTACAAATGGTTAAGTTTTTATGTTAAGGTCCATTTCTCAGAAACTCATTGAGGTACATTAATGATATTAGATCATTACAATCCATTTGTAACACTGAACACAGTTTAATAACATTTGCAGTATTATGACCTGCATTTCATGCTTGAGGGACTCGGTTAAGTTTTTGTGATAAGGTCCATTTCTCAGAAACATATTGATATATATCAGTGATATTAAACCTGATAATAATGATCATAACTTTGACAATTTTCAAAGTGTTGAAAAATAAAAGTTATCAAAAAATTCAATTTTCCTTGAATTTTCAAAAGTGTCAAATAATTAGGGTTGTTATGGTACTATTTTAGGTATTATGTATTGTTCTGGGAATTCTCAAGGTGCAGCTGCACTATTGCCTGATAATGAACATACCATTTCATATGCAGCAAGTTGGACAGCAGGTATTCTAGGAGGTATGTTTGTCATTTCAAGGTGAAATAGGTTGATTTAAAATTGAGCTGAGATCAGGGCAAATTCTGATTGATTGTGAAAGTTTGTCCTGGTCCTGAAAACCATAAAATTTTGAAATCATAGATAATCAGTGCATGTTGATAAAAATGATTGATATTGATGATCAGTTATTTTACTCATGCTACATGCATGTTGAAGACAATAAACCAACCCCATAAGTATCCTTTGGACCCATTTCTTGGTTGTGTCATGGATATGTACCCCATACTTTTTCTGCAGTTATACATTTATACAATTTAAACATTTCTGTCTTTAGTAGAGTTAAATTAAATGAATCCTTTCACCACCTGCAAAATAAGTCTTCTTTTTTATTAGTCCCCTTATCGGATAATAATCATAAGTGTTATTGCCCTTGGAAATAGGAATTATTGCCAAAATAATAATTTTCCAGACTTTTTTTCAGAAACTGTTGAACTAACTGATCTTATTTTTGAGGTATATGAGCTTATAATGATGATTTCCAGATTAAGTTTGAGTTTCACGCTGATCCGATAATTATTGTAAGAGTTACTGCCATTAGAAATAGGAATTTTTGCCAAAATAAAAGTTTTCCTGACTTTTCTCAGAAACTGTTTAACCAACTGATCATATTTTTGGTTTTTGGTATATAAGCTTATAATGATGAGTTAAAGATCAAGTTTGAGATTCAGGCTGATTGTATAATTATTGTGAGTGTTATTGCCCTTGGACATCTGATTTATTTTTAAAATAATAGTTTTCTGGATTTTTTTCAGAAAGCATGTAATCAACTGATCTTAGTTTTGGTATATGAGCTTATTATGTTACGTTACAGATCAAGTTTTAGATTCAGGATGATGGATTAATTATTGTGAGAGTTATTACCCTTGGAAGTAGGAATTACTGCCAAAATAAGTTTTCTGGAATTTTTTTTTCCAAAACCCGTTTAATAAATGATCTTATTTTTGGTATGTGAGCTTATAATATTAAGTTACCGATTAAGTTTGAGTTTCAGGCTGATGGGATAATTATTGTGAGAGTTATTGCCCTTGGAAGTAGGAATTACTGCCAAAATAAAAGTTTTCCAGACTTTTTTTCGCAAACCCGTATAATAAATTATCTGTTTTTTGGTTTATGAGCTAATAATGATGAGCTACAGATCAAGTTTGACTTTCATGCTGATTGGGGGTGGGGTGTATATATAAATCATTTGTCAACCCATCAATGTAACTTGTAAGCGAAACCATAGAAACTGTGCATGAAGCAGAATATTTCCTTTATAAAAAACTAAGTATGTTGCAAAACAGCTCATGCGACAATAGATAACAAGAAAAATAAATGGAAATGGTGAGCTGTCAAAAGGGGCATAAACGACTAAAATGTATGAAATACACAAGTCGAACAAAACCAAATATAAAATCGTAAAACAACAACAACAAACAAAAACGTTAAAAATACTCAACGTTTCGACCAATATGGTCTTGTTCGACTTGTGTATTTCATACATTTTAGTCGTTTTATGCCCATTTTGACAGCTCACCATTTCCATTTATTTTTCTTGTTTTCTATTTCCTTTATAGAGCTTGAGGAGGGAGATAACTTGATTTAAAGATTTATTTGCTTTATAATAGAATATTAACAGAGTAAACAAAGCTCCTGCTAAACTATCTTGTGGAATTCATTGAAAGTTGCTGCCCTATATAATGATATTCCTGAACAGACTACATTATTTATAATTTCTGCCAACTTTTTGTAATGCAGATTAAAACAGACTTAAGATTTGGTATCACCAGTATTATAAAGGGAATGGATATTTTTTTTAAGATTGTTTCATATGATATATTTTTTTAAAAATTGAAAAATCCATGGAGTTCAATAGTCCTCATTAGCAGCTACTCCATAACTTGATATGCCAGCAGATATTAAGATGATCTTTGGATGCTATTTTTATAATGATGAATTATATATGAGATTTCTTTTTCCTTTATAACTTTTATGGAATCATATGGCTCTTAGTCTTTTCAATTTTTAGGTCACCTGGCCCAAAGGGCCATGTGAGCTATTACCATCATTTGGCGTCCGATGTCGTAAACTTTCCATTTAAGTAAAATCAAGAAATACCAAAGGGATAATCGAAGGAGGGGAAAATGGAAAAAACTGACAAACTCCAGAGAACAACAAAGACAAGACCAAAACAATACAAGCACTACAATTAAAAACCCAAAAAATATGAACAACATGGACCCCACCAAAAAACTTCGGGTAGACTCGGGTGCCCGGGAAGAGTAAGCAGTCTCTGCTTCCTGCATGACACCTGCCACGCTGCCCATTTCAAATCCAGTACGACTCTTCTTATCTGAAATGGAAGAAAACTTGGCAACAATGGTCCTTAGGTGGTCTTCTTTCAGAAGTATATCTGATGACTCCACTAGCCATCCAAGATGGCCGCCAGAGCCGAACATACTTTAACATAGGACCCTATGTTACTTAAAGATATTTTCTGAAACTACTGGGTGAAATTGGAATTAAATTTTGCAGTAATGGTCCCTAGGTGGTCCTTTTTAAGAATTTTATCTGATGACCCTGCCCGCCATCCAAGATGGCAGCCAGAGCCAAACATAGTTGAAAATAGGACCCTATGTGAAATAATACTTTAAGATGTTGTTGTCTGGAACTACTTGGCTAATTGGAATAAAAATTTGCAGCAATTGTCCTTAGGTTATCGTTTTTCAGAATTATATCCAATGACCTTACCTGCCATCCAAAATGGCCGATAGAGCTGAAAAGAGTTTAACATAGCACCCTGTTGGAAATTTACTAAAGATCTTCCTGTCTGAAAACATTTTAGACAGTTGGGACAAAACTTGGCAGCAATGGTCCTTAGGTAGTTCTATATCAGAATTATATCCGATGACTGCCCACCATCCAAGATGGCCACCACAGCCAAACACAGTTTAACATAGGATCCCATGGGAAGTTTACTTAAAGATCTTCTTGACTGAAAACACAAAGTCATTTGGAAAAAAACTTGGCAGCAATGCTACTTAGTTGGTCATCTTTCAGAGATGACTCTGCCTGCCATCAAAGAGGGCCTCTAGAACCAAAAATAACTGTAACAAACTGAACTGTTACAAAGTCTCCCAAACAAAGTAACTGATATCTCGAATGTATTCAATAAATTATTTGTTTTTCAGAGAGTGAATGGGGAAATTGTTCCCTGTAAAGTTTATGCATACTTAATGGACAGGTTACTTGAAAATCATGATATGGGTATTTTTTGTGACCCGAGTTTTACAGTCATACAATGTCACACTTCATCAAGTTTTGCTTGTCCACATGCTGCATTGACAGAGATATTTCCCAATATTTCTGAACCGTTTACGAGAACTGATTTTATTGTATGGTGTAATAAAATGTATTCGGTTTCAGTAAATAAAAACAATGAAAAAAGACTTCTTACCTGCCGTGATAACTCCTCCCAAAATTTGAATCATATTTAGATAAAATGGTACAGTTGCAACACAACAAGAAATTTTTTTTAATTTATGACCAAGCAAATGAAATAATATCTATTTTTACATTGTATGTCTGATACATTGATGTCTTCCTTATATCAATATTATACTAAATCTACAATATGATGTAAGGACATAAAATTAAATAATTAAAACACCACATTACTAATAAAAAAAATATCTGAGTTTGCTCATTAAATCTATCTATAAAGAAAGACAACCTTTAATTTCTTTTTAACACAAGAACATCAACAAAAAAGAAAAAAAAAAACAACCGGATAGGCATGATCCCCAATAAGTAGCAATACCCTGCAAAAATGCATTAAATAGGTTAACAAAAATATACGTTTAAATTTGAGATTTTTAAAAATTATGCTATAAGATGATAAGATATTTCACACCCACGAAATCGCAGAACGAAATCAGTGTCATCTTTTAATAGATATCATCCTGAAAAAAATTTTCTTCTCTTAGTTAGTGACCTTGTTAACCTTTCACCCATTGGAGTCAATAACAACAGGATTTTTCTCTTTCATTTTCATTCATTTGCACAAGGGCGAGGCAAAATTCAGCTTACAAAAATGTAAGGATATGGCGTACACATCAATAAACTAACAATGGCCCCTTTTACCCTTTTATTTTGGAAACGGTGAAAGATACAAAACAAATTCTGCAGTAACTTTTGTTTGGTTTTCGAGAAGAATCATTTTTAAAAAATTCATCAAATCTGATGAAGAGTTAAAAAGTTTAAAAAATCAGCACTTCACCTTATATCTCAAAAATGATTATGTACAGATATAGACAAAAATGGATCGAAAGTGATTTTTATTTTCTTTTCCAGCAAGGAACATAACAAACAAGCCCCATAAAAACTAGACAAAAAAATTAAAAAGTTAGTCCAATACAGTTTAGCATAAAATATTACTAGTATTGGAAAAAATTTTATGATATATAAAAATTTATTATCTTCCGGGAATAGTACATTATCTCTGCAAACAATACCAATTGTGCATTCAGGACTTGTCATGGGCATATTGATTATCCCGGCCAGAAGTTTCGAATCTATTCAGAAACACTGGTAATACATCCAGTGTTTAAAGGGGTGGGACATGAACTTTGAGGATATCTGAGCTTTTCACAAAGAATATGAAAATTATGTTTATAATCAAGGGCCGAGGATCTCAATTTCTTATTTGTGTAAAATCGTTTATTGCGTCTCCTTATAGGCAATAAGAAATATATGTGGTTACGGGGTATGGAGTTACCGTAAATGGTTTATGAGATTTGAACATTGCGTATTAAAACATGTTAAAGGGGTAAACATCTTTACAGATTTTGAAATAATTAAAAAGTATTGATTTGAGGGGCGAGGATGACTTCTCCCGTTCCCCCCCCCCCCCCCCATTTTAGGTGGGGGTGCTAGGTTTCTATCAATCTGTTTGTCTTATCATGGGGAAAAAAATATATATGATTTAGGGGCAGCAATTTAAATGCTTTACGAGATGATTAAAGACTTCGTTTGGGAGACTTAATTAACATGGGACGTTATGGGAGATCTTCTTGCTTCAACAAATCGGCAAAACCAGTTGGCCAACTGGAATTTAACAGTAATGCTCCAGACTGCCAGTCAAGATGGACAAATGTCAAACAATTTATTCTGAAAATGATTTCCAGGTGAGAGGTACAGGCTCCTGGGAGCCTCTAGTTAGATCAATTGCCTACAAGGGTCATGTTTGTTTTGCCACCACATGACAATTTATGTTTATATGTTAAAGCACATATGAGTTGTCTTGAAATTATATACCACCATTCTTGTGAAATTGCACAATGTGAGCACACAGGTATGTGTATAATATAGAAATATCGATTATTGAATTCTCAATTTTAGCAACAAATTTATACATGTAATTTTTATTTCAGATTCAGAAGATGATTTGGATCTTCCTATTAATTTTTCAAATACAGTGGAGCCATTATAAGCTTGTCTGACATTTGTGCCTTTATAAAAACATATCTTGCATGGACCAGACATTGTTGACACAATTTAAAGTTAACTTGAAATAGTGATAATTTCCAGAACTTATGTCTGAAAATCTCAGGTCATGGAGTGGATTTTTGGCATTTTGAAAGTCTAAATTTTAGAATTATAAGACAATTTTCTCTTGGTGAATTAACTTTGTTAAGTCGTCCAAGAAAACATAAAGAATTTGCAATTGTGTATAAAGGTTTTATTTGTACACACCAAAAATGGATTTTAATGGGAAATTTCCAACAGAAAAATACTGTTTTTGAAAATTTTAAAAAATGGAATATTTAAAATTAACAACTCCGACATATCCTAAAATTTGTAAAACAATCATTTTAGATATTTTTTATGCACTTTGTGCATATTTCATACAACACGGGATGTAATACTTAATTTATGAAAATCTCATAGGAAGAGTTATCTCCCTTTTTTATTGATAATTCCATAGGCGAAATTTTTTGTTTCTCTTGAAAACATGATTGAACTAAATCAAGTAAGTTCAACTGTTTTAGTTTAGTTACGACTTAGCTAATTGCAACTGTTAGACAAGTAATTAGACACATTGATTACGGTACTAAAATTTCTAAAAATCCAATTCTGCTGACCAAGGTTTACAGACAGTGGAAATTTGGATAAGTGACATATGTGATATAATGAAATGTATGGCATGGTATTGGTTGCAAAAATTTGATATTTTCCATTTAAATGCAATATTTTTTATTCAGATGGTATAATTTGTCATTTAAATGTAATATTTTTTATTTAATTGGTATATTTCTTAATTTAAATGCAATATTTTAATTTCTAGTCTAGCCAAAACATAAATAGTGTAACCATGTCTTGTTTCCTTATGATTCCTCTGTTCATGTGTTGTGAAAAAATTCAGATACTCATATATTTTAAATCTACCAAAGAATTATTTAAAGTTGCATTATAACCAGTGTTTTAATTTTGAATCTAAGAAATTCTCTGAACTCTAACTACAACCTAAATTACCTTTTTTTACTCTGAATAGAATGTTCTCATGTTGCTTATACATGTATTTAAAAACTTGGAAACGTGCATTATCTTTAACAGTGTTGCCACAAAAGATATTTAATTGATATTTGTAATGTTTGTTTTTTTCTGATAGATTCATTTTATATATTATTCAGTTTTGTTGAGGTACTTTATTTTGATGATATTAGTTAGAATGTTTTATACATATTATCTAGTCTGAAAGGACGTCAAATGGACTTTTAAAGAATGACTTCAGTCATCAGAGAACCCGTCATATGAGACTTAATTTTTACAATTCTTTCAAGAATCAGCATTTATCACTGTATTGTATATGCATGGAACATCATTTGACATCTATAAAATCCAGAAAATTCTTTAAAAGGTCATTTGACATCAGTTGAATCTGATATTTTTAGCTTATAAATGCCAAATTGCCACATTCTGTAGGATTGATGTTCTAATATTAAGATTTATTAACAAGTTATGTAAAATATATTTAAATTGCCCATTCAATACTAGATGTCCAGAGCTAATAAAGATCAATAACAGGACCAATATGCAAAAAACAAGCTCAATATGGAAAAAGAGGCCCAATACGGACAGGTTCAATATGGATATTCTGCTTCCAGTAGTCAACAAAATAATCTAGTAGTTTTGCATTATTTGGAAATAGTATATGCATCAAAGTTCCATGCAAAAATTTTACTGAACACACTATAGCAAAATACAAAATTTCACATAGAGAAATCCTAGCAGTATTTGTATACCCATTTTACATAACTGGTTAATAAAGGTGTCATAGAATGTTTTTTTTTTTTCATATTCGTTGGTCCTGTATTATGTCCTCGGACAAGTAGTATTGGACCTTGGCGTTGCCTAGGCCCAATACGACTGTCCTTGGCCATAATACATGACCAATATGAAAAACCCATTCTATAACACTAATATCTGGTCACATTTTTTACTCTTGTCAAAGAAAATATTACCAGATTGTCAGTTTAAAAAATACTGAAAAGTATTGCATGTTTGTTTTACAGAGAAATCAAAAAGAAAATATTTTGTATATTTATATAAAAAATACATATGGTGCTATTTAAGTGTTATGTGCCTCTACTTAATATAAATATTGAGCAGGTTTAAATTAGTTGGTGTGAGATCATTTTTGTATACTTATAGAAAATTATAGAAACCTGGTGTTATTAAGTCTGCCAAACAAATTTTTTTTTGCCCCGTTTCTTATTATGTCGCCCAAGACATATGAAACTTCACAGTAATGATGATCACCAAGTCTAGTTGTGCAGGTAATATTAAAAATTTTCAAAATGGCTGCCGTTTTCATGGGAACGGAATAAGTATGAACATTTTTGGAAAACTTTAAATTTTATTTTTCTCAGTATCTGCCCAGCCAATATTTTTGTGCATGTAACATTAAAATTTTTCAATATAGCCGCCGTTGACATGGAAACGGAAAAAGTATGAAAATTTTTGGAAACTTTCATATCTCAAAAACTGCACCATACAATTTCATGAAACTTTGTACTTGTGAAAAGTATGATTGGTAGAACATGTTAATGAAAAAAAATTGCGATCGGTTTGAGACGTTTGGTGGCAATTTTGAAAAATGTTGTAAAAATGACGAAAAACTGAACATTGTCCAATTTCAAAGAAAATTGATATCAAGGCTAAGTTTGGAATGAAGAACAAGATGAATCATTGAAATACAAAAATTTTCAAAATGGCCGCTCTTGGCGACATCTGCTATTGCTCGCAATTGCAATTCTAGTTATTTCGCCCCCAGACGTAGTCGGGACGACATATTGTTATATCACCCCAAACGTAGTCACGGGGTGATATATTGTTATTATATGTTTCTTTTTCTTATTATTATTATTATTTTTTTTTTTTCTTCCAATGATTTTTGTCCGGCTAAGTTCTTGGAGATGGTATAACCCCCAGACCCAGCAGGGATAGGCTGGGCATGGGGAACCCTTGCACAAATTCTTTTTTAAAGGGGGTCCCAAAAAAGGTGCAGAAGATATTTTGGGGTTCAATTGGGGATATAATTCACTTGAAATAAAAAAATAAATGCATTTAAGAGTATGAAAAGTTTTTTTTCAATTTTTCTGTTCAAACAAATGTTTTGATGGGATATGTTATGCTTTTTCTGTGGGGTCTTTAAGGTTGTTTTGGGGGGTCTAAGTAGAGGTCGTGTTACTATAGAATCATTTTGAAAATGTTTTTGTTTTCAGCAATGTAGAATTGGGTGAATACCCCCAGAGCCAGCCAGGATAGGCTTGGCATAGGGAACCCTTGCCCAAATTTTTTTTTTGAAAAGAGGTCCAAAAGGGGTGCAGAGGATATGGGGCTCAAACGAATAAGAAAATATTGCATTCATTTCTTTGTATAGATTCATCAAAGGTATTTGCATATTGTGGCCTTCGTTTGGGAGACTTTTGTTACCCACAGGTTACATGTATCAATTTTTGTATAAAATTTGAATTCATATAAAGCTGATTCCAGAAATAACATTGCTCAATTTTAATACTAAATGAAGCAACGATATTCCAATAAATTTACTGTATACGATTTCTAATGTAGATATGTTGTAAATAATAACAACACATTTATGTGTTGTATCTGTCATGGCATTTAATATTTAAAAACAACTTTTTGTCAACAAACACAGCCAGTTTACAATGGATCACTGAAGAGCAAGTCAATGTAAACAACTAGTTGCTTAGGTCATCCATAGTTCGATTAATTCTGCTATATCCTGTAGTCCTTTGAGCGTTTTCAAGCATATCTGAAATACAAGAAAAAAACCAGCAGAAATAATATTCTTATGGGAGGGTCAGACAGGGTTTTTGGTCTGAACTCCACCTTGCTTCAAACGCATATGAAACTATTCAAGTAAAAACCCAGCTTCTACAAAATGTATTGTCTGTTGGATTTTAAAGCTAGAAATTTGTGACGAAAATTTGTGGCTATATACTTATGTAATATGAGGCATAAAGTAAAGTTTTGACTTGATATAGCCCCTGTTAGAAATCAATACAATAAATGAATTTAATAAATAGTTCATTAATTTTTGTTTTAATTTGATTGTTTGACACTTGATTGGTCAATAGATGAAAAAATATCAGGAACAGAAAAAGATCAGTAATTAACATTCTGTCTACAGAAAAGTCAAAAGTTTGGTAAATGAAGGAAATGTAGCACATATCAGGCATGGGGCGAATTACATTGCAATGTAATGCATTACATTACAATTACTTTGACAAAACCATGCATTATATTACAATTACTTTTGCAAAGTAATGCATTGAATTACACATTACATTTGTAAATTTTATTATCAAGTGAAAAGTCACAAAAGCATATTCAGTAACTGTTCCACGCATTGAATATAAGTATATATGTAAAAAGTCTATTCAATATGACTATTGCATTTCAGCATCATTAGGGTTTTAAATGTGTCATCCTTCATTCGCATTCTATCAGGCCTGAATACTTTACCGGCTTTAGTGTGAATAAGTTTAGACGAGAGATGTTTTCTGCTTGGAAGGTTAAATTTTGGGTCAAGTTTTTCAACAAAGTTCCTAAAGTTTTGGCTTTCAACTATAGCAAACAGAAGTAAATCACGGGTAATAAACTGAATTAATGCATCTGCAGCCTCTTTTTGCTTAGGATCATTTATATGATATTTCTGATTTCCAGTCTGTTTAACAAAACCTATCAAAGTTGATTGTATTTCTGTCTTTGGTTTTAAGGTATCAATGTATACATATCTGTGTTTTCTCTGAAAAGAAATTACAGAGATGTAGTTTAATACATATTTTAACATAATGTTAACTTTTCGTTTATAAAAATACATTTGTTTTTTTATTTTTTTTTTTTTATTTTTTTTTTTTTTTTAATTTCAATCAAAATATTTACTAATCTTTCCTAATTATGTAATAAACATAGAGCTTAATTTATGACAAATGGAGAAAAGATCGACTGTAAAACAAACAAATTAGTGTTTTATGACAATGTTCAATTATCTGTTATTTAATCAAGACGAGATATTCATTCATCTTTTGACAACAATGGAAAACTTTTACAGTATAGCTTTTCATTTATAATTTTTGTTTATGCAGGATAATGCAGGAAATAGAATGAAATAAAAAGACATTAAAAAAGATAACTCAGTCTGTCTGATACACAGTGTTGTGTTATTCTTTTAAAATTGTAATTTGGACATTCTAGTATTTATACAAATTTTATTTTTATTTTTTATTTATATATTTGTGAAATATTTTTTACATATTAATACAATATCTTAATTATTGAAAATCTTACCTTAAGATGAGTTACAAAATTTGATGTTACCTTTAGACTACCAGATATTACAGAAAAGCAATGCTTGCATTTCAATATTTAAATGATTATGTTCTGAATTGATCAAGAAATCTTCAATTCTATTTTAGTTAAATCTCCAACAATCTGTTAAAGCTATATAGTAACCAAAAAAGTAATGCCATGTAATGCAATGTAATGCATGAAATTACACAGATTTTTGCTAAAGTAATGCATTATATTACAATTACATGTAATGCTAAAAATCCTGCATTACACATTACATGCAATTACTTGGGAAAATGTAATGCATTACCATGCATTACAATTACACATTTGCATTACCCCATGCCTGGCACATATTCATGATTGCATCTTAACATAAGGATGCTTGCTGGTCATGTTTTGGTCTTTTTGTCAGATTTTCGAAATCATCGGGTTTTATCCATTTCTTAAACATTAAATTTTTTGCCCATGAACCCCACTTTTTCTTTTATAAGTCAATCATATATACCTTAAAATGGTATTTGACAAAATTTTATGAAATCCTTTTTATTTTTTCATACATTTTTGAGAGACTGAAGTTGCCAATGCAAAGACAATGAAAAACTCAGAGAAAACCTATTTCCTGCAAATGTTCAAGGCTTTATAGCTCTAAAATGAGCACATGAACCTATATTTTTTTCTTGCTTATTTGTTTACTATTCATATGTTCTCTCAAACTAAAACACCTATTTCAAATCCTATTGATTTCCTATTAGACCAGTGATCATCCTTAATGTAAAAAAAGTGATATTGCATGCTATTTAAGATGGGAATATTTTCACTCCAAATGCAATTTGAGAGTTCTAATCAGGACCAACCAGAGACAGACTGTTATTTTTAATTGACCAATCAAGCTGTACATTTTAACATGTTTAAAGAGTATGCTGCTAAAACAAAGAAATAACAGGAAAATGTCAAGGAAGAAATAAACAGTTTTATTTGGGAAGAACTGAGCAGGAAGGAACTGAGGATATATACGTTTGTTATGTATATACATGTCATTGTTATGTTGATTTTATGTTTGTTGAATTATTGCACAAAATGTTAAATTCTTTATATATTATTACAAATTTACATGGCATTTTCTTTATTGGCTATTGAGTGTCCCTTGGGTCGTGTATACATGTACATATTTCCCTGAGAGGACCTGTGGAGAACCTGTAAAAAGTGTAATATGTTTATTGTTACAAGAAATTCTTGGTGTTCCTAAATGTAAGGATAATACTACCAGAAGGAGAAGAAGGCCCTGGTATCATCCGAAAAGCTCCCATATTAGACCAAGTCGCCAGAGTTCTGATATGGGTCAAGGGATAATACCAGCACTTATTTGGAAAATGACTTGCAATAACCTCTTTATCACATGTATCAGACCTGATATGAATTGTTGTAGTAACCCTCGTTTCAACTCCCATATCAGACCTGGGCTTGATATCTGACATGCAAGCACAGTCATATCAGAGATGCATAACTGTACATATCGTGGTTATTATCACCACTACATATGTAACAATTATTGTTTAGTAAAGTACATGTCGAAATTGAATTTTGATCCGGGATTTTGATACGGTCCATTTAATAGTGATGGTACGGTACTGTCGGGTACTTATAGTTTATCATGGCCAAAAATCATCTAGATCAACTAGTACCTGACCAAGTCGGTACTGTTATAAGTAGACCTGATAAGAAGTGTATATGGGTAATTTGGGCCCAGCATCCATGTAGTGATCTTTCTGTTCATCTGTCCGTCCAGACTCATTTGTGGAAACAAAAAAATGATACTTTATATTGTTCACCACTTCATGAATTAAGATGAATTATTTTTTAAATATTTTAAAATAATCTCATTGGATGAGAACTGTCATGTGATCCAAAAATAAATTATTTCTACAAAAATTGAACATCGTGGGAAACAACCCTATTATTCACCTCCAAATATCCCAATTTTCCCATGCAAGGGAGACAACTGCGTAATCGCCTGAAACAATCCTATTGTTCACCAGGAAACAATCTTAGTTTGACTTTGCAGATGATAGGTCCATCATTTCCATGTTTACAATTCATGTCCTGTCTATAACATGAGAACTACGTGGAGTTAAGTGATGATACTTGATGGTGTGTCATTATTTGAGATGAAATCTTTAACTAAAAAGTCAATGTCACAATTTAGTTTGACCTTGGAGATCATAGGTCCATGTTTACAATTTGTGTTCATTGTTTAACTTTAGAACCACTTGGTGTTTAGTAATGATACTATGTATGATTGTATTAGAAAGTCTATAACTTGAGAACTGTTTGGAGTTCATTGTTTTGTTGTAAAATTATTTGTATTTTTTTAAATATAAAATTCTATTTAACATTCCCAAAACGTATGGTGCTATAATTATGCAAGATAAATATTGAAATAAAAAATAGACTACAACTATTTGCATTAAATAACAACATTTTTTTATTAATGAAAGTTGTTCAAAAAGATGCATATGTAAACAATTGTGTCTGTAAGATGTATCGCAATACATTAATTACTTTATTAATCACCGATAAATTTGTTAAATAAAATTGTTAAATAAAATTTGTGGTGAAATTGAAAATATCATTTTTATTGTTTCGTTTAAATAAATTAAGTATTAAGCTGATTTGTTATTTCTTTCAGTTTGTAGCTCACCTAGCCCAAAGGGCCATGTGAGCATATGCCATCACTTGGCATCATTTGGCATCACTTGGCATCTGTTGTCATAAACTATTATCGTGCCAAAAAATGCTGCCAAGCCCCGCCTTGTGACGTTTTTTTTAATATGGTTGGTGGCCATCACCATGAAAGGCTTGTGTTTGCACAAGATTTTCTGTGTGTTGTAGAGAGAGCAATAACAATTACCATAAAAGGCTTGTTGTATAGCCTGTGCTTTTTACTATATGCGCTTTCATAAAGATTTGGTTACTACGAGAACAAAATATAGTAAACAACACAAACTATCAGAGCCGACAAACAAAACTTTTAGGGAACAACCATTTAACTTCAAGGGGGGATAATTGAATCTGAGAGTTGATTTATAAAATCACAAGCATTACAAGAAAAGCTTTAGACCATTATTTAATACAAACTTGACTTGATTTATTTTGAAAATCATAAAAGATTTTCCTTAGTTTTTCAGTCATACTTGACCTTTCAGTAATTAACCATCAAGATGAAGAGCAACAATCATGACAATCAAAGCATTGTTCCTTTTTAGCTCACCTGGCCTAAAATGCAATGTGAGCTTTTGCCATCACTTTGAGCCCGTCTTAAGTCCAAATTTCGTATTTTCATCTTTTTTGAAACCACCAGTCCAAATTGAACAAAACTTGACAGGAATGTCAGTTGGATGGTTTTGTACAAAGTTCTGTTTTTTTGTGCTGATTAGATATTCAACAAGGCTACCAGGGGCAGATAATTCATTCTGGTTGGACTTATCTTCAAAGCTCTTCTTGTCAGAAACTACAGAACCAATTGAATTGATTTGTCGCATGAATGATCTTTGGATGAACCTCTAAAAAATCATGTTTTTTTGTGCCGATTGAAAATTCAAGATGGCCTCCACAGCCATTAACATTGGACCCTATTTCGAAATTTGTATAAAGGTCTTCTTGTCCGAAACTAACCGAGCCAATTGAAGTATTATTAAGATGAACATGCATTGGATGAACCTCTACAAACGATATGTTTTTTGTGTCGATCGGAAATTCAAGATGGCCACCACAGCCGGACTTAGTTTAACATTGGAGCCTATGGGAAATTTTGTACAAAGGTCTTCTTGTCAGAAAGTATCAGCCAATTGAAATGTTTTTAAAGTGTGAATGATCATTTGATAGACCACTAAAAAACTTATGTTTTTGTGTCGCTTGTGTATTCAACATGGATACCAGGAGCAGATAATTCATTCTGATTGGACTTACCTTTATAGCTCTTCTTGTCAGAAACTACTGAGCCAATTGAATTGATTTGTTGCATGAATGATCCTTGAATGAATCTCTACAAAAGGTAGGTTTTTTGTGCCGATCGGAAAATTCAAGATGGCCGCCACAGACGGAATAAGTTTAACATTGGACACTATGGGGAAATTTATATAAAGGTCTTGTCAGAAACTACAAAGCCAATTGAAATGTTTTTTTTTATGTAAGACAAGCATTGGATGAACCTCTACAAAAATTGTTTTTGTGCCGATCTGAAATTCAAGATGGCCACCACAACCGGACTTGGTTTAACATTGGAGCCTATGGGGAATTTTGTACAAACTACCAAGCCAATTGAAATGTTATTGCTGTGTGAATGATCATTTGATAGACCACTACAAAATTTATGTTTTATGTGCTGATCGGAAATTCAATATGGCCGCCACAGCCAGATTTGGTTTAACATTGAACCCTACGGGAAATTTGTACAAAGGTTCTCTTGTCAGAAATTGAAATAGTTTTGTTGCATGAAAATCCTTGGATGAATGTCTGCTACAAAAGTTATGTTTTCGTGCCGACCGGAATTCCAGCTGGACTTGGTTAACACTGGAAGAATTCTTTACATATCTTATCTAGAAGTTCTGGGCACTGTAGAACAATTCCTTACAGATCTTATCTAGAAGCGCTTTGTCAGTTGTGGTCACCTAAAATCCAGGTGAGCGATTCATATGCTCCATGAAGCCTCTAGTTTAAATATGCATACATGTACACATACCCAATGTGTGTATACTCAGTACTTTGTGGAATTATGATTATTATAATAAAATACAAAGTACAGAGAAAAGTATGCTATTTATTCACGAGATGGACCTATGTGAATGTGATGTGTGTTGCAAATCTGAACTAATCTTGTTTTAAATTTACAAATGAAAAGTATATATGCAAATGTTTTATTATAAAAAAAAAGTTCATAGTATATACCAGTTTTATTTACTGCTAATGATTTAATAGGAATAAATACACCTTTTACTTTCTGGGCATTGGTAAAAAAAAACATTCTGATTCGACTTGGTAAGAAAAAAAATAATTTGGTTTAATTATAAAAATAAAAAAAAATTGGCCATGGTCATTGAAAAATTGTGAAGTTTAACGATAATTACAAGTGGTAAAAATGAGCCACATGTAGTAGAATCGCGTTAACAGATTGCACTGTCGAACTATAATTTTTGATGACTCAGAAAACAAATGAGTCCAGTCGTCGACTGCCTTTACACAGCCAACCCTTGTATTACGCTACTACGATTCGAATTTAAAAAGAAAACTTTTATTCGTAGTTAGCGGTGTTAACATTGGACTTAACTCCATTGAAAATATTTAAACAAGGTCTTACATTCCTTCATATTTTTTAATCACCTCCAATATTTGCACTTTTAATACATGCATTAACGGACAGTAAATCGATTGATCTTTTGTATCGAATTTAACTGAGGAGTTCGTTTTACTTTCTTGTCATTCTTGAATGTACACTACAAATTGTATTTTACTATGCATGCTTGTTTATCTCAATCAACTTACGTCAGAAAATCAAACGATTACTCCACTTTCACATGTGAGTAATCACATATTGACAATATCGACTCCGATCTTAATTGACAAGGATTGCCAATTTTCCTACCGAAAGTCGGTGGTTCTCTCCGGGTACTCCGGCTTCCTCCACCAATAAAAACTGGCCGCCGCGAAATAGCCAAATGTGCTGAAAACGGCGTAAAACCCCAACTAAACAAACAAACAAACAAACATTCTAGCTATTCCAACATTTTGAAATTACATATTCTACCTATTCCAACATGCAGAGAACAATAGATGTTGTTATAGCCTAATATGTTGTTACAATAATTAGTAATTAATTAGTTTTACAGGTAAAATTTACCTGAGAATTAAATATGAAAAATTACTGTTTATAAATTTTCCTACAAAATAAATTTTGAGTGAAAATGAATTAAATTCTA
This sequence comes from Mytilisepta virgata, assembly GCA_028015205.1. Classification (NCBI taxonomy): domain Eukaryota; kingdom Metazoa; phylum Mollusca; class Bivalvia; order Mytilida; family Mytilidae; genus Mytilisepta; species Mytilisepta virgata. The sequence goes on along the minus strand of CM051518.1, from coordinate 61,609,117 downwards.
ATAATATAAGAAAATGAGGAATATGTTTTATTAAAATAAAAATAAAAATTATATTAAACTTTTTAAAACCATTTTAACTCTCTACCATTTAACATGCCAATAATTGACAATGCCTCTTCACCCGACAACCATGTTTGTAGACTACGAAACAGCAGTACACAATGCCGCCTACGCAGTATTCCCTGGCATCAACATCAAAGGTTGTTTCTTCCACTACACCCAGTGTATATGGAGAAATGCACAGAAACATGGCCTTCAAACTGCATACAAAGATGATGAGTATGTCCACCAACTAGTTCGTAGAGCAGCTGTACTACCACTACTACCACCAAACACTGTTGAAGACGTATGGTTTAATGCACTTGAGGACATCAACGATGCTGACACCAACACTGACACTTTAGGTTTCACCGACTACGTCACCAGCTACTGGGTTGAAGGCCATCGCAACCTCTGGAACCACTACACCACAGAGGGACCCAGAACTACAAATCACCTTGAAGGTTGGCATGGGAAGTTGAAGAAACTTGTAAAATCACCACACCCGAACATTTTCAACATGATTCGACTACTCAAACAAGAAGAAGCAATACACGCATTGACTCTAATACAGTTTTCAGCTGGTGGTAAACGAGTACCAAAGAAAAGAAAATACAGAGAGATAGACAACAGACTCGCCAACCTGAAAACCAGACTTCAAAACCAGGAACTCACACCAGTCCAGTATGCTGATGCCGCATCTTACTTGTTACACATTGACTGAAATTTACTATGTTTTATTTGTGTTTCAACAGTATATTTGTGCTTTTTGTCTTGAATTAACTTTTGCAATATTGCAGTATGATTTTAGTAATTTGTTTATATTTGTGCTTCTTTCTGATCAAAGAATTTTGTTAGTGCTAAATAATTTAGTTGTTCAATATGTTGTTTATATATAATCAAATGTACAAAATAAAAAAATGAATTTATTTAGTTTTAATTTCTTTTTCTCATGTTCAAATCATTTATTCCATGAAGATACCCGGAGGCATGATTCAGACAAAGTCATCACAAATATAACAGAATACAACAATACAATATCAGACAAAATCAGTTTTTATAGCACAGTTTCCCAATAAACATTAAAAAAATCAAAAGTAACTGTACTGAAGTAAGCAAAGGATACATTTACAAAACATATTAATTCCAACATTCTTACAAAAACATCACCTTTTTACCTGTAATTAACATCACCAATTAAATAATGTTTTTACAAGCTAATCCGATTGTTTGTCCAATGTTTACACAATAATTCCACCTATTCCAACATGAAATTTTTGTTTTTTTACCTTAAATTTCAAAATGTTGGAATAGGTGGAATGAACCATTGACAATACGGAAAATCACGTGCAAACACAAGCCTTTTATTGCGATCGCCGTTCTCAATATTTGGATACGTCATTAAGCATTAAGGCGGGGATTTGCAGCATTTTTTGGCACGACCATATTTCTTCTCCTCTGAAACTGTTTTGCTAAATACTTTCAAACTTTACCTGGATGTTCATTAGGGTATATAGTTTAAAAATTATATCCGGGGATTTGACCCATCAACAAACATGACTGCCGTTGCTAAAAATAGAACATACAGGTGAAATGCAGTTTTTGGCTTATATCTAAAAAAATAAAGCATTTCGAGCAAAACTTACAAGTACAAAGGTTTGAGGCCAAGATCTACCTTCCATGAAATTTTCAGACGAATTGGTCAACCACTTTTCGGGTTATTGCCCCTGAATTGTTAATTTTAAGGAAATTTTACAGTTTTAGGCTATTAACTTAAATATTATTATAGATAAAGACAAACTGTAAACAGCAAAAATGTTCATCAAAGTAAGATCTACAAATAAGTCAACATGACCAAAATCGTCAATTGACCCTGACCTTATGAGAGTTTTTGCCCTTGAAAGATTATTTACATCTAAACAGTATATTATCAGTAAAAATACTTGTCTGACATATTGTCACAGATGTTAAGAGCATACCTTGAAATAAAGAAATAAATTAAATGGTAGCTGTACAAGTTAAATGGAGGGTCAAGGTCATTGAAAAAGTCTATAGCAACTGAAAAAAATCCATAGCAACTATATATATTTGACTTAAGGACCCTATTATTTACATGTACGTTACAAAGAAAGGTCAAGAGTCAAGACCATTGAAAAAGTCCATAGCAACCGATGAAAAAGTCTCTTGCAACCATATATATTTAGATTCAGGACCCAATAATATAGCTGTTCAAGTCAATATGGACATGATGGAGGCTCAAGGGTCAATTTCATTGAAGAAATCCACAGCAACTATGATGGAAAAGTCACTAGCAACTAGATGTATTTGGCTTCAGGACCCTACAATTTACCTGTTCAAGTAAAAATGGAAGATCAAGAGTCAAGGCCATTAAAATGTCCAAAGCAACCGATGAAAAACTTCCTAGAAACCATATTTATTTGGCTTCAGGAACCTATATTTTAGCTGTACAAGTCATAATTAAGACGAAAAATATGACGGTATACATTAAATAGCAAAAATAATCATTGATGCAAGATCTACACAAAAAAGTACAAGTGAGCGATTCAGGCTCTTGGGAGCCTCTTGTTTATCAACAGATCCTAATGTCTAGTGGCTACTTTTCTTTTTTAACAGTAACCCATCACACATGTGAAGATCCCCTGTAGTGCCCCTTTAGCATGTACTCCTTATAGGGTAAATTTATTTAAAACATTTTTTTAAAAATTAATCTGAAGTGGAATAAGTATAGAAATTATTCACAAACATTAACTAGAATATACGTTAGTCGAATGACGTATTATACTCTATCTGAGTATCTACTTAGTTCTAGATTCCTTGGATGTCAAATGGCCACTTGTAGAACTGGAAATCACTAATTGATGAAGTGAAATATACAAGGTTTTCTCGACATGTAATAATTGAATGCAAGAAACTGATAATTTTATTTGTAGAATTTCGAAGTTGTATATATGGAGTGAGTATCTATACTACACCGTTTGACCTACATATATTCAAAGTACTGTTTGTAAGTGGTTTCAATATTTCATTTTAATTCAAATTAATTCAAGTTTTATAATCTTTATGCCCCAGCGATGACGAGTCGGGGGATAATTAATTTACCCCGTCCGTACGGATATAGATACATGGTTTGTCCGGCTATCTCCTCCTACAGTTTGGAGCTACAGCTTTAATATTTTGTAGGATGTTTATACCTATAATGGGGTAGGGGGGTTTTGATTTTTTTTCAAATGTTCTCAAAAAGTTGGACTTAGCAATTTTTTTGTACTAGCTGCATAAAGACATAAAGGCTCCTACAGTTTTAGAGCTACTGCTCTAATATATATCAGCATGTTTATTACCTCGGACTAAGGTCCTGGCATCAAGACATGAACAAAGACCCCGTACATAGAAAGATCAAGAAAACGGCTAAACGCTTGAGAGAACACTACGAATCAAAACAATCATGGGAATATGCCGTAGAAAATATCTGCTTAAACGTGTAATGAACGACTACGACCCACCACCAGCTGAATACAGCAATGACTCTATGTGATGGAGGAATTGGAACTAACATTAACATTATAAAAAAAAACAGAAAAAGGGGAAAAATAAAAAAGGAAAGAAGGGGTAATGCAGCCTATAATATGTTTATACATATATAGCCAGTCACAAGCCTGGACAAATGCAGAGTGGCCTACAAAAATAGGGGAGGAATAATGCAGTCTATCTTATGATAGCCAGTCACAAGCCTGGATAAATGCAGAGTGGTCTTTCAAATGGCCCGGATGTAAGGGTACTCTCGTACAGATCCAATCTTTGACAAACGACAATCGACCACCACTAAGCAGCAACAGCAGCAAAAAACCGAAATGAGCATGAGAGCATGGTGCTGAGCAGCGATGGGCAGTGAAGAGCAACACGGATTAAAGGTAGGGCAGCAGCAACGAACAGCGACGCGATATCCGGGTGAAGTCATATCCGGCTCCTCCGCCACAAATGCAACTTGAACGGTACGCCTATACTACTTACCTTATTCTAATAGTTGACAATTTTTTTCTAGATCTAGCATATACGCACATCTTGAAGGTCAACTTTTTGGGGGGAATTTATGCCACGAAGCACATTTTTGTTGTTGCTCAATATTCAGGCTTATTTTTTTTTCAACATAGTGGGAAATGTAAAAAAATTCAGATCAAGTTGGACCTAATATGTTTTTTTTTTAAATGAACGTTAATTGTGGGTGTTGTAGAGACAAAGGGGGAGAGGCAAAACGCATTTATACATATTTCCCATATACTGTCAGTGGACGAAATTTGGGAAATATTTGACAATGAAAGTCGTGGGTACGTGGGTACGTGTTACAGAGAAAAAGGGTGATGCATCACACCAAATTTATTCTTCGGGTGCCTGTGCGATAAACTATAAATCATGCTTTATTCAAGGGTTGGACAGAGGGATAAAAGGGGTTGAAAGAGAGGAGATATAAAATTTCTGACTTAACCATTTAGATGGCGATCTTACTGTCTTTTAAATCGATAGATATATATATATAAAACATGATAACATATAATTTTCACACATCGCTGTATTATGCACAAAAATCTCACCCTAAGAAAATGGTGAAGTTTCCAGTGGAAGGGATACAAGAAAAGCTATTCCATCTTTTCCGGATACCTTGCACGGGTAGTTTCCTAGTAATTATTATTTTTGGAAAAAAAGTACACACTCAATTTATTGGACTCTTTTATCACCCAGAAAACCATTGAAAGTAATTGAACATATTTTGAAAATCTAAATAATTGTAAATGTATTTTATGGTTCGTAAAATCCTGCAAAAAAATGATGGCTCTGATTAAATAGTTCTCAAATTATTACCTTGAAAACACAAAATTTGTAATTTGGGAAAACACAATTTATGACTCCATCGGAAACTTTGAGTATAAGAAACTGGAATAACGTATCTTGACTTTTTGACATGTGTATAACTCAAGAGATGTATAAATGCACACAGAATTAGAGACAACAATTTTTCAATTCATTCACTAAAAATGGCCAGCAAATTATCGTTTGAAATAGCAGTATTACAAGAAATAACTAGAAAACTCTACTGTCGGAATCTACAGTGATCCCCACATCCCCTGTAAGTAGTTGGACAACTTAACTATAGTCAAAAATATAAAACCTTATTCCCATCCAAACATAGTATGCAATCATTCTATAAAGAAATTAATTCAGTAAACCTAATGAAAAATGAAACTAGAGGCTCTCAAGAGCCTGTATCGCTCACCTGGATTTAACTTTTCACTTTGAGCAGACCTAAAAATTTAAGTGTTGCAGTCAATTTGTCTGTTTTTTCTATAGGATTCTATGTTATAAACTAATTTCAGCTGAGGCAGTCATCTTGGTTTAGTCCAGGTCAACGGATACATTTCTAAAAGAGAACCATCTAAGGACCATTTCTGCTAAGTCTTGTTCCAACTGGCTAAACGGTTTCAGACAAGAAGATTTTTAAATGAATTTTCCTATTGGGTCCAATATTTAACAAAGTTCGGTGTGGCAGCCATCTTGATTGACAATCCGGGTGATCGACATATTTCTGAAAGAGGAGATCCTATGGACCAATGCTACCAAGTCTGGCTCCAGTATGTCAAGTGGTTTCAGACAAGAAGATTTTTCAATGAATTTTCCTATAGGGCCCTATGTTAAACTAAGTTAGGTTGTGGCGGCCATCTTGGTTGACAGTCCGGGTCATCGGACACACCTCTGTAAGAGGACCATCTAAGGACCATTGCTGCCAAGTCTGATTCCAATTGGTCAAATGGTTTCAGACGAGAAGATTTTTTAGTGATTTTCCCATAGGGTCCTATGTTAAACTAAGTTCTACTGTGGCGGCCAGGTTGGTTCACAGTCCACGAAATCAGACACATTTCTGAAAGAGGACCTCCTAAGGACCAATGCCGCCAAGTCCTGCTCCAATATGTCAAGTGGTTTCAGACAAGAAGATATTTCAATGAATTTTCCTATAGGGCCCTATGTTAAACTAAGTTCGGTTGTGGCGTCCATCTTGGTTGACAGTCCGGGTCATCGGACACACCTCTGTACATGTAAGAGGACCATCTAAGGACCATTGCTGCTAAGTCTGTTTCCAATTGGTCAAATGGTTTAAGACAAGAAGATTTTCCAATGAATTTTCCCATAGGGCCCTATGTTAAACTAAGTTCGGCTGTGGCGGCCATCTTGGTTAACAGTCCGGGTCATTGGACATATTTCTGAAAGAGAACCTCCTAAGAACTATTACTGCCAACTTTGGTTCCAACTGGACTTGTAGTTTCATATAAGAAGATTTTTGAAAGTCACGCCCCCTTTTTTCTATTTTTTTAGTAACAGCAGCCATCTCGGTTGGAAGTCGGGGATGCCAGACATAATTTTGGAAGGGGGTCACCTAAGGACCATTCCACCAAAGTTTGGTCTAAATTGGCCCAGTGGTTTGAGGAAAAGATCTTTAAAGGAAAGTTTACGCTGGATTCCGTCTTTAAAGGGCAAAAACTCCTATAAGGGGTCAATCAATGATTTTGGTCATGTTAACTTATTTTTAGATCTTACTTTGTTGAACATTTTTGTTGTTTACAATTTCTTTTTATCTATAATAATATTCAAGATAATAACCTAAAACTGCAAAATTTCCTTAAAATTAACAATTCAAGGGCAATAACCCAACAAAGGGTCGACCTGAAAATTTCATGACAGGTAGATCTTGACCTGATGAACATTTTTACCCCATGTCAATTTTGCTCTAATTGCTTGAGATGTAAGACAAAAACTGCAGTTTACCCCTATGTTGGTTGGCAGGCGGGGTCAACGGACAAATTTGTTAAACTAGATACCCTAATGATGCTTGTGGCCAAGTTTGGTTCAATTTGCCCCAGTAGTTTCAGAGGAGAAGATTTTTGTAAAAGTTAACGGACGACGACGGACGACGGACGACGACGGACGCCAAGTGATGAGAAAAGCTCACTTGACCCTTTGGGTCAGGTGAGCTAAAAAAAACTCTATTCACATGCATAAACTTACAATTTTTGAAATTTGGCCTCAGTGGGCCCCAAGTTTAAAAACCGATATTCTAAATCATTATTGTGTAATTACATATAGTTTAGGACAATACTATATATAAGCAAATTGCATAAATTGCAAAATGAAAGAAGTTTAGGACACAAGCTTAATTTCAAATTTCAAATTTCGACCCCTGTGGGCCCCAATTTTAGAAAATAAGAATTCTGCATATGGTATTTGGAAATACTGTTTAGAAATAAAATGCATAAATTGAAATACAATAGGCAAGTTTACGTCACAAGCTTAAATTGATATATATTTTTAAAAAAAAACATCTACCCCTGTGGGCCCCAGTTTTAGAAAATTAAAATTCTAAAACCTTATTGCGCATCTGCATATGGTGTATGGCAATACCGTATAGAAATAAAATGCACAAATTGAAAAATGAAAGATGAGTTTAGGTCACAAGATTAAATTGACAGTTTTTCGAAATTCGACCCCTGTGGACCCCAGTTTTACAAAATAAAAATTCTAAAACCTTATTGCGATCTGCATATTGTGTATGACAATACTGTATAGAAATAAAATGCATAAATTGAAAAATAAAAGACGAGTTTGGTCACAAGCTTGAATTCAAAAGTTCGACCCCTGTGGGCCCTTGTTTAGAAAATCAAAATTCTAAAACCTCATTGCGCATCTACAGATAGTATGCAACCATTCTATTTAGAAATTAAATTCCTTAACCCAAAACACAGGCGCTTGTCTCAGAAAAAAATTTACTATATATGCCAAGTGAAAAGAAAAGGTCCCCAACTCGGGCAACACAATTATACGCTCCTGCTTCGATTTCCAAAGAATTATCGCTGTCACCTTTCGGTCTCGCTCTAAACTTTTGGATAAAAAAAAATATATTAATTTATCAACACAATGATGTATGACACGCCTACCTTACTTGCCAATCAACAGCGCTTTAGGCATATGAAATCGGTCAAAAGTGAATTATTTATCATTACTACAATAATCTGCAAATTTGAAGACAAGGGTCAAATGAATTGCTGCCTTCTGATTGGCCAACTCAGTATTCTAAAATTAAAACCTGGAAACTAGAGTATTAATTTATAAATAGAACGCCATCAACTCGTCAATTTATTTACCAGCAGCGATTTATTATTACTTCTTCATACCATTGTTTATCAATTAATTAATCATGACAAAAGAACAAAGAAAGAAATTTTTTAAACAATTCATTTTCTTTATTTTAATTTTTTTTATTTGCTCCTTGTCTCCAAATTTGCAGTTTATTGTAGTAATGATAAATAATTCACTTTTGACCGATTTCATATGCCTAAAGCACTGTTGATTGGCAAGTGAGGTAGGCGTGTCATACATCACTGTGTTGATAAATTAATATATTTTTTATTGATCCAAAAGTTTTGAGCGAGACCGAAAGGTGAAAGCGATAATTCTTTGGAAATCGAAGCAGGCGCGTAAAATTGTGTTGCCCGAGTTGGGGACCTTTTCTTTTCACTTGGCATATATAGTAAATTTTTTTCTGAGACAAGCGCCTGTGACCCAAAAGTGAAGGAGGAGTTGATGTCAGAAGAAAGTGTGACGGACGGACGGACGGAGACAATCGCTATATCCCCGAACCCATATATTTCACAATTACCCAGCTTAATTAATATGTAAGAATTCAAAGCTAAATCTAACATGAAATACGATTTAACAAAAAAACTACTGTCGGAATCGACAGTGATCCCCGCACCCTCCCGCAATTAGCTGGGACTCGTACCCAAAGTGAAAAATCGAAATGAAAATGAAAAAAACCCTTAAGGACACAAGGCTAAATTCATAATTTTTAGCTCACCTGACCTGAAAGGTCAAGTGAACTTTTCTCATCACTTGGCGTCCGTCGTCCGTCGTCGTCGTCGTCGTCGTCGTCGTTGTCGTCTGTTAGCTTTTACAAAAATCTTCTCCTCTGAAACTACTGGGCCAAATGTTACCAAACTTGGCCACAATCATCATTGAGGTATCTAGTTTAAAAAATGTGTCCGACCACCCCACCTGCCATTCAACATGGCCGCCATGGCATAAAATAGAACATAAGGGTAAATGCAGTTTTTGGCTTGTATCTCTGAAATTAAGGTATTTAGAGTAAATTTGACGCGGTAAAAATGTTCATCAGGTTAAGATCTATCTGCCCTGAAAATTTCAGACGAATCAGACAACCCGTTGTTGGGTTGCTGTCAATGAATTTGTAAATTTTAGTAAATTTTGCAGTTTTGGGTTATTATCTTGGTGTAAGGGAGGTAATTCAAACACATTTAAAGTAAAATGTTGTGTATGATTCGATTACCTCCCTTACATTGCTTGTAAATTATGGAAAAGAAATGTAGATTGTCTTGGGGTGATTTATAGTTGTCAATTTATTTTTAGAAGTTACTATTAATTAATATTAATTTTAGCCATATATCATTTTCTATTTTAAGACTTTTATGATGTATTTAAATGGGTAATTATGTTTGCAAACTCCATGAGATATTTGAATAGGGATTATGACCATATCTTGAGGGAAAGAATTTTTTTTTTTGGAAAAAGGGAAAGGGGGGGGGGAGGTGAACAAAATTTAGGGAAGGTAAATAAGAAATTGTGACCATTTTTTTCTCACTTCAGATTTCAGAAATTAAAAAGAAAATTTCTTCAAATATTTTTTTTTTTTGCAAAAAAAAGGGGGGTACAATAATTTTTTTTTCTTTGGGGGGGGGGGGTCAATACGCAACAGCATAGTGTATTGCACAAAAGCAAAAAAAGGGAAAAGGGGTAAATTTTTTTTTTTTTGGGGGGGGGGGGGGTTCAATTAGCAACAGCATATTGTATTGCACAAAATGAAAAAAATTAATATAAATTCAAATCATATGACCAATTCTAAGTTCTTTGACTACAGTTATTCTGTGTCAGAAACCTATTATGTGTCAAATATTTAATTACAACCCTAATTCAGACCTGTATAAAGCGCGAATATTGTGTCCATTTTTGCCCCAACTGTTCAGGGTTGGACCTCTGCGGTCGTATCCAGCTGCGCTCAGCGAAGCAATTTATTAATGTTTTTCATTATGATTTTAACCTTATTTTACATGATTTCAAAAACCACAGTAGATACAGGTGAGCGACACAGGCTCTTGAGAGCCTCTAGTTTATATTCATCCCTGTGGGCCCAAAGTTTTGAAAATCAAAATTCTAAACCCTTAATGCATATCTACATATGGTTTATGACAATACTGTTAAGAAACAGAATGCAGAAATTAAAGAGTGAAAGAGTAGTTCAGGTCACAACCTTAAATTAATACTTTTTAAAATACGAACCATGAGGCCCAATTTTTTTAAAATAAAAATTCAAAAATCTTATTGCACATCTACATATAGTGTATAATAAAGCTTTAGAAATAAAATGGATAAATTGAAATGAAAGAGGAGTTTACGTCACAAGCTAAAATTTACAATTTTCGAAGAAAATCGACCACTGTAGGTCCGAATTGTAGAAAATTCTAAATTCTAAAACCTTATTGCACATCTACATACGGTGCATGACCCATGAAAATTGAAATTTGAAAAATGAAAGAGGAGTTTAGGTCACAAGTTAAAATTTACAATTTTCGAAATTCGACCCCTGTGAGTACCAGTTTTAGAAAATCAAAATTCTAAAACCTTATTGCTCATCTGCAAATGGTGTATGGCAATACCGTATAGAAATAAAATGCATAAATTGAAAAATGAAAGAGGAGTTTCACAAGCTTAAATTGACAGTTTTTCAAAATTCGACCTCTGTGGGTCCTTGTTTAGAAAAGAAAATCAAAATTCTAAAACCTTATTGTGCATCTACAGGTGGTATGCAACCATCCTATATAGAAATTAAATTGCTAAACCTAAAATTGAAGGAGGAGTTGATTTCACAATAAAGTTTGACGGACGGACATACGGAGACAATCGCTTTATCCCCGAACTTTATCCGAAAGTGCCGGGATAATAATTCTATTTATATTACGGGAGGGTTCTACAAATTTTTAGCATATTTGGCAATAACATTTTTCGCATTTTATTAGGGGCCCCGCTCTTACATTTCCTGAATAAATCGTTTACGGCAAAGCTGCATTGCTGTTTGTTATTGACATCTCCTTTCACATTGTTATAAAAATAATTAAGCCGATCAGAAATGTATGTACTAGAACTTCAAGCAGCCAGTAACTTATCCCATTGGCAGAATTATATATATTAATACAAAATATGCTTATTGTTCTAAATCATGAAGAAATTGAACCGTTCAATTGATCTTCTCTCCAGAAAAACTCGTTCTGATGTAACGATTGCTTTCTATGTAACGCCCGCCATTGGCACTTCCAATTCGCGTGCCAACAACATCACCTTTCTCCAGCTGAAGTGGCGTAACTGTGGTAACGAAGGTACGATCGCGGTGATCTCCAGAATCTGCCCAGCCGATATTTTTAATTTCACCATTGAGGACTAATTCCACTGAGGCATGTGTTTGGTCGTAAGCTCCCGTAGATACATGAAATACGTAAATACCACTAGATGGCGCTGTGAACATCCCGGTGATTTTGTTGTATGCATTACCAATATTTAGATCCACAACATCATATATTAACTTCTTGTGAGTTTGAAGTACTCGCCAGTTATTACTTAGATAAGCAAAAAATGCACAAGGTCTGTTCTGGATTTGTTCCTTCCAGCCTGTAAGAAATAGCAGTGATTTCTTTTGAGTTACAATTTCGCCATACTTACAGCGCCAATGAAGAAATGCTCCATTGAAATGCGCAAATGAACCATAAACTAGTACTGCCTAATATTTATTTCTAACACATGACCATGTAACTACTTATAGAAGAAAATTGTTGATGGTATCACCAGATGGGTTTCTAGTATTTCGACATTACTTACAGTACAATTGTTAAAATGTTTGAAACATTTGGAATATTTCCCGCATAAAGTCATTCTTATATTAAATTATGCAAAATTTTAGTATAATTTCAGAAGGTTGAACAATCTGTGCCTACTTCAAATAGAAGTAGAGCCATTTCCCTGCATTTATTTCACTTCTAGAGTCTATTTCAACAAGTTACCCGATGTCTTTCAAAATATCTCTTTGAATTGCCTGATATGTTTTCTCTTAAGAGTTTTTAATAAAAACAAACAAATAGTTACCTGAAATTTTGTACACAGCTGATTGTCGCTTCGGGAGAGTTTTAACAAAAAATTTTCACATATCATCTTTAAGGCATTTTTTCAACGCAAAGAACATTTAAAACCAAAACGATTTTTTTCTGAATCTCCTTTCATGTGACTTTCTGAATCTCCTTTCATGTGACAGCAGAATGTTTTTGGTTACTAGTATAATTGTCTTTCTTGGTAATATCCCAAAAAGTGATAGAAAATACATATATTTGGAAATTGACCCAAATTCTCTATAGTCACGATCTTTGCGAGGAAAATACTTAAACTTATCAATGTTTGAGAAATAAAATTTTATTGTTTAACAACAAAATGTCATGCATACAATCGTTTATAATAAAAAATAGATAAATGTTTAAGATTGAACAATTAATGGATATGAGTGTAAGAAATACATCGGAAATAGACCCGACTTTTTTTTTAAATAGAACCGTGGTATTTAGTAATTAGAAACGAAAACACAAAACAACAAAAATAATAAAATAAAATACAACACAATGGACCAATAATAAGCAAACTGCATTATCATGTTACTGCTTGGTTAGCGGATACTATACTGAAATAATTTCATATTTTATACACAAATAAAAATAGAAATATGAGCTAGAAAGAAAACATAACATGTAGAAATGAACTATAAAATCAATATAATTCAATTCAATTCAATCTTTTATTGCAATATAATCTATAAAAACAAAACAGTTTGTGACAAATAAACAAAACGAATAATTAAATATTTACAGGTCAGTTTTAAAAGTCTAGTCCCCTGTCCTTAGTTATAATGACTGTTTTAAAAAGGACACAGTTGCTTTGACACGACCAAAAGAAGTAGGATTTTAATTTGTTTACACCATCCAGTTAAAAAAGTTAAGATGAATTAAAAAAAGTCTTTTCTCAGTAAGTTCGTTATATTGAGAGCAAACCATAGCTAAATGAAAATTTTTCTCATCTTCAATTGTACCAAATCTACACACTCAATTCTCTAGGTATCTTTTTATATCTTCCCCTTTCAACTGACAAGCAATGTTCACTGATTTGAAATTTTTGTAATTAAGGTATCCGGACCATAAATGACCACGTGATTATTCAAAGGTTCCCGGATGTTCCATACAATGCAATTGAAATGTCCTCGGTAATTATCTGCAAACTTCGGTAATTACAATATAACTAACTTATTTTTTAAGAGTCTCCATACAAGCAACTAAGTGTGTTTCAACTTGAGAAATATATATATACAAAATCCCAGCTTTAAATTGTTTGGTTCAGCCATTCACGGTCAAAAGAGAAATAATTTTCGATCATGATCTATTATGGTCCGGATACCTTATTCTACCTATGTTTGTAAAGATATATTTGATTACTGTAACTCAGATCGTCAATTTGGTTTTCTACCAAGTTTTCGAAGTATTTCTTACAAGAGTTTTATATATATTTTTTTTTGTTTTGTTGCCTTTTTTAGAAAAAGTTCGAAAAATAAATTCGCTAAATTAATATTAATATCAAGCTTTTTCACTATATCATTTAAATATGTATACCAGTTATATACTCCATCTGAGTGCAGTTGCTTACACAATTCAAAAGCTTCTTAAAATAAAGGGTTAATATCTTGCCTTTGTAAACGACAAAATATGTAATATAAACAAAATAAAAAGTAAGAGGCACAAGGACTGGGAACCTTCATGGTAATGAAAGAAAGAGACACAAACATTTAATATTATTTTACCTTCAAACATTAACGACAATGTTCTGTTATATCCCATCCTCAGATTTTCCTCGGCCAACATCAGTCTGTTATCCACAACACTATCCACTAAGGTTTTTACGGCATTTTCTACATTTCTTTTTACTTCTTGCGATATTAGTGTCTTAAGTTGTTCGTTCAGTTTAGATATGTCCAGTTCTGCTTTTAGGGGAGCATTTAATTTGTCAATTAAAGGCACATCTAAAGGATTACTGCAGTCTTCTCCTTCGCAAATGTCACTACCAAGACACAAGATAACGCTCAGTGTCAGGATGAAAGCTGTTACGGCCACACCCATTTTTGACGAGTCAAAAAATTAATAATTAATAATGATAAATAAATAATAAAAATCGGAATAGACTTCTACACTAGCGTCTGCTTTGTGACGACAAAAATTAAATAACATCAAGATATATGGTCAATTAGTGAAGTCTTGCAGTAATCGGATGCAATTTTTATTGATAATTGAAATCTTGTAACAAGAATAACAACTCATTAGTAGATTTATTTACAGTAATTATGTACACGACGTTTATCAAAACATTTACATTAAGTCAGATTAGAAAACTTTGGTTATTGGTTTGACGATGTGCGAAGGAAGAGTTGATAAGGGAAATTATGTACGCTGTCACACAGATAACTAATTCTTTTCCCACTGATTTCAAATAAAAATTGGAGGATATTTTTATTGTGTCAGTTCTTCCGTCACAGTTATTGTAACTCCTCCATTTTTATAACTTTCTTCTGGATTTTTTTTACTGTAGCAGACCATTGCATTGATTTTTAAAAAAAAATTGTACGGCCGCATCGTGGCACTGTGAAAGTCCACAATTCGACTAAAGACCACAACACCGCTAAAGTCAACAACATATTTCGGCTAAAGTCCACAACGCCGCTAAAGTCCTCAAATTTTCCGCTTAAGTCCACAAAATGACGCACGCTAAAGTCCACAAAATGACGCCCGCTGAAGTCCACAGTAACAATTTCACAATTTTGAAGTCCACAAAATTTTACGTTAAAGACAAACAAAAGGACGAGAGACTGATATTTTTGCATGTTGTATGGTTTCGATATAATGGTTTTTAAAAAATAATACTTATTTTATAAAAAAAATATTATAAGATCAATGTTTAACGAGTAATAACTGTAACAGTGAATTGTTACGAAGTCTCCCAAACGAAATAACTGATATCTCGAATGCCTTACATTGTATTCAATAAATTATTTGTTTTTCAGAGAGTGAAATGGAGAAATTGTTCCTATAAAGTTTATGCATACTTAATGGAGATGTTACTTGAAAATCGTAATATGGGTATTTTTTTTTGTGACCCGAGTTTTACTGTCATACAATGTCACACTTGATCAAATTTTGCTTGTCGACGTGCTGCATTGACGGGTGTGACTAAACATCGAGTTCGAGTTCGAGTAAGAGTTAAAGTTCGAGTTAGAGTTACAGTTACAGTTCGAGTTCGAGTTAAAGTTCGAGTTAGCGTTCGAGTTATAATTCTAGTTCAAGTTAATCTTCGAGTTAACTCGAGATATTGATTTTTAATGTCATTTATCGAGTTGCATTTCGAGTTAAAATTCGAGTTACGGATTAAGTTTAGGGGGAGGTAGGTAAAAAATTACCTGTACATAGGCTCTTAAAAAATACCTAAATTTGTTGACACCCCCAAAGATTATTCTCTGATTTTTTCAGACCCAGAAAAATCTTTCATTTTACTCCATAAAACAGGTTAAAACGCTACTTTTTGTCTTTTTGAAAGCACCCCAAAAAATACCTGCAATTTTTGGGACCCCAAAAAAATATAGCAAAATCTAGAAATTTGACAACAAAAATCCCCCCCCCCCCCACCCATTTTGGGATTATTTTTTGTGCGTTGGTTTTTATTCTTCGTCGTTTAATCATCTGGACACCGGATATGTATCAAGGAAGCTAGATTGGCTGCCTCCTCATGCAGGGCACATGGAACGTTTCCGAATTCGTTTCCTCACGCGTTTTCCTTTTCTCTTTCTCTATATGTCCCACCAACGAATGTGGAAGAGACATACATGTACATTTTACTCTTGTCCATTTAATTATGTTCATTATTTCCATAAAATCACAAACTGAAAACGAAACCTGCCCCCCCCCCCCCCAATGCCCGAAATACGTTTATTTATATATTCAAGCCCCCCCCCCCCTCCTTTAAGTATGACGTCCTCCCTAAATCGAAATGTGGATGTTGTATAATTAAAAAAAGTTTTTAAAACCTTCTTTAAAGTAATACGTACATTTAACTGTGAGATTTAAAGTTGTGATACAAAACTATATCATTCAAAATAATATAAAAGATGTGAATAATTTACTGATTGTGTCAGACGAGCCGATTGCATACCATGTTAACAAAAAATCATAAAGGCCATGTGAGCGTTTGCCATCACTTCTTGTTCGTCATCTGCCGTCGTAAAGATTTTTTTTTAAATCTTACACTCTAGGGTGCCTAGTAGAAAAAGGATGCCGCAAGTCAAATCACATGGCCTATGTTAATAAATACAGAGCATATGGGTCAGACAGTAGTTTTTGAAAATCATATTAGAAGAAATGCCTTTTAGAGAAAATATGGCAAGGTACAAACGATGAGGAGGACAAGATCTACTTGCGTTTTAATTTTCGTAGAAATCGGATTACCAGTCTTGGAGTTATTGCCCATGAATTGTCGATTTTTAGCTTTGTAGTTTTTTTTTAATATAAAAATCTTCTCCTCTAAAACTACTCGGCCAATTGGAACCAAACCCTGGTGGAATAGTCTTTGGATGGTCTCCTTTCAACCAAGATAGTTGCCGGAGATAATTATAGAAAAGTGGGAAGGAAATGTTCAAAATCTTTTCCTCTGAAACTACAAAGTCAGTATCAACCAAACTTTACTTTAATGCCCTTCCAAAACGGTATCCGGTAATTCCGACCTCCGCGACCACGATGGCCACCGGCACCGAACTTAGTTTCACACTAGACCCTATGTGAATGCACGTTTAACACCTCCTCTAAATCCACAGGGCAATTTGGCCTAAATCATCATTAGGGATGTCAAGTTTCAAAATTGTGTCGAAGGATGCACCGAACTGACTAGAGGTTCCTGACTTGGGACAGGCGCAAAAGTGCGGCGGGTTAAACATGTTTTGTGAGATAACAACCCTCCCCTATACCTCTATTGGGTCAAATACAGTGTTCGTATGGTAGAGTCTGGTTGGCTTGTTTTGCTAGGACTGATGGTCTACACCCGAAATAAAAGAACGCTTATATTCTCATTGACATTTTATTAAAAAATTTAAAATCTGAAAATTTTAGTAGATGAAGCACTCTAAAGGTCCACTTAAAAATTTTTATCATGTGCACTTTGAATAAAATGTTTGTTGAACAACACTTCCAATTCGTCACTGAATATCGGCATCGCTATTTGTACAAAAAGTTTGTACCAGGAACAAGGGAGCAACCATTTGATTTTTATCAAGGAAGGTGGGTCGGTGGTGGTGGGGGGGGGGTCTATGGTCAAATGTTTGATTCTGCCTATATGTTTCGCCGAAATTTTGGTCCTGGATTTCTTTTTACGTCCTAAATTTTTATTTTCATGTAAACCAAAAATTTCCTGATCGACACAGGTCCTGCATTTTTTTCCACATCTAAAGTGATCATTTCCTTTTATTTTACCCAAAATCCTGATCCTGCCTTTTTATTTCAAATATTATCCTACACCCCCCTCCACCCCAAAAATCAAATGGTTGCTCCATAACTCGAACTTTAACTCGAATCGTAATTCTAACTCGAAATGTAACTCGATAAATGACATTAGAAATCAATATCTCGAGTTCACTCGAACTACAACTCGAACTCGAATTATAACTCGAACTCTAACTCGAACTTCAACTCGAACTCTAACTTTAACTCGAACTTTAACTCGAACTCCAACTCGAACTCTAACTCGAACTCGATGTTTAGTCACACCCCAGCATTGACCATGTTGATAGAGATACCAATATTTCTCAACCGTTTACGAGAACTGATTTTACGGTATGTAATAAAATGCATTCGGTGTCATTAAATAAAAATAACAAAAAAAGTCTTCTTACCTGCAGTGATACGTCCTCCCAGAATTGGAATAATATTTATATAAAATGGTACAATTGCAACACAACAAGAATTTTTTTTAATTTATGACCAAGCAGATGAAATAATATCTATTTGTACATTGTATACTAGTCAACAAAAGTAACGATACACGAGTTCGGAACCAAATATCTTGGTAATTCCTAAAAAAAAACTTAGGTATGAGGGCAACAGTGGTTTGCTACTTCATTTCTTGATCTAATGCGTCTCATTTTGAAACTTGGATAAAATCTGAATTGGTGGAAAATAGAAATTTCCAAAAGAGGGTTAAATCAAATTTCGGAAAATAAAGAAGAAAATCGACACATATTTTGTAAAATGAATATCCAATGGCTGAAATCAGTAGAAAAAACTCAAACGCAGGTGATATAAACATAAAGTCTTTTGTAATTACACAAGAGGTCAATATCTTGAAAAATGTAAGAAATGTTTCATTTTTCACTGTTTTCCAGGGTTATAAATACTTTTAAACACAAGTATGTTTATGGTATTTAATATTCATTCAATGACGTCATTCCCGCAGAACACCGTATTCCAATGGACTTTTTTAGACGTTTTCATCGAAACATGATTTAGGTAAACGTTGTAAGGTCAAAAACTTCAAAACGTTTCAGAGTGATCATTTGTTTTCACTCTTCAAAAATGAGAGGAAAGACCTCCAATTGTTCTTCGAACAAATGGCCTTTTCATTATTATTCTTCTTCTTTTCCGCAAAGTTTGATGTCAAGAATTTTTTGCAATTCGCGACATATCGAAATGATATTTTGCAGGGTGGTTCGAAATGATAAACCGCATTCTTGACTGACCGTGCGAAGTCGAAATATTTATCGATACAGAGTTATCTGCCCTAACACCGTAAACCTTGTTACCGCTCTATAACAGAAACCGTAACAGATAGAGGCAAACCGAAATGTGGAAAATGTTCGACATCTCAAGACACAAGTTTGTTCTCATTTGGTCTAAACATTTTGATGACTCCTTATAAGAGTTGCTCCCTCCCCCCTTGAACAGTTAATGGAACACCTTAAGGGTCAAAAGTCATGAACGGTTAGTCATAGAGACTTGGGACTTCCACCAATGACCACCACAGGTGATGATGACCTTGAAATTGACATTAAGGTCAAAGGTCAAGGTCAAACTTGACCCCTGACCGTATACCTTGTTACCCCTCTGTCTCAGAAATGTTCAGGACACTATATTATAACTGTTCCAGTCAAAATGAAAGGTCCAGAGTCAAGGTCATCGATAAAGTCCTTAGCAACCAACTGAAACGTACCTAGCCACCATATATATTTATGTTCAGGACCCCATATTTCAGCTTTACAGATGAGAATGGAAGGTCAAGGGTCCAATGAAAAAGTCCCTAGCAACCATATATAATTATGTTCAGAGCAACTATACAAGCAAAATAGGAGGTCAAGAGTGAAGGTCATGGCTAATATCCTTAGCAACCAATGCACACAACACCCTAAAAACCGTATATGTCAATCTGACCCGGGAAAGACCTTTCAATTGTTCTCTGAACAATTGTCTTTCTAGTTTAATTTTTTTTTAGCTCACCTTACCCAAAGGGTCGTGTGAGCTTTTGCTACCACTGGTCGACGTCCGTCCGACGTAAAATTTTCGGATATTAGTCTTCTCTTCTGAAACCAAACATTGCAAGGATGGTCCTTGGGTGGTCCCCATTCAGACTTATATCCGATGACCTCGCCCGGCAATCTATTTAGGTTTATATAAATGCAGGTACAGGGGTCCAAAAGACCCGAGCACTAGGTGTCAAAAGTTTAACATTAGGCATCAGCTGGGGAAAAGTTTTAAAGTTCGTCTTCTTTAAAACCAAAAAAAGGTAAGGCAGTAATATTTTGCATAAAGCATAGTAGGACATGATCATGGCGACCGAGCACTAGAGGTCCAAACTTTAAAATATGCTTCAATAGGGAAAAAGCTTTAAAACTATGTTTTCTAAAACCAGCAATGACCAAATTGTTAATGAAGCACGACAAGATGATGACGGTTCAAGTTTAAACATCTACAAATGAAGGTCCAGGGATCCTGGCAGTGGGTGTCCAAATTTTAACATGGGCTTCGATGGAGAAAACTAAATCTTGAGAACTATAAATGAAAGTGAAATTATATTTGACACTAATTAATGCTACATGCTTATCCAAGTTTGTACAGAAATATGTCCCATGGGTGAATGGATTGCTTACATTTTAAATCAGCTTATTTAGGTCAGGTGAGCGATACAAGATCACCTGAGCCTCTACTTTTAATAAAGTTTAGGTATGTTGTTCTGAGTTTTCTGTCATTTATTAAATTCTAATGTTTCTTTCTTACTTTTTTGTTTATTAATCATGCCTATCAAACCAAAATTGAAAATAATTTTGATTTCCTTTCAATTCGTACAGATTTAGTTTGATCCCAAACAAATCGATGGAACTAAGACACAAGAAGCCACATTGATTTGTTTTATCTTTCCTGACAAATTTGAAATCCGGATTAAGTGTATAATTTTCATATAAATCTGAAGGTATTAACCTGGTTTATTCAAATCCAACCAATTTCCATAGGAGTGTTTGGATCTAATTTATATCTTTAAAATATTATTACAGTGACCTAGCTTTGTTGAAATAAAATCTTTAATACTCATTTGACAAGGTATATCATGGGTAAAACAAAATGCAGAACAGCATCTGCTTGTAGTCTTTTCAATTCATCTTCAACACGTTCTGAAAAATCTGGTTGCAGTTATTTGGATTTATGACAAAGTTTCCTATGCGAAGGTGAAAAGCAGTTAATGTTTACCCTTTCTGTATGAATTGTGAGCGTATTAGACTTTCTAATGTAGTTAAAACAGGTTTTTCAATTCCTTGTCCTTTTATTAGATTCGAGAAAACTGGATAAATCCAAAACCGGACCGGAACAGACTAATTTGAATACAATGATAAAAGATACGATGGTATCACAGTAGAGTTCGTGGTATTTCGGTAAGGTAAGGTGTAAAACTGATACTGGTTCTTTAAGTATAATTATCCCCGTTCTTCGAATTCCGTCCGTCCGTCACTCTTTCTTGTGAAATCAACTCCTCCTAAATTTTTGGGTTTAGGAATTAAATTTCTATATAGAATGGTTGCATATCACTTGTAGATGCGCAATAAGGTTTTAGAATTTTGATTTTCTAAGCAAGGGGTGCACAGAGGTCGAACCTAAAAAAATTTGAATTAAAGCTTGTGACTAAACTCGTCTTTCATTTTTAAATTGTACATTTTATTTCTATACAGTATTGTCAAGCGACATATACAGGTTTTAGAATTTTTATTTTCTAAACAAGGCGGTGCACAGAGGTCGAACCTCGAAAATTTTGAATTAAAGCTTGTGACTAAACTCGTCTTTCATTTTTAAATTGTACATTTATTTATATACAGTATTGTCATGCGCCATATACAGATGTGTAATAAGGTTTTAGAACATTAATTTCCCAAAATTGGGGCCCACAGGGGTCGAATTTTAAAAAATTGTCAATTTAAGCTTGTGACCGAAGCTCATCTTTCATTTTCCAATCAAAAAATTTATACTTTTTATTTCTATAAATTATTGCCAGGCACCATATGCAGATGCGCAATTGGGTTTTAGAACTTTAATTTTCGAAACTTGGGACCCACAGGTGTCGAATTTGAAAATTTTGCAATTTAATCTTGTGACAAACTTGTCTTTCTTTTTTAATTTATGCACTTTATGTCTATACAGTATTGCCATACAACATATGTAGATTGGAAATAAGGTTTTAGAATTTTAATTGTCTAAAATTGGGGCCCACATGGGTATAAATTCGAATTTTAAATTTTAATTTAAACTTGGAACCTAAACTCCTCTTTCATTGTGCAATGTATGCATGAGCAATAAGGTTTTAGCATTTTGATTTTTAAACCTGAGGACCACTGGGGTTGAATTTCAAAAATTGTAAGATAAACTAGTGATCTAAGCTCTTTTAATTTTTCATTGGGTTTATTGATTTATTCTTTATAGAATTATTGCTCACTATTTTTGGATGGGAATAAGGTTTAATATTTTTGATTCTCGGTAAGTGCCCCAACTACTTACAGGGATGTTGGGATCACTTTCGATTTCGATAATAAAGTTCTCTAGTTGAATGCTCGTGAAATAATATATGGATTTATAAGGACAAACTGACGAAATCTTTATCGTTGAGTTTCACATTTTTTCTGTATACATATTTATTTACCTTTCAATGTATTTTTTTCGTAAGTCCTACTTTTGTTGTTCATATTTTGTCGTTCCCAGACTCATGTGAAAGATGTACTTAAATTTTGAGGAACTCCACCGAAATGACACTGCCCAAAAAAGTCGCTAATTTTATTTTTCATGATCTAAAAAACCTGTGGTCGCGGGAGA
Organism: Mytilisepta virgata; assembly: GCA_028015205.1. Classification (NCBI taxonomy): domain Eukaryota; kingdom Metazoa; phylum Mollusca; class Bivalvia; order Mytilida; family Mytilidae; genus Mytilisepta; species Mytilisepta virgata. The sequence goes on along the minus strand of CM051518.1, from coordinate 61,586,486 downwards.
AAATAAAAATAATAGTTTCTTTTTATTATGTTTTATGAAAAGTTAGGGTATGCTTTCCCGTTAAACAGAAAATATAGCAGAAAATAACTTGTAATAGGTTGAATATGACATCTAAAAGTCGTTGTTAAATTTTAGTTAATCTTTACTCCAGAGAAACTTGTTCTGATCAACGAATTACTTTCTATGAACCGCCCGTATGCGTTTCCTATTCTTGTGCCAACAACATCACCTTTCTCCAGCTGAAGTGGTGTAACTGTGGTAGCGAAGGTGCGATCGTTGTGATTATAAGAATCTGCCCAACCGATGTTTTTAATTTTCCCATTCAGGACTAATTGCACCGAGGCATGTGTTTTATCGATAGCTCCTGTAGATACGTGAAATACATAAATACCACTAGATGGCGCTGTGAACATCCCGGTAATTTTGTTGTAGGTATTACCAATATTTAGATCCACAACATCGTAGATTAAAGTCTTGTGAGTTGTGAAATCTTTCCAGTCCCCACTTAGATAAGCAAAAAATGCAATAGGTCTGTTTTGTTCCTTCCAGTCTGTAAGTAAAAGCAGTGATTTAGGTCATTTAAGCACATCGTTTGAGTTCATAATTCGGCCTAAATACGCCCAAATTACAGACAGATCCTTGCAATGCGCAACTGAAACGTTTAATTGGCATTTGGCAATTCTAATAGAATAGAATAGAATAGAATAGAATAGAATACTTCATTAAATACCAATTCTGTGCCCGTTTCCGGGCATACAAGATTACAATAATCAAAAGGAACAATAAATCAAACGATGTATAACCCGGTATATCCACTTTGAGCACATGCGTGCACATGTAAATGCAAATTGTGTGAACATTAACAAGAAAAAAAATTCTTTTTACACACGATTTTTTAAATAATTTTTACAAAGAAATCATGCGATACAACCACAACAGTTGTGTAGAACAACAATTATGACAATGTTGGACACGGCAAATGATTATCTTTTAAAATTGTTTTATTCAAAATATGCTCCTAAAAGGACAGATTGCATCATATTAATCGCAAGAGAAATTGAACGGCCAAAACCAAAGTCAGATACATATAGGACAACTCAAATTAGCAAAATTAGCGTATTTGTCCTATTAGAATGGAAATAATTCATTGGGGTTATAAAATATCAGAATATAAAGACCGAGCCCATGTGTTAATTATTTTAACTCTGTATTTCTTAATTATATTCATTTATACCTTGTATAGAAGAAAATAGCCTATAGTATCACCAGTTCTAGGGAAATATGGTTTTAAAACGATTAACAGTTTTACTAAAGCGAATATGTAAGTAAGTATTAGTATCACCACCAGTATCGGAATACTTGCTTATAAATTTATTACAATTTCTAAAAGTACGGGTTACAGGCGCGGGCTGAATGGGCTAAGGATTCAACCAGTGAAAAATTTAATCGAGCATCGGTATTTAACTAATTCTGTCAGAAAAATGGTAAACCCCTGGCCTGTGACAAAATAACTTCCCCATATAAATAGGCATGCTCGAAATTTGGATGTCTCGAAGAAAACTGTAAAACTATATATAGTGTTTGTCTATTTTAAATGGGTTCCGAACTTCCGAATGAGAAAAAAATGCATGTGAAGATAAATTTGTTGATGGTTGACTGATTATGAAGTATTAATGAAGTATATACAAATTATATATCCGGTCTTGAACACTACCTGGCAGTTACACAACACGGGTAACTAAATGCCATTTGTTTACACTTTTGTTGATCACAGTGATGTGTTTGAGCTCCGAGTAATTCACCAAAATAAATGCACATCTATCATAGGCTTTATTAGAACTCTTTAATGTCTAAACTACCTTCAACTTCACTTCACGTTTAGAACGAACAAGCTATCATCCTACACCCCCTTACAGAAACATCAATAAAAAGCAAAAGTTGTTTTTAACAGTTAGGTTTGCGTTTAGAGTATGGATCCATCACATAACTGCGACGCCTCTCGGATGTACAAATACCGCAGAAATTTACTATCTCGGCTCATGATATAAGGAAAATTGCTGACGCTGTGAGAGATTATATGGCCAGTGACATTATCAATATAGCATTAAAAAACACTGCTCCATTGATCAGTAGAATCGAGAAACTGGAATGTCATAGGACATTGATCCGAGTATCAGGTATTCAAGAAGGGGCGGACAAAACCGATATTACACCCAAAATTAAAAAAAAACACTGCTGCGAAAAATTTATCTAGAGCTTAGTGGTGATAAGTTCATGGTGAAAAGATTCAGAAGCATCAGTTGTAAATGGACCACGTCAAAATTTGATCATTGTCCAGATATCTGATCCTGGTGTGAAATTCAGAATTTTCAAACACCGTTCAACAATGAAAAACGACCGAGATTTGAAAGACATCTGAATGCGAAGCAAACTATTTTATTTCGCAAGAAAACTGAAAAACCAACAAAAAAAAATTGCTGCTGTTGGACAACTAATGGAAAAATAAGAATCAAGGATAAAGCTGGAGTTGTGTACAATGTGAGTACCTACCGAAAATTTTCTGTCTGTGGCAAAACAAATACTTTTTTAAACAAATATTGACTCCGATTATCAAAAATTAAAATTTTCACACATCTAATATATTTTCATTGTTTTTTTGTTTTTTGCTTTCATGCAATACTTCATAAAACAAATTCTACGCAAAACTTGGTTAAATATTCATTATTGATCTCTCAGTAACCAAAGAGGCTAAATAAGGGATTATTTGTGGAACTACTTTTTGGCGTATTTGAGAAGTAAAACATCAATCATTCAAGTAAAGCGCGCGATTCACTTCAGTTAAGCGTGAACGTGAAATTCATTTTTTCCTCAAATATTGTGAATATTTTATGGGTAACAAAATGACGGTACGGTGTATTTAACATGTCATTATCATAAGACGGGTGTGAATTATAGTTTACGATTGCACTGTAGAGGTCCATTGGTTTGTTTGGTACTTTATTCTAGCAGACGATTTCCTGATTGAAATATCGCAAAATATTTCGTATTGTAAATTGGGACTAATCTAATTTTAACTAGAGGCTCAGAGGGCTCAGCCTCTATCGTTCACCTGGCATGAAAGCCAATTTTTTGATGTACTTCAGAGAAGTCACTTCTCCCTATCATTTGAAGTGTGGTAAGCCTTGTAGGAACCAAATTTTCTTCATCAAGGGCCTTCTACTTACAGATCAGCATATTCTAATATTTGACGGTTCTCCAGAGGTTTTTTGCATGTATTTCCCGTAGGGTTTTATTAGGGATCGGCACCAGAGTAACAACACTTGGAGAGCACCTTAAGAGGAACATTCAGACCATGTTTGGTTTCAAGCAATTCTGCGGTTCTGTATATTTTTGTTATATACCATAGACACTTTTTGTCAAGTTTGGCTCTATTTGGCCAAGCAGTATAAGAATTTTTTTATGTTTAAATCAACCAATCAGAAACAAGAATTGCCAATGTCGGCCATGTTTGTCGCCTGATCTGGACAAAAATGAGGAAACTTTGTAAAAAACCTCCAACAGATGCTTCCAGTCAAGTCTCGTTTCCTTTGTCCAAGCGGTTTCAAAGAAGAAGATTATAATCAACCGATGAAAGAGAAGAACTGCCCATGACGGCCATGTTGTTGCCTGATCAGGACAAAATGACGAAACTTTGTGTAGAACCTCCCAATTAGATGCCTTCTGTCAAGTTTCGTTCCATTTGTCCAAGCGACTTCAGAGGAGAAGATTTTTTTTTTATATTAGCCCATCAGAAACCAGAACTACTTATGGCAGCCATATTTGTATTCCGATCGGCACAAAATGAGGGAACTTTATAAAGGACCTCCCATATATGCTTCCTGTCAGGTTTCGTTGCATTTGAGCAAGCGATTTCAGAGGAGAATATTCTTTTATATTAGCCAATCAGAAACAAGAACTGCCAATGGTGACTATATATATGTAGTCTGATCGGGATGAAATAAAGATATTTTGTAAAGAACCTCCCATAGATGTTTCCTGTCAAGTTTCGTTCCAAATGGCGAAGCAGTTCCACAATTTCTTTTTTAAATCAACCAATGAGAAACAAGAAATGCCTATGGCGGCCGTGTTTTTTACCCGATCGGGACGAAATGAGGACACTTTGTAAAGAACCTCCCATAGATACTTTTTGTCAAGTTTCATTCCATTTGGCCAAGCAATTTCAGAGGAGAAGATCAACCAATCAGAAACAAAATCTGCCCATGGCAGCCATATTTGTACTCCGATCGGGACGAAATGAGGAACCTTTATAATGGACCTCCCATATATACTTCCTGTCAAGTTTTGTTCGATTTGGCCCCCCCCCCCCCCAGTTTTAGAGAAGATTTTTTAAAACTCAGCCAATCAAAAACAACAATTGTCCATGGCGGCCATGTTTGTTTTCCGATCGAGACAAAATGAGCATTCTTTATAAAGGACCTTACATAGATGATTCCTGTCAAATTCAATTCGATTTGGCCCATTGGTTTCAGAGGAGAAGATTAAAATTTGAAAAGTTAACGGACGACGGTGTCAATTGATGACAAAAGCTCACATGGCCTTTGGCCAGGTGAGCAAAAAATGTATTTATTTCAATTGAATTATGACTTTTAATTTTACATTTTATTGTAAACAACTGCGATTTATAAATTACCTCCCGTTCTAACGTTGCGTCATTGTTTACGTTAGATACGACCGAAATTGACCTAGTAGATCCTTCCGCTCATGTCAAATTGTGTACCGACCAGATAAATTTCTGATATGGTCCAGTACGTTGACCATGACTTTATTGGAAGCCACAAATCAAAGGAATAATGTTCAAATTACCGATAAACTAAAATATCATCTTTGTAAATTATTTGATATATCGATACATAACTGCATTTTTCCGTCTCAGTGGAAAAAGTCAAATGTAATACCTGTTTTTAAGAAAGATAATTCATCCATCATAGGGCACTGCCACCCAATTTCTCTCAACTTTCATAGGCAAGGTGATGGAGAATTGTGTTTACAAACATGTACTATATAATGTTTTGTTATCACTTCTCACAAAATAAGTTTTAATTTACTCCACATGACTCAGCTATTTACCATCTCTTGAATCTTACTAATGAATTTGTTAAGACCTAGATTGAGTGAAGGAGATAAGACATCAGTAAAGCATTTGACAGACTTTGCTACCGCGGTTTAATTAAACTAGAGGCTCCCAGGAGCCTGTATTTCTGACCTGAATTCAATCTGCCTATGAACAGCCATAAAAGCGCCTGAGGACCAAAGCTGCCCAGTGAGGTTTAAGCTGACTCCATGGTTTCAAATAAGAATGTCTAAAAGTTAATTTCCCCATATAGTCCTGTCTAAAAAGAAGATGTGATGTAGTTGCCGTCTTGGTTAGCATTTCATGTTTATTTTTATCAAACAAACTTCTGTAAGAGGACAACCAAAAGTCCATTGCTGTCAACTTTGGTACAATTTGCTAAAGACGTGTGTTAAACTAAGTTTGGCTGTTGTGGCAATCTTATTCAACAGTCCAGATTATTGGACATACTTCTGAGAGAGGACCACCTAAGGACTATTGATGCCAAGTTTGGTTCCAACTGACCAATTGGTTCCAAGCAAAAATTTTTATAAATGAATTTTTTCATAGGGTATAATGTTAAGTTCAGTTGTGGCTACCGGCCAACTTGGTTTAAATTCTGAGTCACAAAACTGTTAATGCCCACTTCGATAGGAATAATATGAATAAGTACCATTGTGTCCTATATTAAACTACGATGAAGGACAAAAGGTCACATAGATCTTTGCTCTACGTGAGCTAAAAAATAGAAAACAAGGTATTTTGCTTTCGCTATTTAAGGATTAAGAGCGCTGTTGATAAATTATATACTGAAAAGGGCTGGTATAAACTAATTATAAGATGAGAACAACATGGACTTGTTTATTTTTACAAGATGGTTAATAATTTAGCACCAAGTTATTTAACCAGTTTATTCCCATAAACCTGAATAACACTCACAATCAATACCCTTAATATTCTTCAATTATCCCTCCGATACGCACTCGTACATCTTTATATTCAAACTGTTTTTTACCAGATTGTTCGTTCTTGAAACCTTCCAAATAACGTAAAAAGTGTTTCGTCACTATTTTTTACCAGATTGTTCGTTCTTGAAACCTTCTTCCAAATAACGTAAAAAGTGTTTCGTCATGATCAGTTCACGCTTTTAAATTGTATTTTAGGTCTAATAATCCACAGTATTATACCGCGGAAGCCTTATAGGTCAAATTATACATTAAATGCGCATCTATACCTAATTCAGTCGGAACAAACTTTTCCCCGCTATAATTCTATCAATTTTCTAATACGTATTCAAATTTTTACTCTTATATGGTTCTCATTACTGACGAGAACACTATCATATTCTAGGCATTTCAAAAATTTATTTTTGCAAGCAAAATATTCACTTCGAATCACCACTAAAATGTAACTATCGTGTCATCATTTTCCATTTTCCAACTTTGTACGTATGTATAAACAAAACTGATGTCTTGAAATATACTACATAGAGATTAATACATAGTCAAACCTATATTACATACTATATCGATCCGCATACCCAATGCCACCCCGAGGGCCTTAAATTTGGCCCGAGGTGTGATATTGGTTGAGGGTTGATATAGCATATGATATGGGTTTGACCATGTATTATTTATATCATACATTTCAACAAAAGACCATTACATTGTTCCTAGTAAGAAATGTGATTATTGCATTAACATATTTCTCTATTCTCTGATTGGATGATAAATGTCTAAAAGGTCTTGAGTACTCGTGGTAGTAACCGAGAAGTATCTTAATTTAGTGCAAAAATTCCACTTTCATGGTTATGGGATTAAAATAGGTCTTGACTGGTCAAGAGGAATATATATATTAGTGAACGATTTGTTCTTAAAATAGAAAGTGAATTTAAGTACAATTTTCCGATTTATGTAATAAAACAATTACTGACTGTGTCATAGGTCTAGCGGAATTAAATAGTGACCGATTTGTTCTTAAAATAGAAAGAGAAAGTACAATTTTCCCATTTATGTAGTAAAACAATTACTAAATATGTGATAAGTCGCTATCAGGATTAATCAACCCTTGAAAATGTATACTCACCTCGCCTAAAGGCTGGGTGAATATTACATTTTCTCGGGTTGATAATTCCTGATAGCGACCTATATAATAAAGTCATTAATTGTATAATATTGCTGTAAATAGCAAAATACCACACGAAGTGAATATGTTACACATTTTATTTTCTAGTCTATGGCCAAATAAAGGAAAGTACACTGTATTCCATCTAAGTCTGAAGTCGCCATAATGAGAGAGTGATTGTAGTTTTGGTGTATTTTTACCTTGTTTAAAAAAATATCTGCATTGGAGAACTTCGAACAGAATAAAGTGTTCCGAGTAGGGTTGCGATATATGCTTAGGGGTGTGATATAGGGTATGCAATATAGGGTAGGTGATACATGTCTTGCAAAGTCATGTATAGTGCATTGTAAAATTGCATGTATTTTACTTCAAATATATAATATATTACTATACAGAGACGAAATAATATAAGACTTACACTTGTTTTCGAATCGCTTTAATCGATTCTTTTATTAGATGTATTTGTATCATTATTTTTTAGTACTTAATACTTTGAATTAATTAATGAAAATATGTTTACAACAAACATTTTTAACCCATCGAGAGTATTTCTCTCATACAAAGCTTCGTTTTTACATTATATTCGTTACATGCATAATGCAACCAGTTAAAAAATATTAAGAGTCGCGGCATTTAATCAGTTTTATCAGACGGTCTAAGGCCACAAACATGACACCCCTAGCCTGTGACAAAATATGGAATCCATGTCAAATACCCATATTATCTCCGCGTGTCCCAAAATCGGGAATTATGACAATAGGCGCTAATCGTTTTTTTAGCTCACCTGGCCCAAACGGCCATGTGAGCTATTGATATCACTTGGCGTGCGTCGTGGTCGTAAAATTTCCTTTAAAGATATTCTACTCTGAAACAGCTAGGCCAATTGGAGCAAAACTTTAAAGCAGTAGTCCTTAGGTTGTCCTCTTTCCGAATTGTATCCAAAGACCTTGTCCGCATTCAAGATGGTCGACATAGGCGAACATAGTTTTAAATAGGACCCTATGAGAAATTTACTTAAAGATCTTGTCTGAAATTGGAACAAATTTTGGCAGAAATTGTATCAGATGACCCACCCGCCATCCAAGTTCACTGCCAGAGCTAATCATAGTTTAATATAGGAATCTGAGGGAAATTTATTCAGAGATCTTCTTGTCTGTAAACCACAAAGCAAACAAAACTTGGCATCAATGGTGCATTGGTGGTCCTCTTCCAGAATTGTATCCTATAACCTCGCCTCCCATCCAAGATGGCCCCCAAAAGCCAAACATAATTTAACATAGGACCCTATGGGAAACTTCTTGTCTAAAACTACAAAGCCAATTGGAATAAAACCGTGCAGCAATGGTCCTTAGGTGGTCCTCTTTCAGGGGTATCCGAGCACCCGGATATCCAAGATGGCCAGTAGTACCAAACATGTATTTTTAACATAGTACCTTTCGGGAAAATTCACTGAAATGTCTTCCAGTTTGAAACCAGTTAACAATTTTGCAAAAACAGTGAGCCAATTGGAATTAGACAGAAATGTTCCAGACTGCCAGTCTAGACGGACGTAGTCAAACAATTTATTCTGAAAATGATTTCTAGATGAACGATACAGGCTCTCGGGAGATTCTAGTTATATTTATTAGTTTCTCAACCGTATTTGACGATTGCATGTAGTGTTGTTTTTTGGTCGGAGCAATTTAATGCTGAAATGTGACCATTTAATACCAGTTTTAAGTCTGTTCTGGCCGAGGATTGGAAGTTGTCTTAATCATTTACTCCATATCTTTTCTTTCTCATATATGCATGGTTCTTGAAAATACTATAGATAAAATATATTTTCGTATGTTAGTGCCTGAAACTGAGTCGAACAATCGTACACTTTTGGAAACAATAATCTATAATATTTTGTAAATTATTTTTTATCATTGTTTTGCCTACACAAGCGGTTTTCTCCAAAAATTCTGTATTTCCGCATCAGTTCCGCGGTAGAGACAGTTAAGAATCATAATGGTTCACTTCATAACCGTAGAAATGTCCCAAGCATAGAACAAGGAAAAATAAACCCTCGGATTTGGAGCGTATGACTCCTCCCTAAAAAATAATTTAAAAAAGAAAACACAATACAAAAAAAATCAACAGGATGGACCAGTAAGAAGAATACTACAATATCATTTTACTGCTTGATGAGCGATACTGAAAAATGATAAAATATTTTATAAACAAATGAATATTTACATTTTGTAATCAATATAAACAAACTAATAAGTAAGAGGCGCAAGGACTGGCGACTTAAGAAAGTGACACAAACAAATGATATTATTTTACCTTCAAACATTAACGAAAATGTTCTGTTATTTTCCATCCTCAGATCTTCCTCGGCCAACATCAGTCTGTTATCCACTAAGGTTTTCACGGCATTTTCTACATGTCTCTTTACTTCTTGTGATATTAGTCTCTTAAGCTGTTCATTCAGTTTAGATATGTCCACTTCTGCTTTCAGGGGAGCATTTAATTTGTCAATTAAAGGCACATCTAAGGAATTTTTGCAGTCTTCCCCTTCGCAGATGTCGCTACCAAGACACAAAATAATGTTCAGTGTCAGGACAAACGCTGTTACGGTCAAATCCATTTTTGAAGAGTCAAAACTTTATTTCTCAAGTGAATAAATCAACATCGTAATAGTCTTCTACACTGGCGTTTGCTATTTGATAACAAATAACTTCAAGATATATTCGTGAGTTTTACAGTAATAGGATGAAGTTTTTAATGGATAATTGGAATCTTGTTACAAGCATAGAAAACTCATTAGTAGATTATTTAGATTAATTATGTACATTTCTTTTCATCAAAACAGTTACATCAAAGCAGAGCCAAATATTGATGAAGGAAAATAATGTTTTCTGCCACACAGATAGCCTCTTGTTTTCTCATAGATATAAACCTAGCTTGAAATCACATTTTCCTTATCGTCTGCGTACGTGCATTAAGGTTTTTCTCAATTAATGGACCATTAGGGCCGATAGGAAAGTTATTCGCAGATTATAGATTAGATAAAATTAGATAAATTTTAAGACTTATGAGATATTTAGTTCTTTTCAAATTGTTATCAATGGTAGATTTGCAAAATTTTGTTTTTCAGACCAGTAAACGGAAAAAGCGTACAATTGACGTATCGGTAATATAAACATCCTCTCCTACAAAACGAGCCCTAAAAATATTTCAGGAAGAGTGGGATAAGCCCCTTTCATATCGACTAGTAATTGTTGGTATAAATGTAAAGGAAGCAGAACTAAACGACATCTAGTTATAATAATCAAAATCCTTGTTAATTAAGATCGAATCAAAGGCGCCTCGCCAGGATTTGGATTCACCTGAAAACACCAATGTTTTCTGCGGGCTAAGTTACAACAGACTACCTAAACAAATCGGCCTCCAAGGTTCCAATCGAACTGCATCGAGTAGAGTTCTAATTCCATAAAAATACAGAAATAAATTGTTTTGGATCTTTCTGGAATTTATCAAGATAGACTCTTCACGGTTGTTACAACATCCATGGAACATATGGTGGTAGGTGGATGTTTTTAAAGAAGCTGGTTTGGATATATCAGATTTCGGTAATTTTGATAAGTCTGTTAAAAATATAAAATTTTCATTGAAAAATAAATTTAAAAGGGTCACACATGAAAACTACAAATCAATTTTTTAAAATAAATTAACATCTTTTACTAATAGTTCAAAGCTATTTCTTTATAGTAAATTTAAAGCAGAATTAAAATTAGAGAATTACCTAAATCAAGTTTTAAAATAAGACAACTTATAACCAAATTTAGGGTTAGTGACCATCCCCTGGCAATTGATAAGGTCGTTATAAAAATGTTCCAAGAGAAAGTAGATTGTGCACATTTTGCAATAAAATCGATGACGAGTTTATTTTTTTATTGAATGTAAACAAAACTTACTATTAAGAGACCAAATGTTTTCTACGATATCGAATACTGTTCGATCATTTAATAGAGTCACTCAATCAACTGAAAACGCTTCTGAATCCAAATATTGAACTTTTACAGGAAATAGGTGACTTTTAGTTTTTAAAGCAATCTATAGAATTGCGAAAATGAGGTCCGTGTCGGTCAAAGTTCTCCACTTCATCTAGATGTAATATGTTATTGTATTTTATGTAATATAATGTTATGTGTTTTGTTTTGTTGTGTTTGCCTGACCCACATGGGTGTAACTTTGCAAATAAGAATTAATTAATTAATTAATTAATTGATTCTTGATAGATAATTCCTACATTCATGTGACAAAAGTTTAAAATTAGCTGTTCTTAAACTTAAAAGTAAGTCACATTAAGATTTTCACGGGAAAATATATTAAGGCGACCCCGGTATATAGTGACCGTATCCCATTAAAAATATGTAACGTCAAAAAGGGGCTGAGGTGGGGCAAGGGCCTACTTCCAAGATTTCAGTCACTCTTTTGTCAAAAAAGAGTGTCAAGAGTTTTTAATAGGAATATCAGTTTTGACGTATATCATGTATATTTCATTAAATTATAACTGGTAATAAGTGCTGAAGCACGAATGTCTGATTCTGAAATCGAAGCAATTTGCAAAATGTGTTTATCCTCTTCTTAAGGAGATTTACATAATTTTTGCTTCACATGAGTACTACAGATTAAGTCACCTAGTAGAATTGGTATCCATTAGAATACTTAATAGAAAATATGTTGAAATACCAACAAGCACGCTGCCAATAAAAACAAACAAACTTAGTATTTTGATTTTTCTTACCTTAAAATGAATATAAAAATATAAAACAAAATAAAATTAACATTGCATTATAAGAAATTAAATACACAAAACATAGCTCTAATACATACATTAACATTATGCTTAATAATATCAATATCTTAGGAACATGTAACAAAAACAAATTATGTTGTGGGTCATAGTTATATGAATACAACCTATTCCGTTAAAAAGATGCCCAAATTCAACAGAGTACCTTGATACACACAAGAAAATCTGCAGCCTTGATACATATGTCATACTATAATTCTTAAGTATTTAAGTCTGAAATGATGATCTTTGAAAAGGATTAATGTCTGAGGCACTGTACTGGCATGACAACGGTGTTGGTGGGTCTTTCATTGATGTTATCAGATGTCAGTGGACAGAAAAAAATAAAATATTCCAACCACTTTAGCATGGCAAACCTTTCACATGAGTATTAATGGATTATAAATATCTTTCCTTCAATACGTCGACGTGACTGGATCCCTCATCAACTTTACATTCATACTCCAACCATGTCAATGCTTGTCCCCAGTGACAGTGTTCTGTTTCATTTTCTTCGTAGAACTTACACTGCAGAGTTACCATCAACGAGTAACCACGCTCAAACTGTAATAAACAAAATATTTGTAATTAATCTTGGCACATAATATCACACAAAGAGATTGGTTCATTGAATATTAAAAGTTTTGTCATTCTTGCATACATTCGGAATTAGAAAAGTCATCGCCAAATGTGCGAAGTAGAGACCAATCAGTTATACGCGACTAATATGCAGCCATAGTGCTATTAATTAGGAGGTTGTTTCTCAAGGCCTTGGCCGAGGGCTGATATATTTCGAGGGATGATATCGGGACTGATATAAAAAAAAGTAGGGAGTCATAGACCTTTTATTATATAGATTCAGTGTGACCAACGAATTTTAACAGTGAAAATGACACCCCATTTTCTATATCAGCCCCAATATCATCTCAAGGCCTTGATCGAGGGATGATATCGAGACTGATATGAAAAATTGGGTGTCATAGACTATTTATCATATATTTTCAGTGTGACAAACACATTTTAACAGTGATCAAATTTGACCACTTTTCTCTCCAAAATCATTGATATCTTGTCCCCAGCAGTATTGAAACTTTTATGGGAAAGAATCAATAAATCAGTTGATACGGAATATTCCTTTTGATTTGCATCATGCATCAACTGCATCATTGGAAAATGTTCATTCTTTAGAATTATTTTTTCCTCAAGGGTCTGATATGGCAAATTTACCTCTGAATGTATCATATGGGCAAAACTACCTATATTAACGATAAACACATGATTAAAACTCAATATGTTTTGTGGCAAAACGTCGTTTTACACTACAATAAACATTTGCATGAAGCAGAAGTTTTGTTGTTTTAGCTACTACAAATAAAGCAGACTAAAATAAGCGCATATATCTTTTTCAAAATCCTTTAAAATCGGTAAATTTTACCATTAAAGTTATGACAACATCTTTTCTTTTCTGTCGTTTACTGAGCTCATATCCGGTTGTGTTGAACTGAGAAGCATAAGAAATGGTATCATCATCATCGTCTTTTTCCTTTTTCAGTTCTTCGATATCCATGCTTTCACCTTGTATAATAGCATCTCTGTAATATGAGGATTAATACATGTAGTAAAGAGTTGAAATGTTTTACTCGACATCTCCTCAAAACAATTTCGTTACTCTGAGCATAGACTTCTCTTATAATCATGAAAGGCGCATTTGAAGCTTTTCAAATTCAAGGTAAACTTGTATAATATGCGGTTGGCGTGGCCAATGATGCCATTACAGCAATAGCCCTTTCCAGAAACTCATTTCCGGTATCACGATTCTGACTCTAAAATTATAAATTTATGCAAGTTATTTCCCTAACTTTACTTACTTCCGTTTCCGGAGAACTAAGCTTTTTCTAGCACTAGTACGTAGCACAATATAGCCATGTTCGCTTTAACAAATAAATTCACTTCGGATTGCATAATGGCTGCCCCTACAAACAAAGACTTTTCTAAATGACCCATATGCTCCTATAGCGCTCGCTATAAGGTACATTAGCTTTTGCAATATTTTAGTAGCATCCTGATAGATTTTAGATGAAAAATTAGCAATAATGGTGATTTATCTACGTTTGAAATGGTCTTAAATGTGCATGCAGTTTAATCTTAATTTTTCATCATTCGGTATACGTAACCGTTTAGCCAGAACTGTAAGTTTAGTTCCAGAACTGTAGTTAACATTTTTTGATATGTTAAAGACTACAAGAACTTCTGTTCCACACCTAAGCTATAAGTTCAAATCGGATCAACGTAGGTTTATTCGTTAACATAAGGAGAAATATCTGAGATGATCTAAAAGAAATGAATCTTATCAGTAAATCAAAATTAAATATATAAAAACATAAAACAAATATTTTCGATGGAACAGAACCTGAACAACTCTAGAAAATTATTAACAAATTTTTATGACCATTATCAATAATAGAAAAGGGAAGATGAGGTTCATGCGTGTGTACACACTAAAAACTATCCCATTTAATACACTGAAAAATACAATAAGCCTGCAAGCATGGTTTTTATTGCTGTTCTTCGTCTCGATTTTTGCATTATTTTGATTTTTTGTCATCGACAAATTAATTTCAATTCTAGCTCTTAGCAAAGATAAATTAATAGTATATGTTCACTTACCCGCACTGCCGTAGGGTTTTATATTAAGATTTTTACTAGATTTGTAATATACACTAATCTTGAGTGACTTATACACGTATGAATATAATTTCTAATTTATCTAATTTTCACTTTTGTTGGCAGATTAAAGATTGACTACTTGATCCAAATCGTTTTCTTTCTAATTTATTTTGATGTTGGCTTGATCAATATTTGCAGATTTGTTGAGGAGCCAAAATCAATGTTCTGTTTATGTTTTATTGATGTATATTTCATTACAATGTATTTAACAATCAATTTGAAGAAATAAGCATACTTCACATAGGATTAATTGATCGACTAAGGATGACGTGATGAAATGCACAAGAAAAGTTTAACGGTACATGTGGTTCATACAATATTCATCCTAAATCACTAATAGGGTAGCAGCATTTGATGGTTTTGAATAAAGGGGGAGGTCGATCCTGATTTATCTCCTAAGCATTAATAAACATAATATTGCTTTTTTTATCGAACCTTACCTTCGTAATTCTGAGGCCATGAAAGAATTTATTTTTTAAGTAGATTTCTGTCTTTGCACCCCAAATTTAAAAACAAAATTTAATTGTCCCCTAAGGCGAGTAAAAGTATTATAAAAAATATAATAAAACAAACAAATTTTCTTACATTTTAAGAAATTCAAACTTTTTCGGTTACAGCAAATACTCTTGTATATGTCGGATTTTATTTTTGGTTTTTTGTTCCATCCGTATATTTTCCACGAGGGCACCACCTTCCATTTCTGTTCAAAGTATATTTATCATATTCAAAAGTCTTAGTGGTATCCATAAGTGTATAAATAAATAAATGAATTAAATAAAATAAAATAACGGAATGAAATAAAAATAATAATTGAGCATAAATTGATAAATTTACTTACGTGAGTTTAATTGGTGGTCTCAGACGAATCTTTACTGCATAACTTGTATTCACATTTAATTTCGTCGTATGAGTCTGGGAGAACCTCTGTCCGTCTTGTTTTTGGTAGATAGGCCGATCATCATCTTTCTGTCTTATTGATATGAAAACTTTAAAGTAAAAAGCCATTTAGATGCAGTACATATTCGATGTATTCTACTGTGATGGTGTAAATGCACCTAATGCATCATCATATGTCTATCGTCTGCAAAGCGCGTGCTGATCTGTCGTTTGCTATCAGGTCTCCAATAACGGTGATATTCGTCATAATTAATGTTCCTTGCAATGCAGCGATACTAATCGATTGATTTTTTCCGTAAAACAAAAATTGCTCTATGATCGATGACACGTAATCTAACAAATTAGTAATAGACTTTTTCACTTTCCATTGAAATACATGTAAACTTTCGTAGTGTGTTGTCATTATACATTACAGCTTACGCTTATCTAAAACTGATAAGTTTATAGATGTACATGTATGAGTATAAATATTTCAAACTGATCTGAAGAGGTCATATGTAAATATTTATACTGATAAAGGGTCACACACACAAATTTAATATAATGTTTTACTTCAATGTTGTGAAACTTACTGTTGTGAATATTTTAACCAAATTTTTGAAAAAAATCTATTTTGCAGTCTATTTAAAATTAATCAACCTTAAAATAGAAAACACTTTTAAATTGTGGTTTGGATGGATTAAATACTCGCTAAATTAGTTCAACCCCGCCATCTGTTTGTACCTGTCACAAGTCAGGGGCATTTGTCCATTTACACCATTAATAACCATTTGATGGTAGATTTAAATTTTTGAATCCAAGGGGGGCGGGAGGGGGCACTTGTCCTTTATTACAGTACAGGTGTGCGGCCAACATTTTCGAATCAATTCAGATTCCAAGAAAATCTAACCTAATCCTATATATAAACCATGCTTTTCCTGATCTTTCAAATATTTTCTCATCTTGTATTTTGACAAATAGTTCAATCAGAATAATTAAGATCTTTGAATGCAGAGGTAAAATTAGAGCATGAAAGTTTATTAATCTGGAAATAAGACCTAATCATATATATTTTTATTAAAATAGTCTACCTTTTCTTTTATTTTAAATGATAAAAAAACAGACCCCTTTGGAACGCACATATGTAGTTACCATTATATAGAAAGTTACCCCCCCCCCCGTGTTTTAACCCCAAATCATAAGGGGAGGAGTTAAATTTCGGCGATATGAAAACCATTTTTTGTTGGCAGTAGCACATTACTTACTTGTTTATAAATAGATAATCAGAAAAAATACAGCATGAAAAAAACTTTTTTCATATCAGATCAACCCGGTGTTTCTGTACTTTACAGACTCTTTTACACGGGGTTGTTGTCTCATATCTTTCATTATCCCCGCACTTCGAATGAAGTTCGGGGATATTTGTTATCCGTCCGTCTGTTCGTCCGTCCGTCCGTCGCTCAGTTCGTCCGCCTGTCCGTCCGTTAGATAATCTTGTCTCCAAACTTCTCGTTCATTTTTAACTTCATGCATTTAATTTCTATACAG
Organism: Mytilisepta virgata; assembly: GCA_028015205.1. Lineage (NCBI taxonomy): Eukaryota > Metazoa > Mollusca > Bivalvia > Mytilida > Mytilidae > Mytilisepta > Mytilisepta virgata. The sequence continues at coordinate 61,569,276 of CM051518.1, read as the reverse complement.
TATTGTTACAAACTGTATATAGATGCGCAATAAGGTTTTAGAATTTTGATTTTCAAAAATATGGGCACACAGGGGTCGAATTTCGAAAACTGGAAATTTAAACTTGTGACCTAAACTCCTCATTCATTTCTCATTTTATGCTTTTAATTTCTATACAGTATTATCACATACTGTATGTAGATGCGCAATAAGGTTTTCGAATTTTGAGTCCACATGGGTGGAATTTCAAAAATTGGAAGTTTAAGCTTGTGACCTAAATTGTTAAATTGCTAATTTTTCACTGTTAATTTGTTTTTTTTTACTTGTGCAGTGCGGGGATTGACATCGTTTTTGATGGCACCAATTTGTAGTTATGTTACGCAGTTACTCTATTATATTATGTGGTTTCGTTATTGATTTTTAAATGTTATTAATTACATCAGAATTACTATAGTTTTTAAATGTAATTAATTACATTTCAATTACTTTTGTCCAAAGACATGTAAGAGCTAAAAATTACAAAAAGCTAGAATGAAACTTTTATACATGCACTGTTTGACAGAGACAACATTTGTTCAAGCTTTGTTTTAAGTTTTCAAATTCAAATGCCATCGCTACATTGAATCATCAGTAGATCGTCAAATGATTTGTCACTCAGATCGAGAACATCTTTCTGGTCTGAAATTTCCCCAGCAATCGAGAAAAGTCTCTTAACAGAGCTGATGAAGCAGGTGTGTTAAGATAGGCAATGGCTAATTTGAAAGAAAGGGAAGTCTCTGCTCAGTTTACTTTCCAGTAAAAAAGAGGCACATAACATAATGTAACCTACATAACATAATAAGGTATCCACATAACACAATAACGTATCCACATAACACAATAACGTATCCACATAACATAATGAAATAACTCCACAACGTAATAAAGTATTTAATTAATATTTATAATGACGAAACTACCTAATATAATGAAATAATACAAATGTTGTTTTCAAAACATCAAATGCAGTAATTTCATTGGCTAACAGCAACTTCCGGTAAAAAGTTTATAACTTGATAAATCCTTGCATGGCGTCGTGCGTATGAATACGTACGAATGCGATATACTGCATGAGGAAAATATTAATTTCAGATGGAAAACGTCATATTTCTGCATTACTTTCGAATTATAAGTAATAAAGGTTATTTTTACGGAATTTATTAATGTGAAAACTCGGCTTATATCACTCACAAACTTTGCATAAACTCCTTCGGACTTTATTTAGTTTGTGAGTGAATCGCCCGAGTTTAAACATTGATAAATTCCTTCAAAATAACCTTTAATAACTATTATTACTACATAACTTACAAAAACCCTCTATATAAGACAGCTATGGCGTTCCATAGAATGTCTTTGGTATTATTTTACAGACATACTTGTTAGAAGACCCGATATTAACAAAAACTTGCAATTCAGTAATATTTTTTTGGGGGGGCATGATATTATCAGATTTGTGTGTTTTGGGTGGTGATGAGCTGTTCTTTGAGCTGGGTTGTACCAACGAGTGCACTCTGCGAGACGTAGGTAGTTTTATTACTAATTTATTTCACATAATGATAAGCATACAATAATATATAATAAATGATGAGCAAAATTCTTATGAATCATTTATAATAACAAACTATGCTATAAATATGCAAAATAAATTTTAAATAACTAATATTTGAATAAACCCAAAACTTCAAACCTCGAATAATTTAGCATTGGTTTTATAAAATTCACGTAAGGGGGCAAATAACTCAATGCAGAATGACACAACTATATGATAACTATATGATGTAATGAAACTTAAATTATCATTTCCAACAATGTTCTTTTTAAAAAAAGACAATACACAAATCGCTATATTTAAATCTTTAAAGTGAAAGAAAACAATGTTCAAACGGAATTTAACCCACATACAGAAATCATGTCAAACGGCATCTGAATAATAAAATTCTGTGTTTCCCCTGATTTCGCTGTTGTCTATGTTTCCCATGTAATAGTGGTAAGTACATAATTTTTCTCCACATGTTATTTATTGATCATGAAGAAGCTTCTGTGAAAGTTTGGTAGAAATCCCAGGATGGTTTAAGAAAGTAATTAATGTTTTATATACTTAAACTGCAGACTGCATGTAATGTTAACAGGGAGAAAAAGTAAGTCAATTTACAAGTAAAATACGGAAATAAGGGGGAAAAATTACAAAATTTTCCTCTGGATACTATCTTTTGATCATTAACAAGCTTCTATCTAAGTTTGGTAGAAAACCATGATGGTTTAAGAAAGTAATTAATGTTTTAAAAACTTAAACTTCAGACTATGTAATGTTAACTGGGAGAAAAACTAAGTCCATTTATAAGTAAAATACGGAAAAACGGAAAAAGAATGATTACAAATTTTTCCTTTGGATACTATATTTTGATCATGAACAAGGTTCTATCCAAGTTTGGTAAAAATCCGGGATAGTTTAAAAAAGTTATCAATCAATAATGTTTTAAAAACTTTAACCACAGAGTGAATGTAAATGATTAAGCCGACGACGACGGAATGTAGGATCGCTATTTCTCATGTTTCTATGTGTTTGGGACAGTCATATTCCGTGTGAGACACCGGTGTGAGATTCATTCATCTCACATCACATGACCTACCTTGACGTAACAATGCAAAAAAACATCACGTCACAATGCTAGAACGTCAGAAAACACACAACTTCGCACGAATGGTACGACAACGTCGAAATTAACATCGCTTCAATTTGAAAATCCCTGAAGCTCAACCTAAAAGATATCTTTTTAAAGTTTTGTATCTTTGGTACAAAACCAAAATGCATACGATCTTTTCAAATATGTAACTTATTTTGCACTAGGTTGTCTAGTTTAATACAGCACATTTTCGTGTCATTGCGGCCATGTTTATTTCTTTAAATATTCGACCGAGAAATGTGAGAAAAATAATCAGTCATGGTAAAAAATGTGACACTGGACAATTCCACCCTCGGGTTCAAATTTTCTATCATCAGAAACTCGGCAAGCCTCGTTTCTGACTGGAAAATGTGAACCCTCGGGTGGAATTGTCCCATCTCACATCTTAGACCATGACTGATTATTATATTCTCACATTTCTATGTGTTTGGGACAGTTATATTCCGTGTGAGACACCAGTGTGAGATTCATGCATCTCACATCACATGACCTACGTTGACGTAACAATGCGAAAAAACGTCACGTCACAATGCCAGAACGTCAGAAAACACACAACTTTGCAAAAATGGTACGACAACGTCGAAATTAACATCGCTTCAATTCGACAACCCCTGAAGCGCAACCTAAAAGATATCTTTTTAAAGTTTTGTACCTTTGGTACAAAACCAAAACGCATGCGATCTTTTCAAATATCTAATTTATTTTGCCCTATGTTGCCTAGTTTAATAGAGCGCATTTTCGTGTCATGGCGGCCATGTTTATTTCTTTAAATATTCGGCCGAGAAATGTGAGAAAAATAATCAGTCATGGTAAAAAATGTGACACTGGAAAATTCCACCGTCGGGTTCACATTTTCTATCATCAGAAACTCGGCAAGTCTCGTTTCTGACTGGAAAATGTGAACCCTTGGGTGGAATTGTCCTATCTCACATCTTAGACCATGACTGATTATTATAGTCTTGATTCTGCGACAAAAATCACAGGGTCGACAAAAACCAAGTATTATTGAAACAAAAGTTCTGTTATTATTTCGTGCATGATGACGTACAAAGTTGTCATTAATTTTTGACCTTAAAAGACTATTCCATTCCATTTTTTAAAGGGAACATATCTACAAAACTATGTACAGTTAGAAACTTCAAAAATAGTGTAACTCACATGAAATATATATAAATTAGAATTAACTAATACACGTGAAATCCGGAATTCAAACTTATAAAATATAAAATTAATAAATACTTTAAATATATGTTAACTATTAAAATAATTTCAGTATGTTAACGAAGCAAAATATTATATTGAAAATTACCAAATTGGAAATAACAATGAACTCACCTTAAACAGATGGAAACAAAAACTGGAGTAAGTTTTATTACAAATTTATTTTACCAAAGCAAGTTGAATTATGAGCTTTAGTAAAACAAATCGGCAATATAAAGTTTTGGTTCTGTTTCAGGATCATCCAATGATTTTTTGGAAAAGGCGTGGTTAATATTTACTAATCAGTTTAATTATGTCCACACATAGTTTTTTACACTTATGAAGGATTGAGCTAACACGTTCACGGTGTTGTTTGCACAACAGCTGCCTAGACAGAAAACAGTTTTGGTGGGAGGCTGTGTTACTCCCCGAGATACATCCTCACACCAAGTAATATGATTGTAGGTCACTTTGTATGTTAAAACTGATTTTTGACATAAAACTTAAAAGCCAGTCAACAGTGTATAATGGGTCATGTGACCTTCATCTTATGTCACATGGTCAGTCTCTTCAACATGCACCGGCACACAAAAATATATGACCCTATGTCAACTAGTACTGTGGATTCATTTATTTTCGTGGATACCAATTTTTGTGGATAGAGAAAAAGGGCATTTCGTAGTATACGTAAATTCGAGGATTGCTGGCTTAGAAAAAATATAAAAAGTTGTTGAAATACTGAAATTCGTGGCCTGGCACATCAGATATCATGAAAATACTGCGACAAAACGTGCCGATCAGACTTTGATATTGTACAGTAAAGTACTGATTTTAAGCGCTTATAAAATAAAGTCTAGCAAACAGATTCTTCAAATTTTGAACCAAACAAAACTTGTCGTGAATTTAACAAGACTAACAAAATCCGCAATTATTTACTTGTTAGGTTAATCAGGTGTGAAATATATATTGACAGAAGTGCAATCACTTGTCACCAAATACCTCGGGGCATATACATAGATATGTTTAATCCGATTACGATAATTTTAATAATTTCTGCTTTCTTATCTTTTTACAATTAGTTGTTATTCTGTAATTTATGAGAAATTCTGTATTGTTTAGGCCAACTTAGGATTAATCTTTTTCTTGAATGTTTGAATTAAAAAAAAAGTGAATTCCGCGACAATTTACACAGTCAAAATATTTTTAAAGAACATTGTTTGAGCGTTTATATGTTACCAAAGACAAAATTACACGAAATACTGTATCCTCTGTGGATATAGCTGACTCATCATATATCAGTATTCAAGTACATGCTGTAACAACGCAATTGTTCAATGTTCAATTGTGTCTCGGATAGATACATCAAAACTCCGTGGTTTCAAACTTGAGTGCAAAAAAATTTAATCTCAAGTAAAAATATTAATTTTCGTTGGATATTTAAATTTGTGGTTTACTGGGACCCATGAAAACCACGAAAATTGGTATACAACGAATTTTAATGAATCCACAGTAATTGAGAAATGGCTGTGGACGCGCACGCTTACGCGGACGTGGACACAGGGGATACTTCAATAGTCCCACTCAATTTCGTTGAAGCGAAATAATTTCACTGTTAAATTACAAAATTATCAAAAATCAAAAATCAAAAATAAAACTAATTTTAATGAATTTTTGTTGAAAACTTATTTTATCAACTTTAACAAATTACGAATGAATGACAACATACCACCTTTTAACAACTCATATATATTTTTTCTTGAGAAAATAATTTTTACACTGACAACCATTAAAATTTTCACAACTACGATATCACTCCAACATGAGAAAATATGTTTTCTGATTGATTTCGCTTATTTTGTCTGTTCTAAAATTGAAAAAATACATTACACTGAGATATTAGGCGACCTAAGGGAGGGGTGTAAAGTTAAAAGAAGAATTAAACACAACGAAAAAGATTAAGTGGGTTAAATCACAACTATGTACCATATTTCTCTGACATAGGTCATAATATGGGGCGAACTTGTCGATTTATGATTAAGCAATTTGATTAAATTACAAGAGAAATCAAGGGTATATATATATCACAAAATAAAGACGCCAGAAAGGAGAAAATGAATACACAGGTCCTGCATTTTTTTCCATTTAAAGTGGTCCTTTTTTATTAAAATTTCATCCTAGCCCCCCCCCCTAAAAATCAAATGGTTACTCTCTAATTATCACCAATTTTAATTTATATAAGTTTCAAAATAATATTTGAAGGGCAAATCCGTTATCCCTCCCTCCTGCTATTGGGTTAGTCTGAAAATTAAATGTATTTGCTATTTCTGATAAATTTATTCCCATCGAGGAAAGAATTCTTTTTGAACCCCCTTCAAATGACGCAATAAATAAAGATATACATGAATAAGATGGAAAACCAAGTGGGATAGACAGAATCAAATTTCAGTTTTGTGCGCAGAATTAAACCCTCAACTGGTATCTACTAGAAATTTCTTCCTGTTGACATGATACCGGGAAGTCCATTATTCACTTTCCATATTTGTGCACTTCCTTTTACCTTATAAAAGCACGTTATCAATTTAATTAATTCTTAATATTTTATATCATAAAATAATTCCATTACTTAATTGAATATATTGCGTTGAATTTAACCTAATTATCGGATTTCGTACCACCTGTTTATTTTCTTTTTCATTTACCCGTAACCGTCACGGAACACTGATTAGTTTAAAAATGCATGAACTCATAATCAATGGAACTCAGTAATCATGTATTGGCACTGACAGATCTGAATTGACTTTCAGAAGGAAATGTTCAATATTCTGTTCTATGTCGCGTGTGTAATACTTCCATCCGTAAAGAAAGCAGGTAAGTTTGATTTATTGACATAGTTTAAAATTTACGTAATTTACAGATGACAAAATTCTTTGAAATAATTGTCCACCTCCGTCATTAATTCCATGTTACAATATGCTATTGTCATATTGATATACATGTATTAATACCATTTTAATAACTTACCCCCCCCCCCCCGCCCCCCACATTAAAACGTGCATATTAAATCATGAAATTTTTTTATATATACTGTGCATATCCCGATTTTTTTCAGTAATTTTGTTAATTTCTTTTCACAGGACTTTTTAAAAAGTTTATGATTTAAGACAAATCCAAATCAATTCTATAAATTCTCCCCCCTACTTTTTTGGACTGTGCACCCACTACTGTATTTAAACTGTTATAAATTTTATTATAATATTTTTTTATTTAATTCATTATTAGTTTATAATTAATTTTGCCTTCAACCCTTAAGAGTATATACGTGTTTTCTAATAAATAAATAAATCTAGCTTTCTGATAACAATGCGTGTATATCTCTGTTTCAACACGTGCAGTGACCTGGAGTTTTCCAGGAATACGGTTCTATTTGGCATACAATATATATATATATATAATAACCTATGAAAACAAAGAAATGTTTAAAAAAAACAACATAAATTTTATGAAATAAATAAAATTCAGAATCAGAAATAGAAAAAAAATGATCTATAGATTTCAGATAATAAATAGTGGTACATTTCTGTAATATTACTCCTTTTAAAGGCAAAAATCAATTAATTTCTGATAATGAAGATAAAATGTGTTATCAATATCCCAGGAAAGATAAAAATTGCTCATAACCATTACAAAAATCGTTAAAGAGCACTAACAATATTGTTGAGGTTACATTGATGTCGCGTGTCAGTCTGGATGAATCAATTCAGCATGCTGTTGAAGAAGTTGTCATTTCAAAATTTGTTGCACTACGTGTGATACATTCGCAAAAGTAAAGGATTTTGAGCGCATAGCGGCTCTAGGTCTTCTTTTGTTGTCTACTGCGTTCTTTGTTAAGAGTTTTGAGTCAGCGTCGCCCCAAAGTTACTCGTGCAGAGTGCACTTCGGAAATTTAAGGTGGTACCTAACACTACAGGGAGATAACTCTGTAAAATCAGCTAAACGTTTTAATAACGTTGAGTTGTTAAGGGAATATTAAGCTTTTCAATGATCAATATTAGTGTTTGTCAAACTGCTATACAATCAGTGTAATTTTTCTGATGAATTGGTTGGTTCAAATGTTTTGAAATTTTAAAATTTTTGTCAATGGGTCAAAGTAAATACTTTGTCAAAATTTTATGAAAATTAAACGAGCCAAATTAATTTTAGTGAAAGTGTTGGGTACCACCTTAAAGTGGTTCTGAGTCGACGTCACTTCTAATTCAAGCTCGGAATTCTGAGTCTTAGTCGCTTCCTTCCTAGTCGAGGGATCAAAGTCAAAATTTCATCAGCAGCAACGTGTTATGCCAAAAAATTGACGGTAATAATGCAAATATTAAAAAAAACCGGTAGGTGCTATTTTATCAATTTGGGAACAACAAACCCTCAGATGAGGGTATTTCGTCAACAGAGTTTGGATAATCCTTTCATGATGGGTAAAAATCAAGTTCCTAAAACTATTTTTTTAAAATAATTTTAAATAATAATGTTTAATTAATTAATTAACACATTTTCAATTAATTTGGTAAAACTTTTTATAAAGAACAATGTATTTATCTTGTCTGGTAAAAAACATAGATGCCCAGGAAATTTTCTTTCAATGGGCATGTAATGTCATAGACTTTTAATACTGACATATATATATTTTTTCTTTTTGTTTATTTGTGATAAATTGTTTAGTTTTTACAGTTTATATGACAAGAAAAGATTGAATTGAATTATTAGTTAAGGATGATCGCTGGTCTAATAGGAAATAAATAGGATTTGAAATAGGTATTTTAGTTTGAGAGAACATATGAATAGTAAACAAATAAGCAAGAAAAAAATATAGGTTCATGTGCTCATTTTAGAGCTATAAGGCCTTGAAAAATTGCAGGAAATGGGTTTTCTCTGGATTTTTCATTGTCTTTGCATTGGCAACTTCAGTCTCTCAAAAATGTATGAAAAAATAAAAAGGATTTCATTAAATTTTGTCAAATACCATTTTAAGGTATATATGATTGAATTATAAAAGAAAAAGTGGGGGTTCATGAGCAAAAAATTTAATTTTTAAGAAATGGATAAAACCCGAGGATTCCGAAAATCTGACAAAAAGACCAAAACATGACCAGCGGACATCCTTAAGGTATACACATATTGTTGTTCGGAGAAAGGAGATGTATTTTACATATTTTTTTCAGTTTTGATGAATTGTGTTTTATCCCAATGAATGGGATAACTGTTTATTAAAGGGGATTAACCCTCATCTGTGGCTTTGTTCCCAACCCGTTTATAGTTTAGTTTAAACATATTTTATTGCAAAATTAGCAAACGAATTGGACACAAGTTATTCCAACTTACATAGGTCCTCTTCAATAACTGAATAAACTTATATAACATATGCATCACCAATAAATAAGAAATACATAAATATATACAGAAGGCAATCAAAACAGAATTCATACAAATGGTAACAAATGGTACATGTCAAAATCGACAAGGGAAAAATGCCAAATCAAAAGAGGAAAATTTGTGAAATATGAAAAAAAAAATGGCATCTTTGTGATCAAATCCTTTCAAAACGTTTTGTGCGTTTGATGTACATTTGAACTGATTTAAATATCTGCGTATTTAAGTCATCAGATAAGGTATCGTCGCCAAAAAGTAAGGTTTCAATTTCTAATTCATCTAGAAAATTTAGACCTGTTTATACCCCGGCGGTAGGATTATTGTTACCCATGTCCGTTGGTCCGTCTACGATTTTCTGCAGATTTTTTGTAGGTCTAAACAAATTCTGAGTTAGTCGTAGAATATTTACAAACAAACAATTCGTGGTTAGTCGTATTACAAATAAAACGGCAAAACATTTCATCACACTTTTGTAAACAATCAAAAACAACACAAAATAATTTATGCACAATCATGTGTGGCTTTGTTAAAGTCACGATAAAATAAAAATAATGATATTGTTCAAGGTTCGCCTTTATAAATTTAGATTAATCATCACATACATGACATTCCTGCATGAACTTATACACTAACCAAAAGGAAAATATGTTGTACATAGAGTCCAGGGATTAAGCTATCGTTCATCATTTTCGTTAGTGAAGAATTTATTTTGATCATGACGAATAGATTTCTAAGTAGATTCGTCACTTAATTTTTGTCTTTTGTCTCTTACTTGTTGGTTTACACTTTATTAGGATTCTTGTCTTTAAATAAGATTCATATTCTTCAGTTTTTATTTCAGTTGTTGTCATCATGTTGAATCAACATATTTTGTATTAGAATTGCTACTTTTGTCTCTCGTCCAAGAAGTGCCTGCGACAAATGTAGCGAAAGGTGTGATATAAGCATAACATTCCGACGGCAGCGCCGTAAACATTTGTAAATCTGCGTCACATTTTCATAATTTAGTTCATTACTCAACAACTGTAATACATAGACCTACCATATTTGGTCTATAGATAGTTCAATCTGACACTGCTATTTGACCTTGACTTCAATTTCATGCATGAGTGACCTTCGTCACACTTTCGTGGTTAAGTCCGTTTCTTAGCAACTGTAATATTTAGGCCCACCATATATGGTCAATAGATAGTTATTAGTGGGCACATGCCAGTCTGACACCTGTCTCTGGACTTTGACCTCAATTTTATGCTTACGTGAATTTGTTATATTTTCGTGGTTAAGTCCATTTTGCAGCAACTATAATACCTAGACCCACCATATATGGTCAATAGATAATTCGTAGTGGGTACATTCCAGTCTGACACCTGCCTTTTGACCTTGGCCTCAATTTCATGGTTGAGTGACCTGTGTCACATTTTCGTGATTGAGTTCATTTCTTAGCAACTGTAATACATAAGCCCACCATATCTGGTAAAAAAAACAGTTATTAGTAGGCACATGCCAGTCCGACACCTGTCGTTGGACCTTTACATCAATTTCATGCTTGAGTGACTTGCAACATTGCAATACCTAGACCCACCGTATATGGTCTATTGATAGTTCATGGTGGGTTCATCCCAGTCCGACACCTGTTTATGGACCTTGACCTTGAGTGAATTTGTTACATTTTTGAGATACAGTCCATTTCTCAGCAACTGTAATACCTAGGCCCATCATATTTGGTCTGTAGATAGTTCTTAGTGGATACATGCCAGTGTAAGACTTGTCAGCTCAACTTGACCTAATTTCATGCTTGAGTGATTTAATATACATTTTCAAGATTTAGTCTACATTTCAGCAACTGTACTAACTAGACCCACTGTATTTAATTGATAGAAGTTCTTAGTTGGTATATACCACTTTAGTACCCGACACCTTATCTTTGACTTCTATTTCATGCTTCAGTGACTTGTTTCCATTTCTCAGCAACTGAAATAGATAAACCAACCATATTTGGTCTATAGATAGTCCTTGGTTGGTACTGGCTGTCTGAGACCTTGACCTGAATTTCTCACGAGTCACATTTTCATGATTAAGTCCATTTCTCTACAGCTGTAATACCTATATCCACTGTATATGGTCCGTAGATAATTCTTAGCAAGTAGGTGTCAGTCTGACACCTAACCTTGACCCCAATTTTTAGGCTTGAGTGACTCTCATCCCATTTTTACAAATAAGAACATCTCTCAACAAATCTTATAAATGTATGTAGACCCACCATTTTTGGTCTATAGATAGTTTTTGGTGGGTATATTCCAGTCTTGGGACCTGTTAGCTTACCTTGGACAGTTTTCGGCTTGAATGACATGCATGAGATTTTTCAGACAAATGTTGCATATTACTATTTCTTTTGACGCATTTTCCTTCGACTTGCAGTGTCTGGTATCAGATAATCTTTATTCTGTGTACATTTGCGTACTCAGGCGAGACATTTAGTTTTCCCACTCTTGTTATTTGATAAACGCAAGTCTAACACCTGTCACCCGACCCTGAACTGATTTTCATGCTTGAGTGACTTGCATTACATTTTCTAAATTGTGTTTATTTCTCAGCAACTGTACTAACTAGACCCACAGCATTTAGTCTATAGAAGTTCTTAGTGGGTACATACCAGTTTGACACGTGTCATCTGACCTTGAACTCTTGTGTAACATTTTGGCGATCAAGTCAATTTCTCTGCAACTGTTAATCTATAGATAATTCTTGGTGGGTACATTCCCCACTGAGAACTTGACCTGGATTTCACATCCGAGGGACTTCTCTCATTTTCATGACTAAAGCTATTTGTCTGTAGCTGTAATACCTATTTCAACCATGTATGGTGAGTAGATACTTATTGCCAAGTAGGTGTCATTCTGACTCTTGTCACCTGATCATAACGATTTCTTTTAATTTACAATGGTGATCTTTATTCTGTGTCCCCATGCGTATTTAGTCGAGACGATTAGTGTGTCCACTCATGTTTATCAACGTAAAAATGTTGAATTTGACTTTTAAATTAAAGTTGAAGTGATAGTTTGTAGTTGATTTCGCACGAATTTTTCTTAACAATTCGTTTTTATTTTTTATTTCACAGAGGAATTTAGAGAATCGGGTAGTGGTTTTCCAGGGACATCCTATAAAAAATGGACATGGACAAACTGGTTTGATACTGATTCTGGAGAACATGACATTGAGACATATGAAGCAATAGTTGCGGTATAATTAAGAGAAATTTTAAATTAAATTAAAACAAACATTACCGATTCTTTCCTTTAAAACATGAAAAAAAATCGTAAAATTGTACCCATTATTCCTTAAAGGTTGTATCATTGTATTTTTTCTGAGTTGAAAAGGTTCTATTATAATACTATATTAATAGCATATTTAACCCATAGGGGTCGTACTATATACATGTAAAATCACATACAAATCCTAAATAAAATCAATATGACATTAAGGTACAAATACATAATATAAACAGAGAATCTGAGAACATGTAACCGACGTGGACCTCATTTTCGCTATTATAAAGTCGCAAACACAAGGCAACGGTTCAAGTTGAGATTTAAGGACTAGTTTTAATTTTTCAATTTTAATTTTTAATTTTAATTTTTTTGAGAAGTTAGGATTATTATAATACTAGTAAATTTTCCAGTAAAATCAAAACTCTTGGTTGACAATATAAACATAAAGTATCGTTTTCTATATTTGTTGTATCTTCAGTCCATATTTACACCCAAGAAGATATTAAATTTTCCAGGACACAGGTGTTTCAGCTTACTTTATTAAATTATTGTATAAGAAATTGCGAATAATTGAATTGATCCAATGACAGGCTCAAACAAGCTCAGGTGTGTTGAACATCAATATAAGCTTGCTAAATCTTTTATATCTGTTTGTATTCCTGAGTACTCAATGGAAGAAAGCATGTTGCAAATCAAAATAAGTTGGCATAATTCATTTGATAATCGAATGTAATACTTGTTGATTTATTTAATTCCTAATCCACCTAATTGATATTAATATACATATATGTACAAAGCACGCTCAATTACCTCTAGAATTCATAACAATTGACGTCATTTTTTTTTTACAATATTTAGAGTAATTTCAAAATTTGAGGAACGTGATTTAATGCAATATATCCCGTTTGATGTGTGCATATTACCCGATTTAGATACATATAATTATGGTTGAAAAATCTGTTCCGAATTCATATTGGCTATGAAAGAGATTGAAAATTATTTCAGAGTGGATTTTGCTGCTAAACTCGTGTTTCATTTATTACAATTTTAACAAACACAACAAGGAAATAACATTATATGGATTCACATTCTTGGAATTTTTAAATAAAAAAAATATGAATAATTGATATTATCAATTGTTATGCATGCGAAAAATGGCAGGCGCGCAAAAAGCAGTCTTGATTTGTAAGGAATGAACTTTTGGCTCGGTGTTGAAGACCTTACAGCCACTGCATTTCAAGATGAAGAACGACAATAAAAGCGCTTTCCTTATTTGCTTTTTGTATTATATTCCGAAACTGCAAGGGTTAGTTTATAACTTTATTGTAAATTATACCCATTGGGATTGAACAATATTACAAGCAATACACATACAGACAGACATAACAAACACATACAGACAGAGAAGTTACAGGAAAAAGAAAATAACTTTGACCAATGTTGACCCTATTTTCGCAGTGCTAATGAACGCTTTATAAAGTCACAAATAATTGGTAAATGATCATTTTTAGGATTTAGGATATAAAAAAATTGTGATTCTTCGTCGGCCAATAGAAAATGTTGATTTAATTTCTATTAACTTTTCAAATAGTTTAGCTCTTAACTGAGTATTGAATTTACAATGGAAGAAAAAAATGGTATTCATCATCTAGCACCGTGCATCCGGTTCATATTCTATTATCTCTGGGAATATATTTATATCCGCCAACTTCAGTCCTCCCGTAGATTGACCCACTGTCGGTCTTTTAAATAATTTATATTTAGAATTAGTAAATTTCTTCTCGTACTAAAATAACAAAGGAATACAATAATTCCACTCTTTCAGAGAGGATGGTACATCTGTAAAAAAGGACAGCTGGTTGGTTCTGAATGCTTGCGGGATGATACCGGTCAGACTTTGTCCGACGGCTATTCATTCAACACAACCCACTTACTAGGAGTAGACTTACAGTGTAAGCTGAATGGAATCGAGTGCCATAATGTACGCTGCGTTAACTTTAAAGTCAGATTTTTATGTGAAGGTATGTCTTTATGCTTTAACTATTGTCATAAACAAACAACCATTGTATAAAAATAGGAGTAACCAGTAGAATGAAACAAACAAGCTGAAAAACCATACCACTTAACATAAACCGTAATAAAAAAAACATACCACTTAACAACAACCGTATTAAAAATCATACCACTTAACACAAACCGTATTTAAAATCATACCACTTAACATAGACCTATTGAAAAACATACATTTACCACTTAACATACAATGTAAACCATCATATTGAAAACATACCACTTAACATAAATAGTATTGAAAAACATACCACTTAATATAAAACTTTTTGAAAAACATACCACTTAACATAAATCGTATTAGTCAAGTCAAATGGGCTTTCGTAGTATTCAGGACAAAATCGGCAAATTTCAGTTTACATAACATGAATTGGGCCTAGTGTCAGACGGTGCAAGCAAATGAGACATATAATGCCGTTTGACGTCAAATTATTATAGTACACCTAAAAAATCTCTACAAAAATCTTTGGGCAATAAACAAGTGAAATAATCCACTTGCCCTTAACGTTAAATCTTTTAGGTCTAAAGGCGATAGAGATGAACAATCTGCAATTGATGCTGTCAAATTAAAGAGGTTGGGCCAATAAGGCGAGAAAATTTTTCACTCAGAGGGCCATTGTCTGAAAATTATTATTATCTGTGAAATTTATCTTTTCCACAAGTAATAATAGTTTCTGATTCCGTCTCAGTTTTCTGTATTGATAAATCCAAAACAAAACTTACAGTAAGCTCATAAAAAACGTTGAAAAGTAAACGTATTTTTGTCATTTTCGAAGGGGGGGGGGGGGGTTCCGCACCTTTTAAGTGGGAATTCCCTGACAAACACCCCCAGAACCAATTACGTAGAGCGTTTTCCTGAAAGACTCTACTAACGGTCACATTTTGTGCGTTTCCTCTTTTGGTTCTAAATGTGCTTTTTGACGTAAATGGAACTTTTCTTTAAAAATTCATTTCAATACTTTAATAAAGACACATATATCTTTAAATTACCGATTGAAATTCGTCATAGCTCAGTCGGTACTGTTGTTGGTTATTAAATAACAATCTATCTGCGAGTTCGAATCATGGAGAGAACTAATTTTTTGGTTTCTTGCTAGATTCTCATTTTTGTCATATTTTTTAAAACCGCAAAAGCTTTCTTTCTTAATTTTCCCTAGCTAAAATGTTTTAATTATCACGAAATTCAAGATTCCGCCCGTTCCTATGTACAACTTCCCCCCCCCCCCCCCCGTTTGAATATATAGGGTTTTTCATTACATCACTCATCTTATCATAATCATGTACAGAAGAAAATGTAAATAACGACGATGAAGCCATTGTGTTGTGCCAGCTCCAAATCAATGTCTAAACAAAAACATTCTCAGGCACAACTTGAACACTTTAAAGTACCTAAGCGCAGTCACAATATATGTGATCTATGCAGGCAGAAATTCTACAAATCTGATAAGTCTGTATAGTATTTTTTCCAACCTGTTAAAACTTTTGTTAAATATTAAAATGGATACATGATTGTGATTATTATGCCATGACCATTATTGCACTGTCGCTTTAATTAAAACCTTAAAACTGTAGGCTTCGACAACAGGATCCAAGTTTCAAAAGATTCCAACACATAATTATTTTAGTTTCTCTGGCGTACAAGTTTGTAGATATTTCGAAATGTCCTTGTCCATTTAATACTTCAATTCCTTTTGTTTAAAATATAATGCCAGGAACAATGATACACTGAACTGTATCGCAAAAGTAATAGCTCAGTTATCATTTCATTAGTTTTTTTCATCATCAAGTGATAATAAACTAATACATGTATATATATTAGCTTGGCCTTGATTGGTGGCAAGGTAAAAAATAAATAGGTGTGACGCAATTATCCATTTAAATAAAGTATCAATACTTTTAAAATTAAACCTACATGATTGTACACAGGTAAACTAACCGAATGAAACAATTTCAGGAGAAAAGGGCCCTTGTTCTTTGTAGCGTGACATTTTTCAGTTCAGAAAAAAACCTTTAGATGAAGAACAACAATCAAAGCACCGTTCTTTTTACTTTTCTCACTTGCATATATAGATTTTATCTCAACTCACCATACTCTGCCTGTCCTAGTACTGTTTAAACCGGCATAAGGATTGAATTTATCTTTTAATTGGTCTCTAGATAAAGTTTCTTTGTGAATCACCTTTTCTTGTTTTTTTTTATTCTTCCTTTCAACATTTATAACGAGGCTTAGAATTTTAATTCATCTCGCCTTAATAGCACTTTTATTTATTTTGAATGAGAGTTTACTTCGATCAAAATCTTGGATCCTTATGATTGTAGGGAAAATATACGATTTTAAAAGTCAAAGTCATCCTTTTCTGCCTATAAATAGTAGGTATACGTACATAATTAGCTGCATGAACCAGGTTACTTGCACAAAGTAGAGTCATATCCTTGACCCTCAGTCTTATAAACTAATACCATAGTTATTCCAGTCTTTTGAAAATTCTTTTCATCTTTTTTATTTTGTATTTCAGAAGAAGTTTTGGAGAGTGGATCAGCAGTTTTCTATTTTATGTTGTTAATTTTACCTGTTATTGTGATACTCTTTAGATTATACTGTTGGAATACAATAAAAAGACGAATTCAAAAGAGGCACAATATTGTCACTCGAAATACAAGCCCGAGAAATCCTTTTGATGTAATAGACCTATCAGTATTTGATCCACCCGCCTATGACGATTTGTTTGGTTCTCAGATGGCGCCTGTTTGCACAATATGCAATCATATGAAATCGGAAAACAAAAGTGCAACGTTTTCCGAAAGTTTCTCTGTACATCGGGATTGTTCGTGTGTCTGCCATGGAGCAGATGTGCATACAACTTCCGGTTCGGAAAGTAATATACAGTCTCATGGTACTTCAAGCAATGTTAATATTGACATTAATGACGTGTATATCCATGACAACAACGACATTACTGGTGCTAATCGTGTCAACAATACCGCCTTAATTTACATAGTTAGTAACAATTGCGATCAAAACCCACCACCCAGCTACTCCGAGGCGTTGGTCATTCTCAAAAGAGCAGAGGGATTAGATGCAACCCATTTATAATTCAATGACAGCAGGTTTGGGATTTTTATAAACAATAAATTATTTTTAATTTTGAAGTTTATTCCTCTTAAAGTAATGAACCTGAAAAATGAAAATTATGACTAAAATATCACGTACATCCTGTATTTTATTTTATTTCTTAACATTTTCACGTTTTTGTTGTGTTGCCTGCTTAACAGTGTTGAAATATAGTGAACAATTTTCGTTGTCTTTTGTCTGTCGTCGTCTGCTGTCCCGTTATGGGCGTAACTCTTTTCTCTTTCTACAACTATTCATAAACATGTGAATGCATTTCCATGCGACTTTCATGGAATATTCAGTAACTGATGACATTGTGCACCTCATTTCATTTTATTTTTTCATCCGAATAATTTTTGGGGTTTCCGTATCAAAACATGTAGACTTTGTCATTTTCCCCCGCAAATATCATTTAATAAAATAAGGATGACAACTCGTATAAATAGTTTTACATGATCAGCTATAGTGAAATGGTGTGTTCTAATAAGATCCTTGTCAACATCCTGTTTTACAATTTTGCGGGTTTTTTATGCACTCCGCAACCAATAGTTGGGGGCATATTAATTTGCCTCTGTGCTTACGTTGAATCCGTCTGTCCGTCCTCATAAATATCATATGATTTGTCCGGATAACTACTCCTACAATTTCTAAGCTAGAAACTTTTTATTTTGCAGGATGATTGTACACATATTGAAGGTGTACATATTAAAATGATGTCTTTTCTTCATATTTTACGAAATTATGGGTTGTTGTACTGAGCAATTTTCTCTGTGCAATAAGCGTTAGGGTTAATAGTTTGTTGTCCGGATAACTACTACTATAGTTTTCAGGCTACGAAGTTTCTATGTCACAGGATAATAGTAAACACTGAAGGTGTGCATATCATAAGAATTGTTCATTTTCGTAAAATTTTCCAAAAAATACGGATTGTTGAATTAATCATTTTCTCACATGACTTGTAGAGATGTTTTGAAAAGAGACATTTTTTTTTATTATTGCTGGATGTTTGTAAACATATTGAAAATTTGATCATTGTGAGTATTTGTGTCATTTTTTTTATTACAAAATACCATGTTTAAATTAGTAGGTTACTTTTCCAGTTTTTAGGTATTAGAAAGTACATGTATTCATGTTCATCCATATACAAAATAGAACCGATACGTGGAATTTCTCGGAAAAGGGGGGGAGGGTCATTATTCACATGTGTACAATAATTGTGTAAAAGTGTGTTAGGGTCCGGTGGGGGAAGAGGGGCATACTTCTTTCTAGTTTTGTTTTTTTGTTCAACCTGTTTTTCGTGTTCTGGCACTAAATTTCCTCCGTTGATAAGAACCTAATTGAAACAAACGTGTTTCCATAATAAATAGGTAGACATCATCATCCCTTCTTAATTAGTAATTGATGGGAGCAGGCGACACAAGTGTTCAAGCCTAATTGTATTTCCATTTCTTCTTAGAGAAATTTTTGTGTACGAAAGCAATCATCAGGACCATAAACTAATTTTGTACTCTATTTAACATGTGCAGTTAACACACGAACGTTAAGTATGTAATATTTATTTTATTTGTTGTTTAATAAAAATATTTATCTGTACTGATGATGTTGGAATGGATTTTTTTTAAATCCCGAAAATTTATTAGGAGAAAACGGAACCACCATTCAGGACAAAACTTTGGTGTAATTGGAATTGGACAGCCCCAACTTATTCCAATACCGTCCACGCTAACTAAAAATATTGAAACCGCCAGCCGTATTAAAACCACGCCGTGCTTTAGTGGGTCTTCAGTTCACATTGTGCCCGGCAATCTTAGACACATGGTATATCTGACCTTACAACACTTATCAAAAATATTCACAATAAAAAATTGTTGGCTCGGTTGATTCAAACTTTGTTGGAATAGCCCTGTGCAGTCGAAACATAAAGCTGTATAAGATCATTATTGAAAATTGAAAATTCAGCAAACATATTTTTTTTAAATGTCAGAAACCACTAATCATTAATATTGGGAGATTGGTCCCAGACTCGTGATAAAGGCTTCTTAGAGGATCTGGTTCCATTAGCAACAAATCCACCTATCTTGCTATCCGAATCAATAACATCGTTTAACAATTTTTATGCCCCGTCCACTAATGTCTGAAGGGCATATAAATTTACCCCCTCCCGTCCATCCGGCTTGGTTAAGCCTTTTCGTTTAGGTTTAGGTCCATTTCTCAGAAACCCATTGATATATATCAATGATATAATATCGTTGCAATCCTCTAATAACACTGAACACAGATAAGCAACATGTGTGTTACTTTACCTACATTTAATGCAGGACTGACTCTGATATATACTTTTCCTTTACTTTCATATCCTATGAATCCGTGTTGTTATATCAATGATACTTTACCACATTATATAATGCATTTATCCAACAGTTGAGTAATTTTGACCCATATTTCGTGCATGTGTGATTTGGTTAAGTGTTTACGTTTAGGTCCATTTTCAGAAATCTTATGAGACATACATTGTATCAATGATATTATTCGTATTCATGTATCTTATATAGTTCATCAATATTTCACATTTATATTCCTTAAAAGAACCACACAACCAAGCAGATTTGAGTCACCACGACCTATATTTTATGCTTGAGTGATTTTGATCAAATTCTTGCATTTAGCTGCGTCATTAAAGAACCTTTGGTAATGTATTAATGATATTTCACAACTACAGTCATCTTATATAGTACAATACGGCAACTGTCTGAGTCACATTGGCCTACATTCTATAGTATGGTGACTTTGATTTAATATTTGCATTTTAGTTTTTTTTCTGAAAATTCTCTTTAATGATATATCAATGATATTTACAACTACAATCGCCTTCTTTAGTTCAACACAAATCACCAAAATAAAAGTCCACGTGACCTACATTTCATGCTTGAGTGATTCTATTCAATTTAAGTGTTTGGGTTCTTATGTCAGAAACAGAATTAAGTACTGTGGATTCATTGTTTTAATGGGGTAAAAGTTAATGTAAGCAGGATATATTATGAAACTTCATATATTAAAATAATTCTGAAGACGATTTCGCGTCATAAATAATAGATTGGAATCCGATGTATAGGAGGACTTGGCATCCGTGTCTTAAATCACATAATCTCTAGTTCTTGACTATTGCTCATCATTTGAGATAATGAGACGACCTTTAACTGAAATGTACATGCAGCTGCGAAATAAGAAACATTTATGATTTCTCCTTTTAACGAAATCACCGAAAGAAAAGTCCAAAATTTCTCTGAATTCATACGGCTTTCAAATTTGCTAAGGATTTTGGAAGATTTCACATATATAGTAAGGAAATTATAATCCTCTCAAATTGACATTAATCAGTGTAATAATTTATGCTTCGTTTTTGTTAACATTTTCTCTTGAATTTGGATCATATTACTGCTTACAATTTAGGTTAATTACAAATGCTTGACACAGCTAGTCTACTTTCATTATGAGATATTGTTAGACAATACATGAAAATTTAATTCTCAAGCTGTGGATTTTACTATAGCTGCTTTCGATGTGATTGATTGGTTGACTGATTTTTCTTTGGTTGATTTCCAGTGGCAAATATTTCTTATCCCCGCTTGGAATAAATGTCGGTTGTTAGGGTAGGAGGTACGGAAA
Source organism: Mytilisepta virgata (assembly GCA_028015205.1). Classification (NCBI taxonomy): domain Eukaryota; kingdom Metazoa; phylum Mollusca; class Bivalvia; order Mytilida; family Mytilidae; genus Mytilisepta; species Mytilisepta virgata. The sequence goes on along the minus strand of CM051518.1, from coordinate 61,547,839 downwards.
TCCGATAAATTACGTATTTTTATGGAGTTTGCCATGCAGCTGGAATTTTTGAATCTGCATCAAAATATAGAAAAAAAATTATATTTAAGTGTTATATTCTTCAATAAGGTTGATTTAAAATAAAATCCTAAAAATAAATATATTTTACTGTAGATTTCATATAAAAACGGCGAAAAAAATTAATATTGATTGATTCTAGTTTTACGCTACCTCGATGCAAATGGTTATATTGTGGCGAAAACTACATGTAATTTCATGAAAACTAAAAAAGTAAAAGAAACCAGAGGCTCCTAGGATCCTGTACCGCTCACCTGATATTTCCATTTGTTCAATGCTAAAGGACCTTGAGATTAACATCCATACCATGTTTGGTCTCAATGCATTCAGTAATTTTCAAGAAGCCGTTTGTATATACACAAAATGCAATTCCCATAGGGTACTTTGTTAAACGGTAAGTCTTCCGCTGACGGCCACCATGGATGACAGATCGGCATCAAAGTAACAACACTTGGTCAGCACCTCATAAGGAACATTCCTGCTATGTTTGGTTTCAATCCATTCAGTGGTTCTCTAGATGCAGATTTTTGTATGTATTTCCCATAGGATTCTATGTTAAACTAAGTCTCCCTCTGGCGGTCATCCTGGATGGCAGCTCGGCATCAAAGTTACAACACTTGTTCAACAGCTCACAAGGAACACTCGCGCCGTGTTTGGTTTCATTCTCTAGAAGATTTTTATATTTTCCGTAGGGTTCTACGTTAAACTAAGTCCTTTTGAATAAAGGAACAACACTTGGTCAGCACCTCATAAGGAAGATACATGCCATGTTTGGTTTCAATCCATTCAGTGGTTCTCTAGAAGAAGATTGTTGTATGTATTTCCCATAGGGTTCTGTATTAAACTAAGTCCCTCACTGGCACCCATGTTGGATAACGGATCGTCACCAAAGTAACACGTGCTCATCACCTTGTAATGAACATTTGTGCCATGTTTCGTTTCAATCCATTCAGCAGTTCTCTAGACGAAGTTCAAAATGTGAAATGTGGAGGTACGGACGACGGACGCAAAGTGATGGCAATAGCTCACATGACCCTTCGGGTCAGTTGAGCTAAAAATTAAAAGCAAGGGTTAAAACGCGCTAATATAAATCCTATAAAGGATTAAAATATCACAATAAACGCTTTTAAACAAGCTATTATTCAAATTCAAATTACTTTATTGTCATTAAACAAAGTTTGTGACAAAAACAGATTAACAAATAAACAATAATGAACATTACAAAAACAACAAGCAAAATGTGACTACATGTAGTTCCCTGACCTCAGTTACAAAGACTGTTTTAAAAAGGAACCGGTGTTTTTTACTTGCTCCGAAGACGCTGGGTTCAATATGAACTAGGGTATTATTCCCTTCAATACAACTTAAACTGTCTTTTCAATACAGAATCATAGACTCGGCCAATATAGAAAAACCCTGTCAATACGAATTTTTCACTGTATTGGCCGACTTGTACACGGCCAATATAGGGTGAGTTGATTTTCTATAAACTTTAATTTGAATACATACTACAACTCCGAAATATTCACATTACGTATATTACCTATATCTTAATTTATAATATGACCTGTTAATTAAAGAAAATAGAGGCTCAGAGGGCTGATCCTGTATCACTCACCTGGTATGAAAGCTGTTTTTATTAATGTACCTCAAAGAGAGAATTTACTTCTATAGAGGTTGATCCTGTATCGCTCACCTGGTATGAAAGCTGTTTTTATTGATGTACATCAAAGAGAGAAGTCACCTCTATAGAGGCTGATCCTGTATCGCTCACCTGGTATGAAAGCTGTTTTTATTGATGTACCTCAAAAAGAGAGGTCACTTCTCCCTATCATTATGAAGTGTGGTTAGCCTTGTAGGGACCAAATTTTCCTGCTGAAGGTCCTTCTACTTACAGGTCAGCATATTCTAAAATTCAACGGTTCTGCAGAAGATTTTTTCATGTATTTCCCATAGGGTCTTATGTTAACCTATGTCCTCTGCTGGTTGCCATCTTGAATGCCGGATTGGCACCAAAGTGACAACAGTTGGTCAGCACCTTATGAGGAACATTCAGGCCATGTTTGGTTTGAAGCAATTATGCGATCCTGAAGATTTTTGTTATTAGCCATAGACACTCTCTGTCAAGTTTGGCTCTATTTGACCCAGCAGTTTCAACATTTTTTTCTTCTTTTAATCAACCAATCAGAAAAACAATCGCCAATTGCGGACTTGTTTGTCGCCTGATCTGGACAAAATGGGCAAACTTTGTAAAGAAAACCTCCCACAGATGCTTCCTGTCAAGTTTCGTTCCATTTGGCCAAGCGGTTTAGAGAAAAAAAATTCTTTACATAAGCCAATCAGAAACAAGAACTGCCCATAACGACCATGTTTGTAGTCCGATCGGGATGAAATGAGGAAAGTTTGTAAATAACCTCCTATAGATACCTTCTTTCAAGCGATTTCAGAGGAGAATTTTTTTTTATATCAGCCAATTGGAAACAAGAATTGCCAATGCCGGCCACATTTGTAGTCCGATCGGACGAATTTTGTAAAGAACCTCCCATAGATGCTTCCTGTCATGTTTCGTTCCAATTGGCCAAGCAGTTGTAGAGAAATTTTTTTTAATCAACCAATGAGAGACAAGAATTGCCCATGAAAGCCTTGATTGTAGTCCGATCAGGGCGAAATGAGGGACCTTTATTAAGACCTCCCATGTATGCTTCCTGTCAAGTTTTGTTCCAGTTGGTCAAGCAGTTTCAGAGTAGAAGATTTTTTAAAACTCAGCCAATCAGAAACAACAATTGCCCATGGTGGCCATGTTTGTTGTCGGATCTGGACGAAATGTAGAGATGACATGTTCCCGAATTTGCCATGTGATCTCCGCCACAGTATGCGCATTTTGCTGTTCCTTCACACTCAAAACAGAAGTGTCCCGTTACAGAACATCTGTACCCTTACAGGAACTCCTACCATGTCCAAATTTATGACAATTCCGGGAGATCAAAACTGAGAAGATAGGTGTTTAGTTTAATAATTTTGTTGCCAACTTTTTTGGTAAACCGTTTCACTTTTGAAACATTTTGAGGTTCAAGGCCTTCACAAATTTCGTCTTCTGTTAATTTAGTGAGGTCATGGTCTCTATCTCGAATAATTCCTTGAGAATTCCGTGATCTGTGAGCAGTTACTGAGATTTATACATTACCAATGAATAAAGTGTAAAGAAAGCAAATTTTTCGATTGTTATGGCCGAATACATTCTATTAATACACTTCCACATTTTAATTTAGAAACTTTTTTGACAGTGCCAGCACAACCTTGAATGGATTTTTGTAAAACAAACGGTGATATTTTTGATAAAGGCTTTTCCGAGTTAAGACGAAAATTTTACAAGGATCTGTATATGGGATATTTTTGTGGGTTCTTCATCACCACTCTACTTTTTTTCTTTTGGAGGTTGTTGGTTGTGGGGGTTTGTTTGTTTTCTGTTGAAGTATCCATGGTGATTTTTCATGTTTCGTTGCCCTTGCTCCCCGCCCACCTCGGAGCAGCACCAAAACGATGTATACATGCTGCATTTACGACAAGCACTAAGGATACAAGGACAAGATACTCGCATTGAGTACCTCTTAACCGGCGCAAGCCTTGTGCCAGGGGTTTCCCGGCAAGACAACCGCCCAAAGTAACATCTACAGGATTGACATATGAGCCATCGCCTTCTTGAACCCAACCTATATAAATGGTACTATTGTTGTACATTTGATATAGACCGGACCCATCTGACCACCCGTTTCAGATAAAGAAAGGGCCAAAGTTCCGTGTTTCAGCACCAGGATTAAGTCCTCTATCCTTACAAGTATCCACACACTGCAAACATGTGGCCTCATTAAGCCGAGGAAGCCTTGCCCCATGAGCCACCGCCTTCGTGTTTCCGTCAGTTGTCATCTTCCAAGACCCCGGAACCCAAACATCAACCTATATGATATATGCATACCACCCATCCCGACCCACTGTATCTAGAGTAATGGAGCCGCTTTGTGTAATGTTTGTGTGCTGAATGTAGGTCATCGTATATTTTATATCTGTCTGGGTATTATACGTTTCCAATATTTTGTGAAGGGATGTCTATGACTTTAACCTGTCGATCTTAGCCCCGATCAATGGTCATAAAGGAATAAAATACAGTTCAGTTCTGGGATAAAAACATGCCAACTAGTACCGGGGAATAATTCGTCAATTGACTTCAGGGTACGCATAGCATCATTTAATTAATTATTACAAATGCTTGTTAATTTCCGTGGCTCAATAATGATCCAAAAGGACTATAAATGCTTATTATTTGGCTTAATTGTATTTCATTAATAAGAAATCAATCACAGATGTTTTGCTTTATGTACGGCAACTTACAGTGTGACAGCGATTCGACTGAACGGCAGATTGTTTTACGCGTGTACGGCGACTTCTATTATAAAGTTATTTAAAAAAAATCATTCTAATTGTCTTATAGAAATTAAGAGTAGATAAGAAATGGCAAAATACAAATCAGTCATGAATTTATTACCTAAAATTGTTAAAATTGCGTTCCCAAATGTCTTCCACATCGACAACCGATCTTGCTCTACATTTGAAAATAGGTACTTAATTTGTTTAAGTGATTGTCTCTAATGAAAAGTAATGGACAAAATGGTAAAATTTATCATACGTGACATTTTAAATATTCTGTTTGGTTACTTGTCCAACGTATTCTTTATAAGTGGTATCCTGTTAATAGGAGGATAGCTGACGCTTTCTTTCCATAATCTGCCTGCTATTTTCGTGTTAGTGGCCATGTCTACAGAATATTGTCTTTGTTCTTGGTGTGCTGACCTTGTATTTCAAAGTACAGCCTTTTAACACAAACTAGAAAGGGATCCCTAATTTCAAACCCATAAACAGAATAATCATGTGGGTTTGACGGGCGTTATTTGACAACAAGAGGCTCAGTGGGCTGAGCCTGTATCGCTCACCTGGCAGTCACAAACTTTTGATTTGACAGACTAGATTGATTTCTGGAAACTTTGTAAATGATCTTCTATAAATGATTCATACCAAGTATAAGTTCATTGGCCAAACGGTTTCAGAGCAGAAGTTTTAAATTTTGACCGATTAGAACATATAAAGGTTTCTGGTGGCACGGACTAGAAATATTTATGCAAATTTGTAAAGGACCTTCCATAGATGCTCCATACCAAAAATTAGTTCATTTGGCTTTACGGTTTCAAAGGAGAAGAACTTTTAAATTTTGACCAATCAGAACATGTAAATGCTCATGGCAGCCATTTTGTTTCACTGACCAGGCTGATTTATGCAAATTTTGTAAAGGACCTTCCATAGATGTTCTATATCAAAAATCAGTTCATTTGGCTTAACGGTTTGTAAGGAAAAGAAGTTTTACATTTCAACCAGTCAGAACATGTAAATGCTCATGGCGGCCATTTTGTTTCACGGACCATGATGAGTTATGCAAACTTTGTAAAGGACCTACTATAGATCATCCATACCAAAAATCAGTTCATTTGGCTTTACGGTTTCAGAGGAGAAGAACTTTTAAAATTCGACCAATCAGAACATGTAAATGCTCATGACGGCCATTTTGTTTCACGAACCGGGAAGATTTATGCAAATTTCCTAAAGGACCTTCCATAGATGCTCCATACAAAAAATCTCATCATCACCATTCACTAAGGATACCATATTTACTTTAAAAACCAAATATTGTTGAAATCTGAGCAAGTGTAAAAAATGGCGGGAATATGGCAGCCATTTTAAAAATGGCCGTCCAATACAAACTTTCATCATCACCATTCAACTCGGGATACCATGTTTACCTTGAAAGTAGCTTTCATCTTCATTTTCTTTCTATAATTCAGGAAAAAATAGCATTTTGACCCCTATGTTCTATTTTTAGTAAGGGCGGACATGTTTTTCGACCAATCAAAAATCCAAGCATTAACTTTTTGCAGGATACCCTAAGGAACAATCTTACCAAGTTTCATTTGATTTTGAATAGTAGTTTCAGAGAAGAAGATTTTTGAAATAATATTTTTAGTAACAGCGGCCATGTTTTTCGACGGATCAAAACTCCCCACATCAGTTCTATGCAGGGTACCCCAAGGAACAATCTTACCAAGTTTCATTTGATTTTGAATAGTAGTTTCAGAGAAGAAGATTTTTGAAATAATAACAAAAAAAGCCAAAAATGTCAAAAAAGGGCAATAACTCTAATATCAGTTGACAGATTTTCACGAAAATCAGCACACAGGTAGCTCTCATCATGCTGAACACTTTCAACCTGCAGGATTTGCCATAACCTAATGATTTTTGAGATATTTGCGAAAAACTGTTGTTTGACCCCTATGTTCTATTTCTAGTAACAGCGGCCATGTTTTTCGATGAATCAAAAATCCCCACATCAGTTCTATGCAGGGTACCCCAAGGAACATTCATACCAAGTTTGGTTCTAATTAGTCAAGTAGTTTCAGAGGAGAAGAGTTTTGTATAATTGTTAACGACGATGACGACGGACGACGACGGACGCCAAGTGATGGCAATAGCTCACATGGCCTTTGGCCAGGTGAGCTAAAAATGTAATTGTGGCCGGTTTTAATGACTTGCTTAAAGCACTTAAAAATTTGGTTTTTGTTGTCGAGGGATGTGTCGATCGACCCCCCCCCCCCCCCCTTCCTTCCCATTTGGCTACGGGTATGAATTTGATTTTCATTCAGTTTTGTTTAAATTACTCAAAAAAATAATTTGACTATTCGATGCAGAGAAAAATTGTCTATTTCATTCGAATGGCTATTGAAATTGATAAATTCGCGTCTTCGTTTGTCCAAGACCTATTAAGAAGATATATGAATTCGCGTGGACGGCGAACCGTTTTTAAGAACCCGACCCGAAAGAAAAAAGGCATAGCGTGAATTCGTGAAAGTATTTAAAAGAAAAATACAAATACATGTATATTCGGATCCTGGAATTATTCTAAAAAAATTTTTTTTAAACTTTTGACTACTACTCATGAATTTTCTCCTCGTATATGCTTCTACCCTGTTGACTACACATTTCTGGTATTATTTTAAAATATGTGTGCTTACCATTACATGCATCTTGTTGGGAAATTTTAGTTCTTTTTCTCCGTGATCATTAATTACATGTGTTATTATAGTTCTAAATGACGACAGGTCTCTCTGACAGTAGATGCATTTATATGTAATAATATCTGAAATCTTAGTACGACTTAAAACATGAATTATTTGAATTATAAAAAGAACGGATATGAAGTATCTGTCAAAGAAACCACATCCTACCTCTGAAATTAACCGACAAATAAAGACTCTGTATATGCTGTATTGTAATTTAAAGTTGAGATACTGTCATCAAGCATTCAAATGATATGCAAAATATAATGCATATAAAATTTTCCACCATAATTTTCAAAGGGATCAATCGATGAAACAGAGCAGTTAGAAAATCTTAAAGGTCTTTGCAATATGTAGATGTCCATAAGGGACAATCTCCGTCGCAGAGTTCATATCCGTTCCGTACATGCTTCGCAATACTGCACTTTATATGACCTCTGCAATACGATTGGCTGACTCCATGAGGAAATTTCCTCATGGCTGTCAAGAATTCAGTAAACCTCGGCATATTCCACTACCCTATATCTGAACTGCCAAGTTGTACCGAATTTGCGAAGCGGAAGTAGGCATTGATGGCGGAGTATGACTATGAGTCTCATCTCAGACGTTTAGGACTAAAACCCAAACAAACTGAAATTTTGAAAAATTTTGAAAAAGGATTGCAAGAAATTCTTGCAATTTTGCCGACAGGCTACGGCAAGAGCATAATATAACAGCTTGCCCCTTTAATCCTGGATGGCACTGTGGTTGTGTTCTCACCACTCAGTGTCATCCAAGAAGAACAAATCTACCAATTAAAGACCTCCGGAATCAAGAGTAGTATATTGAACACCAGGGTAAAAATATACAAGTTTTTTCAAATTTTAACAAATTGAAAGAGGTCAACCTATAATCCAACATAATTTTATTCGTAAATTAAGGCTCATCTTAACAAATGGACAAAATTATATGGCTGTGTTTAGGCTAAGAAATCACTGAGAACAGACTTACCTGGGCAGTTGAAAACATTTTAAGGCCTGGCATCCACCAGATATATAAAAGTTAAATGCATTTGAGTTTCAGATAGATAAAATAATTGTTATATTTTTATTTCGCATTTTTTCAACATAATTTGCCGAAAAGGATAATGTAAACAACACACACGTTTTTTTTTGACACTGTCCACTCAGTTTAACTATAATTTGTAATCCCCTATTCGGCTCTTGTTTTGAGAAATCTATTATCCATATCAATACAATTCAATTGTTACCTGAGAGGGGAAATCTGGAAGATATTATGCAACTTAGTTTATTTTTACATCTGCATTTACGAAAAAAATGCCCATCAAAATCCCAAAAAGATTTTATCTTTCTACAACATAAAATGCTTTTAACTTTAATATATCTTGGGGATGTTAGGCCTTGAAATGTTTTCAACTGCACAGGTGAGTAATTTTTAGGTGTAAACATAGCTATACATTGTATTTTTTTGTCCATTTTGGAACTCCGAAGAAGCTTAGCGATTGTGTGTACTTACTTTTACAGTAATTTACATCCATAGGTGCTTGAGGACAGGATCCTGTTATGAGCCCCCCACAGTCCCTCCCCCTTATTATCATAAATCTCAGATTTTTAATATATATCACTTATTTGTACCATATATATACTAAAATACCATATTTTACTCTAAATATGCATGTTTACTATCAACGTGAATCTCGACTATAGAGCGAAGCGAAAGGTTGCCAACTTCGTTTCAAGAAATTGGGGCCATGGTCGGGAAAAATTGTTTTAAAATCTAATAAAATGTCACTTACCGGTCTAATCAACGAGTACTTGCTGTTCCCAGATAATTATCCTTATCGAATATCAATATCCAGACATAATATATTACTGTTTAAACACTTTTAATTAATTTTTTCGCTGGCGGTGTTGCTGTTTTTTTCTCCATTCGACTTCGATCAACGGAAGTTACAAAACAACGACATCTGTGTGGTCTTCAGCTCAAGAAGGATAACTCCACCTGAAAACGCGGGAAATTAGATGAGTTCCGAGAAACAATGTACTGAACGAAAAGGTAAGAGAATTTCGCATAAGTAAACAAACGACATAAAATATATACGTAAACATTGTAAAAGAAATCTAAAATGTTAGACGAGGATCAGAAGATAGCTTTTGATTTATCAAATGGGCATAATCTAATTATCAGTGGTCAGGCAGGAACAGGTAAATCCTCTCTCCTCAAATACATAGTACAGGACCAACGTGAAAAACAGAGAAATGTCACTATTGTTTGTTCAACGGGTATAGCATCCACCCTCTACGAAGATTTAGGGGCCAAAACATTACACAAATGGGCCGGGATAGAGGATGGGAGGCATCTTAATGAGGAAATTGTACACCTGGTTCAATCAGATGAACGTTTTATGTCTGTTAAACATAATATTAAAACGACAGATCTCCTCATAATTGATGAAGTTTCAATGGTTAGTGCTAAAACATTCAACAAAGTTGAGGTACTATGCAGAAAAATTAGAGATGATACTAAATACTTTGGAGGGATACAAGTAATTTTGTCGGGTGACTTATCAATTACCCCCTGTTCCAAATAAAATTATTGGAGATTCTGGTAACCACTGTTTTAAACTGCCATGGTTTAATGATTGCTTCCCACACAAGGTACAATTGAATATAATTCATAGGCAAAGTGAAACTGCATTGATTCAGTGCATAAATGCACTCGAAAAGGGAGAACTTTCCAATGAAAATGTTGCTTTTTTAAATTCTTTAGATCGTCCATTGCCAAATGAGGACACAGCTGTTCATCTTTATGCTAGGAACTATGATGTTGATATTTTTAACTATAATAAAATACAACAGTTGCAAGGTGAACTTAAAACTTATAAAGCTAATGATGTAGGATCTGACTTTTACTTGCGAAAGTTTTTGGCACCAAAGAATTTGGGTCTAAAAGTTGGTTGTCGTGTGATGCTTGTGAGAAATTTAAGCGATACATTAGTAAATGGATTGTGTGGTACGGTCAATCAACTGAACTCAGATTCAGTTGATGTGAAATTTATAATCAGCAATAAGTTATCCACAGTTACACTGAAACCTGTTGTGTTTACAACATATGATCCTGCAGATAAGGTCTTTCTTGCAAAAAGGACTCAAATACCTCTTAAGCTAGCTTATGCTATAACAGTTCATAAGGCGCAAGGCATGAGTTTAAAAAGAGTTGTTGTCAATTGCGAATACTGTTTCCAACCAGGACAAATAGGCGTGGCAGTAGGTAGGGCAGAACAAGTTGATGGTCTGCGAGTTCGCAACTTCAAGAAATCAATGTGTCGAAAGCATCCTTCCCATGTTTTAGATTTTTATAACAATTTTACATTAGGAATTTTGAAGGATGATCTTTCATGCTGTAGACATGTTATAGGAAATAAGGAAGAAAAAAAGGATGACTCTGATTCTGATGATGAAGATGATAATGATGACGATGATGATAGTAATGATAATACATGTACATATGCCAAAATTGATGATAATTTTAACTCTGATTCTGATTTTTCGGATAGTGAAATTGAAAAACTAGAACTTCTTGATTGTTTCATTGAAAAAAATGTTTTGACTAAAGATCAATCATCATCACAAGCTAAGGCTGCTATTGATTCTGTTTTTAATGAATATGTTGGGTCACAGTTAGAAAATGACATGAAATCTTTAAAAATGAAAATTTTAGAAAATTTTTGTATTTTTGATGAGTGGTATCAATCACAATTATCAGTTATTGAAGACATTGGACTGATAAGTCTTCCCGAAGCAGAAACAAACTATACAGCTAAACAACAACACGATTTTTTTATAAAATTTCATAAACATTTAAATTCAGAGGAGTATGTTAAAAGTGTACAGACTACTATAAGTATGTATTCCAAAGATGAGGGTACATCTGCAATATATTATCAGTTTATGACAGCTGTTTTATTTTACTTGGAAAGAAGATTTTTTGAAGATTTACCTTCTCATTTAAATTTACAGGAGCCAGAATCAATTAAAAACATTCCCACATCTGATGAGTTGTCTTCCCCTGCAAGAGGAAAAATTAGATATATTAGTGGCTATGTCCTAGCTAAATTAAAACATAATTTGTCTATTAAAATAAGAAATTCTTTGTTTGCTGTAGGATCAGAATCAAAAATATCAAAGCTTCAAGATCAAATGAACATATTATCTTCTCTTTGTTCCTCCTATGATGTCTTAATGAATTCAAGCATTGATCCAGAAAATTTAGAAGAGACTAAAAGAAAACAGAATGAGCGTGAAAGTTTAACCAACATTACTGATGTAACTTTTGAATTCTTTAGTAAACTTGAAACTTTGTGTAGACAAAAACTATCTCACATAAATCTTGTTGAGCATGGAAAAAATTTATTCAGCTATGTCACAGATGAACTATTGAATGACAAATATTTATTTGATTTATGGGTTCAAACACTTACTAGTAATTACAACATCCAGTATACATCCTCAGACAATATTCACAATATTATTCACTCCATAACCCTTTCAAGTGAAAATTATATAGACATTTACAATTTAGCTGTGCATCTGTTTTTGAAGGTTTCTTTCAGTCAATTCAGAAGGGATTATTTAACTTTTCTCAAAAAAGAGAAAGGAAAGGCACTTCGTAAGAAAGTATCAGAGAAATCAAAAAAGGTGGTGAAATCTTTTAATATGCAATTTTTGATTGAAGACAAGTCAAAGGACAAAGAAGGTTCACATTTGAGACTGAAATCAGAACTTATGCAGAATGAAAAGTTTCTTTCAGAAAATTCTTTCACTAAAAAAGATTTGCTTATGTTATGTCTTATGTACAATGTAAAAATTTCCACTCAAAAGCGAAAGGAAGAAATAAGTTCTGAATTGGGTAAAGCAATATTAAAAAGTGATTGCATACCATATCCGGATAAAAGTGATGTTTCTGGAACAGGACGTGCTAAGCCAATTTCTAAAATTATAGTTTCAGCAGCTGCACAAACAATGGACTCAGAAGTTCCAGGCCCTAGTAATGTAGCCTCTACATCAACTGATTCTTTGGCTTCAGAACTCCAACCTACAATTCAAAATAAAGAAAAAATACAATCAAATAAAAGGAAAACCTCAAGGAGAGGTAAAGGAAAGGGGAAAGGGAAGAGTAGAAAGAAAAATATTCTTATATCTGATGAATCTGATGACAAATGTACTGTGTGTAATAAGCCAGATATTGGAAATGAGGATTGGATATGTTGTGATGCTTGTACTTTATGGTACCACAGGGATTGTGCAAACTTACAAGATGATGAAATTTGGACTAGTCTTAGTGAAGAAGGTGCTGTTTTCACCTGCCCACTGTGCCAATAGAGTATATTCCCAGGTAATTTGTATCTTCTATGTAGATTTATTTAATCAACCCCACCCCCCCCAAAAAAAAAGGGAAGGGGGTGATTTTCTTTCATCTTAAATATTATTATGTATGATTGCTAATGAGACTACTTTTTATCTCTGCTTTGCATAATTTTTTTTTTTAAATATTTCTTTTAACGCATAAAAACATTTTTCAGTTTTCAGTTTCAGAGTTATATTATTATATATATAACATCTTATTTGGTTAAAAATTGAGTTGTGGGGTATATGCAAATGACAGCAACCTAACAAAAAATAAGAGTAGAAGCCATCTACATGGCAATGTTCATTCTTCAAAAATAAACCATTGTACCTTTTTATTTGCCTTTACTGCTTGGTTCAATTGTGCTCCCTCTCCACCTCCTGTATTAGATTTGCGAGATATTGATGTCTGTCCAAGAATAACCGAATTTACTGAGTGACAGTAACCTAAATATGTTGGGTTAGTATTAGCCCCATTATGAAGTGTTCTCTGTTGACAAAATATGTTTTCTATGACATCACTATTTACACGACTTGGAATTACTGATGCATTTGAATACTTAAGTTTATATATACACATTTCTTCAAATCCCATGATAGAAGAAATTATATCTTCCCTAGTCTGATGGGATATAAGATGTTTTTCCTTGTTTGTTATTTCACTATTGTCTTTAATCATTTTTTCCCACTGAATAAACCACTGTAAAACATCATGGTTTTGTTTAATCCTCTCATCGCTTGAATCTGTTATAGGACGCGAGTCTTTAAAGTTTTGAATGAGCACACTTGTCTGCTGTAGCAATTCTATGGTTGCATCAACCTTTGTTCCAGCATCACCTAAGCTTGACTTGTAAAGTTTCATTAAATGTAACATTTCACTATTTAAACTTCCTCTGCTAAATGATTCCTCATTTTATTTTCTGATGTTAAGAAAATATGTTCTTGTGTCAGTTTATGATGAACTGGAAATGGGTTTGTTGAAATGTCCCATAGATAAGCCTGTTTAAAGTGAGTCCATTCTATAAAATTGTTCTTAAACTTTAACCTCCGTTTAGTAAAAGCACCATCTCCACTTTTAGAAATGTTATTTCTTATTTTCTTAATAGTATGGCAAATGTCCATGATAAAAAATAATTTTTGGCTGTCCTTAGGAGAAAAAATGTTTTGAAAAGAGCATGTGATTGGATTTATAGTGTTAAAGTCTGGTAACAAAATTTTGAAAAGGTCTCTATTGCTTTGTGCCCCATCAGTACTGATATATTGAATTGTAAATCCAAATGCAGATAACATATTAACTGATTTCCATACAAGTAAGTAAAGTTCATGTCCTGATGCAGTATGAGAAGGAAAATGTGCAAATGGAAAACGGTAACCTGTAAATCCTAAGAAAACTAATTGAAGAACATGTGTAGCAAGAGTTCTTTCTTTTTTATTACTCTTTATTTGCTCAAATATAATTGACTCTGGTGAACATTCTGTGAAATCAATCAGCTCTATATTGTGTTTTCGCTTACGAAATTGCAAATCTTGTTGTATAGACATCTCATCTATAATAAGTCCACCTTGATATCCCTCAGGGGGTATACCTTTCATTGTTGCTTCATTTGCCATCCAATCTAACATATCACTATTAATACCTGCCTCTTGATAAACAGAGTTTTTATAACGTCGAAGCAAGTTTTGGGATGGTAGTATTAAGAAATTGCTATTTCTCAATTCACTATAGCCCCTTGGACTCCTGCAGTACAAAGTTAAACACAACCGTATAATTTCCTTGTTCCACCTCCGGCCATTTGGGTTCCTTTCTAAGGCCATTTTTTGACTAATTAAAAATGTCTGCATTTTCATAGAACAATCAGGGAAAATTTTTGTCAAAATGTCACTCAAATCATTATGATCAGTCTCACCTAGAATAACTTCATTATCATGTGTATTGTTGTCATTTAAGTTTATATCATTATTATTTTTCTCATCTGTGTCACACTTTTGTTCTTTTGTTTGAACTTTTGTTTTCAATTTTTTACAGTTACCACAACACAAGGAGGCAGCATTAGAAGTTTTGAATAGTAAAACCTTACAACACGTCTTGGCACGAAACCGTATTTGTTCAGAGTTCTCGTCACCTACAAGACACACTTGCTCGTCAAAATGAGGTAAATCTTGCTCAACACTATTAACGCCACTACAGTACCTAAGTTGTTTTATCACTTTAAAAAGAGATTCAACTGAATTTACTGTCATTGAAAACTTTTCCTGAATTCCTATCTTTTCAAGTCCAATTTTCTTTCCCATCACTAGGAGAGAAATGCCCCCATCTGCTTCTAATTGAATTTCAATCATTATTTTGCTACCATTTATAATTTCTCCTGTAAAATGTCCTATTTTCATTGATGTTTGTGTTTTTGATATTACAAAATAGTCTTCAGGGAGAAGAGTTTGAATGTCAATAAATAATATACTAGGCTGACTAATTGTGTCCTGTTTCCATGACAAACCATAGTATCTTTGGGTAGATTTACACCAGTTTTCTTTTGAGCGACCTGATTTTATTTTAACATTGTTGAAAATTTTTGTAATGACATTACCCACAGCAGAACTTGTCACTTCAAATTCACATTTTTTCTTAATTTCAATGAGATCAACAAATTCAGATTCATTGCATGGTTGTAAATTTTCTACAACCCAAGTGAAAATGGGTGTTTTGTTAGTTGCCATCTCTATTTACTATTGTTTTCCACAGTTCAAGATTTTTTTCACAGTTGAAAATTTCCGCCAAATAATCAATTTGTAATTCTCTTACCTTTTCGTTCAGTACATTGTTTCTCGGAACTCATCTAATTTCCCGCGTTTTCAGGTGGAGTTATCCTTCTTGAGCTGAAGACCACACAGATGTCGTTGTTTTGTAACTTCCGTTGATCGAAGTCGAATGGAGAAAAAAACAGCAACACCGCCAGCGAAAAAATTAATTAAAAGTGTTTAAACAGTAATATATTATGTCTGGATATTGATATTCGATAAGGATAATTATCTGGGAACAGCAAGTACTCGTTGATTAGACCGGTAAGTGACATTTTATTAGATTTTAAAACAATTTTTCCCGACCATGGCCCCAATTTCTTGAAACGAAGTTGGCAACCTTTCGCTTCGCTCTATAGTCGAGATTCACGTTGATAGTAAACATGCATATTTAGAGTAAAATATGGTATTTTAGTATATATATGGTACAAATAAGTGATATATATTCAAAATCTGAGATTTATGATAATAAGGGGGAGGAACTGTGGGGGTCTCATAACAGGATCCTGTCCTCAAGCACCTATGTTTACATCATCATAATTCCAATGTTGTTTTCAAAACTTCAAATGCAGTAATTTCATTGGCTAACAACAACTTCCGGTAAAAAGTTTATAACTTGATAAATTTATTTCATGACGTCGTACGTATGAATACGTACGCATGCAATATAGCGCATGATGAAAATGTTAATTCCAAATGGAAAACGTCATATTTCTGCATTAGTTTGGAATTATAAGTAATAAAGGTTATTTTTACGTAATTTATCAATGTGTAAACTCGGGTGATTCACTCACAAACTAAATACGACTTTATTTTACCCCAATGGGATATGAATTTATGAAAATTTACTGTGCAAAAAAAAATTGAATTTTTGGATTTAAGGGAAAATGTTACGAAGTGCAAATGATTACATGCGATACGCTTTGGTCCATATACTGTTTTTGGATTGACCTGCCGGTCCATAGATTGCCATATGGCCCTCAGTGTCATGAACGATTTCTTAATTAGTTGCTTTAATCCCACTTAAAGCACCATTGGATATATCAAAATTCCTAACAGCTAGTTTTTATTGAACGAAGAAACATGAGTGCCAGGATAAAGCCAATGTTAACTTTTATCGATACAATCCATGTAGCTGGCTTATAATAAAAATATTCTAGTCATTCAAAAGTTGAAAACTGATAACAAATGACACAAAACATCATATGCAGATATGCCCATTGTAAACAGTATCTGTAGTGGTAGCATTAAGCCACCTGATGAGTACCCTTGGCAGGGACGAAACAGTTTACCTAAGGAAATGTTGTTACATTTATATATTATCAATCAAATAATTCTCAGTATTGTCAAAATGATTGCTCTTAGTTCTTGGTTTAATTACCCATTGTAATAATATCATGTTGCTGCTTGTATCGAGTCCTAGAACCTTATGGAGAAATTTCTAATGCATTGGGTTTGATACGAAAGTCATAGTTTATATTTCAACCATTTTTGGCTGGAAGCTTAAATTATAGCTTTATTCTTTCATATGTTATAATTCATGGCTTCCTGATTTGGAACTCCAGTGTTTTATGAACACATTTTTTATATATGTATAAATAGATTGATATTGTCATCTTCTAATCAACAGAGAAGGATATTGACTGTAGAAACTGATGAAGATGTTAAAGATCTTAATTGTGACATTGATACTGCAGAAATATCAAATTGCAATTTAATTTTTGCTCATACTGAAGCCTAATTTTGCACATCAGAAGGAAATGATCTTTGCATTCTTCTAGGTATATAACTATTTTCAGAAAATTTTTCAATACTGTTTATAAATTTGTTTTTCCCATTATGTCGAATGACTCTTCAAATCAATTATTTTCAGTATTTAAGTAGTTTGCCCTATTAATTAATCGCTTGCTGCCTTTTACAGGTGTGAGTATGGTGCTAATTACCTATAAACACAGATTATGATTTAATTTCAATTATTGAAGTACAAGTTAATGTACTTCCAAATGGGCGAACAGTAAGTAAACTAATTCCTATTAATTTTCACTGATTTATTGTAGTTTTACATCTTCAGTAAAGGCAATTGTAATTGACGAATGTCATAAAGTTGCTGATTGGTATGTGATATCTATCTCCGTGTTTTATTTTCAAATTGATTTTGACAGTTTTTTTACTGTTTGACAATAGCAAAATGTCCTTTAGATATAAATAAATACTCATCCACATCTTTTAATTGAATTTTTGAATGGCTGGAAACTTTCTAAGAAATAGCTCTCAAAATTGGAAAAGAAAGGATACAGGGCATCTATTCATGACATAAAATCAGTAAAAATCTCAAAAAAGGAAAGGAACAAGGGTTTCATTGCTGTTCTTCAACTGAAAGTCACTGTGAGGCTTCTATGCTTATTTGATCATAGGTGTGATCAACATCATTTCATGCTTTATTATGTACATGTATGCTATTGTAATTTTGCATACAAAAGTATATGTGCAATGTAGTTTTTATGCCCCACCTACTATAGTAGGGAGGCATTATGTTTTCTGGTCTGTCCTTTCGTTTCTTGTCCGACCCATAATTCTGAACTGTAGAACTTAGGTAGACCAAACTTGGTATACAGATTCATCAGGGAACGAGGATGTGTTATAAACCCAAACGGGGCCTCGGTGGCGGAGTGGTCCATGTAGTTCGTCATGATCACTAGCCTGTCAACACTGAGGTGCGTTCGAATCACCCGTGGCGGGATGTGTTTGACTCCGATCTAAATTGACAAGGATTGCCAATTTTCCTACCGAAGGTGGGTGGTTTTCTCCGAGTACTCCAGCTTCCCCACCAATAAAAACTGGCTGCCGCGAAATAGCCAAAATGTGCTGAAAACGGCGTAAAACCCCAACTAAACATAAACCCAAACCACTTTAGACCCCTATGATAGTAAAACCTTGTCTGATTCATGTTGGGTCTGTAATTATTGAACCGTACAACAAAGGTTGACCAAACTTTGTATGCTGATGCATCATGGGTTGGAGGCGTGTCATTAACAAAAATCAGGTCACTGTCCCTTTGACCTTAAATCCCTATCTGAGTAAAACCTTGTCTGATTCATGTCCAACGCATAACTTTAGTACTAGGTTGACCAAACTGGATATGGGATGCATCACAGGATGGAGTTGTCACATACCAAGATCAGGTCACTGCGACTAACTAACAATTAACCTCTGATATAAATGTGTCAAGTCCATAAATTTTGTACCGATGTACTGAGGTTGAACTAAGTTGGAATGTGGATGCATGATGGTAGGGCAGTATGTCACATATAATAATTAGGTAACTGTGACCTTTGACACCTATGATAGTAAAAATGTGCCTGAGCCATAACTTTTGTACTGTAGAACTTAGGTTGTTCAAATTGGTATGTGGATGCATCATTGGAAGGCGATGTGTCAAATAATCAGGTCACTGTGACCTTGACTTTGACCTCTTATGATATAAGAACCTTTTCCAGAGCATAACTAATGTATCACAGAAACTAGTTAGATCAAACTTGGATTGCAGAAGCATAATGGGAATGCAATGTTCACATACCAAAATCAGGTCACTGTGACCTTGACCCATTATGCTAGTAAAAATGTGTGAAGACCTTTTGTACCATAGAACTTAGGTTTACCAAACATGGTATATAGATGAATACTGGTAATTGAATGTGTGTTTGTCACATTCCAAAATCAGGTCACCATAACCTGATTTTGACCCCTGTGATTGCAAACATGCATTTTTATTTGTGGAAAGTATTTTTTTTAACATGAATTAAAACTCGCATTTTGACATTCATCAGGGATTTGCAATAAAGAATTTTGTTATATTAACATGCATATGAAAGGGGTATTAGTCACACTATGCGTACAGCTCTAGTTTCCATTAACAATATCTTTTGGTAAAGACAAAATTGTATCTCATTGATATTTTGTTGTTGCCTTTACATTTTCAAAACTAGTTTTAAAGTTCTCAGCTTGGCATTATGTATGTTAGAGTTATCATTATTTTCATTAGAATTTTCTGATACCACTTTAAATGTGTTGATAAACGAAAATGTTAAGCATAAGAAAGGAAAAAGGTGAGTGCCAACTTCATAAAGTCTTCATTTTTTTCTAGCAGTACATACTACTGCTGTTTGACTGCTTCAACTAAGGCTCATAAGTCAGTGCTTTGGGACTGATATATATCACACCCTGCATACTGTTCTGCAAACCATTACAAACATATGAAATCTGCGGATTTCATATCATATTCTAATGGTAAACATGAATATTTCTTACCGAGAAGCCAGATTTATCCGCGGTTTGCAGAACTGTATGCAGGGTGTGTATATGATCTATAACATATTTGGTCATAAAGGTGCCCACAACAGCATTTCATACTGATTGGATTGTTATATTTAATGGCTCTGTCTGTGAATTTGGATAATAAATTAGTTTTGCATTTTCTAAATAATGTTTAGAAGACACCATCCATTGTATTAAAATTACTTAATATTACCAAGTCAAAAATGTATCATTCATGTAAGAAGTTATTTTTATATAGCAGCAGTTTTCATTTTAAAGTGTGAAATTGGTATAAATCTATGTTGAGCAATAGCAAGAAATGTAATGCACTTATATAATTTATGTAGATTGTGTAATTCCCATATATAAAATAAGATGTGGTACGATTGCCAATGAGACAACTCTCAAAACCAAGACCAAATGTTGTTGATGAAAGCAATTACAGATAACCGTATGGCCAACAACACGGAGCCTTTCCCCACACTGCATAGCAAGCTATAAAGGGCCCCAAAATGACCAGTGTAAAACAATTCAAACTAGAAATACTGTGGGCAAAGCTCACTACATGATACCCCCGCCTTACATAAGATACATGAAAGGAAATGTCAATATTGACATATGTCTTTGTTTGCCATCCTTTAAAACATTTTAAAGAGTTGCAGATGGCATAGTGGTACTCCTTTCAAATTTAATGACAAAGTCTATGTTTTGCTTCGGGAAACTCCTAAGTTGGTCAGGCAAAAATCTAATACAGGAAGTGCACAGTGGCAACATGTAATAAAGATTCTCTGAAAGTTTCATAGAATTACTCCAATTAGTTTAGGAGTTCAGATGACATAGTAGTACCCCTATCACAATGAATAACAAAGTCCATGTTTTGCTATGCGAGACCCCAAAAATTGGTCAGATCAAAATCTAAAATAGGAGGTGCACTATGACATCATGTGATAAAGATTCTCTGAAAGTTTCATCAAATTCCATTCGGTGGATTAGGAGGAGTTGCGGATGGCATACTGGTACCCCCCATAAAGATTCTCTGAAAGTTTCATAGAATTACCCCAATTAGTTTAGGAGTTCAGATGACATAGTAGTACCCCTATCACAATGAATAACAAAGTTTTTGCCATGCGAGACCCCAAAAATTGGTCAGATCAAAATCTAAAATAGGAGGTGCACAATGCCACCATGGGATAAAAATTCTCTGAAAGTTTCATCAAATTCCATTCAGTATTTTAGGCGGATACAAAGGTCGGACGGACGGACACAACGAATACTATATATCCCGCTTTTTCAAAAGCGGGGGTATAATGAGAAAACCAATGGCCTGATATAAAAAAAAAAATAAACGAAAAACAAATATGAAATACTGCAACAAACGACAACCACTGAATTACAGCCCCCTGACTTGGGATCGGCACATAGTGTTTTTATGCTGATGGATAATCTAACAGTTTGCATTCAAAGTTAATAGTTGAAAAAATTCAGCACAAGGTATTTGTAGTTTAAATATATTCATTTTACTGTGTTTGCTTTAACCTTTTTTTCATTTATGTTTCCTGTAAATCACTAACAGAATACAATATAAATTGGAATCAATGTAAAAAATTCTTAATTTCTATTCATTTACCTAGTATGCACACTAACTTTTTGCGGTACAGTTATCTTATATATGGTACTTTTTCTATACATCACAACGTCCAATATATTATTTTACTTATTTTTACTATACAGTTTTACTATCTACCTTGCCATCTATGTATTTTCTATGAAGTACGTTTACTGAAGACACCAACGTCAAATATTTTTTTTGTTTTTGTTTACATTTTATGTACGGACTCAGTCTTGCTCTGGGTTTCAAAGAGTGAACACCTATTTATTTTTATTTTTTATTTTCACACTCGTGATCAAGACCATATTGGTCGAAACGTTGAGTATTTTTTACTTTTTACTTTTTAGTTTGTTGTTGTTTTTTACGATTTTATATTTGGTTGTATTCGACTGGTGTATTTTATACATTTTAGTCGTCTTACGCCCCTTTTGACAGCTCACCATTTCCATTTATTATACCCCCCGCAAACAAAGTTTGGGGGGGGGGGGGTATATAGGAATCACCTTGTCCGTCCGTCTGTCCGTCTGTCCATATATCTTGTAAGCGCAACTCCTCCTAGACCACTCAATGGATTTCAACGAAACTTTACAGAAAGGAAGTACATCATCCAAAGATGTGCATGAAGAAAAATCTTTGCTTTCCGATATCACACAAGGGAGATAATTGGACTTCTATTTTTTTTGGCTTATACATTATATATGAACCTCGTAAGCTTAACTCCTCCTAGACCGCTCAATGGATTTCAACGAAACTTTACAGAAAGGAAGTACATCATCCAGAGATGTGCATGAAGAAAAATCTTTGATTTCTGATTTCACACAAGGGAGATAATTGAACTTCTATTTTTTTTGGCTTATACATTATATATGAACCTCGTAAGCGCAACTCCTCCTAGACCACTCAACGGATTTCAACGAAACTTTACAGAAAGGAAGTACATCATCCAAAGATGTGCATGAAGAAAAATCTTTGCTTTCCGATATCACACAAGGGAGATAATTGGACTTCTATTTTTTTTGGCTTATACATTATATATGAACCTCGTAAGCGCAACTCCTCCTAGACCACTCAATGGATTTCAACGAAACTTTACAAAAAGGAAGTACATCATCCAAAGATGTGCATGAAGAAAAATCTTTGCTTTCCGATATCACACAAGGGAGATAATTGGACTTCTATTTTTTTTGGCTTATACATTATGTATGAACCTCGTAAGCGCAACTCCTCCTAGACCGCTCAATGGATTTCAACGAAACTTTACAGAAAGGAAGTACATCATCCAGAGATGTGCATGAAGAAAAATCTTTGCTTTCTGATATCAAACAAGGGAGGTAATTGGACTTCAAAGCGGGGGGTATCCTTTGTGAGCTTTGCTCACAGTACATCTAGTTTTTCTTGTTATCTATTATCGCACGAGCTGTTTCGCAACATACTTAGTTTTTTGTACAATATAAATAAGTCTGTTTCTGAGGGAGATACACTTGCTGTATGTTGGTTCGAATCCAACTAGAGATAAACAAATGTATATTAGTCCTGCTATTAACATTTCAACTGTGAAAGCATTTTTTTTTCATATGTTTTTCACTATTGTAAGGAAAATATATTTACCATATGCAAATTACTATAATTATTAGGAGATAACTGTATTGTATTTTATTATTTGACGGCATCATTTATTTGAATGATTTGATGGTCGGAAATTTAGTTTAATGGCGACGCGTTAGCGGAGCTAGTAAACGGATATTTCTGACCATCAAATCATCAATTGATGCCGTCAAATAATAAAATACAATACTGTTATCGCCATTGTAATGCAGATGTTAAAATATATCGCTTTAAAACGGTCATTTTCAAAACGTCTGGGCTTGCAAAATAATTTCATGGCATCAATTGTGCATTTGATGCCATGAGATTTTCAACATTGTCCAATCAGAATCGGCGTTACAATCAGTATTGCTTTACAATGTATAAGTATGGCAAATGGTGGCAAACAATTAAATGTTTATAATTAAAATGTAAGAACCATTCAAGTTACAATGCAGAAAAAAATGATTACACAGTGCTTTTCTTGATGGTGGTGTTTTTGACTTCAACATTGAAATGGTTTTCAACATTTGAAGGAGCTTCCGGGATTTTTTTCCAAGACTACCAAGACGAGGGTTAACTGCCACCATTACTATCTAGAATGAGAGGGCTGTAATAGCATCAATTGGGATGATGAATCCAACAGTGGTTAGGGAGAGTCCAGATAGGAAGAACATTTTTCTTTATATCCAAGTGAAAGAGCCATCACTGGACGTCTATGAGTCATATGAAAAAACCCTGAAATTTTCCGTGTAACCTTCTTTTGTATGCCCTTGCAGTATATAGGGAATGCAGCTGGTTATTGCAATTACATATTTAAAAGACCAACCCTGGATTCTTGCATATATGGTATTTTAGTGGGCAAGATGAAGGAGTAAAAAAATCATGTAATTTAAGAATTGCCAGGTGAGAAGCCAAAAATTAAACTTGTGTTTTGCACATCAGTTGTAGGGATGGGCTTTAATTCCCCTTCCATTGAGAGAGTCATTCATGCTCGACCTCCGAGATCAATATCAGACTATGTTCAGGAGATAGGTAGCGCTGGTCGCACTGGGAAATCTTCAACAGCAATTTTACATTACTGCAATAGGGATATTGCTGCTAATGTTAAAGATATTAATGATGACATTATTGGTTTTTGTAAGAAAAAAGGTTGTTTCAGAGAGTATATTCTGAAACAACATGGTTTTCAAAAATCAGAAATAGAGCTTCGTTAATGTTGTTATAATTGTAGACCACAGTGTTTGTGCATTGAATGTCAGATACTCAGGATAGATCTGTAAACGGGCAATAACATAAATTGAGATATTTTTGTTTCAGCCATATTTTGGTTTATTTGTAAAGATAGATGGTGCATAAGAGGGTTGCTTACTTATTTGAAAAGGGAACATTTTAATTATCATGATTATAGACAACAGATAAAAGAATTGAATCAATTACTTAATTTTAATGGAATTATGTATTTTGGTAATGTTTTAATCTTTCTTTTTTGTTAAAAGGATTGTTTTTGCATTGAAATTTTTCAATTTCTTTCATGAAAAAAATAATAATTGTATCATTGTGACAACTTCAAATTGTTGCAAGTATGTGTTTTGATTGTTTTGATAAATTTTATGATTATTATCATTAACTGTGAAAAGGACCAATATTTAAAACATTAATGATTTAAAAATACTACTCTTTAGGTGAAAGCTGTCAAAATAATCCCTATTCATGGTAACAACTACAATAGAT
This sequence comes from Mytilisepta virgata, assembly GCA_028015205.1. Lineage (NCBI taxonomy): Eukaryota > Metazoa > Mollusca > Bivalvia > Mytilida > Mytilidae > Mytilisepta > Mytilisepta virgata. The sequence goes on along the minus strand of CM051518.1, from coordinate 61,523,183 downwards.
GAGTAAAACTATACTAGATGTGTAAAACTGCAATCGATGTGTAAAACTAAGGCTATGAGCAGCCTCTGGTTTATTTTATATAGCATGAAATAGGTACAATGCAACACAAAGTTTGTTCTTAACATACATTAAGATAACTTCAAACATAATTTCCTTATATCTGAACAACTTACATTTGAGTAGTTTAAAAGCTCACAAAAAATAAATGGAACGAATGAAAATTACAATGTACATAGCTAAAATATTTTCTATTCAATACACTAACATTATTTAACTTTTCCATCTAATCTTATAATCATTTTGCTTCCTACAAAAGGTTCCTTATATACAATACCGACTGCCCTGAGAAATAAATACTTAAACATTGCATTAATTTGGAAGGACATGCCAGCAGTTACCATGCTTGCATAAAATTTTGAAAAAATTATATTGAAAACAACATACCTATAATGTCATATGGTATTATTTTTTCTTCAAAATCTTATATCTGAGAAACAAATCATTATTTTCTACCCTTTAAATTTCTTTAAAATTTTTAATTAGACTTCTATTAAAATGTGAATCTATATGGAAATTTTGTCTGTATTTTTATATTTCAATCCCAATAATTTTTAATGGCACATTTTTTTTTAATTGAATATTTAAGGGAAGGAACTTTTTTGTAGTCAAATTATCAAAAAAAATAATTTTTTGGTAAAAAGTAACATTTTTTTAAAATTTTTTGAAGGAAAAAAGCTTTCTTTAACAGATATGAATACTTAAGGAAGTTGCGCATTCTCTTGTCGTAAACAAGTATTTTTACGATAACCCGATAAATTAAAAAAAAACATTCGTAAACAATTTTTTTCAGCGTTTTTTTTAACAATATTTTTTGCAATCATTCAATGAAATTAATATGTTTAATTTATCTTTTTAGATGACGAAATGAAGCATGTTTACTTCCGGTAAAAGTAAATGGTGAGTAGTCGAAAAATCTCAAGAAAAAAGAGAAGATCTGACTTGATTCTCAGGAATAATACATATTGAGAATCATTTTGGTGTATTATTAAGCAGGTTCACAAATTAATATCACTGCAACTGGACTTGAAAGTGACGGAGCACCCTTTGAAAAAAAAATGGCCATGGAGGTAAGATGTTAATTTCGCAATAATAGTCTGCTCTAAAGAAATCCATCAGAAACCACAAGGGGCGATTCTCACAAACAAAATATGTCAAAAAAATATCAAAATTAATTCTAGATAGAGTTCAGCAAAAACATAAAAACAACAACCGAGTATCAGATCATTCCTATGCTATATTTCACTTTTTTCACTTCATTTGCACAGAACGTGATATTTGATTTAAAAAATAATAGTAGCTAAATTATAGTATAGCTTTTTTTTTTGTTTCAAATTATTTTTTTTTTTTACATATTGAATTATTTCTGATATTTGGCAATTCCGGGCTTCAATTTCTGATTCACGTGTTTCATCTTTAGAACGGGAATCAGAAATTTTCGAACAATTCGGGCATGTCGGGGGCAAATATCTTAGAGATAAATTGCTCCCTACATTAAAAGAAATTTTTTTTATCCCGAGCCAAAACAATGGTATTATACCAAACGATTGGACAAATAATAATTGTGAGTCAATGAACCACAAAATCAAAAACTTGGGAGACTGGATGGTGTCGAAAATTCCTGATCTGATTGCCAGATTAAGGGACATTCATGAGTCCCAACTTATTGAGATAAGGGGTGCACTTCATGGGAGGGATTGTTTGGAATTGGCAGAACGGTCAAGGCATTTCAGGGTGACTCATGATATTTGGATTGACTTGACGGACGAGCAACGCCGCAAAATTTTTTTAAAATTTATACATTTTAGGCCGCAGTCAAATCGGTTGGTGTCTACAGACGGACAATTGACAGTACCCGTAACCACTCGACTTGCCAAGAAACCTGGTCAAGTCAAGCGGATACGGAATGCAAAGACAACATCCGTCAGCAAGCGCCCTAAATTATAGAATATTTTTTATTCAATTTTGGTTTTTTCTTCTTCCGCTTTAGGTTAACTTTTTTCTATTTCTTCTTCGTCTGCTCTCTGTTTTAGCTGAAAAAGATTTTTTTCAAAATTATTATTTTTGTATAAAGTTTCTCCTTATGAAGAAAAGTAAAAGTAAATAAATAAATTTTAAAAAAAAAGACATAGTAGTACCCCTATCAGAATGAATAACAAAGTCCATGTTTTGCTATGCGAGACCCCAAAAATTTGTCAGATCAAAATCTAAAATAGGAGATGCACTATGACATCATATAATAAAGATCCTCTGAAAGTTTCATCAAATTCCATTCAGTGGTTTAGGAGGAGTTGCGGATGGCATCATGATACCCCTATCACAATGAATGTCAAAGTCCATGTTTTGGTATGGGTAACACCAAATATTCATCAGATCAAAATCTAAAATAGGAGATGCACTATGGCATCATGTAATAAAGATCCTCTGATAGTTTCATCAAATTCCGTACAGTGGTTTAGGAGGATCTGCGGATGGCATCATGGTACCCCCTATCACATTGAAAGTCTAAGTCCATGTTTTTCTATGGAAAACCCCAAAAATTGGTCCGATCAAATTCTAAAATTGGAGGTGCACAATGCCATCATGGGATGAAGATTCTCTGAAAGTTTCATCAAATTCCATTCAGTAGTTTAGGAGGAGTTGCGGATACAAAGGTCGGACGAACGGACGGACGGACGGACACAACGAAAACTATATACCCCGCTTTTTTCAAAAGCAGCGGGAGTATAATGAGAAATCCAATGGCCTGATTTATATACAAAAAGCAAACGAAAAACAATATGAAAACTATATAAAAACAAACGACAACCACTGAATTACAGCCCCCTGACTTGGGACCGGCACATATATTGTTTTTATGCTGATGGATTATCTAACAGTTTGCATTCAAAGTTAATAGTTAAAAAAATTCCGCATAAGATATTTGTAGTTTAAATATATTCTTTTTACTGTGTTTGGTTTAACCTTTTTTTCATTTATGTTTCCTGTAAATCACTAATAGAATACATTAAGTCTGTTTCTGAGGGAAATACACTTGCTGTATGTTGGTTCGAATCCAACTACAGATAAACAAATGTATATTAGGCCTGCTATTAACATTTCAACTGTGAAAGCATTTTTTCCAGATGTTTTTCACTATTGTAAGGAAAATATATTTACCATATGCAAATTACTATAATTATTATGAGATAGCTGTATTGTATTTTATTATTTGACGGCATCATTTATTTGAATGATTTGATGGTCGGGAATTGAGTTTTAATGGCGACGCGTTAGCGGAGCTAGTAAACGGATATATCCGACCATCAAATCATCAATTGATGCCGTCAAATAATAAAATACTGTTATCTCCATTGCAATGCAGATGTTAAAAAATATCGCTTTAAAACGGAAATTTTCAAAACGTCTGGGCTTGCAAAATAATTTCATAGCATCAATTGTGCATTTGATGCCACGAGATTTTCAACATTGTCCAATCAGAATCGGCGTTACAATCAGTATTGCTTTACAATGTATAAGTATGGCAAATGGTGACAAACATTTAAATATTTATAATTAAAATGTAAGAACCATTCAAGTTACAATGCAGAAAAAAATTATTACACAGTGCTTTTCTTCCCTGTATTTTTGTGGTGGTGTTTTTGACTTCAACATTGAAATGGTAGTAAATGTAATAATTTTATTTTTCATTTCTTTTAACAGGGGAAAGTCCTTTCGTAAGGCTTTTCAACATTTGAAGGAGCTTCCGGGATTTTTTCCAGGAGTACCAAGACTAGGGTTAACTGCCACCATCACTATCAAGAATGAGAGGTCTGTAATAGCATCAACTGGGATGATGAATCCAACAGTGCTTAGGGCGAGTCCAGATAGGAAGAACATTTTTCTTGATTGATTGATTGATTGTTGCTTAACGTCCAGTGGCAAATATTTCATGCTTCTTCAGGACGAGAACCAGTTCAATTTATCAAACAATTCAAGCAGAAGTGTGGGAAAAGGGAGATAATTCAATCTGAGTTCTGGTCAAGCATGGGAGGTATAATAGTGGGGTTATTACGATTTAAAAACCACGATAAGGACCACGCTCTGATTGGTTTTTTTCATTTTTGTTACCTATCATACAATTGGTTCTCAATGATTCTCGGCTTTATTATACAAAAAAGAGATTACCCGAAGATTACTTCCACTTTCGATTTTACGTTAGATATATACTGCTTAAATTTAGAATTTCGTTTGATATTTTTATCGCTGAAGAGAGTCGAAAAGATGCCGAAAAGGGTAACAAATTAAAACAAAACATCAAATTGCAAATATACCTTTGCTTTAAACGTTTAACCAAAAATAGGGTCTAGTAAAAAATAGTGTCTGATTCAGCCTGGGATTTTTTTTGTAGGATCCCTAAAATTAAATTATCATTTGATGACATATAATCATCATGTGGATAGTTTGATTTATACCCATACAAAAAGCTCTACAGGGCTTATGTTTGTAATGTTTATGTAAACCCAACTTAAAATAAAATTTTCTATTCTACTGTTCCTGATGATGTGATTCCACGTTTTGATCATGTTAATAAAAGTGGAAGAAACCCAAGTAATCCCTTTTGGGATTCTTAGTCCGGAGCCTTTTATATTGATTTGGCCACTTTATCTGGACTCAGAATCCCAAAAGGGATTAATACCTAGGGGACATGAAAAACTCATAGGTCAAAGAAAACTGACAACGCCATTGCAGAAAAACAGAAAGAAAACAGCGAAAAATATGAACAAGTGCACAAAACACTACAAAGAAAACTACAGACTGAGCAACATGAACACCGCCAACAACCATTTGATCATGTTGATAGTTTGATTACTGCACTAAAAATTTCATGATCATGTCTTTAGTTTGATTACTGGCCTTTTAGTTCATTATTATTTGAATAAATGGTTTGGTCATGTTGATAGTTTGATAGTTTGAATACTGCCCTAAATACTCATGATTATGTGATTAAACACTGATAGTTTGATTACTGTACTCAAAATTTCAAGTTTATGTGATTACATAATTTGATCATGTTCATAGTTTGATTACTTTCCTTCATAATGTTGATTATCATGATTATGTGATTACAGGGTTTGATCATGTTGATACTTTTATTACTGCACATAAAATTTAATATGATGTGATTACACAGTTTGATCATGTTAATAGTTTGATTACTGCACTAAAAATTTCATGATCATGTGATTAAATGGTTTGATCATGTTCATAGTTTTATTACGTCCCTTAATATTCATGATTATGTGATTACAGGGTTTGATCATGTCGCTAGTTTTGATTACAGATCTCAAAATTTCATGATCATTTGATTACGCAGATTGACCGTGTTGATAGTTTGAATACCACCCTTATTATTCATGACTTAATTTTCATGATCATCTTATTTTACAGTTTGATCATGTTGATAGGTTGATTACTGCATTAAAAATTTTATGATCATGTGATTACATAACATGGTTTTATCATGTTGATAGTTTGATTACTGTACTCAAAATTTCATGGTATATAATTCATGTGATGACATGGATTGATCTAGATGATAGTTAGATTACTGCCCTTAATATTCATGATCATGTGATTACATGGTTTTAGGTTTTACAATGATGATAGTTTGATAACTGCACAATTTTTTTTTCGCTCATACGCTGTTTGATCATGTTGATAGTTTAACAACTGTACTTCCCTTGATATTCATGAACATGTGATTACAAGCACCTGATATAGACAATATATGTAGTCTGTACAAAAGAACCACAGACAATACATATAGCCTGTATCTAAGAACAACAGACAATACATGTAGACTGTATCTAAGAACCACAGACAATACATATAGCCTGTATCTAAGAACCACAGACAATAATATAGACTGCACCTAAGAACCATAGACAATGCATATAGCCTTTATCTAAGAACCATAGACAGTACATATATACTGTATCTAAGAACCATAGACAATACATATAGGCTGTACCTAAGAACCATAGACAATACATATAGCCTGTACCTAAGAATCACAGAGTAGAAAAAGATTTGTTATCTATGTTTTCTATGCATATGCTATTCTGTACACTTGATCTGTTTCCATATCGAAGTCTGTTTGGTACATTTCTTTTTACTTCCAGGTGAATAAGATGTTGGAAAGTGGTGATACCGTGGTATCGATGATGTTAAACAAAGAAACTAAGTCTGTTGAGTTTTGTGGTAAGCACACAAATGGCACAATTTCTATTTAAGACGTTAGTTTTTGAAGTAGGAAATATTGCTGGCGATAGAAACAAAATTTCACCTTAAATCCTTAAATTGTTGTTCTATTCAGATAGAATTATAGCTTATTAATATAAATATAAGGAGATGTTGTAAGATTGCCAATGAGGCACCTATCCACCAGAGTCTAAATGACAAAAGAATTTAAAAATGAGAATGTGCTAAATAATAATGCAAAAATCAAACACCCAGAGTTGAGTATCACTGTACTGGGTATAAATGTATCTTCGAAACAGAAAAGATTTTTACCTATTTTAACTGAAAAGGTAAGGTTTGTTTATTTTAGCAAGTTTTTTTTAGAATGTGCAGTTTCCTTTTTAGCTAGTGTATATATCTTTAAATAATAAATGTACTTTCAGGTCCTGACTATATGATAGGTTTTGGGCAAAGGATTGCAAATGAATTCGTCCAGGCAGCAACAAGGACAGAAGCCCCACCATCAATAAACTCAGGTATGTTTATTTTTTCAGTTCATTTTTTTTTTGGTAATAACAAATTTTGTTAAATCTTCAACACAAATTGTTCGTTTCCTTTGCAAGGATAGGTCTGGGACCCAAGACTTGCACAAATCAATCACACTTTATCAGACCAAGTTATATATTTTAATCAGCAATTTTTTTTCTTAATTAAATGAAATTTCTTTGTTGGCAACCCTAATTACTAGTTCTGATCTAAAAGATATTGTGGTTTATGGGTGCTGTGGGTGCTGTTAGCTTTTGTCACAGCCAGACTTCTGTTTTCCACTGAGCCTAAACAAAGTTGACACATATTTCATAAATGAATATGTAGTTTAGTCTGAGAAAGGGATTATATTAATTTTTTTTTGTTTTTTTTAAAGTTTTGAATGTTTATGTGCTATGCAGATGATGCCAAGACCTGAACAAAAATTCATAAATCAATAAAGATGGACAAACACATTGCCACAATAAAATTAAAAACATGGACAAAACAACAAACACAAACAATGCTTCTTAGATAACGGCTATAGGTATTGTCAACGGTTCTTAGATAAAGGCTATATGTATTGTCTGTGGTTCTTGGGTACAGTCTATATGTATAGTCTATGGTTCTTAGTTACAGGCTATATATATGTATTGTCTATGGTTCTTAGGTGCAGGGTATATGTATTGTCTATGGTTCAGTCTATATGTATTGTCTATGGTTCTTAGATACAGTCTATATGTATTGTCTATGGTTCTTAGATACAGACTATATGTATTGTCTGTGGTTCTTAGGTGCAGGCTATATGTATTGTCTATGGTTCCAAGGTTCAGGCTATATGTTTTGTCTATATTGTTCTTAGGCTCAGGCGTTATACATTTCAATTCGAGTGCAGCTATTAACTATTAAATATAAAACTATTAACTTGATCAAGAAGTAACCACATGATCATAGCATATTTATGCCAGTTATCAAACTATCAATATCATCAAACCATGTATAAATATCAACATAATCAAATTGTGTAATCACATGACCCTGAAATTTAGAGTGGGTAATCAAACTATCAAAATGATCAAACCACGTTATCACATGATCATAAATTTTAAGGGTAAAAATCAAAACTATCGACATCATCAAACCGTGTAATAACAATCATGAAATTTTGTGTGCTGCAATAAAAACCCTGTTATCACTTGATCGGAAGTAATCATACTATCAACATGACCAGACCGTGTTATCACATAATCATAAATATTAAGGCCAATAATTAAACTTTCTATATGATTTAACCATTGTAATCACCAAATCAAGAGTATTGAGGACTGTATCAAACTATCAACATGATCTAACTGTGTAATCACATGAATAAGAAAATTTGAGCACAGTAATTAAACTACAAATGTACCAACATGATCAAACCATGTAATCACATGATCAGGAAATTTTGAATGCAGTAATCAAACTATGTAATCATATGATGATAATTACTAAAGGCAGTTATCAAATATTAACATCATCAAATTGTATAATCACATGATCATGAAATTTTAGTGCAGTAATCAAACTATTGACATGACCAATCCATGTAAACACATGATCATGAATAATAAGGGCAGCACTGAAACTATCAACATGATAAAACCATATATTCACATGATCGTGAATTTTTAGGGCAGTAATCAGAACTATAATCATGATCAAACCGTGTAATCACATGATAATCAAATTTTGAGTGGTGTAATAAAAACCCCTGTAATCACATGATCATGAATATAAGGGAGAGTGATCAATTCTTGTAATCACATGATCATGAAACGGTACAGTAATCAAATGATCAACATGATCAAACCCTATTAGTACATTATGAATATTATGGGAAATAACCAAACTATCTTCATGGTCAAACTGTGTAATCATATGATCATGAATATTTAGGGCAATAATCAAATGATCAACCCCTGTAATCACATAATCATGAATTTTAAGGGCAATAATCAAACTATCAACATAATCAAACCGTGTGATCACATGATCATGAATATTAAGGCAACGGTCTAGCGATCAAAACGATCAAACCCTGTTATCACATAATCATGAATATTAATGGCAATAATCAAACTATCAAGGTAATCAAACTGTGCGACCACATGATCATAAATAATAAGAAAATGGTATTGCGATCTACATGATCAAACCCTGTAATTACATAATCATGAATATTAAGGGCAATAATCAAACTATCAACATAATCAAACCATGTTATCACATGATCATGAATATTAAGGCAATGGTCTAGCGATCAACACGATCAAACCCTGTTATCACATGATCATGAATATTAAGGGCAATAATAAAACCTTTAATAATGATCAAACCGTGTAATCACATAATCACGAATTTATATTAAGGGGAATAATCAAACAATCAACACAATCAAACCATGTTATCACATAATCATGAATATTAAGGGCATCAATCAAACTATCAACATGATCAGACCGAACGTGTAATCACATAATCATGAATATTAAGGGCATCAATCAAACTATCAACATGATCAGACCGAACGTGTAATCACATAATCATGAATATTAATGCAATAATCAAACTATCAACATGATCAGACCAATAATCATATACTCATGAATATTAAGGGCAAAAATCAAACTATCAACATGAACACACCATGTAAGCCCATGATTATAGAATTTTAGGGAAATCTAAATCCCAGGTTGAACCAGAGCATAGTATTGACCCAAGTGATTAAAGGGAAGGTATATTTGCAATTTGGTCGTAAATAGGGAATTTGTGTTACCCTTTTCGGCATCTTTCCGACTCTCGTCAGCAGTATAAATATCTAACATAAAATCGAAAGTGAAAGTAAACTTCGGATATTCTCTATTTTGTAGAATAAATCCGAGTATCATTGAGAACCAATTGTATGATAGATAACAAAAATGAAAAAATAAACCAATCAGAGCGTGGTCCTTATCGTGGTTTTTAAATCGTAATAACCATAACTATTATACCTCAGCATGGCACATCCGGGTCCGTGACTTACGTCACTTCCGTAAACAAATCATGGGGAAAACCCATCACTTCCAGTTGCGCATGCGCAGACGACACATCCGGGTCCTAGCACGTGACGTACGTCACTTCCGTAAAGAAATGGCGGGAAAACACACTACTTCCGGTTGCGCATGCGCCTGACTTCCGGGCACTTCCAGGAGAAAAATCCTGGAAAGTTATCTCCCCATTTATAGTTTTGAATTATCTCCCCTTGGAGGAGCCCCCTTTGGAGATCCGGTTCCTGAACATGCGCAGATGACACGTCCGGGTCCCAGCACGTGACTTGCGTCACTTCCGTAAACAAATGATGGGGAAATGGCGCGAAAACCCATCACTTCCGGTTGCGCATGCGCGCAAATCACTTCCAGGTACGCATGCCCAGATCACACATCCGGGCCCCAGCACGTGACTTACGTCACTTCCGTAAACAAATGGCGGGATAATCCACTACTTTCGGTTGCGCATGCGTGCAAAACCACTTCCGGTTTCCGTCACCTCAAATAATAACTGAAAACCGCATATATGCTACTGATACCTATAAATTAAAATTTTTAAATTTGACAGCAATAAACAAAACTACCAAATAACCTGGTATTTTGCAAGATCAATATTTAATTCAGATAGCTAAAAATGTTGACGAAAATCAAAATTATAATTTGAAAAACTATCTGAATTTAGTCCAAACTGAAAATTCTAGCTTTTTAACCAATGAATTAAGTCCTTATATATATTTTATATGTGCATTTGTTCCTATTAAATTAGATGATCAAACAGATAGTAGAAGTGGAATATGCATAAGTACTGATACATGCTGGCAGAAAAAAGGGTCTGGCCGATCGTACAACAGCTTATCAGGTAAAAATGACAGTGCTTATTTCATATCCATTCAGTGTGATCACCTGGTGGGTGGATCTATAGAAATGCTTTTTGCTTCTTAAATATTAGTTGCTTTCTTTTTGGAATATACCCCATATCCATTTTAGCTCACCAGGCTAAAACAATACTTCTAATACTTTGTATAAATTGCTTTTTTCTTGACCAATTTCATTGTGATTAATTCACAGGCTTGAATTTATGGGGTTCTTTAATATGTTGAATCTAACCATGTATTCATATATGGGATTTTGGACCCTGTATTTTAATTGGTGCACATTGAGATCCAAAGGGTCTGAAATTAAACTTTAGTTTTAATTTATTTATAGTTGCATTTTTGGGATTCTTTGATTTGCACAATCTTACAATATATTTAGATTTTTGAATTTGGTCCCAATTTTCAAATAGACAAGTCCACATAAAGTATCCAAAGGTGTCAAAATTTTTTAAAAAAACTTTTAAATTTTTCAAAAATTCAAAAATTGAATTATTGGGGTTCTTTGGTATATCGAATACAACCATGTATTTAGATTTTTGAATTTGGTACCAATCTTCAAATAAATAAGTCCACATTAAGGTCCAAAGGAGTCAAATTTTTTTTTCGATTTTCAAAAGTTGAGATCTTGGGGTTCTTTGATATTGTGAATCTAATCGTGTATTTAAATTTTTGATTTGTTTTGCCCTGTTTCAAGTTGGTCCAAATTGGGGTCCAAAATTAAATTTTGTTTTATTTCAACAACATTTTAGTATATGGGGTTCTTTGATATGCTCAATATAAACCTGTTCTTTTCAAATCTTGGCTTGAACATTGTGATTTAGATATAAACCTTCAATATGTTGCATTTTGAAGGAGTTTCAACACTGATTGGAAAAACCACAGGCAAAGTTTTAAGCCATAAGGTTCGCATATCAAGCTGTAGAATTTGTGAAAGGGCAAAGGGCAGAGGTGTCTTACCACGACAACATAAGTGTAGAAAGAATTGGAGTGGTTCGGCAAAGGTATTTAACATAAGAAAGCAATAACAATGGTAATAAACAGCTGCACCATTAGCACATGATACGCCCGTCACTTTTTTGTCATATTTCAAATTTATGAAGATCAAAAGGGAGCTTACATCAATAGATATAAACAATTCACCAAAGTTTCATGAGAATTGCTGAAAGCATTTTTGAGTCTATGTCCGAAAACTGGAAAATCACCCCTTTTTTAATGAATAAAACCCCATAACTCGGAAATGTAAAATCTAAAATTTAAAAAAAAACCAAAGGGATCTCAGGTCAATAGATATAAACAATTCCTCAAAGTTTTATGCAAATTGGTTAAAGCTTTTTTCAGTTAATGTCCGACATGTTGACAACAGACGGAGACAGACTACGGATAGACGGACAACGGTATACCATAATACGTGCCGTAAACTTTGCATTGTGAAAACAAACAACACCTCAATATTTACTTTGAAAATAAGTTGTAATTTTAAATCATGTAAATTGGCATATTCAATGTTTACTTGATAAAAGTGAATGTGAGGACCATTAATTCTTTCGTGTTTCCAAAACATTTCAATTTAAAATAATTGACAGATTATTAGAATTGTTAGATACAACTGTTGAATTAATCAAACAGTGTACGCTTTCATTTTTGAGGAGTTTAAAAAAAGTGTCAATGCAAAGTTTAAGGCTTTTGATAATCAAATATGGGGTTGTGGTATCATCTAAATGTTTACTGAATACAGAATATTTTAAAAACTATTTCAGGGTATGGAACGAGATATAGTAGTCGAAATGTTAAAAGAATTAGATGAAAAAGGAGTGCATATATTAGAAGTAGTAGGAGATGATGATTCCACGGGTTTTGACCGAACCAAGCGATTAATACCCAATTCAAAAATGGAAAAAATAAGTGATAGAAATCATATCAAACATAAATTATTTCAAAGATAAATGAACTAAAGCCAAAACACAAAGAGTTAACTGGGATTGTTTGTGAAGCAATTGTTAAAAACTTTACATACGTTGTCAACCAGAATGTAGGTAGTCCAAGTGGTATTGAGGACGGCCTACACCCATCAATAAAACACATATTTGGCGAACATGATAACTACAATGAAACTTGGTGTGGATACCTTAAAGACAATGATTCCTATATCCATTCTAATCTTCCTCGTGTAAAAGACCTATGTTCGTCTGAACTCAGATAAGATCTTGAGAAACTGTTTATTCAAAAAATGGTTCCAGTCCAAAAAGATATCTAACGTGGGCTCATCACAGGCAAATGATAGCTTTAATAACTTAATTGCCCTCAAAACACCAAAAACAAAACATTTCTCCACATCAGCATCTTTAAATTACAGTCAGCTCAGCCGTACTCCAAAAGAATGAGGGTTATAATTATATTGCTGAGGTATTATTTGATAAACATCCTATACTTAATTGCAATTAAGACAAATGAACAGAAATTAGCAACTTACATTAAGGTTTTGATAATCACAATGAATGTGTAATCAATGCAATCTTACTTCATATATATATAAATACTTCTTTATTAAAAAAAATAAACTAAAAAAATGAAAAAATAAGAAAATACGGTATGATTGCAAATGAGACATCTATCAACCAGAGACAAAAAGACATATATCTAAGCAACTATGTTACCATTACAGACTTTAAAAATGAGCAAAAAAATCAATACATTATGATATGAACTGTAAAAGATTCCTGTGTAAATATTCTGATTAGTCTACATCAGGTCAAGATTAATCTCAATTTTGCCGAATTCTATTCAATGATTGATTATTGCTGCACAAAATGGAATATTCATACTACAAAATGCATTCAACTTTCATTACAAAAACATAAAAAAATATGATTTTTTTTAAGGAATCATTATAAAGATGATAAAGACTTGCATGATTTTAAATGAATTGAATTGAAATTATAAAGTGACTGTGCAAATAATCACCAATTGTGAAAATGCGTGAGATTTCATCCAGAAGTATAACAGTAGTTTATTTTGAGAAATATGAGGTTTTCAATCCAATTTATTTGTATAGCACAAGACTGTTTATTGTTATTCTGACGGCCATGTTGTCCTTCCATACATCATTCCTACCAACTTTGGTTACAATTCCCATAAGTTCCTTAGCAATACACAAAAACAACTATTCACCTATGGTTTCAATGGAAACTTTTAACAGTCGCAACCATCGGTTAAGCAGATGAATCTCAACCAAAAGTGTACTTTTGGTGTCACCAATACTCCAAAGTTTCAAAACATTTCATCACATAGTTTCAGAGCAGAATATTTTTTAAAATTGGCCAATGAAAATCAAAAAGGCTTCTGACAGCCATGTTGTTCTTCCATCCGGAATCAAAGACAGAAATTTAATACAGGTCCTTATATACATCATTTGTTCCATATTGCGTAGTGGTGCATAGTGGAACGGAAGGGATATGAACTCTGCGCCGGAGATTGCATAAGGGATTCTAAGTTTAATGGTAAATTATGTAAACAAATTTCACGCTTTGCGCAAGAAAAAAAAAGATTCACGCGTTGCACAATAACAATTCTGAAAAAAATAGCCCCCTTTAAAGTTAAATTTTCGATCCCTAATTTCCCGGTTTTATTTTTATTTTGATGAGTTCCATTACTAAGTATTCAATCCCTTTCAAATTTAAGCCTGATTTCTCGTCTTGGATGTAATAGTAGCTACACAGACATCGATACAGATATTTGGGATGTTATGATACCGTGAACACAACATTTTTAAGTTGACGTACACATCAACCAAATGATGCCATATACAGTCAAAAACATGTTTTTGTGATTTTAGACAGTTTTAGTGATTTTTGTGAACATTCCTTTCACGCTAATCTGATTTTTGTCAAAACAGATACAGTTATTTGTTGTCAATTATTAATTAAATGATGCTATGCGCGGGTCTATGCGTACCCTGAAATCAACTGACGAACTAGTTGGCATGTTTTTATCTCAGAACTGTTTTATTCCTTAATGACCATTGATCGTGGATAAGATCGGCAGGTTAATGTCACAGACATCCCTTCACAAAATATTGGACACATATAATACCCAGAAAGATAAAATATTGGATGACCTACATTCAGCACATCAATGTGTGATTGTTTTCTCGCTTCGGTTAGTACCAATATCTGGTTTCGTTTATAAATACACGGTGATTATTGTAGCTAGGCGGTACGTAGTTTGTCAACATTGAAATTCTGACAGCCTGCTGAATTACAACACTTAAAACATATTTTAATGATCGCGTGGATATAAATACATTGTAGACAAATCAGATGTCTGAATACTACTGTAACATATTTACAACATTCACACCATACATATTGCCATATCGTCAGGTTTTTTATTTTGTGATCTTGATCTCCCTATTTCTCTAAAATTCAATCACTTAAAATATATTAGCCCATCGACTCAATAATATCCACCATTGAGCCTATAGTTTAAACGCGAATGATAAAGATCCAACTAATTTCAGCTGGATATGTTAAAAACGTCCTTCTATGAAACACAACCGGCTTTCATATTACTCAGAAAAGTTTGTCATGGATTTATGTCACTCCATATTCTGTGATTACAATTTTTATTCACACGATGTCCACGTTTCGTCGATTTACGACTCGTCAGTTGCACTCAAGACCCAAAATGTTGAAACCTAAACAGTAATCCAAAAAGTGAAGAGCAAATTAAACTAGAGGCTCTCAAGAGCCTGTATCGCTCACCTGGATTTAACTTTTCACCTTGAGCAGACCTAAAAATTTAAGTGTTGCAGTCAATTTGGCTGTTTTTTTTTCTATAGGATTCTATGTTAAACCAATTTCAGCTGGTTTAGTCCAGGTCAACGGATAGCTTTTCTAAAAGAGAACTATCTAAGGACCATTTCTGCTAAGTCTTGTTCCAACTGGCTAAGTCTTTTTTTATCATTACAGAGTTTAAATCTGTTCCGAGAAGCTTCATTGTTGTATTACTTGTATCTTTATTTGCAAATGTTTACACCGGTTATGGTAAAAAATGCAACACATAAAGAAAATCCATAAACATAGATAAAAAACGGGGGAACGAAACGTGGGCAAACAATGGGAACTCGTGCATATTCCCTGGGGTAAACAATAATACATGTTTACAATAAATATACATAATATAAATAACACGACCTCGATACCTGTAAATTGAAATAATGTTCATTATGTAATCCATCACTTAGTACTCATAATAAGCGCAACCAATATGTGTAAATGTGCTTGAGTACTGTAATGATAGAAAAATAGTGGATGCGTATTATTTGTAAGAAATCCCTAACCTTACTTTGTTTCACCACCCCCACCTGGGTTAAGAGTTCGTCCCAAACTAAAAGGGAACACCGACCTATTAAATCCTACCTAAAAATTAACCAGAAAAAAAACCTATTATTCGGTTTTGATGTCGGTGCTCGTCCGCATATCCTCGAGTTCGTGAATCGTTCAGTCGGGAAGATAGCAGCGTACCTTCTTCGTGATTGTGTTTGTTCTTATCGGAATCAACCTTCTCTGGTATAGAGACGTTTTTGTGGTCCGTGCCAGGGCGATTTTGTGTTGTAGGGTGTCGGCCAAAGGCACCGTCGAATAACAGATGCGGATCATGGCACATGTGGTTATAGTTTGGTGATTCAATAGGATCCAATAGGCTTCTTCAGACTACAAGATATCTCAACACTAGTGGATGGAAAATGTGGAGCAGAACTGGTACTGGATAATTTAAGAGGCTCATCCTGAGGTAGAGAAGAGATCAGTGAAGATGCAGATGTGCCTGCTGATGGTGCTGATGGTGCAGATGAGATAACAGGTGCTGGTGACTAAGGTGAGATTACTGGTGACGAGACTGAAGCTGAAGGTAGAGACAACAGGAGACTCAGAAGTGGTAGGCAGCTCAGACGAAAAAAAAAGTAACTGGAGTATACTTTCACTAAAGGGTTAGATGAATAAACGGGTAAGAATGGCAAACCTTGGAGGGGATCTTCAATCTGGTAGAATGGCGTATCTGATGGTTAATAAGCAGCCGAATCTTTTTTCAATAGGGTGAATATTAAGGTACTTGGAGAACAGTTGGTTAGAAGGTATAGAGATTTGTGACCAGAGGTGATTCTCGTAAGCATTTTA
Source organism: Mytilisepta virgata (assembly GCA_028015205.1). Taxonomy (NCBI): domain Eukaryota; kingdom Metazoa; phylum Mollusca; class Bivalvia; order Mytilida; family Mytilidae; genus Mytilisepta; species Mytilisepta virgata. Next base: position 61,506,263 of record CM051518.1, on the reverse strand, counting down.
ATGGAGATGTGTTGCCGGTTCCACTCTCAACAAATCTGCAAAATCTAGCATTGCAAAATTCAACCCTTCAGTTAGAGCTGCCGTGTCAGCTGGATTCAAGAACTGAGTTCAATGATACAACAACAGAAGGGAGAGATTTCGTCTGTGCTGGTGTCTCAGCTGGAACGAAAAGTTGGTCACGATTACCATTCCGCTCATGTTTGTGAAGCTTCTGTCTGGTGGTTCTAACAGCTCAACCAACAGAATCTACACTTCAATCTCTGGTCAGGGACTCTCCTGATTTGCCTTTTCAGCTGGTTCTTTCTTGGAGAAATGCTTTCCATATTCATCACACTGATCAGTCCAAATGACATTCATGTTCTGTAAAATATAAATTGAACATTTTAGCTTTTAATTTTCGATACATATATTTTAATATTGAAATAAGATATTTGCCTCCAAAACTTCATTTTGTATTTCAAAGTTGTCAACAATAAGATAGCTTTGGCTGCAATATATTTATGTATACATTATACTTTGGCCCCTCCATGGTTTCTGAATATATATACCTTGGTAATGTAGGGTTCTCCATACACAACTTGTAAATAGTGGTAAATATAATTACCTAAACTCTGGATAACATGCATCCATATGAGGTTACCATGAAATAGCGTTAAAAAAGTAATTAAAACACCATCCACATTTGAACAAATGATATTAATAATAATAATGTTTCATAGTTACCAAATTTTCATTGTATTCAGAATTTCATTCGAATCATTTTAATTAAAGGTAATGCAAACTTGTGCATTAAAAGTATCACAAGTCCATCATCTCGAAACTTGTCAACTTGTAAATAAAATTAACAAATACAATTTAGTGCGGTCCATCTGTTCGTTTGGCCATGGTTTTTAAGACTGGCTTTCCTTTGGGAACATACCATCTCTTCGTGATACTGATGCATGGTTCAAGTCTGTTCACATGAACAATTTTTGTAGCATTCAGTAATTTTACCCATACGAATGCATGAACTTTTTGCTTCCCTTCCCAACATCATGAAACTGAGGGTCTCACCTAAGGTTTCATGAACCGATGACCGATATGCGATCATAAACGGTAAATACAAATTATTTCTTTCTGAGTTTTTGAAATAATTTGCTCAATGTGCCTTCAGTGGTACGGTTTAATCTCTCAACTAATCCCGAACTCTGAGGATGAAAAGGACTATTCCTAGTCTTGCTAACGTTTAGTTTTTTTTTTACAAAGTTCACAGAATAATTCAGATGTGAACTGGGAACCTTGATCAGTATGTAACCATATCTACAAATAAATTAACAATTTTTCAGCTATGGTGGGGGCTCTATTTCTGGTTACCCATAGGCTTCAGCAAACCTTGTTATATAATCAGTTACTACTAACATATATCTATTCCCCTTATGTGTTTTGTAACTGGACCAAGTATATTTAAGGAAATATTTTTGGGGGCTCACCCACAATATATGATTCTTTTAAACCTTTGCACGACGGGGTGGTTAGTTTCTTTTTTTACCATCTGTCGGTATATAAATTGAACCCTGCCCAATAAAACCTAACTATTACTCTAACTGAGGTGCGCTTGAATCATAAATGCCCTGCTTATTTATCATTGTGCAAGAGGGTGAGAACCTCATTCTTGTATGTGTTTGGCAAGACAAACTGAAAACTGGTTTTCATCAGTACTTTTAATGGGTATACATTTCCTTTGGAGTATACCATCTTTAATAATTAACCTTTCAAATTGCGGACGAAAAAGTTTTATAAGCTTGACCCACATGCAAAATTTCTGGCCATTTAGGTTGCTGTCCTTGTTTCCAGTTCAAAACAGCACTTAAAATATTTTATCTTTGGTGTGAGCTTCCCTAAATTCATCTTTGGTGTATTATCAATCCAGTTGTTAGATAAAGGGGTGATTTCTGTCAAAGATGTTAATGGTTCTAATGGAAGGGTTATTACAAATCTCTTTTATCGACATGTTTGCAGTCAGTGCAAGGACGGCGGAATAAACCGTCTGCGTTGCCATACTTTAGGCTGGCCCTACCTTTAATAGTAAAGTTGTAAGTGCCTAAAATTTCGTGCCATCGGGCAGGTTGTCCTCCAGGATTCCTGAAATATGTTAACCAGTTTAGTGCACCATGGTCTGTCCTTGTGGTAAAATGAGAGCCATAAAGGTAATGGTGAAAATGTTTCACAGCAGAAGAATTGCCAGTAATTCATTCCTGGTTACACAGTATTTCTTGGTAAGTATCCTACTATAATATGTTATAGCTTTGAACCTTAGTCTGAAATTTACGATAAGGCAGCCCCCAACCCACTTTCCACTAGCATCATCTAAATACATTCTTTTTCTAGACAAGGATATACCAAAATAAGGCTTGTGGTTAAGGCCGCCTTTAATATATTGAATGCCTAATCAAATTCAGTATTCCATTTAAAAATTGTATTTTTCTCAGTACGATACAAGGGACAAGGAATTTTGCTGAAACTTTTAGTAAATTTCTTATAATAGAAAACAAGTGCCTAGAAAGCTTTTACATTATATATTTGAAGGTACTGGCTAAGTTTTCACTGCATCTACTTTGACAGGTTATGGGGATACACCCTCTGCTTTAACTTTATGACCAAGAAATAGAACTTGTTTTCGAAAGATAAAACATTTCCTGGGAGAAATTTTCAGCTCAGATTAACAAATTCTATCAAAAACTGCTTACAGTCGAGTAATGTGCTCATCAAATGAACTAGAAAAAAAATAAATCATCTAAATATACAACACACGCTTCCCACTGTAAACCTGACAATATGTATTTTAAGAGTCTAGAAAAGGTTGTACCAGCGTTACATAAGCAGAAAGGCATCTGGGTAAATTCAAATAACCGCTTACTCGTAACAAAAGTTGTTTTTGGTGCATCCTTTGTGTGCATACCAACTTGGTGATAACCGGTGGCAAGGTCCAGGGTTGAAAACCAGGTTTTGCCTCAGGGCATCGAGAGAGTCATCAATTAAGGGAAGTGGATAGCTATCTTTTGTGTTTAATTCATTTACAAATCTGAAATCAATACGAAGCCTTACAGATTGGTCATTTTTTCGAACGACCACAAGTACGCAACTCTAAGGGAATATGGAGGTCCGTATAATTCCACCATCCAACATTCTTTGTATTTCATCATTAACGTCTTGTTTAAGTGACAAGGGTACTCTTCTAGCTTTTACCGATGAAGCATCTCCAGTGTTTACCTTATGTTGAACTAAATCTGTTTTACCAAGGTAATTATTAGAATTATTAGAACAAGCAAGTCCTGACTGCTGAATTTTGACTTTCGGTAAGGTTATCTTTGCATTTATCAATTATCATTTCTAAATGTTCAGGCAAAGAATGTTCATTTGGATCTGACTCCTTATATGTTATTAGCAGACATAATTTCAGCTCTGCTTGCAGAAGCATTCTTATGTAATGTTTGTGGTTCATCAGTAACATTAAGTACTCTCAAGACAAGATTTTCAGTTCCCGTTGAACATGGGGTTTTCGCTCCAAAAATCTTGTCCACAACAATGGTTGTACTAAATGGTAATTCATGCTCTTGTTTGACATGCAGTATTAATTCATTTCTTGGTGGTATTGTCACGTCCTGCGCCACAGAGATTTTAAAAAGTCTTGGTACTTGACTTTCTAATTCACAATTTACTGATCTATCATAAGGCAAGAGTGATTGGTATATCAATGATCACTTATTTCCCATCATAACATCATACCCAACGCAACTGGTATATCAGTATCATCAACAACAAAGTTTTGCCAGATCATGTGTCCATGTAATAATAAAGGTAATGAACAAACGTTCCGCACATCAGCCATTTTGATATTATTTTTAAATGGTGTTACCCTTGTAACGACTAGGTCAAATTTGAAAAAAAAATATTTGAATGTAATGTACCCATAGACTCCTCCGTGTCAGTTAAACAATGCTGTTATTTTAGCCTTCAATTATAAACTGGCATGATTATAACTTTTGATTTTAAGAAAATTGGGTCATTCTTAATGGGTAGAATTGGCTGGGAATCAACCCTCATTCCCGGCATTTACAGCTTTCCAAGGTTTCTGAAAGGTATTGTGATGGCTATTCTTTAACAAAATTACCATTAGAGAAATCCCTTAAATTTCTTGGGTTTTCCCCCTTGTATTCTCTGATATTGCCAGACTTATTTCTGTTGTAATCATAAATTACGATTCAGTATATTGATCTATAAATTGTTCATTGTCTCTCTGACGCCCATTCTCTTAAAATATGTCCCTTTTCCCCATAATAACATTTCCCCCTATTTTGACCTTTTTGAAAATTTCTATTTCCATCACTGTGTTTAAAGTGATTTTCACTGCTTGCTACATGTCTTAACATGATTTCTTTTGTGAATTAACTGAAAACCTCATATCTGAGTGCTAAATTGAGAGCTTCGTCAAACTCAACATTCCCTTTTCAAATTTCTCATGTTCATGGGCATGATAGATCTTAACTACTAAGCCATAATGATGGCTTATTTTGTATATCAAAATATTATCAAGATAGTTTAAAAGTGAACTATATATACATACAGGGGCGAAATGCACTGAATATTGTTGAAATGTGGACAATTCTTTCTCATTTATCCGATTCGTAATTGAAAAAATTGACATGAGGAAACAAAGATATCTATTGACTAATTCAGAAGGATTTATCTCTGAATTTTCATATATTATCCTATTGATGGATACAGAATCGCTGGCTTTGGCAACTGATAAGTCATTGTCAGACATCAGTTTTGAAGTAATCACATGTATTCCATTTCTGAACTTATCCAAATTTAAGCCGTTCTGTTGTCTTTTCTTCTTCATAGATTAGATAAGCATTTGGGTACGTTATCATACGACGTACACCTCTTGTCTTTTGACAATGAAAATTTAATTAAATGTGTAAATGCAACACGTTGATCTACATCATCCTGAATTTATATAATATGAATACCAGTGTCTGGAATAAATATCTAAATATCTAAAGAACACACAGATAATTCCAATAGCTTCAGGAAGCTTTAACCACTTACGGAGTCTGTTCCATTTTTTGTATGCCCCCGTGTGGGTCCCGGGGACACAACAGAATAGGCCCACAGCTCCCCTAAAGAGAAGACGTTTGCCGTGTGTCGCAAAAAAGTGTCGATATAGCGAGTGTTCCTGGATGGCCGGAAAAGCGGTTCCGATCACCATCTGCGGCATAATCTTTACCTAGACGGGAGGCTGGATGGACCCGATTCGGTCAATCGGCTGGTCACATCAATCCCTTTATAATAGTTAATATCTTTATTTTTTTCCTTAAAATTTGGTTAACATAATTCCTAAATTCCTGATTTATTGGATTGGTGTTGGCTTATGAGTCAAACCTCAATAGGCTCAAATGTTTAACTTTAGATAACCTATTTATTTTTTTTTTTTGTTGCTTTATTTTATTCTTTTCCTCAAAATTCATAAGCAAGTTAATTATTCTGTGTTTAGTTTAATTATTATCAGCTTTACTAAGTTTGGACTATTTGAAAAAAATTATGTACATGTATAACAAGCTCAAGTTGTGGCAGGATGGTCCCGGTTCAGGCAACAACTGGTCATGTCTAGCCCTGTACGGTTTTTCTCGTGGTTGTCTGAAAAGACCCAGATGAACCCATTATGAAACCGAGATACACTGGATTGGGAAGGTGGTCTGCTGATGTAACATTTGAGGTTGATGTTTGGTTTCTGGGGTCTTGTATGATAACCACTGATGGAGGCGCAGAGAAGGCGGTGGCTTATGGGACAAAGCTTCCTCGGCTTAATGAGGCTACATGTTTGCCGTGTGTGGATACCCCTAAGGATAGAGGACGGGATTTTGGTGGTTGAAACACACCACTTTGGCCCTCACTTTATCTTAAACGGGCGGTCGGATGGTCCTGATCAATCCGATGGTCACGTCAAGCCCTTGAACTTGACCTGTTCCCAAAATGTACAATAGTACCAATTATATATGTTGGGTTCAAGAAGGCGGTGGCTCATGGGTCAATCGTGTGGATGTTACTTTGGGGGGTTGTCTCGTCAGGCAACCCCTGGCACGAGGCTTGCGCCCATTAAACGGTACTACATGCGAGTATCTTATTCTGGTAACCCTGATGCTTGTCGCAAACGTGGCAAGCATACGACGTTTTGATGCTGTTCCGAGGTGGGCGGGGAGCTAGGATAACGAAATGTATAAATATCATCATGGATTTTCAACAACAACAAAAAAACAAAAAACATACAACCAATCAACCAATCAACATGTAAACGGAAACTCGACACCAGCGATGATGAGGAACATACAGCAATATTACCGAACAATTTTTCAGACAATTTCCCAAAATTTTTAGTTATAGCAGCAGTAAATAGTGAAAAACCAGTCGCCAAAATTTCTCCTTTTGTCATCCAAAAAACTCTACAAGGCTATGCCGGCCACCTTAAGTCACAAAAATGAGAAACGGAAATTTGCTAGTTGAATGTTTTCGATCCCAACAGTCTAAAAACCTACTCTCTCTCACAACAATCTCTGATATCAACATCTCCGTTACACCTCATAGATCACTGAACTCTTGCCATGGTGGATTAGAGACAAAGACCGCGATTTAGGTGAATTATGTGAAGAACTGAAATTCCAGAATGTAACAAAAGTTAAAAAGGTTTACAAAACGGTCTGAAGATAAAATTATTAAACTGAATACTTATTTCATCACTTTCGATTGTACCAGTGTGCCTGAACCTATCTTCATAGGTCCCTACAGAATAAAAGTTGACACCTACATACCTTACCCTACTCGTTGCTTCAAATGCCAAAAATTTGGGCACGGTAGGAGTTCATGCAGAGGTATTGAAAAGTGTGTCAAATGTTCTGTAGAAGGCCATTCCAGTTTTGATTGTGACGGCCACATTAAATGTGTAAATTGCGGACTAGAACATATGGCAAATTCCAGAAACTGCCAATTTTACAAAACAGAACTTGAAATTCAAAAAACTAAAGTAGAAAAGGGTTTAAGCTATCAAGAAGCTAAAAAAATGGTCTCTGTCTCTAATAACTCTACTCAAGCTACTTCATATGCTGACAAAGTTAAATCATCGAAAACCTCTGTCTCTAATAACTCTACTCAAGCTACTTCATATGCTGACAAAGTTAAATCATCGAAAACCAACACATCTTTTGCCACTCAAACTGACTTCACCTGGCCTGATGGAACAGAAATTCCACTTCTCGTCACATCAAATCAATCAAATGGAAAAACACCTCAACCTATACAATCTTCATCAAATTCTTCACAAACACCAGCCACATCCCTGTCTTCAGATACAAGCAACAAAAACCGACACCAAAACAAAGGTCGTCCATATCTTCAACCAAACAATCGCCTCAAAAACCTTCACCATCACAGAGAGCTACACGTTCCTCATCAAAAGGTAAAAATCAAGCCATGAAATTTTCAAATCGCCTCTCGAAGACTGAAAAGAATTCAAAATTCAACAAGTTTCGAGACCTCTGCTCAGAGTGTTGTGAAGAAATCGATGAAGACTGAGCAGATTGATACAACGTCGAATGAATGTCTGGAGTCGATCTGGCCGGACCCATTAGTACCATCTGAGAGTCCTGGTCCTCCAGTCACTGAATCCGGTGCTATGGGTGAAAAACGTCAACGAAGTCGTTCGACAGAACAAATATTCCCCTATTAGCGCCCCTAAAATATGAACATTATACAATGGAATTGTCGAGGTTTAAAGATTAATTTAATTGAATTATCTCTACTTGTACAAACCTTCCTCCCAGTTGCTTTTTGTCTTCAAGAGATCATTTAAAAGAAAATGATAATCTAAATATTAAAAATTATTCTCTCTACAGAACAAAAGTGAAACAGGATGAAAGCTGCTAGCGGCTCATCCATCCTTGTTAAAAATGACATCATTCACAGTCAAATATCCCTTACAATTGATTTACAGGCAGTTGTTATCTGAATAACACTTAACAGAACCGTCACATTATGTTCTGTCTATATCCCGCCAAACAGTCCTTTAGAAATAAATCAACTCAAATCCTTAATACATCAATTACCTGCCCCATTTCTCATTATCGGCGACTTCAACGCTCATAATCCTATATGGGGCAGTCACTCTCAAAATGATAAAGGCAAAAAGATTGAAGATTTTTTAAACCAGGAAGGTCTGTGTATTTTCAACGATTGATCTGACACCTATCTCCATCCGGGCAATGGTTGTTACTCAGCTATCGATTTAACGATATCTGACCCTTCGCTATTACTGGATTACTCGTGGCGAGTCCATGACGATTTATGTGGAAGTGACCACTTTCGAATAATTTTGGAAAACCTCTTTCCGTCAACTTCGGAGAGAGTTGCTCGCTGGAAATTTGACAAAGCCAATTTGCTTTTGTTCGAGCAACTCTGCCGAAATGAACTTAGAACAGATATTTTCATTGACATTAATGATCCAGTTCTTAACTTTACTGAAAAGTTATTATCGATAGCTGAGAGAACCATTCCTAAAACCTCGACAAATCCAAAACAATCCAGCAAGCCCTGGTTTGATGATGATTGTGAGGAAGCGAAGAATGGCAGGAAAAAGGCCGAACGGCGGTTCCAATTTGCATCCAACCCAAGATAATTTAAGTAATTTCCGTATATTCCGTGCGAAAGCACGTAGAACATTTAAACAAAAGAGACGCAAGTCTTGGCAAAACTTCGTCTCTAAAATAAACGCACATACACCAATGAATAAAGTTTGGAATTTCATACAAAAAATCAACGGTAAAAACAGAAAAAACAATCTTCACCATCTTAAAGATGACCAGATTCAAATAAACTTAAAATAAAAAAAATAATAAATCAAAAATCGCACCGAAAAAACTAAACTAAACTTTAAATCTAAAAACACAGAAGACTACAACTGCCACACAGAGATGAAGTTGAAATTTAGTTCTGAGTATTTAATCGTGTTTTCTGTTTTTAACAATTTAAAGGATTGTTAAATTGTTATCTTTAGTGAACAAGCAGAACTCTAAAACATGATATGTGATATATATTTTTTTAAATAACAGTTATTATGCATGCTTTTTCCTAATATTAAACATTTCCAATACTTTTGTCATAAATGAAGTGTAGTTGTGATCTCATCTACCAGTTTCCGAACAACTGCCTGCATGAAAAAAATGATTATAGTACTATCATTCTGTAAAGTAATTATTTGAAGTAAACATACTCACGGGATATCTTAATGCTTACTACAAAAACGTACAGGTTTTGTACAAAATGTATATCGAAGTAACCCGGAATAAAGTGCTGAATGATATTTTGTGCAGGAAATGTATACGGGACAGAATGAGGATCAGTATATATGCTATTTCCTGTATATTCTGTCTATGGGACAGAATCATGATAAAGCCTGAATTGAAATCTTCGATCTAAATCTCTGTGATACTTAATACCATTAAAATCTAAAGACTGTGAAATAACAATCGCTGGCCCTTTACTATAATTTGTGCCAAAATTCCAAAAACACTTAAGTGTTCAAAATAATTTCCTAATTTTTTTTGCACGTTTTCAGTTATGCACATGTGTTTCTTTTAAAAATAAAATATCTATCCTATGTAAAAAGGTAAACTTTTTAAGTGCACATTCAGAAGTACTATTTATTAAACCTTTCATATTGAAAGTTGAAACATTAATTAAACTATCGTCTGCTACTGTTATTAAACATAAAAATATAAACACAAACATAACTAGAATATGTATGATTGGCTATTTAAAAGTAGCGACAAAATATAAATAGATACAACAGTAAAGTAATTAGGTTTAAATGGACTGAAGTACTGAATAGTTAATGGACAATAGAATAAAAAATATAGTAAATAAATTATATTCACAGGACACTATAATCAAAGGGCTCACTATGGATAACTGTACAGTAACAATCAAAATAATATAGAAATGTATGAATTTATAATAAATTACAATAAATGAAATATTACAACAAACAAGATACACTTACAAATGCAAGTTCAGTAAGTCCGATATTCAAAACCACACTCCATTAAACAGTTCCAGATAATAAAAGGGTGTCCATTAAGTTATTGTCCATTAGGGCGGTCTACTATGGCTATAACACAAGTATTTCTTTGAAACATACAAATGTTGTTATCTCTGGCTTAGATTCCTCTTCACTGTCCATTTGTTCTGAGACTTCAACCATAGCGATACTCTTGACCTTTATCTTTTTTACTGTTTTTCTTGGGAACTATAAAGTCCTCATCCTCAGTAATCCAAACCTTTCTAATGTGAATCATTGCGGCATGAGGGATGGAATTAAATTCTTTTTCTGTACAAGTCAATTCTCCACAAAATGTTCCCGTTTTTATCAACGATCCTTCATATTCTGTTTTTTTTCATAAAATCATTTAACATTTTCTCCATAACGTTCCATATAAGTTTCTACAAAATCAGCTTTCATATACTGCGTATAGAGGGTACCAGTGTATCCTACACACCAACAGGATCCCCTGGCTATTGGTGGAACTAATGATAAACGTAGAACCGTTGTCTTTGTAATCTTTTTTTCACTGACTGTCATTTCCTCCTCTCCCTCACTTCATCATCGTCGTTTTCTGCCTTTTCAGTACATCATCACTCGGGCGAGTGCTTTCACCGCTAGATGATACTTTCGGTACATTCACACTCGCCCGAGTATCTACAGCTCTCTGAATTTTCTGGCACAGATTTGGCAACCCTCTCTCGAGTACCCAAATCTGAATGTCTACCTCAAATGAGGGCCGTAACCTTTAATATTTGATGTATATAACAGAAAATGCAGAACATATAAAATTTTGTTGTAATGCACAAATGCGTTTATTATTATAATTTTTTTTTCATATAATGTTTTGAAAATATAAATTCATTTATCGAAATGACAGGCAAGTTATAGGTAAATGAGCAAATACATATCCATTAAAATTCCCCTTAATCCCCCAAATCAAATTATATGTTTATGTTACGAGTATACGTTTAGGGAACACATCAACTATTTATATGACCAGGCAGAGTGACAAATCCTACTGCGGACTGTATCCTTGTGAACTAGCACGTTAAGTGATCTTAACGTTCTTCCCTGCGTCTATACCACTCTGCTCAGGCGCTCTCTAATCTCCGTATTCAGACTTTGTGACGTATGAGAAGTTATCAGCGACAACAGGACTTATCATCGACGTCAAAGTATGAGACCAGTACTTATTTCCGACATATCATTATACCACTGTTGTTTAAAAATATCAAAATAATTATTTTCAATTTGCTTAATAACACGTTTACTCAAAATATAATTATTATTCAAATGAACAAAATTCATACCAAGACTGTTAAATTTACATTTCACTCGAAAATTCCTATTTTTAAAATTTATATTTGAAGTATCTTTCGACCATAAAAATATTTTTTTATTCACTCTATTATTATGCATTTTAGTAAATCTGAACCAATTTCTAAATACACCATTCCACTGTTTAATAATACATGGTTTCCAACCATATCTCTATACAAAGATAAATTTGGTATATATTTACCTACACCCATATAGAAACGCATAGCTCTATGTTTCACACTGTTTATGCATGAAAATTCTTTTGTACCCGAAACTGGTGAACCATAATCTATAGCTGACCAAACGAGTGATTCGAAAAGTTTTGTAAAGGTTGAATACTGAAATCCACCATTTGCCTTATATTTAGCAATAAGTAATCCAAGTGATCTGCTATCTGATTTAGCCACAGCTTAAGCCATATCATCATAACTCAGGAATTCTGTTAAAAGTAAGCCTAAATAATTATATTGAGAAACTATAGACATTTCACAACCACTAATTGAAATGTTGTAGGTGAAATCTACACACAGTGGCAAGTTTAAATTTCACAATAAACAAAATACTCATAGTTAAAAACAAATTTACACAAGAAGATAAGTATTTTAAATAGGTTAATAGCAAACACGAAACGAATAAAAAAAACACATTTTACAAATATCACATCACAAAAAATTATCTAAATCAAACTTTAACTTGAACATAGAATAATCCTTCTCTGACCTCTTCTCCGTCCTCTTTCCTTCCTCCCTCACTTGCCCCCTCCTGCGTCTGTCTTGCGGAGGGGACATGTCTCTTCCTTATATCATCAATTCTCTCATCGTTCTGCTCTGTCTCCGTCTCAACTACCTTAGGAGGAAAGGCAGCTTCTCTCTCCGGGTCTTCTGCAGGGGTGTTGGCCTTTGCCGCTGCCGCATAAGACTTCTCCCTAGGTTGTTCTTGTTCTGGCTTACTCCCATCCTCTCCCCGATCTAAGATGCCAGATCTGGTGAAGACATTTCAGGCATCCTGGTGGTCTTCCCAAGGCCGTAATCCACCTTCCTCTCATGGATTATAGCAAAGTATGGTATACTTTTGAACTGCTCCTCACTGCTTTTCAGAGTAACTGAAATCACCCCTGTCTTCAGTCTAACGCCTTCATATACCTCGTCTTCACATCGTCACATCTTAAATCAGAAATTGTTCCGAAATTCAAAACAAAATCCTTCACCAGGTCTTCATTTAGATGCATTGGGAGCCAGTGTATCCGGAGACTAATGAATCTGGTATCCCACCTCTCCAAAACAATAGTTATGACATCTTTACCATCTCTCGGCATACCATTACCATAAAGGTTAACAATATCTCCAGAGTTTACCGTGACGTACCAATTCGCTCCATCACAACATTTGTAGATCGCTGTAATGGCTCTCTTCTCAGTCAAAGGCTGAAACAGCTGTCCTGGTCTGCACCCTTCTATTGCCATGAAATTATACATTTTTGAAGTAAAATGAGATTTTATAAAATTTTATCGTAATAAATACGTTACCATCATAAATTCTGAGTAAAATGAATCTAACGCAAAGCTGAATCCCCTGAACCCGAAGATGCAGGTGGAAAATTAATTCTTTTCGCAGCAACAATAGGTCCCAAGGAGAACAGGCTTTGAGCTTGGGAAACCATAGATTTCAGATAATGGGTAAAGAAGGAATTTTCATTCCTCCAGAAACCTGCAGAAAGTACTTCATCAATTGAGGCATGATTGAAAAGGGCCCAAGATGTAGAAATAGTTCTTAACATCATGAGCATTGACATTAAAACTGTCTAGAAGGGCTTCACTGCTAGCAGCGTCCCTTACCTCAGCACTCAGCCGAGTGCTTTCACCGCTTGATGCTTCATTGTTCCTGGCCACGTCTGCATAAGAAGGTTTTCCACTAGTTGGTTTCAGTGGACACGTAGCTCTCTGGTGTCCTTTTTCCCCACACCGTAGACATACCGACTGTCTACCCAGGACAGTAATCAGTACAGGTCGGTTGTACACCATCCCCCTGTATGGTATAGAACTACTGGGATTCGGAACTCTTCATTGTTCCTGTCAAAGTTCCAGTCTGGATCCTGATTCCTTCATACTCAGGCTCTAGTTTTACATTGGTCACAAATCTTCCCATATACTTCTCTACCAATTCTTGCTTCAAGTGTAGAGGGAACCAGTGGATCCGGAACCTCACCAGTCTCTTGTCAATCCTGTTTATTATAACCTTTGTGTCTCCATTCAGCTGGCGGAGAACACCATCTCCGTACTTTTCAACTGGTTCCGAATCCTTAAAGGCTAGGTACCAGTCTTCTCCATCGCCACACTTGTACACTGCAGTAAGTCCTGTACAATCGACAGTACTTCTCAGGAGGTTGATGACTTGTCCTCTTATCGTCACTTTTCGGCCACCACTTTCTAAATTTATCACAAAACACCTTATCATCTAACACAGAGTTATTTAAATGCCAATACCCGTGACCATTTTCAACCTCAGTATTGTTTACAAAAGTAAAAGAAACACAATCGTGGTCACTATAAGAAAAAGGAAAAACGTTACAATTTTTAACATGTTGTTTTAGAGTACCAGAAACATAAAATCTATCTAATCTACATGCAATATTATTACCATGCCAAGTGACATTTATTTTATTAGGTTCAAAAAATCTATAGACATCAAATAAATCAAAATCATGTACAATAGTTTTAATTTTTTCACTTCCTTCATAACCTTTATCAATATTCCACCAATTTTGTCTTTTTTCAAAACATCCATACAATTAAAATCGCCACCAAAAATTTTCATATTTTGAGTTAATAAGTAAGGGTAAACTTCATGAAAAAAATCTTTTCTTTCAACTTTATTATTTGGTGCATATATATTTAACAATCTGTAAATAATATTATTAATTGAAACATCTATAAATTGAAACCTTCCATCTAAATCTCTATGGTACTTAATAACATTAAAATCTAAAGAATGTAAAATGAAAATTGCTGTCCCTTTTCTATAATTGGTACCAAAATTCCAAAAACATTTAAAGTGATCAAAGTGGCTTTCTATATTTTTTGCTAATTTTAAGTTTCTTGTAAAAATAGAATATCTGTTTTATGTAAAAAAGTAAACTGTTTAAGTGAATATTGACAATTACTATTTAATAAACCCTTAACATTTAAAGTAGATACATTAATTAAATTATCGTCTGCTATTGTCATTACAAATATATAAATAGAGACAAAATTTGCTAAGATATACAACATTGGATATTTAAAGTGACCGACAAACTATAAATAGATAAAACAATAAATAACGTAATTGAATTTGAAAGGACAAACAGACTGTATTATCAATGAACAATGGAATTGAAGGTGTTGTAGGTAAAATCTACTCATAGTGGCAAGTTTAAATATCCCTATAAACAAAATACTCTCAATTAAAAACAAATGTACGCAAGAAGATGTGTATTTTAAAAATGTTAAAAGCAAACACAAAACGAATACAAAAAACATTTTACAGATATTATACTGCAAATAAATATTTAAATCAAACTTTAACTTAAACATATAATACAAAATATAATTATTAAACAATTTAACGTCTATAAAAAAAACACTTACAAAGTAAGCGAAAAAAGGAGGAATCTTTATATCAAAGTCCGTGGACGAAAGGGCAGTCAAAACAAGGGGGGTTACAATCACTAAAATCAAGTCCATATAACGAAAAATATAAGTAAATTGTTCCATTATTCTATATTAATAGGTTCGCCAGAGTCATTAGGCGGAACTAACAATAACCGCAAAACCTGTTTACTCTCAACCTCCATCTCTGTTTCTGTATCTTCGTCCTTGTCACTTTTGATCTTCTTCTCACTGACCAGAATACTGCATCCTCACCCTCACTTTCACCGTCGTCTCTTTGTCTTTTCGGTACCTCAGCACTCGGTCGAGTGCTTTCACCGCTTGATGTTTCTTTCGATACCTCAACACTCGGGCGAGTGTTTTCACCGCTTGATGTTTCTTCCGGTACCTCAACACTCGCCAGAGTGTCTTCACCGCTCTCACCCTCTGTCTCCTGGTTCAGTACATCAGCACTCGGCTGAGTGCCTTCACTGCTAGCAGCGTCCGGTACCTCAGCACTCAGCCGAGTGCTTTCACCGCTTGGTGCTTCATTCTGCCTGGCCACGTCTGCATACGATGGTTTTCCACTGGTTGGTTTCAGTGGACACGTAGCTCTCTGGTGTCCTTTTTCCCCACATCGTAGACAGACCGATTGTATACCATCCCCCTGTATGGTATTGAACAGTACTGGGATTCAGAACTCTTCATGGTCCCTGTCAGAGTACCAGTCTGGATTCTGATTCCGTCATACACCATGTACTCTGGCTCCAGTTTCACATTGGTCCCAAATCTTTTCATATTCTCCTCGACCAACTCTTGCTTTAAATGGAGAGGGAACCAGTGAACCCGGAATCTAACCATTCTTTTGTCAAGACTGTCCATTATCACCCTTGTATCTCCTATCAGCTGGCGGAAAATACCATCTCCGTACTTTTCAACTGGTGCTGTGTCTTTAAAGGCCAGGTACCAGTCTTCACCATCGCCACACTTATAAACTGCAATAAGTCCGCTGCAATCCACAGTACTTCTCAGCAGGCTGATGACTTGGCCTCTAGTTGTCACTCTTCGGCCGCCCACAAACTTCACCCTCATGGTCCTCGCCATCATCTGTCAATCAAAGTACTCATCCATACTCCATATATCTTCTAACAACTTCTCTTCTGGAAATCTTTAGTAAAAGGCCCATATCTCCACCATTGTCTTCCACCCTCCCAGTGCTCTGGCTCACTGGTAGGGCATCTTCTGATGGTCTGGCTGCATCAGCATAACTTCTGCCTCCTACACCAGGCCCAGCTACTTCTTCCTCTCTGTTGGGACAGTTGGCTCGAGTGTGCCCAACCTCCTTGCACAAAAAGCATTGTGCTTTCCTTCCCATCACCGTTATCAGCACTTTCCTGCTTCGAACACTAGTGACATATGGGATACAGTCTTTTTCCTTAATGGAACAAACCATCTCACCATCAATGGCACTCGTCTTCAACCTTAATCCCTTGTATGTCTCCTCATGATATTCTAAACGAACATCCCTGCCAAAGTTTTCCATATAAGACTCCACCAGTTCAAGTTTCATATGGAGAGGATACCAGTGAATCCTGAATTTCACTTTCATTCTGTCTATTCTACAGACTCCAATCTTCATACCAACCTTTCCTTCAAAGTTTCCAATCCTGTCTAACTGCTCAACCACTGCTTCCGTCTTCAAAAGCATCATCCAGTTGCCATCATCTCCGAATCCGCTTCGATATAAACCCTCGATCTGTTCAAAAGGAAAGTGTCCCTCCACTTCGTCTAAAACCTTAACACGCCTTGGCTCATCGAAACTCAACCTTAAGGTTCTTGAGATCGTCTCTATCGTAATCGGAACCCATTCTCGCGAATGGGTCCGTAACTTCTCCACGGAAATCTGTAGTAAAAGGCGAAAGATTTATTTGTGGATTTGAAGAGAAACCAGAGTACAATTTCGCATGACAGCGGCGAACTTAGATTTATTCATTATTTCTTATGCCAGAGTGAAGTTTGTCGTCATCTTCTGCAAAAATGTTCAGAAATTTCACTCAGAACTGTTATTTTTTCTTGGGATGTTTACACTACATTATATTCAATACTTTTGGAACATATCGATTAACGCAAAAGTTACTCCATTATTTTTATCACTGAAAAGTACATGCTAATTGACGAAAATATTGATGAACATATAAAACTTATACAATACGTTGCAAAAGATTAATGTCAATATGCAAATATATTGACGCTTGTCTTCTTCTTCTTCCGATGACTCACGGTCCCTCTTTCCGTCTCCTTCTCCAGTATCCATCGAATCTCCCCATATGGTCTCCTCCTCTCCTCCTTCCGCACCACTCTCGCGCCTGTCTTGCGGGTGGGCTTTATCCCTCTTAGCGTCATCGCTACCGCGCGTGTCTTGCGGGCGATGGTCTTCCTCCTGCTCCGCGTCATCGCTACCGCGCCTGTCTTGCGGGCAATGGTCATCCTCCTTGTCTGCTTCCTCATTAGTCCTGCTGTGGGCTGCTTCAGCGTAACTTTTCTTTTTCGGGAGCTCTGTGGTGCAAGTAGCCCTATGATGTCCAAGCTTATTGCACCGTAGACACAAAGACGTTCTCCCCATAACCGTGATCAAGACATCTCTGTTGTAAATCTGCGTGCGATACGGTATCTGATGAAACTGTGCATCCGTCACAACCATATCGCCTCCTATACTGCCTGTTTTAATTTTCAAACCATGGTACTCCGTCGTTTCGTAATGTAAATGTATGTTCTTTCCTAATCCGGACAGAAACTGTTCAACATAACATGTGTTCATATACAGCGGATACCAGTGAATCCTGAATCTGATGACTCGTGTATCAATTCTTTCGAATTTGACATCGCAACCTGTCCCTTTCTTCTTCATTCCGTCACCCAATCGGTTAACAATCTCAGGGTCAGTAAACGTGATGTACCAACTGGGTCCTTCTCCTGTCTTGTAAATGGCTTCTAACATGGTTACATCGAGTAAACTCTTAACCGCTTCGATGACTGCTCCTCTAGTGGATACTCTCTTATCAGCATAAAAACTGGCTTTAAGTGTTCTACTCATCTGAAGATTATCGTACGGCTCCATCCTGGGCCGGGTGTCCTAATACTTCTCTCCACGGAAATCTTTTTTTTTTTTATTTTTCAAACACTTTATTCAGATAAAAGCATATTATACACAATTGTATAATTCATATAAAACAATAATATCACAGATAGGTTAATTGTACAAAGTATACATATAAATTAGGTATTTATATTATAGTGTTCATTTAAGTTATTATCAAAGTCTATGATCTAGTGTTCGTCTAAAGTCAAACATACAACCTCTCCACGGAAATCTTTAGTAAAAGGCGAAAGATTTATTCGTGGATTTGAAGAGAAACCAGAGTACAATTTCGCATTACAGCGGCGAACTTAGATTTATTCATTATTTCTTATGCCAGAGTGATCTTTGTCGTCATCTTCTGCAAAAATGTTCAGAAATTTCACTCAGAACTGTTATTTTTTCTTGGGATGTTTACACTACATTATATTCAATACTTTTGGAACATATCGATTAACGCAAAATTTACTCCATTATTTTTATCACTGAAAAGTACATGCTAATTGACGAAAATATTGATGAACATATAAAACGTATACAATACGTTGCAAAAGATTAATGTCAATATGCAAATATATTTACGCTTGTTTGGTGTTTATACTAAATAAACTAGTTATATATAATGTTCGTGTCTTATTCATAATGTACTCGCTTCGGCAGTACATATACTAAAATTGGAACGATACAGAGAAGATTAGCATGGCCCCTGCGCAAGGATGACACGCAAATTCGTGAAGCGTTCCATATTTTTGATCCAAAAATTTAAAAACAATGTACTTGAAATCATATTTTCTCAAATATACTTCCTTGGCATCAGGAGTTTATTTCAATATATTCATTAACTTTTTTCAAACACCAAAAGTTCTTTTTGTTTAAAACTTTAATCAGGGGCTTGAAACAGATACTTGTCGTGTTTAAAATGTACAGAAACGTACAAGGGAAAATATTGTCAGAAAAGAGTGGGGGGGGGGAGGGAGTGTGACACATATTCGATCCACTGGCTAAGCAATTAATTAAAAAATATGAAAATGCCAATATCAGACGTAAATGCCACGTACACACTTTTTGTGCCAGGTTAACATATGGACATGTATATTTCTATTTAACTTCGGGGTTTTCATCAACTTGTACATATAAATATTTCAAAATTCCAATAGACTGTCGGTTGGGAGTTGTGGCGTGCTCCTGTAATCTAGCTACTTGGAAACCAGGGTTGGTGGACGGTGTGAGGGCAGGAGTACTGCTTTCAGGTGATCTATGTCGAGCGGGCGTCCGCACTAAGATCGGTATCAATATGGGCACACCGAGGGAGCTCAGTGTGACCAGGTTGTCTAAGGAGGGACGTATCGGTCCAGGGCGGAAACGCAGCAGACAAAAGTCCCCGTTTCGATCAGTAGTGGGATCGCGCCTGTGAATAGACACCTGTTGGCAGCCTGTCCAATAAAATTGAACCCTACCCTATTTTTTTCGCACCTTACACTCAGATTTCAACTAGAATATTCCATTTTTTCTACTTTATACATACATTTTATATAATTATCTTTAACAACTTTAAATTTATTATATATATATATGAAAACAAACATTCTCTTACATATGTGGAAACGCTTCAAATCGTATACATTTTTTTCAAGTTTTTATTTTTTTCACTCAGTTTATTATGATTACCTCACAAAAGTGAGGCTTAAAGAAATTGTCTATAGACTCGTTAATTGTTCCTCTCCACGGAAATCTTTAGTAAAAGGCGAAAGATTTATTCGTGGATTTGAAGAGAAACCAGAGTACAATTTCGCATTACAGCGGCGAACTTAGATTTATTCATTATTTCTTATGCCAGAGTGATCTTTGTCGTCATCTTCTGCAAAAATGTTCAGAAATTTCACTCAGAACTGTTATTTTTTCTTGGGATGTTTACACTACATTATATTCAATACTTTTGGAACATATCGATTAACGCAAAATTTACTCCATTATTTTTATCACTGAAAAGTACATGCTAATTGACGAAAATATTGATGAACATATAAAACGTATACAATACGTTGCAAAAGATTAATGTCAATATGCAAATATATTTACGCTTGTTTGGTGTTTATACTAAATAAACTAGTTATATATAATGTTCGTGTCTTATTCATAATGTACTCGCTTCGGCAGTACATATACTAAAATTGGAACGATACAGAGAAGATTAGCATGGCCCCTGCGCAAGGATGACACGCAAATTCGTGAAGCGTTCCATATTTTTGATCCAAAAATTTAAAAACAATGTACTTGAAATCATATTTTCTCAAATATACTTCCTTGGCATCAGGAGTTTATTTCAATATATTCATTAACTTTTTTCAAACACCAAAAGTTCTTTTTGTTTAAAACTTTAATCAGGGGCTTGAAACAGATACTTGTCGTGTTTAAAATGTACAGAAACGTACAAGGGAAAATATTGTCAGAAAAGAGTGGGGGGGGGGGGGGGGAGGGAGTGTGACACATATTCGATCCACTGGCTAAGCAATTAATTAAAAAATATGAAAATGCCAATATCAGACGTAAATGCCACGTACACACTTTTTGTGCCAGGTTAACATATGGACATGTATATTTCTATTTAACTTCGGGGTTTTCATCAACTTGTACATATAAATATTTCAAAATTCCAATAGACTGTCGGTTGGGAGTTGTGGCGTGCTCCTGTAATCTAGCTACTTGGAAACCAGGGTTGGTGGACGGTGTGAGGGCAGGAGTACTGCTTTCAGGTGATCTATGTCGAGCGGGCGTCCGCACTAAGATCGGTATCAATATGGGCACACCGAGGGAGCTCAGTGTGACCAGGTTGTCTAAGGAGGGACGTATCGGTCCAGGGCGGAAACGCAGCAGACAAAAGTCCCCGTTTCGATCAGTAGTGGGATCGCGCCTGTGAATAGACACCTGTTGGCAGCCTGTCCAATAAAATTGAACCCTACCCTATTTTTTCCGCACCTTACACTCAGATTTCAACTAGAATATTCCATTTTTTCTACTTTATACATACATTTTATATAATTATCTTTAACAACTTTAAATTTATTATATATATATATATGAAAACAAACATTCTCTTACATATGTGGAAACGCTTCAAATCGTATACATTTTTTTCAAGTTTTTATTTTTTTCACTCAGTTTATTATGATTACCTCACAAAAGTGAGGCTTAAAGAAATTGTCTATAGACTCGTTAATTGTTCCTCTCCACGGAAATCTTTAGTAAAAGGCGAAAGATTTATTCGTGGATTTGAAGAGAAACCAGAGTACAATTTCGCATTACAGCGGCGAACTTAGATTTATTCATTATTTCTTATGCCAGAGTGATCTTTGTCGTCATCTTCTGCAAAAATGTTCAGAAATTTCACTCAGAACTGTTATTTTTTCTTGGGATGTTTACACTACATTATATTCAATACTTTTGGAACATATCGATTAACGCAAAATTTACTCCATTATTTTTATCACTGAAAAGTACATGCTAATTGACGAAAATATTGATGAACATATAAAACGTATACAATACGTTGCAAAAGATTAATGTCAATATGCAAATATATTTACGCTTGTTTGGTGTTTATACTAAATAAACTAGTTATATATAATGTTCGTGTCTTATTCATAATGTACTCGCTTCGGCAGTACATATACTAAAATTGGAACGATACAGAGAAGATTAGCATGGCCCCTGCGCAAGGATGACACGCAAATTCGTGAAGCGTTCCATATTTTTGATCCAAAAATTTAAAAACAATGTACTTGAAATCATATTTTCTCAAATATACTTCCTTGGCATCAGGAGTTTATTTCAATATATTCATTAACTTTTTTCAAACACCAAAAGTTCTTTTTGTTTAAAACTTTAATCAGGGGCTTGAAACAGATACTTGTCGTGTTTAAAATGTACAGAAACGTACAAGGGAAAATATTGTCAGAAAAGAGTGGGGGGGGGGGGGGGAGGGAGTGTGACACATATTCGATCCACTGGCTAAGCAATTAATTAAAAAATATGAAAATGCCAATATCAGACGTAAATGCCACGTACACACTTTTTGTGCCAGGTTAACATATGGACATGTATATTTCTATTTAACTTCGGGGTTTTCATCAACTTGTACATATAAATATTTCAAAATTCCAATAGACTGTCGGTTGGGAGTTGTGGCGTGCTCCTGTAATCTAGCTACTTGGAAACCAGGGTTGGTGGACGGTGTGAGTACTGCTTTCAGGTGATCTATGTCGAGCGGGCGTCCGCACTAAGATCGGTATCAATATGGGCACACCGAGGGAGCTCAGTGTGACCAGGTTGTCTAAGGAGGGACGTATCGGTCCAGGGCGGAAACGCAGCAGACAAAAGTCCCCGTTTCGATCAGTAGTGGGATCGCGCCTGTGAATAGACACCTGTTGGCAGCCTGTCCAATAAAATTGAACCCTACCCTATTTTTTTCGCACCTTACACTCAGATTTCAACTAGAATATTCCATTTTTTCTACTTTATACATACATTTTATATAATTATCTTTAACAACTTTAAATTTATTATATATATATATATGAAAACAAACATTCTCTTACATATGTGGAAACGCTTCAAATCGTATACATTTTTTTCAAGTTTTTATTTTTTTCACTCAGTTTATTATGATTACCTCACAAAAGTGAGGCTTAAAGAAATTGTCTATAGACTCGTTAATTGTTCCTCTCCACGGAAATCTTTAGTAAAAGGCGAAAGATTTATTCGTGGATTTGAAGAGAAACCAGAGTACAATTTCGCATTACAGCGGCGAACTTAGATTTATTCATTATTTCTTATGCCAGAGTGATCTTTGTCGTCATCTTCTGCAAAAATGTTCAGAAATTTCACTCAGAACTGTTATTTTTTCTTGGGATGTTTACACTACATTATATTCAATACTTTTGGAACATATCGATTAACGCAAAATTTACTCCATTATTTTTATCACTGAAAAGTACATGCTAATTGACGAAAATATTGATGAACATATAAAACGTATACAATACGTTGCAAAAGATTAATGTCAATATGCAAATATATTTACGCTTGTTTGGTGTTTATACTAAATAAACTAGTTATATATAATGTTCGTGTCTTATTCATAATGTACTCGCTTCGGCAGTACATATACTAAAATTGGAACGATACAGAGAAGATTAGCATGGCCCCTGCGCAAGGATGACACGCAAATTCGTGAAGCGTTCCATATTTTTGATCCAAAAATTTAAAAACAATGTACTTGAAATCATATTTTCTCAAATATACTTCCTTGGCATCAGGAGTTTATTTCAATATATTCATTAACTTTTTTCAAACACCAAAAGTTCTTTTTGTTTAAAACTTTAATCAGGGGCTTGAAACAGATACTTGTCGTGTTTAAAATGTACAGAAACGTACAAGGGAAAATATTGTCAGAAAAGAGTGGGGGGGGGGGGGAGTGTGACACATATTCGATCCACTGGCTAAGCAATTAATTAAAAAATATGAAAATGCCAATATCAGACGTAAATGCCACGTACACACTTTTTGTGCCAGGTTAACATATGGACATGTATATTTCTATTTAACTTCGGGGTTTTCATCAACTTGTACATATAAATATTTCAAAATTCCAATAGACTGTCGGTTGGGAGTTGTGGCGTGCTCCTGTAATCTAGCTACTTGGAAACCAGGGTTGGTGGACGGTGTGAGGGCAGGAGTACTGCTTTCAGGTGATCTATGTCGAGCGGGCGTCCGCACTAAGATCGGTATCAATATGGGCACACCGAGGGAGCTCAGTGTGACCAGGTTGTCTAAGGAGGGACGTATCGGTCCAGGGCGGAAACGCAGCAGACAAAAGTCCCCGTTTCGATCAGTAGTGGGATCGCGCCTGTGAATAGACACCTGTTGGCAGCCTGTCCAATAAAATTGAACCCTACCCTATTTTTTTCGCACCTTACACTCAGATTTCAACTAGAATATTCCATTTTTTCTACTTTATACATACATTTTATATAATTATCTTTAACAACTTTAAATTTATTATATATATATATATGAAAACAAACATTCTCTTACATATGTGGAAACGCTTCAAATCGTATACATTTTTTTCAAGTTTTTATTTTTTTCACTCAGTTTATTATGATTACCTCACAAAAGTGAGGCTTAAAGAAATTGTCTATAGACTCGTTAATTGTTCCTCTCCACGGAAATCTTTAGTAAAAGGCGAAAGATTTATTCGTGGATTTGAAGAGAAACCAGAGTACAATTTCGCATTACAGCGGCGAACTTAGATTTATTCATTATTTCTTATGCCAGAGTGATCTTTGTCGTCATCTTCTGCAAAAATGTTCAGAAATTTCACTCAGAACTGTTATTTTTTCTTGGGATGTTTACACTACATTATATTCAATACTTTTGGAACATATCGATTAACGCAAAATTTACTCCATTATTTTTATCACTGAAAAGTACATGCTAATTGACGAAAATATTGATGAACATATAAAACGTATACAATACGTTGCAAAAGATTAATGTCAATATGCAAATATATTTACGCTTGTTTGGTGTTTATACTAAATAAACTAGTTATATATAATGTTCGTGTCTTATTCATAATGTACTCGCTTCGGCAGTACATATACTAAAATTGGAACGATACAGAGAAGATTAGCATGGCCCCTGCGCAAGGATGACACGCAAATTCGTGAAGCGTTCCATATTTTTGATCCAAAAATTTAAAAACAATGTACTTGAAATCATATTTTCTCAAATATACTTCCTTGGCATCAGGAGTTTATTTCAATATATTCATTAACTTTTTTCAAACACCAAAAGTTCTTTTTGTTTAAAACTTTAATCAGGGGCTTGAAACAGATACTTGTCGTGTTTAAAATGTACAGAAACGTACAAGGGAAAATATTGTCAGAAAAGAGTGGGGGGGGGGGGGGGGGGGGGGGGGGAGGGAGTGTGACACATATTCGATCCACTGGCTAAGCAATTAATTAAAAAATATGAAAATGCCAATATCAGACGTAAATGCCACGTACACACTTTTTGTGCCAGGTTAACATATGGACATGTATATTTCTATTTAACTTCGGGGTTTTCATCAACTTGTACATATAAATATTTCAAAATTCCAATAGACTGTCGGTTGGGAGTTGTGGCGTGCTCCTGTAATCTAGCTACTTGGAAACCAGGGTTGGTGGACGGTGTGAGGGCAGGAGTACTGCTTTCAGGTGATCTATGTCGAGCGGGCGTCCGCACTAAGATCGGTATCAATATGGGCACACCGAGGGAGCTCAGTGTGACCAGGTTGTCTAAGGAGGGACGTATCGGTCCAGGGCGGAAACGCAGCAGACAAAAGTCCCCGTTTCGATCAGTAGTGGGATCGCGCCTGTGAATAGACACCTGTTGGCAGCCTGTCCAATAAAATTGAACCCTACCCTATTTTTTTCGCACCTTACACTCAGATTTCAACTAGAATATTCCATTTTTTCTACTTTATACATACATTTTATATAATTATCTTTAACAACTTTAAATTTATTATATATATATATGAAAACAAACATTCTCTTACATATGTGGAAACGCTTCAAATCGTATACATTTTTTTCAAGTTTTTATTTTTTTCACTCAGTTTATTATGATTACCTCACAAAAGTGAGGCTTAAAGAAATTGTCTATAGACTCGTTAATTGTTCCTCTCCACGGAAATCTTTAGTAAAAGGCGAAAGATTTATTCGTGGATTTGAAGAGAAACCAGAGTACAATTTCGCATTACAGCGGCGAACTTAGATTTATTCATTATTTCTTATGCCAGAGTGATCTTTGTCGTCATCTTCTGCAAAAATGTTCAGAAATTTCACTCAGAACTGTTATTTTTTCTTGGGATGTTTACACTACATTATATTCAATACTTTTGGAACATATCGATTAACGCAAAATTTACTCCATTATTTTTATCACTGAAAAGTACATGCTAATTGACGAAAATATTGATGAACATATAAAACGTATACAATACGTTGCAAAAGATTAATGTCAATATGCAAATATATTTACGCTTGTTTGGTGTTTATACTAAATAAACTAGTTATATATAATGTTCGTGTCTTATTCATAATGTACTCGCTTCGGCAGTACATATACTAAAATTGGAACGATACAGAGAAGATTAGCATGGCCCCTGCGCAAGGATGACACGCAAATTCGTGAAGCGTTCCATATTTTTGATCCAAAAATTTAAAAACAATGTACTTGAAATCATATTTTCTCAAATATACTTCCTTGGCATCAGGAGTTTATTTCAATATATTCATTAACTTTTTTCAAACACCAAAAGTTCTTTTTGTTTAAAACTTTAATCAGGGCCTTGAAACAGATACTTGTCGTGTTTAAAATGTACAGAAACGTACAAGGGAAAATATTGTCAGAAAAGAGTGGGGGGGAGGGAGTGTGACACATATTCGATCCACTGGCTAAGCAATTAATTGAAAAATATGAAAATGCCAATATCAGACGTAAATGCCACGTACACACTTTTTGTGCCAGGTTAACATATGGACATGTATATTTCTATTTAACTTCGGGGTTTTCATCAACTTGTACATATAAATATTTCAAAATTCCAATAGACTGTCGGTTGGGAGTTGTGGCGTGCTCCTGTAATCTAGCTACTTGGAAACCAGGGTTGGTGGACGGTGTGAGGGCAGGAGTACTGCTTTCAGGTGATCTATGTCGAGCGGGCGTCCGCACTAAGATCGGTATCAATATGGGCACACCGAGGGAGCTCAGTGTGACCAGGTTGTCTAAGGAGGGACGTATCGGTCCAGGGCGGAAACGCAGCAGACAAAAGTCCCCATTTCGATCAGTAGTGGGATCGCGCCTGTGAATAGACACCTGTTGGCAGCCTGTCCAATAAAATTGAACCCTACCCTATTTTTTTCGCACCTTACACTCAGATTTCAACTAGAATATTCCATTTTTTCTACTTTATACATACATTTTATATAATTATCTTTAACAACTTTAAATTTATTATATATATATATGAAAACAAACATTCTCTTACATATGTGGAAACGCTTCAAATCGTATACATTTTTTTCAAGTTTTTATTTTTTTCACTCAGTTTATTATGATTACCTCACAAAAGTGAGGCTTAAAGAAATTGTCTATAGACTCGTTAATTGTTCCTCTCCACGGAAATCTTTAGTAAAAGGCGAAAGATTTATTCGTGGATTTGAAGAGAAACCAGAGTACAATTTCGCATTACAGCGGCGAACTTAGATTTATTCATTATTTCTTATGCCAGAGTGATCTTTGTCGTCATCTTCTGCAAAAATGTTCAGAAATTTCACTCAGAACTGTTATTTTTTCTTGGGATGTTTACACTACATTATATTCAATACTTTTGGAACATATCGATTAACGCAAAATTTACTCCATTATTTTTATCACTGAAAAGTACATGCTAATTGACGAAAATATTGATGAACATATAAAACGTATACAATACGTTGCAAAAGATTAATGTCAGTATGC